>JAMZEH010000064.1:4380000-5617500 GCA_024699665.1 Ostrea denselamellosa
TTGTTTCTTTTTTTCTAAACAAAAGACCATGGTTTACCTTAACTTTGAATATTTTAGAAGGGGTGGAGGAGGGAGTGCCGCCGGTTGAGCCCCCTCTCAAATCCACCACTTGTTATATCATGTCAGAAACCTATAGTACTATTTATAAGTTTATTTAGATATGTACAAGTATATATAATTCACAATTCAAACTTACATTCTTACAATGCTGCCAAACTAGATCCTTTCTCACGAGGTACCTCCTAATAGACTCTACTCACGCGTGTGACAAAGTTTGTTTTGAAAGCGAGGCTGACCTGACAAACATCACATGTGCGAGTGAATACGATAAATAGATGGCGTAGGAAAAACAAGCTCAGCGACTAATTATCACTTCCCGTAGTGTGACGAGGACAGCCTTTAGGGCACCGCAACATCGGTCTATACTTTTCCAAGGGATCCATGTGTTCAGAAAAAAGTGGATTATAATGACTCGACGTGACGAAGGGCTCAACTTCCATGTAAGTTTTTCAAATATATTTGTTTCTTCAATTCTTAATTTCACTTGAGTTGTACAACTCAGAGGGATATATATATAGTACATGTACTTAAACAATAAATCAATCTTCAAATGTTAACGATGGATGAGTGGTCAGAAGAAGAAAGGAGGGGGGGACACATGTATAAATGTACAATATGCAGTTATAAATTACAAAACAGTGCAATTACAACTTGGGTTAAAGCACTAAACTTCGTATTTTCGTGGCTTGAACTAAACATTTTCCATTATTGAGGTATTTTCTACACTAAGCAGCATAACTAATTTAAAGACTAGTTTTTGTTTTAGTTTCTTTGTTTTGTTTTGTTTTTTAGTAGAAAGTCTTGGTGCATTTTTTTTTCTAAAATCGCTAAAGAAAGGACATTTTAGAGTGAAATGAAACTTACCTTCTATATGTATGCTGATGAAGACATTTTGAAAAAGACGTCATAATATTTTGTTTCCAAATAACCAATATTCTGAATTCAATTATCTTATAATCCCTAAATTGATTCACAGATGACTTATCAAACAAATATTCTAAAACAATGCCAGACAGTTCTTGTTTAAGATTATCAATCCAGTTGTCATTGTTTTCAATCATATTTTCGCAACAATCTTTGAAAAAACAATTATTCGTGTTTTTAATTTTCAACCAGTATTTAAAAATTCTCAATTTTCTTCTGATGTATGAAGGAAATCTACCAAGTTCACAACACACCATACTATTGTTAGTTATTTTGTTTACCCCCTAACACATTTTTCAAAAAGAAAGGTGAACCTTCCCAATGTCCGTTGCCCTGTGAAAACCCCAAATTTCACACGCTTATGAAAGAATACTGTTGTTGTTGTTTTGCTGTTTTCCGCCACACTCAACAATTTTTCAGTTATCTGGTGGCGTCCAGTTTTTATTGGTGGAGGAGAGAACCCAGATACAATGTACCCGGGAAGAGACACCGACTTCCGAAAGTAAACTGGCAAACTTTCTCACATATATCGGCGCCAGCGAGATTCGAACCCGCGCCGACTAGAGGTGAGAGACCTTGTGATTTTGAACGCGATGCTCTAACCACTCGGCCACGGAGGCCCCTTGAAAGAATACTGTGTACATAAGTATCAAATATTGAACATTGTATTTCAACATTAAAATAATGATTTTTCAAAGTAATGGATATTGCAAAAAGTGCTTTACGTCCTTGTTCAGCAACATTTTTGTTTTGTGTTTGAAAAAAATTGCCATTATAATCAATTAACATTCCTAAATACTTAAATGTATCTACGACTTCGAGATATTGATATATATCCACTTCTCAGTTTCAAGAAAGTTCCCATCATTTCTAGAAATAACTACCTTAGTCTTTAACACATTCACAACTAAATCCCAATCCTTAGAATAACTATAAAGAGTATTCAACATGCTTTGTAACCCTGCAGGAGTCTCCGATATAATCACCATATCGCCAGCACACATAAGTAGAAAAATGAATTGTAATTTAATAGATGGACACTTGTTACAAATAAAATTTATTTAAAAATCATTGACATAAAGAGCAAAAAATAATGATGATAACATTTCACCCTGCATGAGACCCATTTCATTGCTAAAATATTCTCTTAAAACACAATCATATTATACATATTATTTTACACAGCTATACAAGGATTATATGACTTGAAGCAATTTTCCTCGAATACCAACATTAAGCAATTTGAACCACAACTTATACATGGTCTATTAATAGAGTCAAACACCTTTTTGTATTTAGAGTTTTGTTAACTAATGACTGCAGAACAAATATTGCATTTACTATGGAGAATCCTGGACGAAAACCAAACTGTACATCGGTCAGTATACTGTGTTCATTATTCCACTCTAAAATTCTGTTATTCAGAATACTGGTAAAACGTTTCCCAAAGCAGCTAACAATGGAGATACCTCTGTAGTTATTAATGCTACAAACGTTATCAATACACATGTTACACTAGTGAAATCAACAGCTATAGTACTAATCAAAAGGTCCATGTTACGGGATATTTCATTGATGATTTGTTGAGTGTTATCGCCGTTCCACTCGAGTGATTTAATATTCGTCCTACCCGTTGAAATATTATTTGTGCGGTTGTTGCGTGTAAAACCAGAAATTGTCATAGTTATGGGTGAATGGTCGGGAAAATATTAAATGAACCTGTAGAAAAATTACTGATATTATCAAACAATGCACTTTCTGTCAACAATAATCAATAGTAACCGGTCGCGGTAGCTCAGTGGTTAGAGCGTTCGCTTCGTAAGAGGGAGGTCGTGAGTTCGAGCCCCGCTCGTGCCATGGCCGCTTCAAACCTAAGACGAAAAATAGGTAGTGATTGCTCCTTCGCCAAAATGCTCGGCATTTTGAAGTGAGAATCACGGGTCTTTCGGATATGACCTTAAAAACGGAGGTCCCGTGTCACGGTAGGCGTTGGCACGTTAAAGAACCCTCACTGCTACGGGCCTGAGCGCTAAGCATAGGTCTAAATTTGTGGTACTTCACCTACAGCTGGTGACGTCTCAATATGAGTGAAAAATTCTCGACGGGACGTAAAACAAACAAACAATCAATCAATCAATCAATAGTACTGCAACCTCTATCTGACGCAGAATTGATTTGTTTTCGAGAGATTACAAAAAATCCTCTAGAAGACATCTAAAAATAATAATTGAAAATTTTATTTCCGTATATTTTCATTCATTTCTAACATTGTGAATATTTTTAATTTCGCGTGCCTGTGCGTTGAAAATCACATTGACAATGCTATTTACGTTCATTTTCTCATATTCGCCAGGGAAGTTTCAAACTCTATAATGTTATTGTATGCGTTTACTTATTGTATTACAATGAAGTTTTTAGCAATTTTCACTGTTGAATTATTTAATTGATATATTTTGAGAAACATCCGGATTTGCCGAATGTAGAGACTGTCCCTCCCGCCTTTTACGTGCATGACACCCTAAGGCACTCGCACCTACGTAAAATGGGCGCTGTCGTCCAATAGGCCTAGTATTGCTATAGCACAAAACGTGTTACTGCTATATCATGAAAATGATGTCACGATCGGATAATTATATATTATGGAAAAAGACTGTCTAATGAGAGGATGTGATAAGCCAGTTCAGCCCAAGCTCACCTCTTTCCTATCTTATTTCTGCTTTCTATGGTTTTTAGTGGGATGGACAGGCAAGTTTAAGTGGCAGCGCCCCAGGGTGTGTGATACTCATTTTTGTTTTTTTTGTTTTTTTTGTTTATGTTTTTGTTTTAAGCATTTTGTTAACAAGGAATGGATTAGGGAAAGTTATGACAAGTGACTTTTCTTAAATTTCCAATCAAATATTAATGCATTGCAACACAATAGTCTGCAAAGCATTTATAAAAGTTCAGGGGAGCTTGTTACATCCTCTTAGGCACTCGCATTTTGGACAATTTTTTTAAATTTTAAATTCAATTCCCGCTATTTCTACTAAAATTAAGGGGAATCCTGCATACTATGCAAAAAAAAAAAAAAAAAAAAAAACAAAAACAAAAAAAAACCAAAAAACCCCCCAAAAAGCAAAACACAATCAATAAATATACAAACAAAAGACTTGTGACAATTTGAGATATTCAATTTCAATAATAATCAATCCTTGGGAGTTCCAAACATTTCAAAGATAATATAGTGACACTGACAGATAAATAATTTAAGATATCTGCTGTTTAAATACCTTGTTTGCTGAATGTCAATAGTTTAATAAAATAAATAAAATTCTTGTTTTCGTGGATGACTCAAAATAATGTCATCGGTCTCCCATAGTTATTTGAAATAACATGTTAGTTTTTATATTTCTTAAGGCAGATCTAGAAAGTTTTAACAAAGGGGCTAGGGTGTCTGGAGTTGTGATAAAACAGTAACTACCTGTGTAAGTGACTTAGGCTTGTTACAACAGCATCTGTAATATTTGATCAAACAAATTGGGGGGATAGATTCGAAAAGGTAAAATATTTGTAAGGTAGTGGTTCCAGTCCCCATAATATATCTCCTTAATAATAAATTTTAATAACAGCACTTTGAACTTTGCAACATTATTTCACTGATTTTATATGCATGTGCGTTGTTTAAAGAACAGCGGTTATTCAGTTTTACATCATTTTTTGAGCTGCATTTAACCTGTTCAAGGATAACCAAAAGTATTGGGTGCATAGATGTATTGATATATGTGATACATAATCTATTATTTGCAAATAATTTTTTAATCAATATATATTTTTCACAGAGAAGAAGCAAAGAACAACATCAAAAGCAATTCCTGAAACTTTACCATACTTAATAGTTATGCAACGAGGATAAATAGGCCTAGGAATATGAATGTCGTCCCCAAAGCAGAGAACCTCATGTCTCAATATTATATACATGTTTTTTGTAAGTTAACTTATAGAACCCAAGGCTCCCCAACCTTGGCTGTAAGAATATATGTATTCATCTTACAATGTAGTAGGGTGTTCTGGGGGTAATAAAAAGATTGTTTAAAAAGTCTGGAGAAACGTTATTATACGTTTTTTGTTTGGATAGGAAATGTTATAGTCTTATTGGTAATGTTCAACAATAGACGCTAGCACATCTACATACTAATTTCTTTAATGCTGCATTTTGAATGAGCTGAGCTGAAAGCTTAAGTGAGCTTTTCTGATCACTCGTCTGTCTGTAAGCTTTTCGGATTTTCAACTTCTCTAAAATCATTGAGCAAATTTCATCTTATTTGCCAATAAACATCATTGCGAAAAAGACGTTCATAATTCTTTACAGGTTCCACACCCACTGTAAAGGGAAATGGTAAGCAAATGAAACTACAGCTGTTTATAGTTTCTTATTTGATATACCTGAAGAAACCTGTCTGGATTTGTACAGAGTACATATAATAAATATTGGGAATTGTCTATATACAGCGAAAAATTGCAGAAAAAACAGCATCTGTATTGTTTTCTGTGGATGTGACTGCACTTAATCATATTTAAATCAGACTGTTAAAGGTTATCTTTTACAACAGTTTGCTCTATTCTACATGTATATGTACTGTATATTACTGTATACATATATATTTATAGGCAATTTAGAGTACGTTTATGTTGGTTTACTTAGAAAACTCAATCTTAGTGACTTGATCAATTTCTAATATTGATGTGTAGAGCTGACAGAGGCATTAGGCCCTTAAGATGTATGTACATGTAATATAAGTATCTAATTGTGGATTGAAGCTAATGTTAATATAATAGAAGCGTTCGATTTGTACCTAATCTCCATATGAAAGTCAAGCGTATTTAAAATTAACTTTAAAATGTAATAAACATTATAATTTTCAGCTTGCACTGCGTTTAATTAGGGTTCGATTTATTTCATTTACATTACTATTCGTTCATTTAAAAAAGGGTCGAGTTTATCTTCTTTCCATGTTCTTTTTCTACATCATTATCAGAATAACAGCGTTTCCGCAAATTGATCTTTATTTTCTGTCGTTGAATTTGGTATTTTTCTTCATATTCTACGTGCTCGGAGTCCAAGTCCAAAGGGAATAGATTTTTTGTAGATTCTGGGTGGTTGGAACTTTTATTAAGGTACATATATTTGTCCGTAGATTTGCAGTATAAGTCAGTAGCTAGCATTCCGTCTGTTGTTGAGATGGTTACGTCAAGGAAATCTATTTTGGTGGTTGATAGACCCAAGTCGAGCTGAATATTTGAATGTATTTCATTCGCTGTCTAATGAAATTGTTTTAGTTCTTCCTCTGTACCCGTCCAGATGCCAAAGATATCATCAATATATCCTACATAATATAATGGTAATTTTTTCCGATTTTTCAAACAGAATTTGTTCCCATCCTGCCATGTATACACAATAAAGTCAATCTTTTTGTTGGTGGGCACAAATTTCAAGCCTTTTCCCAACAAACTTAATTGTGCAGTTGTTAATTTCTTTGAAGACAGATTGATTACTTCTTTTTCTTCTATTTCATTTAGTTTCAAATTTATTTGCATTTTCTAATTCATTTTATTCAGAAGGGAAAATGTTCATATCTGTAGAATTGAGTTGCTGTTGGTCCTCATTGTTAGATTGAACGGGGTTACAAACACATAGCCTGTCCGAAGTTTTGATGTAATCAAAATAATTTGAGGAAAAATTCAAACACATGAAATTTTTCTTGAGATTGCACTCATCGAGTGGGTATTTATGCCATTGGGTGTGGTCATTTAAACTAGTTTTAACAAAAATATCCATATCAAAACAGAACGCTGCCACTATGATTTCCGCCTCCGTGGCCCATGACTCACGACTTCCATCTAGTAACTTAGTATTGTTCAAATGCATTTGAAAATCCCTATGAACTCTTTATAAAAATTACTGTTGTAGGCAAGTTCTTCTACGATTGCCGTTCTAATTTTTGCATGCTGTTCTTGATCTTCATGTAGATGGAACGCAACACACCGACAGAAACAATTTCCCTCTCCTTTGATTTGAATTGGTTTTAGTTTTTCATTGATTGCATTTGTTTCAACTGTTGTTGAGACATATTCTATAAGCAGGTTGCAAGTTTCTCGAGATTCTAGTTTCCTATTTTTAAGATGGTTGAGTTTTTTAGCACTAACTTCTACATTGGTCTTAATAGAATTGAGGACGTTTCCATACTCTTCAACACCAAGTTTTAATTTTAGGCAAGAACATCTTTTCTCTATGGAGGATTGTAAATTCGATATAATTTTTGCACATTCCTTTATAATACCGTCCAGATGCCAAAGATATAATTAATATATCGTACATAAAATAATGTGTTTCACTTCGGCTAAAAATTAACTTCTTTGTGTACAGTCTTGGTACCTTATTTAACTTATATTTTTGAAATTGTACACATATCCTTTTTGAGGGCTCTTGACTTTTTCCATATGTTTTACCCGCAACATCAACTATGACGTTACGTTTCATTTGTAATACGTTTTGTTGTGACATCATAGTACTTTGTGCATGTAGTTTCGTGTTACGTTGCTATGATCAAAAGAGACTTTATATATATATATATATATATATATATATATATATATATATATATAATCAGCACTCCTCTATTTGATATTTTTTGTTTTCGTTTTTGTTTTATTTCTCATTAACCACTCCTCCCCCTTTTTTTTAGTTTATTGTGCAAACTCTTCTTTTATCATTTTACTTTGAATGATATATATTATCTTTTTACTTCATTTATATATGGAGATATGATTGTCAATATATATATTTATATATATATATATATATATATATATATATATATTGTAATTATTTTCACGTACATCAAGCCTGTGGGGATCCGGGTTAGAATAGACACTTAGCACCTCCGTCCCTACTTAAAGGCCCTGAGCGACGAGCGTCGGCCTAAATTTTACAGCCCTTCACCGGCAATGGTGACGTTTCCAGATGAGTGAAGAATAACATCTAATCAATCAATCAATCATTTTGTGAACATTTCCTTGCACCTTAAAGGAAAAGACTTATATAGGCGCTGCCTGTTGACTAATCCTTATTATGTTTTATGTTATGCATGATAAAATACTGTTTAAATTAATCTCTATGTAGTCCATCCAAGAACTGTTCTGTGGCCATTACTTCTTGTACTTCATCAAGAGCGTTCACATAGACTAAATTTACAAGCCTCGTTATGTCTTGACCCATTCCGACAAATTATCAGACGCCTTTTTCTCCTTTCTCTCAGGTGTGCTCATGTAGCTTAGTCTGATTTATTGATGCAAATATATCCTGGAGGGGTTTGACTAGTTTCTGATAGTTCCGTCTCTCTTCCTAGGCTGACTATCCGCTAAGGGATGAGCCAGGTATAGACCTTTATCATATCTGTTCACTTGTTCAAAAGACACACAGACTCGAAATGAGACAAGTAATCATTCCAGAGACCTGTACCATCATATGCTTCCGGTTTGACAAGGTTTCGGTGCTTAAATAGGGCCTGTCCATGCAGGTTTGCATCCATCCTAGGACGAATCTCTTGATCAGCGATCTGTTGTTAGATGCAGGACGAGTACGTCTCTCATCATGAATACATGCATCATCACTGACATAGCTACTTACACTCTCTTTCGTCTTATATGGGATACTAGTACTTATACCTGATATATATATATATATATATATATATATATATATATATATATACCTGGCTTACCGAATGCATGAATCTTTGGGGAGTTCAGGACCCTTAATGAATCGTGTATCTCTTTGTTGTTGCTATTTATCCCCTCTAAATACAAGGGGCACTTTTAAATTCGTAGAGTAAGCCTATAACTTATCAACGCGATTATGAAGTTGCACGATTTTTTACACAGAACTTGCGTAATCATTCCTCTCTCGAACGGTATCACGGTATGCGGCGCACGAGGTCCACGTGCGCGCTGCGCTGGGTATTTTCAACGCGTGGTTTTATACACTATAGTAAAATATAGCGTTCAATATGGATGAAAAATCTCTGAACAGAGGGTATATTGTAAGATTCCAGCACACCTCGGGTTTCCGTCAACGGAAATCCATGCTAATTTGCAAAAGGTTTATGGGAATGTTACTTTAAAAATATGCTAAAGTTTGCAATTGGGTACGTCGTTTTAATGATGGTGTTGAGTGGGTAGGCCGGTTTCCGTTTTGACGGAAAAGAACGTTGCTACTGTGAAAACGTTAATTGTGGAAGACGTACGTTATACCGTGCAAGAGATAAAATAATTAAGTGGCATTCATTCGTCAAGTGTTTTGAAGATCTTACGTGAACGACTTGGGCTACGTAAGATCTGCGTGCACCATTTGCTCACTGACGAGCAGAATCAAAGTCGGGTTAGACTTGCATCGCAAGTTATAAAAAATATGATAAATGTGACCCACATCGTTTGGAAGAGATAGTTACAGGTGATGAAACCTGGATTTATCATTCTCAACCTGATTTTAAGGCTAAAAATAAGGTTTGGGTTTCATCTGAGGGCGACAGACCTGTCATTGCGCGCCGTTGCAAAACATCAAATCGCATGTTGTATGCGATATGTTTTGATTCGAAAGGTTCAGTCCTTCAAATTCCAGTCCCGAAAGGTAGTTCTGTCACTGGAAAGTTTTACATAGAAAGTGATCTTACTCACATTGTTGATTTCTATCAGAAACGCAGATCGCGCACCGATGTCCGCAGCATCAAATTACTCTATGATAACGCACCGGCCCACAAATCTGCTACGGTACAGGAATATCTGAAAGAATCTGGGCTCGATCTCTTAAATCATTCCCCCATACAGCCCTGACATGTCCCCCTGTGACTTTTGGTTGTTCCCAAGACTAACGGAAATGTTGGCAGGGCACCGTTTTGAATTTTGAATTTTAATATTTCAAGCGGTTTTAAAAGACCTCCCTACTCTACGAACTTAAAAAGTGTCCCTCGTAAACCCGGAAAAATATCGACACCAATAACAGAGGAAATACTTTATTAATAATCTTCAAACCGATACACTCCCATATAATAAAACAAGCCGTATATTTGCCGTGCCTATATTTCGTTCCCCTCCTCCGGTTGAGTTCCAAAAATAAGCTTCGATTGTATTTATACAACTGGACACCCGAACTACCATCGAGTGCTATCGTAATGCCCTACGATAAAGGCATGTTGACACAAGCTTTATATTTAGTCTGTAAGTGGTATATAATAGATATCGATCCTGATCTCAATTTGCCATAGTTACTTTCTTATGAATAGGCCATTTAACAACTTTATACAAACAGGTTTGATAAGAATAATATTTTGTATCTTCGGAAAGGTTAGTCTCGCCAAGGAAAAGAGTTACCATTTGATGTTACAAGCAATTTTTTCTGTAACCAATATTTCATGATATCCACCTTTTTCTTCGGAAAAAAGGTACGCATACTATAATATCACTTTATTTGAATAATAAGGTTATATAATTTATAGAATGGTCCTTAAATGTTTTTTATCGACCTGATGAGACTATATCAGTCGGGGACTAATAAACTCATCGCCTCGGTAAAAACATGTATTACTATTGATCGATATGAAAATGCTGCTATGTTTGTTTACTAACCTTGTTTCTACATCAAAGACAGAACATTTATAAACCCCATTCGACTACAAATAGTATAGGGAGGTTTATAAGCTTCTATTTCAAGCTGTATAAACATGTGTACATGTCTTTTATAAGCATTTTATATTCATTTGTTTTAGAATCAGGTGACAATAATGAACTAATTACAGGGTTTTACTACTGTATTGTTACAACAATACAAATTTCAAGAAAAAACAAACTAATCTAGCATTGTTAAAAGTTCAAATCCAAAAACATAGCAAACTGAAATTAAGTGTAACGATGATGTCTCTTTCTTATAGGGCACTATCTGTTTATGGAAGCGTCTAAGCCTAGGAAGCTCGGGGATTTCACCCGTCTTCTGTCACCTTACTATGCACCAACACAAGACAGTCTTTGCCTACAATTTTGGTATCACATGCATGGACCAGATGGAGAAAAAAGTAACTAAGCTATCTATGTATGAAAGCCGATGTTTTGTGCAGGTAGAAAAAAATGTACTATGTAATTCTTTCAGAACTTGTGATAAAACTATCATTTACCAATCACGTTTTAGATGTTGGAACACTTACTATTGGAATAGATGATTCTGATGATAACATTGTGAACCCTACTAGTATGTGGAAAATAATTGGAAGCCAAGGAGATTTTTGGTATAAGGGGTCACTAGCAATCGGAAAGAGGACCTCCTTTTTTCAGGTTATTTTATAGTCTTCAACTGCAGACTCTGCAATTATCTCATTATTTATGTCTCATTGCTTGTCTTATTATTATTACATTCGTATTGACTCAATAAATAACGAAAGATGCACTATAGGACTGACTATTGACGACTTCAGATTGTCATCACTGGAACTAGAGGGGAGGACCACCGAGGGGACATAGCTATTGACGACGTCTCCATCAGTAACTGCACAGACGGTAAATATTACTTTCACAAAACTTTATGTGTAAGTACGGAAGAACATTTAGGACATCAAAAAGTTTTTAAATTTGAAATAACGAATTCATTACAATGGTTTAAGGACGGTCCTTACTAGACATTTTTGGGTCACCCGAGTCACTCAGGTGACCTATTGCCATTGGTCTTCGTCCGTCGTCGTGCTTCGTCCGTTAACAATTTTATATTTTTAATATCTTGAAAACTTCAAGCCAGTTCTTACCATTTTGAGTGTGAAGCATCTCTAGAATAGGATTGACTAATTGATTAATTGTTGTTTTCCTCCACACTCAACAATTTTTCAGCTATCCGGTGGCGTCCAGTTTTTATTGGTGGAAGAGACAACCCGTGAAGAGACTACCGACCTTCAGAAAGTCAACTGGTAAACTTTCTCACATATATCGGCACGAGCGAGAATCGAACCCGCGCCAACTAGAGGCGAGAGGCCTTGTGATTTTGAGTCCCGTCTAGGATAGAAGGGATATAAATTGTGAAATTTATTACCTTACCACTCCTGGTGCCTTCTTGGACGGGGCCAAATGTGTAAAAAGGGTAGTACTTTCAAAAATCTCCTCTACTCCGACACATGTAGGAGAAAAACTTAATGCATGTTTATGATATTCATGATGCTCATTATCAAAATTGTGATATTCGTGACACCTGTGACAGGGGTTCAGGCCCTAGGACGGTCCAATATGGCCAATAACTGAAAATATATTAAATATTAGAAAATCTTTGTATATTTGGGAAAACCTATATGCATGGTAATAATGTCCATGAAGCTCTATTCCTAAATTGGGAAATTCGTGGCTCCTGGGGACGTCACCATTGCCGGTGAAAGGCTGTGCTCGGCGCTCAGGGCCTTTGAGCAGAGAAGTATCTTGATCGTGCCACACCTGCTGTGACACGGGACCTCGGTTTTTGCGGTCTCATCCGAAGGACCGCCCCATTTAGTCGCCTCCTACGACAAGCAAGTGGTACTGAGGATCTATTCTAAAAGCCCGGATCCCCAAGATAGGCCTAAATTGTTAAGATCATGACCCCTTATGGCCAGGTCAATATGGTCATACAGTGAAAATGTTAAATCCTAGAAAATCTCCTTGTTTACTACCATATTTGAGAAAAACAAACTGCATGATTGTGCTCGTTTGTTATCTGACATATTTATATTTTTATGTGTGGCCATGAATTCGACATTAGATATATCGACGACGTTTTATCTATTAATAATGTTCATTGTCATTCATATGTCTATTCGATGTATCCCAGTGAACTTGAAATAAAAGACACCACAGAGTCTTCCACACCTGCTTCCTACTTAGATATTTACTGAAAAGAGATGCTAGCAGCAAACTAACAACTCAACTTTATAACGAACGGGATGATTTCAACTTCTCCATCGTCAACTTCCCTTATTTATGTGGCAATATTCCAACATCACCTGCATATGGTGGTTATATCTTTCAACTGATTCAATACGCAAGAACTTGATCTGCATATGCTCAGTTTTTAAATTGAGGCGGGCTACTGACAATGTTACAGGATTTTGTACAGTCTCGTCTAAAGTCAGCATTTCTCAAATTTTATGGTCGTTATAACGATCTAGTTGGTCATTACAACTTACCATTAAGTCAAATACTGTCAGACGTGCTTCATACCAATTGTTAGAATTGTTAGACGGCATTCTTGGTACACTGACTCTGACTACGGATTGCTTCGTATACCTGATCGGGATGTAGGGCGCACAGCGGGTTTGACCAGTCGACAGGGAATGCTTACTCCTCCTAGGGACGGACCTGACCCCACCTCTGGTATGTCCAGGGGTCTGTGTTTGCCCATCTCTCTGATTTGTATTTTCTATAGGAATTACGAGAATGAATACTGTTAGTTATGTTAGCCATTTCATGTTGGAGAAAAACAAAATGCATGGGTATTATGTCAATGACGCCCTTTACCAAAATTGTGAATTTCACTTTGGTCAGGGAAATATGGACCAATTTAAATCCTTCAAACTTTCTGTGTGTTTTAATTAAATAGGAATTGTATGCATATTTAGAAAGATCACAAAGACTCCAGAATGAGGCTTAAATACAAATTTGATACTGCAAAATAGGTATGGGCTGTGATACTAAGGTGACCGTTAAGGCCTGTGAGCCTCTTGTTCATGGGGGATTTTATATGTTATACGGATAGGTGTCACTTGGTACATAATTAGTTGAAAAATACTGTCAGTTACAGCTTGTATTGCTTTAAATAAATTGCAACTGCGACATTCTCCCCTAGATATGGCTTCTGACATTTTAAACTATTTTAATTCAAAGGCCTTTAAATAATATAAAGGCCTTAAGAGCATCAGAGTCGACTTGTCCACGATTTCCAGCAAGGAAGGGTTTATAAAGCACCATCTTATGACTTTTAAGGTAGCGACGGATAGCAACGACATTATCAGTAAAAATTGTGTATTTTCACGTAAATTTATATTTCCGGAATTCCTTACACCGTCATAGAATAGTTGAAAACAAAATGGGGTTCCAAATGTGCCTTGTTGTGGTGGATGTTGTGATTGACTTGATGATTGATACGGACGCCTCGACGGTAGCTAGAGAAAATTAGCCATTGTTAGTATACGTCAATATCAAATGTTTCGTCCGTGTGGTACTTATTACCAAACAAAATATAAACGACCATGCATAGCTTGTGGTAATAATTTTGCAAACAAAGTTGTTGCTGCGCGTCGTTATGTCCGTGAAAGTTTCTTCAGAGAAGAGGAATTCGGTGGATTTATTTAACTTGGACAACATAATCATAATTTCGTTTGGTAAGTATGTATTCAACTCATATTTCCTCTCCTATTTTACAATGCGATTTATAAGAACATCTCTAAGTTTGAATACACGACTTGCAGTAGATGTATCATTTTGTATGCATTCATGTATTCCATATGTGCCAAAGTATAACTTCTATATGTGCATGTAATTGTAAACAGATGTCGTATGTATACCACATTTGTAAACACGGGCTCCATTATGTTTTTCTTTTTTATTATGAAAATATCGCTTGAAAATAGCATACTTTGAGTGTGAACTACTTGTATGAAGTCGCCGGATAGCTGAAAAATTGCTCAGGCGGCTATAAACAAACAAACTTGTATTAAGTAATGAAAGATAAATATCAGTTTACTATGTAAGGGTATGAGGAACAGAAAGTGGAGATAGTTGGTAAGTTACTTAAACATGTAATATCATAAACTTTCATTGACTTAAGAAATATATCAAACCAGGAGTTTCGTATTTCACACGAGCATATAGCGTTACAAACAAAAATAATATAGATTCATCACAAGCCTACATGAACCCTCTCATAGGCAAATGTATCATATGTATAAGTGATACATGTTTGTTTTTCTCTTGAAGCACATTTGGTATATAAAACAGATCTCATGAGTCTAGAGTTCAGTTGATACTGTTAGAATGAGTTGGCAGTTTATGAAAACATATGTGTCATCTTTCACTGCAAAATATAATTTTGAAACATCAGTATTTTAAATTTCACTGAATATATATGACACACTATTTTGAATTAACATTTTCTGATTCAATATAATTAATGATATAATCAATTATGATGATCTTTTTATCGAGGTATCAACCTTAGGACCAGTGGAAGTTTGAATGGATTTCGAATCAACAAGTTTAACAGCTATTTGCATTACAATTAGCAAGAAAGGTAAAATGTTTTCTGAAGATAAAACCCAGACCACACTGTAAATACAATTTTGATTATATTAGATATTCATCTTTTTCAAAATTTGAATTATATATATATATATATATATATATATATATATATTTGGACAGGCACTTCATTTACAGTGATGATGATGACACATCCCCTGGAGTCCTGGATCCCCACCCCCTCCATAACTTGGGGCTTCCATTGAGTCATTAACGTATTTGTGAGCCCAGAGTAATGAATGTTGTGCAACATACTTTAAAGCAAAGTGTGAATTTAAGGAAAAACAAGTATATGTATATGTACTCGTGTATTACATTCATTTTTAAAGAAACAATATTGCATAAATTTAAAGGAAATGTCAGTGTTGATTATTTTTCCTTTGATATATCAGTATTTTCATTTTTCATTTTCATGTTCCTTTTCATAATGAGAAATATACACATGATAGAATAGCAATTTTATAGCTTTAATCAATGTGTTTGAATTTTTCTCGCAAATCAAAATTAATTGAAACATTGTAAATCATGGATACTTTAATGTGTATGAAATTTTTAGGAAAGGGTCATAAAAGAATTATTCCACCCCATCCCCACAGAAACACATACAGTGAATATAGACCTTCACCTGGGGAAAATTACAACTAGTTTATGTAATATGCATACATTCTCAGTTATTCAGTAGTGAGTTTTTGGTTCAATATGATACTGCTATTAGGACTCTTAAACTTATGAAAGAAATATATATCTGTGAGATGGCTTTGAAAAACCTTGTGATCCATGGGCCTATTGGGATCTTTCTGTTGATATTAATCATTAATGAAATATTTGAATTTTATTTGAACTGTTTGATAACATTGAAGAAAAAATTCGAAAGGAAACTTAAGTAACTTAAGTACATTTTGTGAACTCTTTGGCATCTAAGATGTGAACTGCAAAAAACATAGTTAATGATACTGTCATAAAAACTCAATATAACTTAGACAAATCTAAATATTAAATTTAGATTATAAGTTAATTAGATTTATATTAAATATGAATTCACCTTACATGCAATAGTACCAATATCAATATATAGAAAATTCGATAAAAGAAATATACATATTTGAATATGTCAAATGACGCAATATAATGAGTTTGATGTTGGTTCATATAAAAATAAAGTAAAATATACCGACAAGGAGATAATCAATTTAATCGGGATCGGGATCGTTATACAAAAAACAAATAGTAATAACAATGTTAATAATATCAACGTGATCTCCTTGGCGGTAAGCATAACCAAAATAATAATAATAATAATAATGATAAAAAAAAAAACCAAAACAACCACAGTATTTATGTTTGAATTACTTTTGTCGTTTATGTTTTGGGAATTTTTTTTAATGTATTTTTTGTGTTTTTGTCTATGTCTTTCGTACTCTGGCTGAACCTTAAATTGTTGTTTGTTAACTTGAATGGGGATATGATCAAAGTAGTATAGCGGACATGGGGGCTATCGTGTGAGAGAACAATGGGAAAGACAATAGGGGTATTATCCGGATAATCCCCTTCTATGGAAATGCGAGGGGGTGGGAGAACAATGAAGCAAAAAGATTATTTAATCCTACACCAAGAAGGGAATTGGCATCTGAGATATATGGGGGTGAGCCGGGCTCATTGAGTGCAAAAACAAAAATAGTTGTCCTAAGGTTATCGTGTGACCTATCAAATGTAAGGTTTCGACGAGCAGTGGTTAGCCCGAGGGTGTTCCGGGGTGATAATTTGAGGAGACATGAACGAATTGTTCATGGAAGAATCCAATCCTACCCTCAAAGAAGTGTATCGTATTTCAAGCAGAATGAAACTCCTCCTCCTCGTCGTCGTCCTCCTCCTCAGGAATTGCCTTCTCCTCCTCTTCAATGTATTCAACCTATTCCTCCTTCTCCTCCGCAAAGATTATCAGTGAATCTTAAACAATTTAAATTTGTTCATCCCTTTACAGGGATTGTTGCTGGACCAACGATGTGTGGAAAATCTACCTGGATAAAGAAACTTTTACTTCACAATGAAGAAGTCATTAGTCCTGTACCGGGAAGAATATTGTGGATTTATAAGTGATGGCAACTCATTTACGAGGAGTGTCGGATTCTGTGGATAACGTTTATTCAAGGCCTCACAGAGGATATGAAATCTGATGCATTCATCGACCCTTGTGACAACACATTGCTAATTATTGATGACATGATGAAGGATGCAACCCAGGATATGAAAATTTGTGAAATTTTTACCGAAGGTGCACATCTTCGGAACCTTCGTGTGATTTGCATCATGCAGGATTTACTCAACAAAGGAAAAGAAAACCGAACAATGAGTTTGAACAGTCAGTACATAGTTCTGTTTAAAAATCCCAGAGATCGACAGCAGATTGCAATTCTGGCAAGACAAATGTATCCTGGCAATGCCAATATTACTTTGTGCATATGAACAAGCGGTTGCCATACCATATGGATCATTAATTTTGGATTTGAAGCGGACGATTCCTGAATCGAGTCGATTTCAGACGAACATATTTGAACCCTATATAAGAGAACGACTGAACATGAATCATCATTTGATCAAAAACCATCAAAGAGTGAGTACGTCTCCAGAGCAAATCTCGAGTTTCCGAGGAAACAGTTTCTCGGAATCCCAGTTCCTGGAATCCCAGTTCCCGGAATCCCAGTTCCCGGAATCCCAGTTCCCAGCATCCTAGGTTTCCGGTAATCCAAGGTCACCGGCGATGCAGGTCGTCACCGGCGATGCAGGTCGTCACCGGCTACATTATATTTGCGGAGCATATCATTTCATTAAATAGTTATCATTTGCAAATGTGCAAAGACTTTTTATTGACAATATCAATTCGATATTTTAAGTGATACTCTGCAGGACAGATTTTGATTTTGATCTTAGTGGCCTCAGGACTGAATTCTACTCATCGACACATTCAATTTGACACGCCACATGATAGCCGTAGGACAAGTTTTTAGTTAAGCACTCAATAACCCCGGTCCACTCCCTGGCTGAACACTACTCGTCGAGACCTTCAGTTTGATAAGTCACACAATAACCTTAGGACAACTTTTTTATTTTGCACTCAATGATCCTGGACCACCCCCGGGCTGAACTCTACTCGTCGAGACCTTCAATTTGATAGGTCACACGATACAATTCCCTTAACATATTTATTTTGCACTCCATGACCCCGAACCACCCCTGGGCTGGTCCCTACTCGTCGAGACCTTAAATTTGATAGATCACACGGTACCCTTCGGATGACTTTCTTATTTTGCACTCAATGACCCCGGAACACCCTCGGACTGACCTCTGCTCGTCAAAACCTTCAATTTGATATTTCATACGATACCCTTCGATCAAATTCTTATTTTGCACTCAATGAACCCGGACTACCCCCGGGCTAACATCTACTCGTCGAGAATTTCAATTTAATAGGTCACACAGTACTCTTTGGACAACTTTGTTATTTCGCACTTAATGACACCGGAACACCCTCGGGCTAACCTCTGCTCCTCGAAACCTTCAATTCGATAGGTCATACGATAACCTTAGGGCATCTTTTTTGTTTTTGCACTCAATGACCCCGGCTCACCCCCATATATCTCAGATGCCAATTCCCTTCTTGGTGTAGGATTAAATAATCTTTTTGAAGAATTTATCGTGCTATAGACTCTGGACATTTTACTCACAAACTATCTGGCACCTTGCTCATACAATAGACCATAGGACAGGGAGATGTCCTTTCTAGGCCACGAAAAGGTAATCCGTGACCCTGCTCTATTGCAGGAGATAGATTCTAGGACATGAAGATGTCCTCTCCAGGTCACTAAGAGGTCATTCATGACCTTGCTTCATTGTTCTCACCCCCTCGCTTTACAATAGATCGGATTATCCGGATAACCCCCCTTGCATGAAGGCTACGGCTGATACCCAGGGATCCATGAATCAGACCAGAGTATCATGAAATCTACTTCAGAATTTCAACCCACTCTTTGTATGTCATTTATGTGACAGCTGGACGATGTTGGTTATATAGAATTCTTTATGACTAAACCACTTTTCGTCTTATATGAAGGAATAATCATTCCTCAAATATATTCCCCCTATATTGATCTTAATGACCTGCTCTCTCCGGTACTGTTTTACAATATATCATTAAATCCGCACCATAATCACTCATCATTTGGCGATTATGTTACAGGTGATACTCTATGCGATGTTTATGGTCTTATTCACTAATAGGAATTATCCCTCTATTGTTGTGACGGTCAGGGTGATACCATCTCGAGGTCAGCCATGACCTTGCTCCATTGTTCTCCCCCTCGCATATCCATAGAAGGGGATTATCCGGATAATCCCCCTATTGTCCTTCCCATTGTTCTCTCACAATAGCCCGCATTTTTCACTCCCTCATGTCCGCTATACTACTGATAAATGTTTTTTAGTTCATTTGTATGAAATACAAGAGGGACCGCAATACTTTTTAACAACACTTTTGATAAAAAAAAAAAAAAAAGGTAACGCCAATTTTATTATTTTAAATCTTACTATAGAAGACAAAAGAATCACAATCATTAACGTATATGGACCGAATAAAGATTCACCAGACTTTTTCAAGAAAGTGGTAGAAAGTACAGAAGAATTTGAATATGATTAGTATATTATTGGTGGAGATTTTAATTTTGTTATGAACCCTAAACTTGATTATAAACATTATAAAGACAATTCAATCCTAATGCTAGAAATGTTATGCTAGAAACAATGGAAGATCTGGATATTTTAGATATTTTTAGAGAATTACATCCAGAAAGATATAGATATATCTGGAGAAGGAAAATCCCACAAAACTAGCTAGATTAGTTTTTATTTATTTTTTTTTTTTTTTGGTGTCTAGTTCTTTATTTAGTTGTGTTCAAGATTCTGTAATAGATCCGAGCTATAGGTCAGATCATTCAATGGTAATTTTTACTATAAAAATGCAAGCTTTTAAAACAGGTAAAAAACTGTGGAAATTTAATAATTCATTGCTTTCAGATCAAGAATATGTTAAAAAAAAATCAAAAGTACAATTTTACAAACCAAACAACAGTACATGACTCCAGTTTACAATATTGACACGATTAACTCTATTCCAAACAATGAAATCAATTTTCAAATTAATGATCAGTTGATTTTAGAGGTTTTGCTTATGGAAATTTGAGGGCACTCTATATCATATTCAACTTGCATAAAAAAAACATAAAGATGTAAGAGAAAAAGAATTGAAAACACTTTTAAGATCTTGAAGATGGGGAAGATACATGTAACATAGGAGAATGGAATAGTAGTTTAGAAAAATTAATACAAGAATTAGAAAGCATAAGAATAGAGAAGTTAAAAGGCTCTATGATTAGATCTAGAGCAAAATGGGTAGAGGAAGGTGAAAAGCCCACAGAATACTTCTGTAATCTAGAAAAAAGAAATTAAACAAGCAAGATCATTCAAAGAGTGGGGAAGGAAGATAGAAACATTATTGGAAATCAATACGATATATTAGAAGAGATATGCAAATATTATGAGAACTTGTATCAAATAAAAAAAACACAAGGTTTATTAAGGGAATGGGGAAAAGATTAATTTTTTAATAACATAAGAAAACTATCATATGAGGAAGCTAATAATTTAGAAGGAAGTTGTGATAACTTACAAAGAAACAACAGACACATTAAAAAATGAATAATAACGTCTTGGAAGTGATGATTTTACAACAGAGTTCTTTTTAAATTTTTCTAGAAAGATTTAGGCCATCTGGTAGCTAGATCATTAAATTATGCGTATGAATAGGGAGAACTATTTAGTACAGGGGATTATTTCTTATTTACCCAAACAAGACACACTAAAACAATTTTTAAAAAACTGGAGACCAATAATCTATTGAATACTGTCTATAAAATAGAGTCAGGATGTATAGCAAATCGAATAAAACAGATTCTACCAATATTAATCAATGGGAATCAAACATGGTTTATACCAGGCAGAAATATTACGGAAAACACAAGATTGATGTATGATATAATGAACTATACCCAATAAAAACATATTACAGGTTTAATTTTCCTTATAAACTTCGAAAAAGCTTTTGATACTCTGTCATGGGATTATTTAATTCGAGTTATGATACTATTCAACTTTGGTACATCTATCATCAATTGGATTAAACTTTTTCATAAGGATATCACAACAACTATAAATCAGGGTGGAAATCTATCAAGATGGTTCAAAAATTGCGTGGCTGTAGGCAAGGGAACCCCATCTCTCCACATTTGTTTCTTTTAAGTGCAGAAATACTAACAATAAAGTTAAAGTTAAGAGGCAGTAATAAAATTAAAGGTATAAAAATTGGAAACACAATGCATCTTATTTCACAATTTGCAGATGATACCTCTCTCTTCTTAGATAGTACTAAAAATCATTAGAAACCATTTTAAATGAACTAAAGATTTTAAAGAAATGTCAGGACTATCCAGTTAATAACTTTAAAAGTCAAGTAATACGGATGGGAAGTAAAAGAAATTCTGTAGAAAAATTAGTGGAATGAAACAAAATTTAAAGTTTTAGGAATTGAGTTTGATACTGATTTAGGTCAAATGGTGCAGACAAATTATATACTGTACAAAAAAAGTTAAGGATCATAATTTTGACCTCAAAAAATATTTACTAACCAAATAATTATTTTGACAAATTTTAATATGTATAGTTTCTCCAATGTGTCCTTAACACAATAGATTTACCTGGTTTCATATTGACATCATAAGTGCACGATTTTTTCGCCTAAACACAAGCAAGGGGTCAAAATCAAAGTGTGCCAACGTGTATATTGAAATTGAAAAATTGTGATTTTCATTTTATTGTGGGTATTTATTGCTCTTATCGACTCTTAGGTGAACAATTATTGACATTAAAAGCCATGAGGCGCCATTTAACTGCTCTGGAAGCTGGTCAGGCAGTAGGTATGCTTCAAGCTGGCCAAGTCCAGAGAACTGTCTCTAGACATTTTAATGTGTCCCAAAGTGTGATTTCAAGGTTGTGGAATCGTTTTAGGCAGACAGGTAATGTTCCTGAGAGACCGAGATCAGGTCGTCCAAGATCCACAAACGCTCGCCAGGATCGCTATATGTCACTTAATGGCTCGTAGACACAGGTTTCAGAGTGCTGTCTAACTCAATACTGACTTTCATGCAGCAAGTGGGGTGCGCATAACACCATAAACTCTCAGACAGAGACTTCATGCTGCTAACCTTCCGGCTCATCGACCTGCTGTTCGTCCCATTTTGAGGAGAAGACATCGTGTAGCACGACTCAATTGGGCTCAAAATCACATAAACTTGCAACTGCGTCATTGGACGCCTGTCCTTTTCACAGACGAGTCACGGTTCTGCGTGGAGTTTCATGACGGTCGTAGGCGTGTATGGCGCATGCGTGGAGAGCGGTACGCTGATTGCTGTGTAGCAGAGCATGATCGTTTTGGAGGTGGCTCTGTGATGATTTGGGCCGGAATCAGTATTGGTGGATGTACTGACTTGCACGTGATTAATGGCAATCTTACCGGTGCAATTTACAGGGACGAGATACTGCATCCAATTGTGAGACCTTATGCGGGAGCTATAGGCAACGACTTTGTGTTAATGTATGATAATGCTCGTCCCCACAGAGCACGTATAGTAACAGACTACGTTGCTACAGAGACAATTGACCGTATGAATTGGCCGAGTTGTTCTCCGGATTTAAATCCAATAGAACATGCCTGGGACATGTTGCCGCAAGCTGTTCCCAGACCATACACCCTATTGATATTGCCTTTACAAAGATTCAATCATTTGTAATGAAATTTGTTATTGTTGTTCATACCGATTTTCAAACTGTTTTTTTTTTGGGGGGGGGGGTTACCTGACAATGGTTACTCTGGCTGCTTAACGTATTGATGAATTTGTAAAAATAGGTTTAAAATATATTGTTCGATTGTCGTTGAACATTTTAAGTATATATTTAACATAATTTATTTGGTTTAGTTATGAATAAAATAATTCTGTAATCATGATCCTCAACTTTTTTTGTCCAGTATATATAAAATTTTTTACATCTATAAAGAATTTATTGAAACAATGGAAAAGAAGAAATCTCACTTCAGTTGGCCGCATAATTGTTATAAAATCTCTAGCAATCTCCAAAATAGTTCATTTCTTTACCTAATCCTTCAAAAAATACTATTGATTAGTTAAACTGCTTATTTTTTTTTTGTTCCTGTGGAAAAGTCCTACTCATAAAGTAAAAAAAATCTATAGTTACACAGGAGTATGAAAAAGGTTGTTTAAATATGGTAAACCTAGAGAATTTTATTGCAAGTATGAAAGTATCCTGGATTAAGAAATTATTACATAACTCAGCAAAATGGCAATTTTTAAGAGGTGAAGATATCAATATAAACCAGGTAATTAGATATGGTCCAACATATGCATTAAAATACATTGAAATTTCAAAAACTAAATTTTGGCATGCTGTTTTTAACTCTTGGGGAAAAAAAACTTGAGGATTGTTTTGAAAATGAATTGACACCAGAAAAAATGGGAAAAACTGTTCTCTGGTACAACGGAAAACTTAAAGTAGTTAATAAACTCATTACTAGATGAGGAAGGGAATATAATGACATCCTCAATTCAAAACAGTATATAATGTCAAAACTAACTTTTAGGAATTTTTTGGACTAACACAATCAATTACGAAAATGATTAGAGATTATAATATTGATCATCTGGTTAAGGAACAAGATCCAAATATTCCCTCAGATATTATACTTTTATTATTTGATAAAACAGAGAATAGAAAATTTACAGAATACTGAATTTCAGTAAAGAAAAACCAACTGGACAAAACAAATGGGATGAACAATTTGAAATATCACAGGAAGAGTGGAGAAGAATTCATAAGAATGCTTTTATCAACACAGGAGATAACATATTACGTTGGTTGCAATATAGAGTGAATCATAGGATTTTAAAAACAAATACCTCTCTGAAAATTATTAAGAAATCAGATAATGATCTGTGTACGTTTTATTTAGAAGAGATAGAATATCTAGAACATATTATGTATGATTGTGAAGAAGTCAGTATTTTCTTACGAAATGTGAAATGTTTGTTATGGGAAACTTTTTACTTTAATATTGGGGTGGATAAGGAAAACTTTATTCTTGGATGTTCAGAAATTGAAATGGTAAACTTTGTAAACTATCACTTGAAACAATATATATATACTTTACAAAATGTAAATGAAACTGTCTTTCATTGAATAATTTTAAAGCTATCTGGACTAATGTATATAAAGTTGAAAAACAAATTGTATGGAGAAACAATTGTATAGATCTGTTTGATAAGAAATGGAAATTATTTAAAACATTGAAAAATGTAGAATAAAGCGAATCATATTACAACAAAATATCCCACAGCATTTCCGATTTACTATTACATATATTTGTTATTAAAGTTCTGTTTTCTTAACGACCAAACATAGAAAATGAGGTACATAATATGTCTAATATTTATATCCAATCAATAATTCATTAAAATATTGTATCTTTGATTTTAACCTTGGTATATTACAGCATGTATCTGTGTTAACTATACTCTGCAAAAAAAGAAACGCATAGCCCTTTTGAAATTTTAAAAATGCAAATTATGTATTTTACCAGGTAAACTGAAATGGTCAATTGAGTAATTGATTTTTTACAGGTAAGTATGAAACTTTAAAGGTCTGTTCATTTGATTTGGCTCTCTGCCAAATTAGCTCGGCGACTCTCTAAAATTGCACATCACCTCTATCGCCATGGAATTTGGCTTACGTTTTTCACGAGAACTTTCTGCTTAATTCAACCACTACATTAAAGCGTATAAAAGGACGAAGTTTGAAGCTTGAATTCATCATAACGTTAAAATGCTGCCATGCCAAGGTTGGACCCTCCTACTCGAAATATCGTCATTGGCCGTCTCCAGGCCGGAGTATCCCAAAGTGAGATTGCACGAACTGAAAACGTAAATCAGAGCACAATTTCTCGGCTGTGGAACAGATTCCAGCAGACTGGCTCTACTAATGACCGACCGAGGAGTGGGCGACCTCGCATTACGACTCCTGGACAAGATCGCTACATCCGGGTCTTTCATCTACGGAATCGAACCGTTGCTGCAACAGGTACTGCAGTCGGAATACCTGGATTGAGAAGAATCAGCTCGCAGACAGTCCGCAACCGACTTCGACAATATGGCATTAGATCCAGAAGACCGTATTTTGGAGCAGTTTTGACACCGTTACACAGACGAGAAAGAGTCCGATGGTGCAACAGATTGAGGGGCTGGGCATTCCGCAACTGGCGTAGAATCTGGTTCAGCGATGAGTCCCGTTTTCTGCTACAGAAACGTGATGGAAGAATCCGTGTATACCGGCGCAGGAATGAACGTTTCTCTTCCTCGTGTGTCCAAGAAGTGGATAGCTTCGGTGGAGGTAGCGTCATGATGTGGGCGGCGATCTCTAATGACCGTAAAACAGAACTGGTACATGTCCCGGGCAATTTAACGGCTCAAAGGTACAGAGACGAAATTCTCCAACCTCACCTTATGCGCGTAATTGACCGACAGAGGGAGTTATTCCAACATGACAATGCTAGGCCTCACACAGCCCGCTTAACAATTGACTACCTTCAGCAGAACAACATTAATGTGCTACCATGGCCTTCCAAATCACCGGATTTGAATCCGATTGAACACTTATGGGAACAACTGGATAAACGTGTGCGCCTGCGCCAACCTCCGCCTCAGACCCTCGATCAGCTCCGTCAAATGTTACAACAGGAATGGCGAACAATTCCACGCAATAACGTAAGAACATTGATTGACTCTATGCCAAGGAGATGCAGAACTGTGTTGGCAGCTCGAGGTGGTCATACACGGTACTAACTTAAACGTGACAGGAAGTGTTCTTAACTGTGATGATCTGACTTTTTTTCCACCAATATCTAAGGTTTGGACTGTAATTTTTTTCAATTGAAACAATTCTAGTGAATATCTACATTTTTTATTGTAAAATCATAATCCAAAATACATCTACTAAAATCTTAAAAAATCCATTATGCGTTTCTTTTTTTGCAGAGTATAGTTTATGGTATTTATAAACTCAGTTAGAGTACATTATACAACCTTCTGTGATTTGATTTTTTTTTTTTTTTTTTTTTTTTGGTTTAACATTTATGATTTATATGATTTTTTTTTCTATGTTGAATAAATGATCGCAAATTAAAAACAAATAATAAAATATAAGATTTTTTATTTAAACATTTGGTGTATTATACTGTATAATGATATCAATTTCTTTCAACAAAATGTGTAGAGGCAATATATTATGTCCAGATTGATTGATTGATAATATATTGTTTTACGTCCCGCTCGAAAATAGACTAAAGCCAGAAATTATGAAAATGGCTCTGTCTCGAAATTTTATAATCTTTTGAGAGTCAAAGAGCTACATCGTCTGCTTTCTAAAACAATTGAACTTTTTCTATATCCTGCAGGCACTTTCTTTCTACGGGCTTCTAAATATAGCAATAAAATACGTGCATTTACGTTTCAACGTCATTTTGACGTCGTTGTATTGCTAAGATAGTTAATTATTAAATATTTACATAAAGAAAAAAGAATGGCGTAAAAGATAAAAAAAAAACCAGTATCATTTGATATTAAGTTCTTCACTGAATTTCCTCGTGTATAGGCAGATGCAATTGATAATAAATGCAACACGGTAAATGTGAAATACGTTGTTTACTTGAAATATAATTTTCTGACATATGAATTAAGAAATATAATAAAAGTAGCAGGATAGCCTCAAACGATGTTAAACTGACAAGTGCTAGAACATGTATATCGGGGGAATTAAGAGAAAACATCAATACTCGACGAAATATTAATAGAAACACAATGTAACCGTTGTCATCAAAAAAGTGGTAGAAAATGTGTCGGCACTGTTTGGATAATAAATTGCTTGGATTTTTAAACTCTGTGATAAGAGTTTTTATGCATTTAAGTCCGATTTGTGTTTGTCATTCAATCATTATAATGTCTCTTGATGAATTTACTGACTAAAAAAATCTGTAACGTCATTGGAGTACATGTCGCATTAGCCAGTATGGAAGCGTTTTCGTGAACTTCAAGACTGATGTTGGTATCAGTTTACTTCTTTCATGAAGAAATCAAATCTTGGTACATATTGATTATGATAAAACCATAACCATACGCGTCCATCTTCGATTAATACTTTATTTGATGTCAAAGTGGGAAATGTATCAACCATTTTCCTATATATTTTATGACTCGGTAAAAAAAAAATATGGTCATCATCCAAGTCTGTCTATGAAAAAAATAAGTTAGACACAAAGAGCCAGCAGTATTATCAACCATGTTTGGATCAAGTTTAAAAAGGTGTTGTGCATTACAAAATTAGATTAGTATGAACAATACTATTACTTTTATGCCAGATGTCACTATCAATTTACAGTTAAATATGGCGCCGGATAGCTGAAAAATTGCTCAGGCGGCTATAAACAAACAAACAAACAAACAGTTAAATATGGCTCCCACCAGTGTTTTGCCCCGAACCTACTGGAGGCCTAATGCGGTCCCTCGACCTTTTGTCTCTCATTTTTTCCACGCCCTACCCTAAACTGAAATCCTAGATCTGCCCGTAGTAATTGTCTTTGAAGTTAAAACCCTGGACTTTATTATAATGATAAAATAGGGAGGGCGCGGCGCTTTTATTGATGTACTCATTTTATAATTAATTTCCTTATCCCCATGACTTTTAAGTCGTTTATAGATATATTCCTGTTACGTATCCTTCCTTTTAAATTCTACTTAAATACATCTTTATTATTTATTGGGTATCTATTTATTTATTCATATTTAATCTTCTTTATAATGTATTCATTAACAATTTGCTAATCCATCCATTTACTCCCTTTTTTTTCTTTCTTTTTTTTATGCTTACGTTTTTTATTAAATCACACTATTTATCTTTTTGTGTATTGATGTATGAATTTCTTTGATACATAATTATTTTATCTACAGTATCTGACCCCGTGGGAATCGGGGTTAGAATAGGACCTCAGTACCCCTTGCTTGTCGTAAAAGGCGACTGAATGGGGCAGTGCTTCGGACGAGATCGCAAAAATCGAGACCCCGTGTCACAGCAGGTGTGGCATGATAAAGATATTCTTGCTCAAAGGCCATGAGCGCTGAGCACAGGCCTAAATTTTGCAGCCCTTCACAGGCCATGGTGACGTCTCCATATGAGTGAAAAGAACTAAAACCAAAATTGCATTATTTGGCCCTGTCAATTTTTGAAAATCAAAACTGATATTTACGAAACGAAGGACCGTCCCATTTAGTCGCCTCTAACGACAGCAAAAGGTACTGACGATCTATTCTAATCCGGATCCCCACGGAAGTATTATTTCCAGAAACGTATGTGCTCTTGCAGTTGACTATTATGTCCAGAAAAGTCAACTACAAGAGCACACACTGTAGAGTATAATTAAATGGTTCATAGAAACCTTCTAATATTGTGATGTTGAATTCCCATCGAGGTAATTTGGAAATGCTTAAACATTTTAGGTGTAGACAGGTCAGTAGATTATCTGACGATGTCTCTTAAAATTCATTTCGGGGAGTGTGTAGCGTTTGACATAGTTGCAGATTTTAGCCCATTTGGTATATGTTTTTATTCTATATTTTAGATATTACTTGACTAGTTGTAACAAGAGGCCCTCAGGCCTTAACGGTCACCCGAGTATCATAGTCCATACATGGACCCGTGAGTGTCATATTTGCATTTAAGCCTCATTCTGGAATCTTTTGTTCACAGCTTTATGATCTTTCTAAATATGCATAGAATTCCTATTCAATTACAGATGAAGAAAAGAAAAATCATTTAAATTAGCTCATGTTTCCCTGAACAAGGTGCAGTAAATTTCACAATTTTGGAAGGGATCTTCATGGACATAATATTTTAATATATGCATTTGTTTTTTTCTCCCATATGTGTGGGAATAGAGAAATCTTTAGTTCTTTTTTTTTCAGTTTTGTCCTCAACCATGAGGCCCTGGGAAGCTATGATAATAAATTTCATAATCTACATTCCTCTTATCCTAAAGTTGTTTGCCCCGCTCCTAGAACCCCAAGGGGGCAGGAGCCCTGGAATTTACAATTGCGTCTTCCTTGTTTTAAAGATGCTTCATACAAAATTTCAGAGGAATTGGAATGGTAGATATCAAGACGATATAAATTTTCAATTAAGACATTTCATCACTGATAATTTTGGTCCCATCCTTATACCAAATCCTACTCCTGGAATCACGAAATTGAAATTTTGGTAAAGGGCTACCTACGCATTCTAAATATCCATTTAGTATCAAATTGGTATCAATAGCATTAAACAAAATGTGTTTAAATGTTTTACCCATAAATACCATATATCAAGTATGGGTCCTGCCCTGGGGTCAGAACCTTTGCCTTGGGGATCATGAAATTTACAAATTTGGTACAGGCCTTCCTGCTCTACGTTACTATGCATTTAGTTTTGCTTACAGATGTGCAGTTCTAAAGACGATTTTTGATAATTGGTCACTTTTTGGCAGTTTTGGTCCCGCCCCCTAAGGCCCCAGAAGGACAGGAGTCCTGAAATTTGCAATTTATGTCCACATTGTCCTAAAGATGCTCCATAGAAAATTTCGGAGGTATTTGAATGGTAGTGATTAAGAAGAAATTAAAAATGTTCAATTGTTAACACATTCAATCACCCTACCCCTGGGATCATGAACTTTACAAGTTTAGTAAAGGGCTACCTGCTCATTCTTGATATCCATTTAGTTTTTATTTGGTATCAATAACATTGAAAAAGATATTTTTAAATGTTTTACACATAAACACCAAATACCAAGTTTGGCCCCGCCCTGGGTTCAGAACCTCTACCTCAGGAATCATGAAATTTACAATTGTGGTAGAGGACTTCCTGCTCTACATTACTACGCAACTGGTTTTTCTTACAATTATGCAGTTCTAGAGGAGAAGATTTTTGCTAATGGTCACTTTTTGACAGTTTTGACTCCGCCCCTAAGACCCTAGGAAGAAGGGTAGGAGTCCAAAAATTTACAATTTATGTTCATCTTGCTGAGGTTACCTACAAATGAAATAAAATAAGAAATCTTATGAGAGAATTCTTTTATTTTCAGAATTTTATGCCTCATAGTGTCTGAGAAACGCCATATAAATAACACTTCGGTAGCAGGATAAAATACTTCCACTGATTGCATGAAGGTGCCTTTGAAGCCCTCATTAAAATTTGTTCTAGTTATAAACCCCAAAATACATTGATGATGATTTTAGGTATGTTAAACATGAAGTAAAACTGACTACTTACGATAGTTTTGGACAATTTGGTTATTGTTATTAGAATATAATCCCATAAAATGCCAGTTTGATATTTTGTTAAATTTTCAATTATCACTGATTCCTGTCGCTTAAATAACACCAACAACCGATATTATATAATGCCTTAACTTTTAATATGCTTGATTTGGCACTCGTGGCCGCGATCATAGTTAGGGGCTACCTCGAGCAAACCAGCAATGCAATCAAAATATGACGACCCCAAGTGGGCAATTGTGCACAGGGTATACGCAAGTGCACCAAACGCCACTAATGCAAAATCAATCAAACAGTCAATCAATCAGTCAATCAAGCACTACAAAAATTCAATCAGTAAGCAATGCAAACAATTGTTCAAATCAACGATCAAAGTTTGTTTGTTTGTTTTACGTCCCATCGAGAATTTTTCACTCATATTGAGATGTCACCAGCTGTAGGTACCACAAATTTAGAACTATGCTTAGCGCTCAGGGCCGTAGCAGTGAGGGTTATTTAACATGCCAACGCCTACCGTGACACTGGACGTCCGTTTTTAAGGTCTTATCCGAAAGACCCGTGATACTCATTTCTAAATGCTGAGCGTTTGGCAAAGGAGCAATCACTACCTATTTTTCGTCTTTGGTTTGAACTCATGACCTCCAGGTTACGAAGCGAACGCTTTCACCACTGAGCTACCGCGACCGGTATCAATTCTGCAAACTATTAATTCATGAAATAACATGAAGTTGCAGAAGATTGGGTGCACTCCTCCATATGTGTTGGGGTGCACCGAAAACGCCACTTACATGTGCCACACATGACCGTGAGACAGGAGCATTTGTGGGACTGCAATCGCCACCAAGGGAGTGTCCAGTACCGTGGTGACGGCGGCAGTACCCCAACTCAAATGGTCACCACTAATCAGATTGCCACAATTAAAATGAAATGCATTAAAGAGCTTGTTGCAAATTATTCGAAAATAAATCATTCCCAAGATATGACAACTGTACACCATCAGAATGAAAAAATGGGGCTTATCTTCAAACTGTGGATGTTTAATGTACGCCCCACCTCTTGTGGCTATTAACCCAATAGCCTCCCTATTAATCCTAGCTTTGGCACTTTTCATTGCTTTAACCTGTGTAGAATGACGACAAATTTATATGGTCAGAAGGGAGGACCACACTAATTTTAGACTAGGGAAAGGCTGGTGCGGTGTATTTCAAACATAGCCCACTGGAGTACTCTTAGAAGTGATCATAAGTTGGTGCAGCCTATGTTGTTTGCCACATAATGTCCAATGATAAAACCGGGCATAGCTTGCACCATCTTTAGTATCTTAAATTTATAAACTAACTCATACCGCCATAGCCTTGCCACCAGATACTCGCCAAGTTATGTTGGGTACAATAAGGTTTAGCCCCCCCCCCCCCCCCCCACCCCACCCCCGACCTAGATGTATTCGCCACTGCTATCTTCCTAAAATAATCGTCTCAAAATAATGGAGGATCAGCTATCCAGACTTTAATTTGACCTATAAAAACTTATGTATATTAGATATAATCAATACAAAAAGCATATGATATATATATCTATATATATATGAAATAAATTCACAGATGACAAATTAATGGATGTATGACTGACAGGCAGCTGATCTCCAACGACCTGCCACTTGAATAACTTGAGCTGACATACTCTGTTGTGCAAATACGGAAAGAATCGGATTTGAACTACCTACCATCTATCACTGCTAGATAAAGAGATTTTGACAAAACGGAGTTAACTTGGTAACGGGTAGTAAGCTGACCGGGGAAATTACAAATACTGGCCCAGCTCTATGTGGCCTGACACCCAGATACCCAAGCATTAACTGTAGTATACAAGTTATCCCTACTAATTCCTGTACTGTGAATATGGCGCCAATTTCTAACTAACCTGTTTTGGAATGTTTGATATGAAGCTTTTAATGGTTTGACCGCAGTGAAACATCCTGGATTAGTAAAAACCTGTCAACTGAATTTCCCATTAACAAAGCAAATTCCCCTATTCTAAGCCAAGCATAAAAACCTAATGCGATGGCTGCATTGAAAAGCAGGGACTCGTACGTGCTATTGCAAACTACTTATAGCTATGATATTGAATAAGAGTCAAAATGTCTGCGATTGGTAAGCTCACATCTGATGTTGGATCGGCACATTTCATTTCCCGCAATAACATGAAATGCATACCCGGATCTGTGTCCCAGTGAAATTTACAATAAAAACAAATAGCAGAGATGTAGGCTTTAGCTGTGGACTGTTTGATAAAGGACCAATAAAACTATTAATTTGATGTATGTGGTGGAGTGCATGTTTTAGGCAGACCCTGTATGTTCCTGTGTTGTTAAAGGCCTGCATACCCACCATATACATGATACATACCTGATTTGTTTTACTGACAATGCGATGTATTTAAATTGAAAGAGCAATCTCTGGAATGAAGCTGTCATTGGTTGAGACTCCAAGTCAGTTGTAGGTGCCAGCTTCCTGAATAGGTGTCACTGCTTGCGAGATATAGAATCAGCAATTTTATTAATTTACCCTGCCATATGTTGAGCTTTAAATTGGATTTTGATTTTGAAATGTAAAGATTTATGCATGAGTGTTCTAGGGAAAGACATTACCCGATCTGACTTGATGATGTTGTAAGAACTTGATTCACAAATACGGCCCTTAAAATATGTAAAAATAAAAGTAAATGTTTAATAGGAATATTGTGGTCACAAATACGTATCAGAATCCGGGGTGAAAAAAAACATGTTAGATTTTAAAAATAGCAACACAACAAAGTTGTATACTTACTAAAACCGGATATGGTTCCATATTTTTGTTATTTTGTTTCCTAAAACTGGCTATTTTCAAAGTTTTTCCTTTATAGATCTCATCTCGCCCTAGATATTTGAAGTACTTTTATAATTTACATTTTTTCAATTGCCCAAAATTGCAAAAATATTTTAAGGCGACAAATGGGCACTATTTTTACTTTTGAGAAAACGATATTCCGGATTATTAGTAAATATTACGTTTATGATGCGTTGATGCCGAAAAACTTAAAAATTTAAGATAATATGGCCGATTTATTTATGTGAATGGAAAAAAACAAAATACCTTTTATATTTTGTATGGATCGTTTTAGTCTGTGCTTATTTTTAAAGCAAGGGAAGTTCCCTAATTTAATAATAGTTTCCGGTTGCAGTCTGTTTCGCTCCTTTAATGCATATGTTTATTTTCAGTACCTACTTAGGTCCGTCTTTTAAGGTCATTCACGCCGCAGTTGCATTATGTTATTAAGAACTTGTGTACATTTTCTTTTTATTTTACATTATTATCATAAAATGATTATTAAAGCAAAATGATATGAACCGAAAGCGTTAGAGACTCAAGATCCAACTAAGACGTAATGTCTGCTTTCACTTTCGGATATCGGAATTTTTTTTGGCTTCACGCAAGTATTCTCGTATGATATTGATATCATATCGAATAATATTTGTTTCAGTTATCATAGAAAATTGTTACTATGCAGGTTTAAACTATTAGGTCTACCATTTGGTAAACGTTTTCTTTAGCCTGACATTACGTACATTGTTTACAATATATTGTTAAATGGGAGCAAAGGCTTTAAATCTACGGTATCCAAGTTTCTGGATGAATATTAGCATGGTCAGGGAAAAAAAAAGAATTCAAAATGTAAACTACGTTAAATGTACCTTCAGTATTATACCGATGTTTTTTATTGTTGTTTTTTTTTTCTTTTCTTTTCTTTTTTTTTTGTTGCTTTTTTTTTTATTTTTCATTATTATTATTATTTGTAAAATAATTTTGTATGGTACAATTTCTTTTTTTAAATCCAACAAGATGATGTATTCATTAATAATTCTTTGATCCATCAAATTGTAATCATACACTCAGTTGGTTTTTAAAGAAGAAAAAAAGTACTCATGTTTTCAGTTAATTTTTAAATCTGGCAAATTTTTGTCATACAGTCAGTTAATTTCTAAATATATATAACAAATCATACTTATCATATAATCAATATGTAAATCAAATTGTACTCATACATTCAGATGATTTTAAAACACAAACAAATTGTACTCATGTATTGAGTTCATTTTTGAATCCAACAAATCATACTGGTGCATTCAGTTAATTTTAATTGAATTAAATAATTTAAATGTCAAAAAATAAAAATTATACTTTAGGATAATCGTAAGTTGATAAAAATCCTGGTGAACTATATACAGGGAATATCAGATATGGTCATTTCTCAAAAAGGCAAGGTTTGTTTTAATAATAATAATAATAATAATAATATCAACTACTGAAAATAACATATTTATTCATAAACAAATAATATTATAGCTTATCCATAAATAAAACACAAGCAATGTGACATGTACTGCAGTATAACAGACTAAATGCTTATATGTGGGTCTTTGTTAATTAATATAATTGGATATGTCTTTGAACCAAATAAATATTTGTATTTTTAATTTGATCATCTTGCCTATCATTAAGTGACATTATTAAAAATTTGAAAGGAATATATCATACACAAAAAATTCCTTAAGGAAGGGAAATTCTATATTAGCTGAATTAAGTATGCAGTATCGGGTTTATTCAGTCTGACATTTTAGTTTCTATTTAGTGACAATAAGAAATATGTACACATATTTGTTCAAGCCATACATGCACCTGCAACATATATTTTTTTAAAGAAATGTTATCATTATGAAGCACCAAGTCATGCTTTATTATTACTTACAACAATGTTTTTTTTTAAATTAATATACTTATTTCATGCACTGTATTGCTGGTTTCAGTATGTGCTCTACCAAGCCTTTATCTTTATTACTAACTAAACTGCTAACAGCTATTAAAGAGTCACTTCAGAGATACTGTTCCACTACATATTACAGAAGTGGTTTCGATCAGATGTGGATTCTCAAAAACTCTAAGGAACTTATGGGAAATCTAAAGTCTCAGGATTTTAAAATTGACATCATCAAAACGTATGATTTCTTCACACTTTATACAACAATTCCTCACGATAAATTAAAATCTAGACGTTTTCAGATAATAGATAATTGCTTTTTGAACAAAAATGTCACTCGAAAATACAAATTTCTTGTGTGGAAATCAAGGTATATATTTTGTTAGACGCCACTCCGATAGCCCGCACAAGTACTCTGAAGCAGACATTAAGAGTATGCTTGGCTTTCTTGTAAATAACATTTACGTAGTGTTTGGAGACTAAGTCTTCCAACAATCCATTGGCATTCCCATGGGCACTAATTGTATTTCCTTATTGGCAGACTTATTTTTATATTCTTATGAAGCGGAATTTGTTCAGAAACTGTTACAGGATAAAAACAAAACACTCGCCGTGTCCTTCAACCATATATATAGATATATCGATGACGTCCTATCAACCAAAATTCATAATTTTCATAATTATGTTCATTTGATATATCCCGATGAACTCGAAATAAAGGGTACTACAGAATCTGACGTGTCTGCTTCATATTTGGATATTTTACTTAATATTGACTCTAACGGCTGACAACTACATTATATGACAAGCGTGATGACTTCAACTTTGCAATCATCAACTTTCCATATCCATGTAGTAATATACCACGTTCGCCTGCTTATTGTGTGTATATCTCCCAGTTAATTCGATACGCGAGAGCATGCCATGCATGTGAGAAATCTTTTAAAGCGAGGTCAACTAATGACAAAAAAAGTTGATGTTGCAGGGATATAACGAATCTCGTTTGAAGTCATCATTTCGCAAATTTTACTGTCGCTATAATGACAAAGTGTCTCTGTGGCATATGTTGAATGATTTGTTCCATACCCTTTGTTAGACTATCATATTTCATACTAACTTTCATACCCTTTGTTAGACTATCATTTTTCATACTAACTTTGACTACGTGTAATCCCGTATACCTAATTTCGACTAAGGGTTCACGGCGGGTGTGACCGGTCAGCATAGGATGCTTACTCCTCCATGGCACCTGATCCTACCTTCGCTTTGTCGGAGGTCCGTGTTGCCCTACACTCGAACTTGTATATGTCTTTGGGATTTATGGTTACGATTAACACATTGTTTACTTCACCATTCGATATTTAAACCAACATGTAAATGAAAATATTGAGAAATGAATGCTTGTAATTTTATGATAATATTTATTTAAAGTATCTTTGGAAGAAATCAATTCCATATTAAGTGAAAACCATTATAGAGCACCATTACATCATATGTATCAACATCTAACGTTTGCCATTCATAAACTTAATAAAATAAAGATTTTTTTTCCAGTATTTCAGAAAGAGGAAAAATGTATAAAGAACCTTGAATGCAAAACTACATTTTCCATTCAAATATTTAAAAAAAAACTAATATAGAAGACTGTGTATAGGGAACTTATACTGCCTAGCCAGTGAGCTAGCTTTTATAACTATGTGGTAAAGTATCTATCTTGATCACGTAAATTAAACAACAGGTTCGTGTTCAGAACGCAGCACATTACACTATGTTTCAGTTTTTCAAATTTATTTGTTTAATGCAAATAGGCGTGTAGTATGAAATAAATGATAAGTGTTAATTATCTAACTTTTGTGAAGGGGTTAGAAATTTTGATAACTAAAATGATGCTCTAAAATGACGCAATATTAAAAATAATACCTTTTGAATCACTGATGTTCAACTAACGTAGAATTTGTGCTCGTGAGATGCTTACTTTAAAATGTTATTATTTTCCTTCAATTTGATCCGGGTTAGAATAGGTCCTCAGTACTCCTTGTTTGTCGTAAGAGGCGACTAAATAGGGCGGCCCTTTGGATAAGACCGTAAATTCTGAGGTCCCGTGTCACAGCAGGTGTGGCATGATAAAGATTCCTCTATGCTCAAAGGTTGTGAGCGCCGAGCATAAGAATAAATTTTGCAGCACTTCATCAACAATGATGAAGCTTCCATACGAGTGAAAAATTCTCGAGAGGGACATTAGATAATACACAACCAACCTTCATTTTGAAAATTGTAACGATCTTTTGTCTTTAAACACATCCTCTTCGTGTTCCTTGATGAATCAACAAAACCTTTGGACTGAATCTTAAAATAATAATATTGATTACCCATAAAAAGGATATTTTTTTGGTCTACGGAACTTTTTAAAAAATCTATTTTCTATTACTTAGTTGACTCGAGGTTTACAAAAATTATAGAGTTGTCTCTCTATTTGTCACAAATTGAAAAGTAATATGAATCAATATGCAGATTGAAAAAAAAAATAATGTTGTCGTTGAGATGGGCGGTGAAACAATGCTATTTGTTGTGGTCTATGGAATTTTAATTTTTCACAATGGTTTCTCAATTATGCCCAATACAATGAGAAAACTTTATATAGCGTTATACAGGGAGGGGCTTTTAAACATCATAGAAAATATACATGTTACTTATATTTAAGAATTTAATAGTTGTAATAATCCAGTATATTAACTTATGAATCCAATTTTTGTAGCAAATATCCTAAGGCTCATGTGCTAATTTAACTTCCATAACGTCAATATCATGATGCAAACGTCATGACGTTGTATAGTATTTATGCTGAAAAACAACACCAAGTTTAAACAACTGTAGAACGAAAACTAGAAAAGATATTGTTATCAAAGAAATTGTTGTTTAACTTATTAATCTTAGAGCATCAGTTGTCTCTCTCTCTCTCTCTCTCTCTCTCTCTCTCTCTCTCTCTCTCTCTCTTGACCTACTGCCCCAAACTGATATGGCTAACACAATGGGTACAGGTTCAAAGAATGCAATGTCTCTCAACCACTTATACACCCTATACACCACATACTACCACACATACACCACAAACCACCACCTATACACCACATCCCACCACCCATACACCACTTATACACCACCCAAACACCACAAACTGCCACCCATACTTCACATACCACCCATTCACCGCAAACTATGACCCACACATCACATACTACCACCTATACACCACATACCCCCACCCATACACCGTCCATTTACCACATACCATCACCCACATTTTCCTTAACACGCATTTTTATGAATACTATGTGGACACCACTAATGACACACCATATGCTGCCACTCATATTGTAACAGGGGATCCGTATTTGTCCTACTCTCCATCGTGAATGTTCTTTATTTTCATTTTTTCATGAAAATTTAAATGATCGCGAAAGTTTTATGATTTCCTACGTGAAGCAAAGTCTGACTTTCAGAAAATAGCCGCTTTTCTGAGAAGTCAAAGCGAAACGTCAATATGATGCACTAAGTTAGATGTTACAGCTGGTCCTGGTTGCCTCGAGTCAAGGCCATTCTCGGTACATAAACAACCCCGTAGGAAACTGAGCAGAGTGACTGTTAAAAACTGCGAACACTGTGAAATCTAAACAAACGGTGACTGCTAACTACACTATGTGTTTGTTTTAAAATTAAACTTAAAAACGTACTCATAACACTGAGGAGTTAAACACTGAAGATTATTAACACATCGAATAAAACACGAAAGATTATTAAACGCATCATAAGATTAATAACACGTCTTACCACTGAATATCAAACACTGAGGATTACTATGTATCATAGCGTTCTCGGCCGGTTTTACATCGTCATTGCCAATATGACGTCATAGCACTCTCTGTTTCATCGATTTTGCCAGATCGCCAGTATTTTGATTTCCTATCAATCTGACTTTCAGAAAATATCCGCTTTTCCAAGAAGAGAAACGTCAACATAATACACTAAGCTAGATGTAACATCCAGATTTCCAGGACAATTTCAAGGACAATCTTGGTACAGTAGACTGAGCAGAGTGACTGTTAAAATCTGCGAACACTGTGTGAAATCTTAGCAAGCCATGTTCCTTAAAAACCGTCAACTTCAACACTATGTTAAAACTGTTTTCACAAAGTGTGAACATTTAAAAAATGCGTTATTTTTTTATTATAAAAAACATAATATTGGAAAAGGCAATATCACAGGATCAAGACGTATCTTTATAGATTTTTTACGAAATAATACGGAGTCAAACACTTTTCTCTTTTCGATTTTTAAGGAAATACTATGGAGTAAACAGAGCTTTACCGCTGCTCCCGAGTCCACTCACTTGACCTCAAAAGTGAATTCGCTTGACCTCCCTATCGATCCGAACTCAAAAGTGCACTCAGTTGAATCCCCTATCGACCCGCAAAAAGTGCACTCAGACGAACCACTCATGGAGGCGGGAAAAGTGCACTCAGTTGAACCACCCATCGGGGAGGGTTATACTACTGCCCAACCACTTCACCATCACGTGTAAGATTAAAAATGTTCATGATATAGCTGTAGACCAAATTGTAAATCATGACTCAGATTCTGATTTTCTCATAGATTCTGTAGATTATGACTTGTCAACACCTGACCATAAATTAGTTAAATGATAACGCATTTGTTCAGCTTCAAGATGAAAATGCGCATACTAATGATTTGTATGACATACATTTCAAGGTAGACACAGGGTCTCAGGTGAACATACTACCTGAAAGTTTGTTTGTGAAATATTTGCACCCCATTATGCACTAAGAAAGTCTGACCTCAACCTGTAGATATAATGGTCACACATTGTCTCATTCAGGATGTACTAAAATTTCATGTACACAAAGCAGTGATACCACCAACCTTGAATTTCAGGTTATAGACACTAGGTTACACCCCATTTTAGGATTGAGAGCTTGCTTAGATTTTAATCTGGTTAAGCTGATCTACAATGTGAAATGGCGGATAAAAATCATGATCACGAGTCTATCGAAAATGAGAAAATACTCAGAATTCACCTGTGCTGTCCGTCTTCACTGGAATTGGTCTGTTCCTTGGGGATGTGAAATACAAACAGAGCCAAATGTCAGCCCTGTGGTACAGCCCCCTCGCAAGGTCCCATTATAAATTAAAAGTAAACTAGGGGAAAATTTACACATGAAAGACCATGGTATCATATATAAGGTGTCTGAACCCACAAAATGGGCCAATTCATTAGTGGTTGTAAAGAAACCGATTGCATTCGCTTCCAATCCCGTGGGGATCCGGGTTAGAATTAGTCCTTGTCATAAGAGGCGACTAAATGGAGCGATCCTTCGGATGAGACCGCAAAAACCGAGGTCCCGTGTCACAGCAGGTATGACACGATAAAGATCCCTCCCTGCTCAAGGGTCATAAACGCCGAGCATAGGCCTAAATTTTGCAGCCCTTCACCGGTAATGGTAACGTCTCTATATGAATGAAATATTCTCAAGAGGGACGTTTAACAATATACAACCAACCAATCCAAATCGCTGCCGCAGAGTGAACATAAATGTGCACTTTATTCCTGGTAAACTTGTATCGGTTGCAGATACCTTTTCAAAGAAATCTCTTCCTGACACATATCCAGAGTTGTCCAAAATACGGATGCGTTGTGCACTCGATCATTGCACAGCATGGCGTGACTGAGAAACGCATTGGAGAAATAAGACCAGCAACAGCTCCGAATGAGGAATTTAAAATGTTGATACATGCCACATTGCAAGGCTGGCCGAATGAGAGAAACTCGTGCCCCAGAAATTGTAGAATATTGGAATCACAGAGACGAGCTCACTTATGCACCCGAAAGAACACAAAGTTGCCATTCCCCATCAACAAAGGCCAGAAATATTACAGTCTATACACACACGTCACCAAGGCATAGTAAAATGTTTAAGACGAGCCCGTATATGCGTCTTTTGGCCTGAAATGAATATTGCAAAACTGGCATCAGCATGTTCTAAATGTCAGGAACACAGAAACTCAAAGCCAAACGAACCTATGATTTGTAGCACAACTCCTGACTACCCTTGGCAAATACTTGCTACCGATTTATTTACCTAGACGGTAAAGAACACTTGTTAGTTATTGACTATTTAAGCAGCTATTTTGAAATAGTGGAATTAATAAGTACGCAAAGCAAGGTAGTCATTCAGAAACTCAAGAACATCTTTGCTTGTTTTGTCACCCCAGAGAAATTAGACTCTGATAATGGGCCTCAGTATTCATCAAGTGAATGTGCTCATTTTGCCAAGACACACAATTCCTCCCACACTACTTCCAGCCCACACTATATCCAGTCAAATGGCTTGGCTGAAAGATGTGTGCAAAAGCCACAAAGATCATGACAAGCGAAAGTCTAACAACCAAGATCCGTTCCTAGCTCTCTTAGCATACAGGACAACCCCGTTAAACAAAGCAGAGTTATTACAAAGTCGTAATCTGTATACATGTGTGCCTTCCTTGCGCCTCCATCTGTTGCCCAAAAGAGATTGAACCCCACAGGTCAATACGAAAGCCACGAAAAATAACTTGTCATGCAAGTCACACTTTGACAAAAGTGCACGTAACTGTACCCGTTTTTTCCGAAGGAGAATACGTTAGGTTTCAATTACCTAACAAGGAATGGAAACCAGCCACTGTCACCAGCAAGGCAGATGACATGTCAAGGTCATATTATCTGAAGTCAAATAATGATAGCATGTATCGCAGAAATAGTCGCCAAATTAACCGCACGGGTCAATCAAAGTTGCCAGGACCAGATATAATATCAGATGATATTAGCCCAAACGCGAAAGATAATGATTGTGTACCTCAAGCTAGTTCCCCCATAGTCAAGACCATTGAACCACCACGTTCGGTTACTACATCACCAGCAAATCCACCCACGGTTGCTTTTAATCAACCTTATGTCACCCGTAGAATTGTTAAGCCCAAGATCATGCCATCATATTGATTCATTAAATATGGATACTGATGCTGTTTTTTTCTTGCAGATAAGAAATTCGAATCTTTATTTGATAGTTTCAATTTTCTTTCGTTGAAAAGGGAGATGTTGCATTTGTATACTTGTATTATGATCCAAGAGTGATAACTCTAATGATTAACTGACATTGTTTGAAGAACAATAAATCTAGTGATGTTGATTAACGGTGTAAGAATACTATGAAGTAGTTCGCACATGGCGTGTCCAGTGGTTTTTTTTTTGTACATCTAACCACAAAACTTGGGATACAACACCGCATAATATGCCCAACCATTAATTCATTCCTTAAATGGCCATGCTCCTTCTATTCATACAAGGACGTTCTTTACATTTATAAGGAAGTTCCTTAAAATAATACCGACAAATACATTATAAATAGGTACACACTTGTAGTTGTGTCCAAAGTACATAGACTATTTGTAGACTCTGTAAAATATATTTGGACGAATTTGTTTTGTTTTGTTTATATATTACCTATATTTTAGCCATGAATTAGTGATGATACAGTGTATTACGATAAATGGCAATTTGTTTGAGGTCAGAACACATAAATTCGACCTCTCTATACTTGTATAAGAAAATAATTTTGTCTAAACTTGATAAAAAGGAAGTAAATATTACTTTTCTGCAACTATTAATTCCTTGTAACAGAGAATTCCTTGTAACTGAGTTCCTCGCCACCGAGGTTCATATGACTAATTTCTTTTTAACCGAGATCCTTATGGCAGACATTTCTTACAACTGTAATGAATGATATGGCATGGTATTTTATTTTCCCTATAATATATATTTCATCATAACCGAATGTGTTACAGTTGTAAGAATGTGTTATAAAAAAGTGTTACTATTTTTATTTGACTAATTCAATTTTCAGATGTCACAACTGAATCAACAGCAGTTACAGCGACTTCGCCAGAAGTTAGAATTAATACCAAATCATCATTAAATTCCCAAACAAATCAGGCCAGACAACCAACAGACGATACAGCAGAATCTAGTTCATTAGGATCCTCTGAGGGTACGCTGGAGGCGAAAACAACTAGCAAATCCATAACTGATTACAGAAGCCCATCTCACGTCGCATCAATAGATATGAATACAGAAACAACTACGCTTAAAACTGTAGTAGACCCACTGACTTATGCGACATCATTGACAATTAACACAGCAAAACGTTCTACATTTCAAAGCGAAACAAGTGCTAGTATGTCTAGCGTTACTATAGAAACAAGTACATATTCACTGCTCACTAGTCGGATTCCCGAGCGAACAACAGTTCCTACACCTTTGACATATGCCTTTACTGGAGCTACTACTACAGCTAGTCATTCAACACAGAAATCAGGTCAAAATAAAGTAACGACTCCTAACAAACCATCAACAAAATCTGTACTAACCACAGAATCCCATACGAAAGTAAGAAGGAATAAGACAACAACAAATCAGTCTAACGCCACCAACACTACAATACTGCATACAGAAAAACAATCCAGTACAACTTCTATAAAACAAGCAATATCTATTATGCCAACAACCACAACATCAACGTTATCAAGCTCTACCACGCCACCATTAAACCCAAACTCAACGTCATCAAGCTCTATTATGACACCAATAACAACATCAACGTATTCAAATTTTACCACTACACCAATAACACCAGAATCAACGTCATCGAGCTTTATAATAAAACAGAAAACTTCCATCGCAACATCTTTATCAAACCTTACCATGAAATCCCCCATCAAAATGACAACCACTGAAATGATTACAATGATTCCAACACATTCTGTGAGTGAAAAAACAACTAAGGAAAAAACAACGTATCCTATAGTAATTCCCCAAACGAGTCGTACTTCAATGTCAAAAATAACAAGGTATAGTGCTTATAGTACTTCCTCCTCTTTGACAACACTACAGGATTTTAATTCTAACAACACTATAAATGACGTAATAAGTAACACGCACGCTACAAATAACACTGATATACCGAACGTGATAACTACCGGTCAACAACCCGCCTCTGACGATCATCCACCCGTCAGACCACTAATGATTGGACTTGGAGTGGGGGTAGCAATAGGCCTTGTGATTGTTATTGTGGGAAGTTATCTGTGGGTCAGGAGGAGACGCATAAAGGACCAGCAGTGTGATGAAATGATGCCAATCACTGGAACGGGTTCTCAAGAGTGGTGAATGATCTCAGTTCTAGATAGTTGATTCTTTATACCCCTTTAACTCCTATATATACGCATTTTAGACTGAACGTCACATAAACTGGTGGTTTGAAATAAAGAATCAGGATACACCCCCCCCCCCCACACACACACACAAACATCTATTTTAGGACTACACCTTTTCGCAATCTCTATTTTCCTATAAGAGATACTCGGACATTTAAAGAAATTACAATGAAATATCTTTTTAGCCTTCAAATTGGCAAACGCCAGTGATTAAATTGAGAGTTGATGTCATTACACATATTTGAAATTTGGAATTCATGTCAGAAAATTGAAACCCAGTAATAAATAATATATATATATATATATATATATATATATATAGGGGGGGGTGGTGGCCTCCGTGGCCGAGTGGTTAGAGCATCGGGCTCAAAAATCGGGCTCGAGATCACAAGGCCTCTCACCTCTGTCGCACCAACAAAAAAATCTGGACGCCACCAGATAACTGAAAAATTGTTGAGTGTGGGGGAAAGCAATAAATAATCAATCAATCATATATATATATATATATATATATATATATATATATATATATATAATTATTTTCATGCCAAGTAACTGTAAATTCGGCAAAAGTATTCAAATGAAAATAAATATGCATTGAAATATCTTCATAGTTCTTAGATTGTTGAATTCTTAAGATAAAAACAGAATATCGCAATTCTAATTCAGTACATTTAATAAAAAAAAAACTGGCTTGTGTCTTATGATACTCAACCTCAACAGCATATAAAACAGACTAGAAGTAGAAAATGAATTTGTTTTCATATAAACTGTTGATATCCGAATTTGGATCATTGACGGCTTTCATTTCGTGGAAAGTATATTTTTACTATTGATATTCTTGCTTAAAAAGTTTCATATTTAATTGTCATCCATACTTGATTCAAAAGATGAAACACAATGACATTATTTGGAATTCTCTATTCAATGTGATAAAGCTAATATTTACTTCATAACAAATTCAAACGTGGAAATATACGTGAATTCATGATTTATCTGCACTAAAAGAAACCCCATCGCAAACTGTGTATTTGAGGGTCATTGAAAACAGTGCTGGCAACAGTTTGTATTACAATATTCTTCATTGTCACCTTCGGGCTCGGAGTGTATCACTGTGTCAAAATGTTAATACGTTATCCATGCCCATAAGAGAAGATAGGCAAAGTGGTGACGAAATAATTCTACGAACATTTCAAGCCATTGTTACTACAATGGAAAGGTGATGAATAAAAATAAACCGACATATTGTTTGACAATGTAATTTTAATGTCAAATCTCCCGCTAACATTTTATATATTCTAAGATATTTCCAAGAAAACATACAGAAATTGTGATTTAAAAATGGAAATGAAATTAAGGAACAAGTACTCACTTTATTAAAAACAAGAGGTACTGCGAGCACTGCTCAATATAATACACTCCGCTCACCCCAATCTGCCAAACCCAAAGGGTGTTCCTTTGACCTTTTTACATCAAAAACTGTAGGGATCATTTTCGTCCCATGGGTAGTCCGTATGTGTGATACGGTGACTAGGTGAAAAGGATAACGCATAAGAGCCCGGAAATCATTTAGCTATTTCAATGTCCAATACACTTGACCTTTGACCTTTTGACCCCAAAATCAATAGGGATCATCTTCGTCTCATGGGGAGTCTGTATGTGTGATATGTTGACTGAACATGAAAAGGATAGAACTGTAGAGCCGGAAACCATTGCGTCTACAGACGGAGAACCTGATTCCAGTATATACCCCCCTGTCGAACAACTTTATTGAGGGAGTATAAAAATAGCATCAATACTATCACTTATTTAAGAACATTTGAGGGTTTTTCAAAAATTATAAATATATAAATGTCAACCATATCAATGCTCTTAATGCAATATCAAAATTGATATAACAATATAGTTAAACCGTGTTATTCTTACGAAAACAACAACTCTAATAAGTAATCATACAAGTGCAAAATCTCCTTTTTTATTACGATTTAGTTATCCCCTTATTACTACATGTACTTTCAGAGCATACGCGTTATTTATTCCTTTTCCATCTAAGCATCCGACCTTTAGACAAGCAGAAATATTTAGGTCTAAAATGATATGAAGTTGATCAACATCGTCGTAAAAGAAATAAGCCATTAAGCTCAACAACCAAATAATGCTATGAGCAAAATCCCAAAGGACATCGAAGTTATGAAGCCCCTATGCTACACAACCGGCTTCCCATGCATTTTCAACGAATGTGTTTGCCCGGGGAGGGGACAGGCCTCGATGTCAGACACTCGTCCAAAGTGGAACATCTTCAAAGTTCTAAAGGCACTTCAGCCAGCGCTAACAACATAGCGTTATTTAACAACACAATAGCGCTTCACTCCTTAAGTATTTAATTAGATATATTCACGTAAAAGAACATCGTTGCGTCATACACTCGCGCAGATTAAGTTAACAAACCGTTATTTTATGTCATAACAACGCCTCACAATTCAGGTTTCTCATTATTTACGCGCGAAAATACAGCATCGTTGCGTCATTAATTCGCTTGGGTTGGATTGTGATGAATGGTCAGAAACAATTCTTGTGAACAATGTGCCTGTGAAATTCCAATTGGACACTGGTACCAAATGCAATGTTATTTCTCTGTCAACATTGAAAGCTGTATGTCCTGAACAAAAGATTCAGAAACAGGGAACACCGTTAAAATCTTATTCAGGACACCTCATAAAACCTGTGGGTGTTACCTCGCCTACCTGTAATTGCAAAGATGAAGACTTTCATGTGAAATTTTACGTTGTTGAGAGAGAAGTGCAATCTGTTCTAGGCGCAAAATCCTGTCAAGAAATGCAATTGTTACAACGCATTCACTGTGTGAACCCTAGTGATCCACTTACAGACAACATCGTGAAAAGTTATGATCATTTGTTTAAAGGCCTAGGTTGCTTACCTAGTATGCACACTATACAAGTTGACAAAACCGTCATTCCTGTAGTCCATCCTCCCAGGAAATTACCTATCGCTTTTAAGGACAAAGTCAAGGCGGAGCTAGATCGTATGACTGAGATGAGTGTCGTGGTTATCAAGAAGAACTTACTGACTGGGTAAACTCAATGATCACAGTGGCAAGATAAGACTTTGCATTGACCCCAGGGACCTGAACAAAAGTATCCTTCGTGAACACTACCCACTGAAAACCGTGAAGGAAGTTATTTCACATATGCCAAATGCAAAAGTATTCTTAAAGCTAGACGCAACAAGTGGATTCTGGCAGCTGAGACTGGATGACAACAGTTCCAAACTGTGCACATTTGACACCCTCTTCGGCAGATACAGATTTGTACGCTTACCTTTCGGGGTAAAGTCCGCGCAGGAAGTGTTTCAGAAAGTAATCTCGCAAATGGTTTCGGATCTGGATGGAGCAGAAGCGATCATAGATGATATCCTGGTGTGAGGATCCAATCAGGAAGAGCATGACGCAAGACTAAAGAAAGTTCTGGAGAGACAAAGGAGTACAACCTGAAACCCAGCTCAGAAAAATGCGAGTTTAGAAAATCAGAAGTCACATATGTTGGACTCCGACCTACAGCAAAAGGAGTAAAGCCTGATCCAGAAAAAGTCCGAGCTGTCAACAACATGTCAAAGCCTACTTGCCTGAAGGAACTCCAGACTTTTATGGGATTCATCCAATATCTTAGCAAGTTCATGCCTCACTTATCTACAGTCAACGCACCACTTAGAAAATTGCTGGAGAAAAAAATACCGCATGGCATTGGGATGAACAGAAGGAAACAAGTTTCCAGAAACTGAAAGAAATGGCTACAAATACACCTATTCTGAAGTACTTTGACCAAAGCAAGCCCCTTACCCCTAGTGTGGATGCTCAATAGGACTAGGAGCGGTTCTGATACAAAACGAGAGACCGGTTGCCTATGTGTCGAGAGCATTAACACCAACACAGCAGAAATACTCTCAAATTGAGAAGGAAACACTTGCAATTGTGTATGGATGTAGCATATTTCACGAATATGTTTATGACCGCCAAGTGCTCATAGAAACTGATCATAAATCTTTGCAGTCAATTTTCCTCAAACCCTGCATCAAACACCACCACAACTTCAACGACTCTTGCTCTCGCTGGAGAAATGTGATCTTGAAGTAAGATACAAACCTGGAAAGGAAATGTTCTTGGCTGATCATCTAATGAGATCATATTTGAATGAGACCAAAGAAGCTCTCGTCCCTGACATTAACGTCAATGAAATCCACCTCATTTCTCACTTACTGATATCCCAGGATATGTATGAGAAATTCCAGAAGGAAACTGCAAAGGACGACCATCTACAGGACCTACAAGATGCGATATTAGAAGGATGGCCTGAAGACAAAAGCAATGTGTTTCACAAGTTACGACCTTATTGGACATTCAGAGATGAGTTATCAGTCATGGATGGTCTTCACTACAAATCAAGCAAACTTGTAGTTCCAAAATCACTACAGAATGCAATGCTGGATCAAGTACATAAAGTGCCCGAGATATATTGTTTTGGATCGGCATGTCAACCGACATCGAAGTCAGCATCAAGTCTTGTGGAATATGTGGACAACATCAAAATATCAACGCCAAGGAACCTATGCTGTTACCTGATATACCAGTCCGACCTTGGTCAAAACTCATTGTTGATTTGTTTGAAAATCAAATTCACCATTACCTGGTTGCTGTGGATTACTTCTCCCAATGGCCAGAGGTTATGAAGCTGGACAACTTATCGAGCAAAACAACTGTAGCGTACTTGAAAGGGCTTATTTCAAGATACAGATACATCGATGAACTAATGTGCCCCAGTTTTCATCTATAGAGTTCAAAACGTTCACGACGGAGATTGCATTCAAACATGCACAAGCATTCCTAACTTCGCCCAATCCAACGGTCAGGCAGAATGTATGGTAAAGACTGTTAAAAACCTCATCATGAAGTCTACAGACCCATTCAAAGCTCTACTGGACTACCGAAACACAGCACTTGACATAGGATTATCACCACCACAACTTTTCCTTAACCGCAGACTAAAAACGTCATTACCAAACTCTGCACCGTTATGGAAGCCTCTTGGAATGGACACCAAAGGAGTCAAAGCTAAACTGGAATCGCATCAACTGATAAACAAGAAATTACGACAAACATACAAAACATGAATGTGATTGTTTGTTTGTTTTGCGTCCCGTCGAGAATTTTTCACTCATATTGAGACGTCACCAGCTGTAGGTGAAGTACCACAAATTTAGACTTATGCTTAGCGCTCAGGGCCGTAGCAGTGAGGGTTCTTAACGTGCCAACGCCTACCGTGACACGGGACCTCCGTTTTAAAGGTCATATCCGAAAAACCCGTGATTCACACTTCTAAATGCCGAGCGTTTGGCGAAGGAACAATCACTACCTATTTTTGGTCTTAGGTTTGACGCGGCCGTGGCACAAGCGGGGCTCGAACTCACGATCTCCCGGTTACGAAGCGAACGCTCTAACCACTGAGCTACCGTCACCGGTAACTTAAACTAGAACCTCTAAGAGCTGGATACCCTGTATTCATACATTCGTAAGAAAACTGGAAACATGGACAGGTTCTTGCGAATCACTCCTCAACGAGATCGTATATCGTTCAATCATCAGATGGAAGGAAGTTGAGACGAAACCGTAAACATTTACGACCAACTCAATACCGCGCTGTGCATGCAGTGCATGCAAATCGAAATGATGATCTCATTGAATATCCCTATGAGCATCCTTAAATTATGCGTGGTGGTGGAATTATGCGTTCTAATAGAAACATCGAATATTCCGGTGAGAATCCCAAAAATGTGTGTGACAGTAGAGTTACGCGCTGTGGTAGAAAAATCCAAACCCCGAAAAGATTTGGTAACTATGTTGAATGACTCAGTCATTTCTATTCATTTGCAGTGTTATACACGTTAATACAAGTTTAACTGTTTTCTGTTTGTTCTAGTCATTTATTCGATACTGTGTTTTAGATACAAGTTTCAAAGTTTTATAGTCAATTATTAGAAAAAGAAGGATGTCAAATACTCAGTTTAAATCCTGAAAAATATTCGTCTTGGTTCTGTGTGTTACTTTGGTTTATCATTAAATATGTAATCATCATGGCGGTCTCCTTGTATTTAACAGATATATGGAAATTTGCAGTTCTAATGCACATTAATCTGGAACAATAGAACCATGAGCTACATCGCTCACCTGAGTCACCTTGGTTCGAATTCAAAGATTGTGTCGATATATCCACATGCAAAATGTTGATCCCCTATTGTGGCATCACCCTACCCCCTGGAGAAATGATTGTTACAAACTTTAATCTGCACTATGTCAGGAAGCTGCCAAATAAATTTTAACTTTTCTGGTCGTGTTGTTCTTGAGAAAAAAAATTCTTAAAGCTTTTCCTTTTGTATTCGCATGTAAAACGTTGATCTCCTATTGGAATCCGCACTATATCAGAAAGTCACCATGTTAATTTGAACTGGCGCAATGATCCTTGAGAAAAAAATCAAATTGTATCATATACATTTATATGGACACTTAGAAAAATATGCAAAGTTTACAGACAGACAGTCAGACAAACAATGGGTGATCAGAAAAAATCATTTGCGCTTTCAAATCAGGTGAGTTTAACAAAGTAAGACCCCTGTGACCTACAGATCGATAGTTGTCATGCTAACCTATTGAGTTACTTGGCTTGACAATTAAATTGAAAAGGAATGCGCAAATATTGTTTGTATTTTTATTCCACTTTGATTAAAACCAATCATTCGTTAGCTTTTTGTTAATTGTATTATCGCATGCCACAATCCAAAAAAAAAGAGCTAATAAAGGTTTGATATTAATCCGACTGATTTTCATTCATGCTTTATTAGGAAAGCTTTGTTTTATGACCCTTGGAGAATTTTTCACTCATACTGATAATTCACCACCTGTCCCACAAATATAGACCTTTGCTTTGTGGTTGGACTGTAACAGTGAAATTTCAACTTCTTTAACATGTTATATGCTTATAATCTTGTCTGTATGTACTGCATTACTGAATATATAGCACGTGGACTTGTCTTGACTTGTATATGCTTATTTCATGTATTAGTTTAAAACGTAATCACTAATCATTTATTAATAACATGGATGTACTTAAAATCACAAGTACCGCGTGTGTGTGTGTTTTCATCATTAAAATTCAGATACCTGTGTCATAACGTATCATTGACATTACCAAATTAAACATATGTGCAGATGCAGTAAAAAAAATTGTTTAAAAGAACGGAAATAAAATTAACACAGACAACCCTGGGAGTAAAAATGTCCGATATATGAGAGGGGGTCGTTTTAAAAATATTCACGACAAGTTCATGGCGTCAGTACCTTGCCATCCACAACTACTGTATATTCTCTAACATGCACGATAACATAGACTTTACTAGCATCTGAAATAAATATCAAATAAATCAAATTACTATATTTACCGTCGCTAAAATGCTTGGAATATTCTGGAATGCTCTGTGATCACCCAATTGTCTCGTTTAATAGCGGAAAACCATTCTGTTCTCAGGTGATGGTCCTTAGGTATGCGGAAAAACTTCAAGTCCACCCTTGGTAATTGTCTGTTTTTACATATCAATTGGCTGGCATTGTATAGTTTTCTCACCAAGGAACTCACCATGATATCGATCAACACTTGTCACTAACATATACAATCAAAATAGCATCTTTACAGATTATTAAGCCCTATGTAACAATGCGCATGCGCTAACGCGGTGCATTATTGGGTTTTTATTTAATCATAAGAGTGCGTAATAAGGTTTAAACCCAATACACCAATGCGTCAAACGTGCTATACATAAATGATACTATAATCGTCTTCGACTCATGTTTTACCAGTAACCCTTTCAACAATGAGGATCTATTTCTGGCAATGCATTGATTTGTAGTAGTACACTGTCGCTCAAAAAAAAAATACCACTTCTCCTTTTTAACAACGAAATGCCGTCTCGCTGATAAAAATTCACACAACACAGTTTTGCGTATTCACACAATACGTCATCGTCATCGTTGTCAACTTTTCACATTTTCATTTTCTTTTCCAGAACCATAGGATCAATTTCAACCAAACTTGGCTAAAAACATCCTTGGATGAAGGGAATTCCAGTGTTTTCAAATGAAGGGCAATGTCCATCCCCAAGAGGAGATATTTGCGAAATAGTGAAAAAACACTGACAAATTTTAAAAATCTCCAGAACCACCTGGCCAATTTAAATCAAACTGGGTACATATCATTCGTGGGTAAAGGGAATTCAAGGTTATTCAAATGAAGGGCCAGGCCCCTTGAAAGGGAAGATAATCACAAAAATACAAAAATAGGGTGGGGTCATTTGAAATTCTTCTCAAGAACCACCGGGCCAGACAAGTTTAAACTTACATTCCAGCTTTCTGACATAGTGCAGATTCAAGTTTGTTTAATCATGGCCCCCGGGGGTAGGGTGGGACCAGAAGTAGGGAATCAAAGTTTTACATGCAAATATTTAGGAAAAAATCTTGTTCTCCAGAACCACTGATTCATTTCAATTAAACTTGGTATAAATCATCCTTGGGTAAAGGGAATTCAAGTTTACTCAAATGAAGGGCCATGCCCCCTTGAAAGAGGAGATAATCACGAAAATGAAAAAATAAGGTTGGGTCATTTAAAAGTCCTCTTCTCAAGAACCAGAACAGTTCAAATTTTCATGGCAGCTTTCTGACGTAGTACAGATTCAAGTTGATTGGAACTCTCTGGGGTAGGTTGGGGCCATGATAAGGTGGTCAACGTTTTACATACAACAATATAGGGAAGACATCTTTTAAAAGTTTCTTCTTCTTAACACCAACTGAGCCAGAAAAGTTTAAATTCACATGACAGCTTTCTGACATAGTGCAGATTCAAGTTTGTTAAAATCATAGTCCCTGGGGGTAGGGTTGGAGCCAAAATAGGTTTTAGATGCGAATATATAGGGAAAATATTTAACTATGGGGCAAGGTGACTCAAGGGAGCGATGTGGCCCATGAGCCTCTTGTTTAAATTGACCTCACTTTAAATAACTCGTCAATGGTAAAAACAAACTCTTTTCATTAAATCGCTGCTGTCTGCAAACAGCACACAATATACAGTTGCGCGGATACCCAGTATACACAACATACTGTCACGCTTGTACAACTCGCAGTAGGCGTTTCCCGGCGGACACAACTATCAACAACGCCCCTCCTTTTTAAAAAAAATCTTTATTTTTTTTTTATTTTTTCGTTTTTAAATATACATGATGATATGAACTGTTCATTGTCATTGTTTATTTATCATTCACAACAACTATATATCTAATAAATAATTTACTACTGATACATCTGAAATGAAACTAATCTATAGTTTGAAATTGATACATTTGTTATTTTCGAGCTTAATCGTGCCGAAGACTAGGCTTGTTTTGGCGAATTTGATATTAAAATCTAAAAGAAATCGAGGAGGCGATCAAAATGTTGTTGCACACCTGCTGTATTCATATATATAGATAGACCCTCCTTTTTTCTATTTACATCTATTTATTGATTAAAATATAGATACCTGTGATTTGTCAAGCAAGAAAGAAAAGAACAAACAATTGAACCAAAAAATATAAAATAATACATACAAGTGAAATAATTTTCTCCCTTGTTTCACACCTCCCCTCCGAAGATAAAACTTTTCCTAACCAGTTTATATGAATGAAAACCCACAGAACTAAGTAATACTTTTGTTGCGTTCGTTACAATATCGCATTTAATGACGTAAATAAAACAAATTTAGAGAATAATTTACATAAAGGGCCAGAATGGGAGAGACACCGAAAAACTTCAACACCTTAATATTCTTCTAAAGAGCTTTTTTTCTGACGAGAGCTAGATTGCCGTTGGAAATGCATATCGAATATATAACACAGACACAAAATCCTTTATTGGCACAACACATCAACATGAAATGGTTACTGCCCATGTGTAAAAGTAATAACAATAATTATGGCATGGCGCAACAATAGTGTTTTTTCATATATATGATAATAATCACGTTGCATATATACCTGTACCGAAATGGCCACTATGGTGAATACACATACACATATATAATTATATATACTCATATGTATATCCAAGTTATAGTTCTTATTCAGAAAATGCAGGATCAGAATTCACATGCATATAAAACCATAGATAAGCATACGTACATTTGTACACAATCATTATATCCTCAATGGTAAAAAAGTTCATGATAACGTTGATTATATTCGTTACATTATGACATATAAGGATTTTCTAAGGTTAAAACAATTAAAGATGAATGATGAAGAAAATTTCAGGGTTTTCAATGAATTATTATTCAGCAATATTTAAAGTATGGCATTTATATCAAATAAGTTTGTATTTTGATATGAGAATTTAGTTTTTTCAGCAAATTATCTGGAATTTCTGATATGCAGTACTCCCCTTGGGGATCCGGATTAGAATAGGTCCTCAGTACCCCTTGCTTGTCGTAAGAGGCGACTAAATGGGACGGTTCTTCGAATGAGAGCGCAAAAACCGAGGCCCCGTGTCACATCCGGTGTGGCACGATAAAGATCCCTCCCTGCTCAAAGGCCATAAGCGCAGAGCATAGGCCTAAATTTTGCAGCCCTTTACCGGCAATGGTGACGTTTCCATATGAGTGAAAGATTCTTGAGAGGGACGTTAAACAATATACAATCAATCAATCTTATATGCAGTACAATGTAACAAATATGTTCATCTTCAATGAATTTGGTTTTGTGGCATTACAAAAACGTTCGCTTTTTGGAATGTTTGAATATCTTCCTTTTTCCTATATCAAGCTCATGAGCACTTATTCCAATTTTACAAATCATTGACAAATCTATTTGATAATTTATCAAGATAGTTTGGTTGTTTATTCATGTTATGTAACTTACTGAAAAATATTGAATAATCAGAATTAAGGATAATTGCATTTTGCATTTGCAAGAACCGATCAGTAATTTTTGTTTAATAGAGTTGGTATAAGGTTTTACATCAATATCTTTATTTATAATAGGTGGAAAAATCCAAAATTATGGACAGTTATGTAAAGGGTTTTAATCTATGGATTTGATATTTTAGTTGTTTGATATATTTTATTAACTAAAGATTCATCCTGAGTTTGAGTATGATCTAAGTATTTAACACTGTAAGATTACAAATCTTAAAGGTAAAAAAGACTGAACTGTGTTCGGCATGCATCATTAGAAGCTTTCCAATGAACTGCTAGAATCTCTTTTATAAATTTCAAATCAACTTTTAGGTAAGATCCGGATTCTTTATGATTACGTTTAGAAAAGTTCCCAAATTTTACTTCCATGAAAAAAATTGAGAACAACCATAGTGTCAACATTTTTTTCAAAGAACTTTGAAAGAATTATTGAGGCCAACTACTCTTTTAATCTTTAAGAAAGGATTTCCTGCTTTGTCATCAAGAAATGAAGTAGAAACATCCAAATTTTCCATTTGAAATAATCATCAATATTTTTTATTTACAAGTTGTACTGGCAAACTAGAGCGTTATAACGACCATAGAATTTGCGAAATGCTGACTTTAGACGACACTTTACAAACCCTTGTAACATCAACTTCTTTGTCAGTAGCCTGCGTCGATTTAAAACCTAAAAAGTTGAGTTTTCACTCCAGCATCTATTATCAGTAAAATATCTAAGTTCGAAGTGGATGTGGAAGACTCTGTGGTGTCTTTTATTTCAAGTTCACTGGGATATAGCGAATCAACATATGAATAAAAATGATCATTGTTAATAGATAAAACGCCGTCGATATATATAAATGTCGAATTGAATGCCATAGCAAAAAATTTCTTCTCATGTAGAAGTCTTTGAATGAATTATGCTTCATAAGAATGTAAACAGGTCAGATAACAAAAGAACACAAATGCTCATGGGAATTCCAACAGACTGTTGGAAGACCTCATCACCAATGACTAAGAAGATATTCAAAATATTTAATGTTACATTAATCTCCGATTTAATGTTACATTAATCTCCGTTGTATCATTGATTTAATGTATGGATCGTCACATTAAAGCCAGATTAAATTAAAAATTTTAATGAAGGTTTGGGGGTTACATTAAGTGGTCGTTAAATATGGCGACGAACAGGTGACGAAACGATGGAATCTTCCTCGAACGGTTTTTCACGCCAAAATATAACTGACGAGGAAATTCGAAGAAGATTCAGTTTCCGTATAGAGTGAACCGGCAAAATTGTAGACATGGTTGAACCCATTATTGGGCATACAGTAAATAAGTCGCATGCACAGTCCACAGAATCAATGTATAATAGGCCTAGTTCAAACAAAAGATAAGAAAACACAAAGAACATGCTGCTCGATATTTCCGTGGAGTGACGACATTTGGTGTGTCATAATGCGTAGGACGAGGCGGATCTAACGATATAATATTAAACAGAGGGCGACTTCTTGGTTAATGGTTACATGTATTTGTTACCTAGGGTAAATTCATTAACTGAAATTAAACTCATATATATATATATATATATATATATATATATATATATATAGTGGCGGAAAGCAATAAATAATATATATATATATAATTTGTAAAACAAAATCCAGTATTTCAATACAGCAAATATATCCAATAATAAAGTTAAGAAACAGAAAACTCGAAAAGCATTTGACTGCTTGCACTTTCGGCTTTAAACAATCTTCAGACAGTTATAAGATGAAATTCAAGCGTCATCCATTAAAATCCCAAAATAAGGCTGACCTGACTACGGAATACCTGGCGACAAAATATGAAGGCGAGGCCCTACAAAAGCCAATCAGCGAATGGGTGTTTTCTGGCATCTATGCCAGAGATGAACGATGCCATCACCACCACGTGGGACAGCAGTCACCACGCTTCGGAGCAAACAACAGTAGGGGAAAAGTGCCCTTTCTGGCGCAGTGTCCTCCCATAGTGTTACTATGGAGTATCCTCCTGGTATCCTCCGAGAGAGTGAGGATACCCGTGACGTCATTTAATGAGTCTGATTAATTAAAAAATTGATTCATTTAATTAAAATTCATTAAAATTGATCAATAAGAAGAATTAAACTTCAATTAAGAGTCCACGAATTTAATTAGTAATTATTGATTACATAACCCCAGAACGAACCGAACATAACACTATCTTTGGAGCAACCACCAAGGGAAAGACTATGATATTATGAAATCATTTTAATTTCAATTCAATTAATTCTAATGAGTGATATGTATACTGTACAAAATTAAGAGTCATTTTTAATTAAATAAAATTATCCAAATACTAATATCTGTATATATAGCACTGTAAATACAAGTATAATCGTGTAGGAATTTGTCTGTTTTGCTGTAGACACGATCAAGCGCAAAACAGGTAAATTTCATGTCTAAACAGATCAGCATATGAACTGGTTTCAACCAGTTTAAAAATCAATAACACAACGCCATTTGCAATTTCAGTGTATCTAACTTGTTCTGTATTTGAAGATCATGAAAATACTTTGATTGATTTACTCATTATATGAAAATATAAATCCAGGAATGCATCAATGTCTTTCAGACCTATATGTATTGAAATGATTAAGCATTATTTATTTATAAAAGAAAAAATAACGAGCGAATTTTTCAATTTGATTTAACCATCTAACCAAAGCAATTTCTAATGTTGGTGTAGTTATATCACCCTTAATGTATATATTAAATATGATCAACCATATATACGTATCAATATTAGGCCACACATGGATAGCTGAAAAATTGCTCAGGCGGCTATAAACAAACAAAGAAACAAACAAAACAAGCAATGTGAATTCCGATGATTATACGTAAACTGAATCATAGTACACGTAGTCTTTGTATTTATTGAAACGTGATCCTAAGGATTGATTACATGTAAAGGTCTAAAACTCAAAAATTATCTTTACAAACCATTTTATTTTTACAAACCGGTGGAAACACAAATCCAAATGATAAATCGCACATTTATTATCTCCAGATGAATTAAAGTTATGCAACTTTTAAAAAGCAAAACGAAAACATACAGGTATGTTTATGATCATGTTAACCACGATGTGACCTACATGCGTGCTACCAAACTTTCTCAGAATCGCCTCACGCGAGTTTTTTTTTTTATTATTTATAGTCGGCTGAGCAATTTTTCAGTTATCCGGCGACTGTTAAGATTTGAGTAAAAACTCAACGCGTTTCCATTGTTATAAAGGGTCCTCCGTGGCCGAGTGGTTAGAGCATTGCGATCAAAATCACAAGGCCTCTCACCTCTAGTCGGCGCGGGTTCGATTCTCGCTTGCGCCGATATATGTGAGAAAGTTTGCCAGTTTACTTTCGGAAGGTCGGTGGTCTCTTCCCAGGTATATTGTATCTGGGTTCTCTCCTCCACCTACCTACAAAAACTGGACGCCACCAGATAACTGAAAGTTATTGAGTTCTGCATAAAACAACAATCAATCAATCATTGTTACAAGGGGCCTTACTTTAAATAAAATCCACTTTCAATTTGTTGTTTACATTATTTAAAACGCTTTAGAATGTACTTTACATGTTATTTTTTAATCTTTCAATAACGTCATATGTAGAAGTCGTCTACAGCTTCACTATCATGATATCGGACTACGAGGTTTCTCTAGAAATCGCAAATGATGCAAATTAGAACAGTCATTTATTGATATGCCTATGACAGACTTCATGTACCTTGACTGAATGGAATTGTGTTTTAGTGATCTTTTCCACACAATGGCAAAAGTTAGATCCACTCTTGAATTTATCATTATTTATTATGACGCAGCTATCATTTATCGTGTACAGTTGTTTTTGTTATACGATATATTTTAGTTTTTTTTTTCATCATTTATAGAGATATTAAATGTAATGGGACTGTCATTGACACTATTTATGTATTAGATTATATTACTTGTAAATCTATAGTAGGGTATTACTGAAGTCGGGATATTAATGTAAGGGTCATGGTCAATAGGTACAAATTGAGTGTAGAAACAACACTTTCTTTCGAAGTGGAATTTCTTTACTGGCTATCTTGTGAAATGCTTTCTTGATATTTTCTACCTCTTTGCGCTTTTCAACATCAAGAGTGTTACCCGTCGTAATATAAAAAGACCCTATTGCAAAAAGCAAGAATTTAAAGGGGTTGTTAAAGGATTTCTTCACGACTGTTGTGCAGATTTGAAAAATATGATATCGAAGTAAACACGAAATATGTCGAAAATATCTCCATCATTCAACCCTTTCAAAGGATAGAACCTGTCAAGGATCGTCTTGACAACCGTTATAGATTCTAATCTCTTCACTGTTGAATATCCAGCCGAGCCAATCTCAGCCGGGCCGATTTAGTTAAATTCCTACGATATCTATGTCGACGAAGTCGTCTGGCAGCTCTTTTTTGTAAGTAAATACACTTGAGATTTTATTATATATATCATCGCGGTATTTCTTCTAGTTATAGCGAATATATTGTGCAATATTTGCATCAAATATTTCAGAAAGTTTACTTTGTAGTTTTTCTTCAAGATAGCTCATTACTAAGGTTACATAGGTAGGCGCAACTTTGGTCTCCAATGCTGTACCTTTTTATTTGAAGAATTGAAAGTGGTTGTTTTCTAAAACAATTTGAGGAGCTTTAAGAATAAAATGTTTGGAAAACAATAAAAGAAGTGAAATTAGACTTAGAAGATGGATCCAGCACTTTGTCCTTTCAGATTAGATTGTCGTTCTCTGGAATGACGTTAAGAAGGTCATAACGTTACGCTTTATGTTACAGAATATATATCAGTGCTTCAAATGCAAAATGATACGACTTAGACGTGGAGAGCCATAAAATTTCATATTTTGAATGATCTATCTATTATCTATAAGACTCTCCCAAAAAGTGAAAATGAGAAAAATTGCCATAAAGGCCCTCTTGTCGTGGGCGCAATCATATAACCATATATATATATATATATATATATATATATATATATATATATATATATTCTGTTTACATTAGGAGATGTACCTCAACTACAAGTATTTATAACACAAAATCCATAACTTTCCACATAATTTAAAATTGATTGCTTCTAGAGCATGTACGCAACCACTCAAAACATAAGAACTGTGACGTATGGTGATCGTGCATTCATAGCAACTGCACCAAAACTCTGGAATGCCCTACCAAACACACCAAGAAACTCCGCATCCCTGCCCGTGTTTAAGAGAGCCCTAAAAAATCACTTGTACCTAAAATTTTATTCAGACTGATTTTACTACATGTAATATCTACCACTGTGGTTAACAATTTTAAACTGTTTTAGATTATAGTGTAATTTATGAACTCATTTAATCTTACTTATCTTAAAAAAAAATCGGTTTTATATCTTTGGTATTTTTTATATGATATGGCATTTTATTATGATGTAAAGTACTTTTGAACGTGTTTTATACATGAAAAAAGTGCTCAAGAAATTTGGTACATAATAATAATAATAATAAAGATATAATAACTAATGTGTAAATATTTTCTAATTACATGTTTTTACATATACATTTTCTGTCGATATTAGTAGATGTATATCTGTTAAAGTTATTCATTGCAAAAATTCATAACTGTCCATATAATTTCAAATCTGTATATGCAGTTATGTCTTGTAAATGTGTTGCGAATAAATCCTCCCTCTGCGGGTCTCCCTTTAAATCCGCCACTGCAGTGCATATATAACTACATCCGATTATTCTTTAAACAAATAAATATTTTCATGATTAAATGTTTACATATAAAATTTTCTGTCGATGTTAGTAGTCTTGGACATCGTTCGTACAACAAACCCATAATACATGATGTTTCTTTTGACTCCCTTTTACCTTTTGTGAATAGACCATTGGGTCCTCATCACATTCGCACCAAACTCTACTCTGTCTATTTGAGAATTTTGTATGAATTACAAAAAAAAAAAGCTAACGCTTATTCCTGCTTGGATTCCTCGAAACCGGAATATAAACTTCAATATATGATTTGGGATGTTGCCCATCACAGACTCTTTGGTCCTCCACGTATTATTGATGAGAGTGAACTCAAGAAACCTCGCAGATTCCTTTATCTTAAATTTGACAACAAAGGAATTGATGTTGTCAACATTAACAACATCCTTAACCATAAAAAAGTACAGTCCTGTATTCCGCCTTATTTTAAGATGAAATCCACACCTTGTGTTTCATATAGATATACTTCCACTATTGCATCCAAGTTATTTAATTATAAACAGACGTTGCAGTGCCTTGATATTGAGCAATTACAACGAAGTCCTCCAAAGTGTTCATGTTCTTCTTCCTCGTTTAATTTCAGTCCCACTGGTCATATCATTACAGGAGACATAGATATAAAAAATGAAGATCTTAAGTCCCTGATTTTAAAAGGTCCTTAATTCCGAGAACCTCGCTCATTTAGATGGCGACATAATTTCATGACTATCATGAATTCTGTGGAAGAATATGTCAGACGTTGGACGAAATCTGACACTTTGTCTGAGTGGATCAAAAGTATTCGAAAATTGTTAAAATCCCGCATTCATCATCTGATGGGGAAAATGTGCACTTTTTATACTTCTGCTTTAAAAAAAGCAGAGGTGACGAATGAGTTACGTAGACTACATGAAAACTTTGTGCTAGTACCAGCGGATAAATCAAGTAACAACATTGTCTTTGTTTGTAAAAGTTACTATTATAAATGTCTTTTAAATGAACTGGGATTTACTTCAACATCCGGGAATCCTACTTATACTTGAACAATCTTACAAAGGATGAAATTCTTCATAATCATCTTTCAGTTTTAAATACTTTTGACATTCCTAAGAATCAGGATCAGTTTGAATTACCATACCTTTATTAGATTCCGAAATTACATAAAAATCCTTACAAACAAAGACACATTGCTGGTTCCAGTAAGTGCTCTACCAAACCTTTATCTTTGTTACTAACTAAACTGTTAACAGCTATCAAAGAGTCACTTCAGAGATACTGTTCCACTACATATTCCAGAAGTGGTGTCATTCAGATATGGATTCTCAAAAGCTCTAAGGAACTTTTGGAAAATCTAAAGTATCAGGATTTTTCTAAAATTGACAGCATCAAAACGCATGATTTCTCCACACTTTATACAACAATTCCTCACGATAAATTAAAATCTAGACTTTTTCAGATAATAGATAATTGCTTTTTGAACAAAAATGTCACTCGAAAATACAAATTTCTAGTGATTGGAAAACAAGGTACATATTTTGTCAGACACCACTCCGATAGCCCGCACAAGTATTCTGAAGCAGACATTAAGAGTATGCTTGACTTTCTTGTACATAACATTTACGTAGTGTTTGGAAACCAAGTCTTCCAAGAATCCATTGGCATTCCCATGGGTACTAATTGTGCTCCCTTATTGGCAGACTTATTTTTATATTCTTATGAAGCGGAATTTGTTCAGAAACTATTACAGGATAAAAACAAAAAACTTGCCGTGTCTTTCAACCATACATATAGATATATCGATGACGTCAATCAACAATCATAATTTTCATAATTATGTCCATTTGATATACCCCGATGAACTCGAAATAAAGGATACTACAGAATCTGACGCGTCTGCTTCATATTTGGATATTTTACTTAATATTGACTCTAATGGCAGACTGACAACTACATTATATGACAAGCGTGATGACTTCAATTTTGCTATCATCAACTTTCCATATCTATGTAGTAATATACCACTTTTGCCTGCTTATGGTGTGCATATCTCCCTGTTGATTCGATACGCGAGAGCATGCCATGCGTATGAGAATTGTTTAAAGCGAGGTCAACTACTGACAAAAAACTTGACGTTGCAAGGTTATAATGAATCTCGTTTGAAGTCATCATTTCGCAAATTTTATGGTCGCTATGATAACCTTGTTTGCGATTACAAAGTGTCTCTGGGACATATGTTGAATGATTTGTTTCATACCCTTTGTTAGACTGTCATTTTTTATACTAACTTTGACTACGGATAATCCCGTTTACCTAATTTCGACTAAGGGCTCACGGTGGGTGTGACCGGTCAACAGAGGATGCTTACTCCTCCATGGCACCTGATCCTACCTTCGCTTTGTCGGAGGTTCGTGTTGCCATACAGTCGAACTTGTATATGTCTTGGGGATTTATGATTACGATTTACACATTGTTTACTTCGCCATTCGATACTTAGACGTCACACCTAGACGTCACAGTAGACGTAATTGCCTTGGGGGTTCCAAGGCGATTGATTCTTTTCAAGATTTTTTATGGTACATGTTAGGGTCAATTAAGGCAATTCCAGGTTCGTTCCAGGAATCTGGTGGGACATTATGTTGATTATGCCTTGTTTTTGACTAAAGAAAGCACAAGAGAAGAATATGCTGAAATCGAGTTGCATTCCTATCGCTTCGCTCGCGAAGCTCAATGTCTGTTGTATTGTAGACCTTTATAGATATTGATTGATTGTTTTGTTGTTTTTCGCCATACTCAACAATTTTTCGGTTATCTGGCAGCGTCCAGTTTTTATAGGTGGAGGAGAGAATCCAGATACAATGTACCCGGGAAGAGACCACAGACCTTCCGAAAGTAAACTGGCAAACTTTCTCACATATATCGGCGCGAGCGAGAATCAAACCCGCGCCGACTAGAGGTGAAAGGACTTGTGATTTTGAGCCCATTTCTCTAACCACTCGGATACGGAGCACCCCATCCACCCTTTATAGATAATACTCCCGACTCCTGTGATATAACTGGTCAGTTCCAATGATAAGCTCTTCAGATGATTCGGTACTAGCGACAGTGTAACGTTTCTTTCACGCATCTTTTTTCTTCGCTAATCATTCTCTTTATCGCTGACATGATGGTTTTACAATCTGACCTTTCCCATTCCTTGTTATGGTAAATCTCGTTTAGCACGCTATTTTATTTCCCGAATCTGACACTCGCAGGAAAATTTTGAAATCGAAAATGGTCGCGATTATAAACCGGAACCATTGTGACGTCATACGATCTTAACCTCGATATTCATGACACATTGCGACGGTGGAACTACGCTAAAGGAATAAACTACTCCGATTGTTCACATTTCGTATAGTACGAAACCTGGCACTTGAAGCGAACTTCACTTAGCATGGATGACCGCCATTCAACTTTACGGAAAACTCGTCAACTTACGGACAGAGAAAAGCAGGCATTTGAAGCGGAAGTTATAGGTTTTACAGGAAAACTTTGCGTTGAACAAAGATACATCGACATCATATTACAAGATACCAGTGATCAGACAATTTTGGAGGGAAACCAAGACATTGCATAAATGAAACACAGAAGCATTTTGTAGCCTATAAGGATAGAGCATTCGCTTCGTAACTGGGAGGTCGTTAGTTCGAACCCCACTCGTGCCGTGGCCGCGTCAAACCTAAGACGTAAACATAGGTAGTGAATGCTCCTTCGCCAAACCCTTGGTATTTAGAAATGAGAATCACGGGTCTTTCGGATATGACATTAAAAACAGAGGTTCCGTATCGCGGTAGGCGTAGGTACGTTAAAGAACCCTCACTGCTACGGCCCTGAGCGCCAAGCATAAGTCTAGATTTGTGGTACTTCACCTACAGCTGGTGACGTCTCAATTTGAGTGAATTCTCGGCACGTACAACAAACAAACAAACAAATCTTTTCAATTTTATGACTACTTGTGTAGTCAACGAACTAGTGAACCTGAAAGAGAGTTATCGGCACACAAATTTATGGCAACAGCTATAAAAAAAAAACTAGTTCTTGAAATTTTAAAACAATTGGAAGAGATCATTCAATTGGATTGTGATATGAATACCGAGGATAAGAAAGGTGAACCTGAAAGAATAAATTTTTCAACAGGAATCATTAAACTCTCATTCATTCAAAGGACCAAAGGGAGATGCTGTTGAACCTCTACAAGAATTTAAAGATCGTCCAGTTTCTCAGAAAGAAACGCGACAAAGATCACATGGATCAGGTTCGACAAATTCCAGTTCTTTATTCTTGAATATAAGATAAAACTTGAAGCGGCTAAAGTCAGAGCAAGGTTTGCAAAGGACGAGACAGAGTTAATTAAATGATAAGCTTCGATTCAAGCTGATTTAAAGATCCCGACCGTGAAATGTGAAGTAGAGGAAGCTGAGGGAGTACCAAAGTGAAGTCTGTAGCGATGTAAATTCCTTAAATACAGCCGGAATGGATAATGGTAAGGAAAAACAGCTGACATTATACTTGATTAGGTTGATAACAACAATGACTTTGTACAGGAAAATTTAAATGTCAATGCTCCCGAATTTCATACCAAATTTCACGGAACATTCACTGAACCATCATACTGATGTGTGTAGACAACTCACCCAGGTTATGATGAAAAAGAATCTCCTTCTATCTTGGCTCTGTAAATTTGATGATTCATCTGGATATTTTCTTGCATGAAAAGTTTTCGGAATGCTGTGAAGTAGATGTTACACCAGCAGACGAAATGGGTCTTTTTGGTTAAGTGGTTAGAACCAGAAAGTTCCAAATAAGCACTTAGTATTCGAGCAGCTAATGCTGGTAATCCAGAACAAGGAGTTTTCAGAATCTGGAGTAGACTCGATGATCGTTTTGGGAGTCCTGAGATAGTTGACAGAGATCTAAGAAAGAAATTTTAAAAATTTCAAAGGATAAGCAACAATCGATTATTTGAACTTCTAGATATTGTATCAGAGATTGAAACTGTCAAGGAAAATCCAACCTACAAGACCTTCCTCAGTATATGTGATTCATCAGCTGGAGTTGATCAAATCATGTCAAAAATACCATTTTACATTTAAGAAAAATGGATAGTTGAAGCAACTCGATACAAAATGGTATATAACACAGCTTATCCGTCATTTGAAGTATTTGCCAAGTTTCTCTAACGAATAGCTAAAATGAAGAATGACACGGGTTTCTTTTATGAGGATTCTATTGTGTCAAACGATTTCATTCCAAAAACGCATCAGCAAGCTCATGAGCAAGTAAAACCGGTTCACTTGTCAGTGGCAAGGACAGATGCACCATGTGTAAAATCTGAAGATAGAACATTAGTCAATAAGGAAAAATCTCAAAATCCTAATGTATGTCCATTACATGGAACTAACCATCTGTTGAATGAATGTCGCAGTTTTAGAGCAAAGACATTGACAGAGAGGCTAGAAATTTTGAAAAAGAATTGTTTGTGTTTCAGACGCTGTGGTCAGACAAAGAATTTGCATCGGGATTGTAAGGATCTCATAAAATGTACTGTGTGCGAAAGTCCATCTGCTCTACATGTGAACGAAGAAGAAGAAAAAGAGCTTCGGGGTGTAATATAATACGGAAATTAATAGTAAATGTACTCAAGTATGTGGAAAGGTATCAGTGGTAAGTAAATCCTGTTCAAAGATGCTTCTCGTTAAAGTTTATCCAGATTGAAGATTGGACCAGGTAAGAAAATTGTATGTGTTGATCGACGATCAGAGCGATCGGTCTTTTGCTGGAAAGTTCACACAACCTCTGGTCGTTTTGCCTCTAATTACACTGTTGAGTCATTAGATGGATCTTGCATCCTAAAACTGCCAACATTGATTGAATGTAACGACATTGCAAACAACAGACATGACATACCATTTCCTCGCATTGCTTCAAGCTATCCTCATTTAGCAAGCATTGCAACATGCATCCCTGAAATTGATGAAAACGCCTAAATTGATTTATTATTTAGGAGAGATTTAGTAGCAGTACATCACGTTTTGTACAACGTGTGAGCAAGGAATAGGTACAGAAACTACCGCTTGGATGGACTATAATTGTTTGGGCAAAGCTCATCCTCCAGATCAGAATCTTCAAGTTTCAGTAAACAAGACATGTATTTTATTAGATGGTAGAACCACATTATTGAATCCATGTCATAACAGCTTGTAGGTAGATTTGCACATATTTAGGACTACCGACTAAGATGAACTGATTGGTTTCTTGATCGAAGACGCCTTTCTTAAGATAATGGATACTGGTATGGTAAAGGACTCAGATGGAAGATGGATTGCACAATTACCATACCGTGATAAGCAACCAACTCTAGAGAATAACAGACAACTTGCAATGAAGAGAGCAAAGTCGTTTAAAATTAAATTCAGCAAAACAAGAGCACGTTAAAGAATTTATGCCCAAAATAATCGAAAATAGACATGCAGAACTCGCAAAGCCCTTGTTGGCATCTCAGGAATGTTCGTACTTACCAATGTTTGCAGTTTACCACACAAAGAACCCAGACAGCGTCAAAGCTGTTTGATGCATCAGCTGTACACAATGAAAATTCGTAACATGATACTGTTAAAAGGTCCATACCTAACTAACAGTTTGTTAAGTATTCTGGAAGAGAACATATTGCTGTGACTGCTGACACCCAGCAAATGTTCTATAATTTGAAATTTAAGGGCAACCATCGAGACTTCCTACGTTTTCTATGTTACGCTGAAAATGACATTACAAATCCATTAGTAGATTACTGTATGAAAGTACATGTATTTGGGAAAAGACCCTCACCTTCAGTTGCTATGGATTAAGAATATCTGTGGAAATTTGCTCGATCGGATGTTCGACATTTTGTGGAAAGAAATTTTTATGTTGATGATGGTTTGGTTTCTTGTGAAGACATGAACACTGCTGTTAATTTGATCAAGGGAACTGAATTATTCTCTGGAGGCCAACTTAAGACTTCATGAAGTGGCTTTTAATAACAAGCAAGTTTTGCAACAGTTTCCTGCAGATGACTTAACAAAACATTAAAAATCTGATTTCTGATGCACTACGTACTCAAAGGAGCTTAGGCATGTCATGTAATATTGAGAGTAATTGTTTTACATTTCATGCAAATAGAGAACTTAAGCTATTCACAAAGCGTGGTGTCTTGTCTACCATCAATATTACTGTTCGATCCTGTGGCATTCAGTGCCCCAGTGGCTTTGCGTGAAAACTGATGCTACGTGAAATTAAGTCTTGCATAGGACACAGAGAATGGGCGATCATTTACCAGATGCTTTCCGTCAGTCTTGAAAACATTGGGTAAACAGTTTGTCTCTTTTAGAACAATGTAGTATTCCTCAAATGTATAGTGACATTTCATTTGCTCATGCGACGGATCGACAGATCCATATTTTCTGTGATACATCTAAGAATGCAATTGGTGTGGTGGTTTATCTAAGATTGTGCGATTCCCATCACGTCACTATCAGTTTTCTTCTTGGCAAGACAAAGGTAGCTCCCCATCACAGCAATACCCATTCTCGGTTGAAACTTTGCTTGGCAGAACTTGGTATAGAACTTGATGAATTGATCAAAGAGTACTTAGGATTTAACCCTCGTGATATGCACTTTTATACCGACAGCAGAGTGGTATAGGGATATCTGACTAACGAATCAAAACGTTTTTATGTTTATATCGGAAATCATGTAAGACGAATCTGGGAGTTTTGCATTCCAAGCAACTGGAGACATTTTTCAATAGAAATCAATTCTGCAGATTGTGCTACCAGAGGAATCGAAAGTTTGAATTTACAGAGTAGTGTTTGTTTAAACGGACCCACCTTTCTGAGAAATGGAAACTTAGAAAATGTGGAAGAATCCTTTAAGTTAGCTGACACTGAAAATGACAAAGAATTGCGACCGGATGTCCAGTGTTACAAAACAGATACATCGGAACAGTGTCGCTTAGGTTCTGAAAGATTTGGTGTTTGTTCGGTGTGGAAGACTTGTCGGTGCCATTTCATTGCTGAAATGTTTCATAAGGAGGTTACAAAGGATAATGATCATAAGATACCGGAAGCCCTTAAATGTTTCGAAGAACTCGTATTTAAGGAAATTCAATTGAGGCATACTCAGAAAAGATTGAATGTATTGTAAATGATGCCCCTCTTCCAATCAGTGGTTCTATAAGGCCATTTCTATAAACAGAAAGGGTACGTTTCTTGATGATCATGGTGTTTTGAGAGTAAGCGGAAGATTGTGACATTATACTGATGCTTCAGGTTTGAGGAATTATTCAAAACATCTTATCATTCTTCCAAAAATCAGTATGTATCGAGACTTGCCGATAAACACTTCCATTACAAAAATTTCCATCACGGAAGAAGTATTACCGAAGGACCAATCCGCACAGCTTGATTTTGGATTGTTGGTATTCGTCGATCAAATCCATCGTTAAATCATCGTTAATTCACAATTGCGTGGTTTATAAGAAACTCGGGGGTAAATTTGGGTGTCAAGATTTACTTAATTTGGCTGATTTACCAAAGGACAGGATCAGACCTTCATTGCCATTCTCCTTCGTAGGTGTGGAAACCTTTGGGTCAAGGCCTGTTGCCTTCAAAAGGACTCGTGGATTCCAAAAACGTCATAAGAGATGGGCTTTACTTTTCACTTGTTCAGCATGCAGAGCGATCCACATAGAAGTTATAGAAGAACTCAGTTGTGCGTCCTTTATCAATGCATTACGTAGCTTTATCTCGATCAGAGGTTCAGTTACTCAGTTTCGTTCAGACAGAGGAACATAATTTGTTGGGGTAACTTCTGGACTGAACATGAAATCAGACTTCATTGTAAAGGATTCAGTTAAATAATTGTTAACTAGTAGCAAAAATCCGCCACATGCCTCTCATATGGCAGGTGTGTGAGAACAGATGATTGGTGTCTCTCGGAAGATTTTAGATTCAATGTTGCTCAGGGAAGTATCTAAATATATGATTTACGAAGTTTTGACCACACTGCTCGCAAGCATTTCTGCAATCGTAAATGGACTCCCAGTAGTGCCTGCTTCTACAGACCCCGAGTCACCTTGCCTTCTAAGCTCGTCGATGCTACTTACTCAAACAGGCAATGTCTTTCCAAACATTTGGCTCAAAATACTTGCTAAAATCACAGTGGAAGCAGGTCCAGTATGAAGCAGAAGAATTATGGTCGTGATGGCGTAAAGAGTATCTCCATCGTTCACAAACTCGTCAAAAATGGACTGATGTACAAAGAAACAGTTTAAGGCGACATTGTTCTGTTAAGAGACAAAGAATTACCTCGTAATCATTTGCCTGTAGGCATCATTGAAAAGACATTTCCGAGTGCTGATCTGAATGTTCGATAGGCTCAAGGTAGAATTCTGCGTAACGGAAAAACATTCAGTTATGCGAGACCTGTATCTGAGTTAACTTTGTTGTTAGAAAATGATTGACTTGTTTACTGGTAGGCTACGTCTTTGTTTGTGTATATAGGATTATTGTTGTATGCATCTTGAATTTTTATTCCTTTATATAGTGTGATTTCAAGTGTGAAATCAGAGAGGGAGTGTAGTGTCGCTCCTGAAATGTTTCCGCTTTTTTTTGTTATACGTTCATGGACGTATGGATGTTATGAACATGCCGTCCCCGTGGGGATCCGGGTTGTTAGAATAGATCCTTAGTACCCCTTGCTTGTCGTAAGAGGCGACTCCATGGGGCGGTCCTTCGGATGAGACCGTAAAAACCGATGTCCCGTGTCACAGCAGGTGTGGCACGATAAAGATCCTTCCCTGCTCAAAGGGCATAAGCGCCGAGCATAGGCCTACATTTTCAGCCCTTCACCAGCAGTGGTGACGTCTCCATATGAGTGAAAGATTCTCGAGCGGAACGTTAAACAATATTTAATGATTCTATCAATCAATGAACATGCCGCCCGACAAGTCTTCTGTTTATAACAACGATGCTCGACAAGCCACAGGTGAGTTATTTCTTTAAGTTAGTATGATTACCTTTAAAATCGTCAGGAAAACTTTATCCATTCATGGTATCTGCATGTTATAACATTTACCTGATTTATCAAGCAATTGAAGGGACAATTTGTAAGCCATGTGCATTTTTTATTGTTCGATGATCTTTTTAGCCCTTTAATGACAAAAATCTATTTTTGTGTTTTGATGCAATTAATGTTTTTCTTCTAAGTTAAGCCTGTATTTACACTATAAATATTTGTTTCTAAAGTTGTATTTTGTCAAAATAGTTTTATACCAAAAGCCGTTCGGGTAATCATTTTAGAGTACGAATTTTCCAAACTCTGCTGTTTACGACGTGCATTTGGGACATGCTTCCAAGTAATTAATATTGTTATTTTGTATGTTATTATGTTCTTCAACAATATGTAAATGTCACAAATATATGTATGGAAGGCAATATTATCATAATTTGTGTATATTTGAATATAACTTCTAATGATAACTTCATTGTTTTAATGTGAGAATTTATCTTTGTGTTTTCAGTTTTGTACCTTTCCTGAAGGTCTATTAAAGGAATAAACTATTCTGGTTGTTCGCATTACGTTATACTACGTACCCCTCACAATTATAACACGTATTGTCATTTGGTCAGCGAAAGCACCAAATTCACACGTTTATGCTAGTTCTCTAAGTCGAGTGTTTGTAGATCATCAAACAATTCACTGGTCATTTGATCAACTGTGTTCAAACGTAACGTTCATATATGACGTTGGTTTTGTGCATAAAATGTTGATCAAAGACTTCTAGAATCGTACCAATATCCTTGCTGTCTTCTTGAGATTTTCATATATTTGAAAACAGTCTTAAACCATTACCGTGAGAATGCAATGCAAATAAGTGCATCTTTTTAGATAAGCTCTGTTGCAATTCCATTGTTTGTCCATTGCGTTTTAAAGAATTTTTAAGTACCTTTTATATCCCCTTTTACCAGCATAGGTGCAGTACTGTAGCAGGCGCGACGGCAAACACATGCTCAGTGAGGCTAAATTATCATGTCAAGAATCAGCGAAAATGATCCAGAATAGCTAGCCAGAATATTTCTCGTCGATTAGCGTGCACAAAACATCAATGCTGACTCGGTACCTACGCTGCAAGGGGTTGTAGCTGCTGAAGATGGCATAAGAAAACTACAGATCTGACAACGTTTTAGTTCAAGTTTTTTTTTTGACTACACAACAAACAACGACGTCACATACACACTACACAATATAGGTTAGACTAATAAACGTAGCAACTTGCAAGTAATATTATATCAGTATATCTATCACACCGGTAATTATTTCACTACATATTACTATAGCGGGGAAAAATCATTAAAATCAGTTTGCAAAATTGATTCCAAATAACGCAGTTGGAAATGTTCTATGTAGCCTGTCTCATATGCCGACACCAGAAAACGACACTCTACACGGCATTTTCTAAACGTTTTCTTTTACCCGCAAACAAGACTACCCTCAAATCCACGTGTTTTTCACAAGTGTAAACAGCCCGAGTAGCAACCAAAATCGGATAGTTCGTTTGTAAACAATTAATCATATAATTTCCATAAATTTCCGAATCAAGTGTACAAAAATTAAGAGAAAAGAAAAGGAAATAAGAAAAAATGCGCATGAAAAAATATATGGAACTACCATTGACTCTGTTCATTTTGATTGGACAATTACCGGTGTGATAACTTGAATACAAGTAAATCGCTATAAAAAAAAATACAGAATTTGCACCGCAGGTGCCCGTTTTCTTCATCAATAGTATACCTCATGCACATAGCGATCTTAGCGAGATAACTGACGTAACTGATTCTTTACTTTCCCTTAGGACTGTCATATTTAATTCTGTCTGTTTCATCAGTGAAATATGAGGCACCTGTGGTACTTTTTAAAGAGAATTTTTTTTTTTTTTTTTTTTTTTTAGAAAATCGAGATATTAGACAGAAGAATTTTTATTGTTATTTCAATCGGTTAATAATCCTTAATTTATAAAAAAAATTATTTCTATTTATTTCATATTTCATATCAATGAAATCTTTCATTTTATGAAAATATTCAGTTTTCGGTACTTTAAAGGAAACTGCATCTGGTCAGGTATCCAAGCAGAGCCCATTAATTATATACTTTACTGACTGAACCCAGTTAATAATCAAGGGTGATTAGGGTTTAAGATAACGGCTACATAATCTGTCAAGGGCTGTGCGTATTTCTCTGTTCTTCAAAACAGGGGTAACACATAAAAGAAGACTAAATACTAGGTAAAACAAATAAGACTATAGTCTGGCTGGACAATGTGACGTTTTAAGTGCTATTCCACGTAAGAATCATGCAGCCGTATGAGGACCCGGGTTACAATAGGTCCTCAGTACCCTTTGCTTGTCGTAAGAGACGACTGAATGGGGCGGTTCTTCGGATGAGACCGCAAAAACCGAGGTCTATTCTAACAACCCGGATCCCCATGGGGTCACACTAGCTGAAGCTAGCAGCAACTAACCAGCAGCCAATAAAAAAAAATCATCAAAGCACTGCGATTTCTCAGACGGAATACTAAAACGTAGCAAATAAAAGATCAAACATGACAATTTTTCAAACAATTAATCAACATATTCTGTTATCAAGTTTGATACTCGAAGGAAATGAGCTCACCTGAAAATTCATAATGTTACTTCACACACATAAGGAAGGTTAATAACAGCTTACTGTTTGAAGAGTCCACGATAAGAATATTGACATAAGGTAGATGATCCCTAGGACTATCATTTTCTGCTCTTAATTTGAATTTGGGGTTGTAATGGTGCCAAGTGGGGGTGACCGACGGTATAATCATTTGTAAAACCTCTCTTATGATTAAATATGGAGTGACTGAATCACACAAAAGTGATCAAGAGATAGACAACCATGTATACGAAGGTAAAGAATACTAAAACGTAGTCACGATAGCCTTTGACGGCAGTTGAGTTCAGCTGAATGTTCTTAATTTTGCATCAGAGTTGTAATTGAGGTTAATAGCAAATTAATCTTTGAAGAGTCCATAAATGAATTATATGGAAGAAAGATAGGGGACCCAAAACAATATACAAATATGATATAATAACGTCTTCAAACATATAGGACCATCAAAAGGTGTCGCATAGGTCTTTAAGGACAAATGAGCCCTGTTTTCTATTTATATCTATTTATTGATTAAACTTCAGATACCTGTGATTGAACCAGTTGTATGGCTTCATCCACGCATTTGCCGAGAGGCAGTTTTCACACACTTGGGTTGACAAATCCCAGTTTATTACTGACTTATATATCTATATATATATATATATATATATATATATATATATAAAGAGAGAGAGAGAGAGAGAGAGAGAGAGAGAGAGAGAGAGAGAGAGAGAGCACATTTAAGAAACGAAAAACACTTAACATTCAAAGTGTCTGATTTAAATGCAGATATGAGGTCAAATAAATGAGGATATATAGACTAAAGACAGGAACAATATGAAATTGTCAAATTTTCGGGACGAACTATCCTTTATTCAGGACGACAGAAAATTTTCGAAGAAATGAAAACTAAGAAAATAAAATAAGAATGCAGACTAGCACTAAAACTAAACTACAACAACTGAGAATAAACAGAACGCCTACATATTTAAATTAACTAGTGTAATATGGGGTACAGTTTAGTCTTGACGCTTGTTCTGAACAGCAGTTGTCATGCGGGTGAGCTAACTTTAATTATCATTAATCTTCATTATGACTGTAATTAGGAACAATTGCCCTCATCGGACAATTAGAACCCATTTATTGTTGAATGGATTGGTTTCATTTTATCACTTTATATCTAATAGTTATACAGATACCATATGGGGCAAGACCCTAAGGAGGTCCCATGTAATATCTCTATAGCTCCAACATGAGGGCTGGAAATGTTTCCCTACCTTGCCCCCATTCTCGTTTCGTGGACCCTTCAAAGACTTAGATACTATTAATTTCCTTTACAACCCTATTGTAACATTACGACCTTTAAGGTGAACTCGATTGCCCTCTAAAACCGTCGAGACCCTTTTATAGGTTTCAATGGTTTCGTTGCCACTGTTCTATATCTTCTTCTTTGACCACCACATACTGAATAACTAAATTCAGAGCTCTAAAAACTGACACAATTCTCCGGAGGCCCCAGGTGGTACCCCCATAGTCGCAAACTGAGGGCGGAAAATGACAGCACTAGTGTGTCCTCATCCTTGCCTGCTTACTCATTTTGTAGATGCTTCAGAGATTAAGATTAATATTGGCCTTCATTATAATACAACATTATATAATAGGAATTTTCAGGCGAGCTCAATTGCCCTTAAATCAGTATGCGATTTCTTTAATGCGTTTTTATACGTTTGATGTCTATCCGTATATCAATTACGTTTCTTCAATCACCCCCATATTCAGCCACTAGCGAGATTTGAAAAGTGGCCCCACCCGCGGGAGGTCCAAGGTTATACTCCTACAGCCTCAAACTGAGGGCGGAAAATGATACTCCTATAGATCCACTTTCTTGCCTGCATACTTCTTTCGTGGACTCTTCAAAGATACAGTTGTTATTTGCCTTCATTATGACCCTACATGATCTTAAATTGGAACTTTCAGGTGAGCTCAATCGCATTCATAGGCTATTGCGATGCCTTCTAAGGGTTCTATATCTTTGCCTTCGTTGTTCTCTATCTGTATATTACTTTTGCTTTCTTCATATTCAATTACTAGAGAAGTATAAAAAGTGGCGCCACTCGTGGGAGTCCCCAGGTGGTACCCCTACAGCCCTAAAGTGAGACGGAAAATGACAGGGGTCGATTTCCTTACCTGCATACCCATTTGGTGAACTCTTCAATGATTAATTTGTTACTGACCTTCATTATAATTTTACATGAACATGATGTTAAAGTATTTTTTTTTTGTTTTGTTTGTTTGTTTATAGCCGCCTGAGCAATTTTTCAGCTATCCGGCGGGATATTAAAGTAGGAACTTTTAGGTAAGTTCAATTGCCCTTTACGCCCACCTTTTACGGGTTCTAGATGTTCTCCACCTGTATATCACTTTTGTTCCCTCATGTCACCCCATATTCAATTACTAGAGAGTTCTGAAAAGTGGCACCAATCATCTGGAAGCCCTGTACGGTGACCCTACAGTTCCAACCTAAGAGCGGAAAATGATTGCCTATCATACTTGCAAACTCCCTTTGTGGACTCTTCAAAGTTGAAGTTGTTGTTGCCCTTCATTATCACCCTACTTAATCATAAATGAGAACATTCAGGTGAGCTCGATTGTCCTTAACAGCTAATGGGCCACCTTTTAAGGATTCTCTATGTTGATTTTGTTGTTCTCTCTCCGTATATAAAACATAAACGGTACCAATTCTTATACACTAGATGCGCATTTCAACAAGTGATGCTCAAGTCAAAAATGTTGGAAATCCGGAATAAGAACAAACTTGGAAGTGCTGAAAGAACCAAAAATTACCAAATACTGAAGCCAAATTCAGCTAAGGATCAGAGCTATGCATGAGGGAGATAATCCTTGATTTTGAATGATTTTCTTAATTCTATCACAGCTAATTTTTTATCCGAATTTCATGATAGTACCAAAGTACTTAGCAACTGGGCTGGTGAAAACCCTCGGGTACTTACAGTCCACTAGCAGAGGCATCGACCCAGTGGTTGTAATATAAAACATAAACGGTACCAATTTTGATGCACCAGATGCGCATTTCGACAAATAATGTCTCCTCAGTGATGCTCAAATCAAAATTGCTGGAAATCCGAAATAAGAACAAATTTGGAAAGAGCTGAAAGAACCAACAAATACCAAATACTGGAGCCAAATCCGGCTAAGGATCAGAGCTATGCATGAGGGACATAATCCTTAAATTTCAATGAATTTCTTAATTCTATCTCTTTTGTTTCCCTCGATCCCCCCCCCCCCCCATCTTCAAACACTAGAGAGGTTTGAAAAGTGGGAGGCCCCAGGAAGTACCCCTACAGCCCCAAACTGAGGGCAGTAAATGATAGTCTTATTGGCCTTTTTTCTTACCTGCATACTTATTTTGTCGACTCTTCAAAGATTGAATTGTTATTGACCTTCATTATGACCCTTCATGATGTTAAATCAGAAATTTTCAAGCGACTTCAATTATGACACACTTTAATGGTTCTATGTCTTAGACTTCATTGTTCTCTATCTGTATATCACTTTTCGTCCCTTTTATCACCCCATATTCAATTACTGGAAAGGTCTAAAGTGGTCCCACTCCCATATGTGGTACCCCCACAGCCCGAAACTGAGTGCAAAATATTTGTTACTTCCTTTTCTTGTCTGCATACTCATTACTTTCAGGCGAGTTCAATTTCTCAACTGAGGGCGAAAAATCATACTCCTACAGATCCTCTTCTTTGTCTGCATATATCATTCGTGGACTCTTCAAAGATTTAAGTTCTTATAGGCCTTCATTATGAAATACATGATCTTAAAATAGGTACTTTCAGGTAAGCTCACTTGTATTTATAGACCTATGCGGCACTTTCTAAAGGTTCTACATCTTTGCCTTCGTTGTGCTCTATCTGTTTATCACGTTTGCTTTCTTCCATCACCCATATTCATTTACTAGAGATATCTAAAACTGGCCCACCTTCGTGAGGCCCCAGGTGGTACCCCTAAACCCCTAAACCCCAAACAGAGGGCGGAAAATGATCCTGTCGGTACCCTCTCTTGTATATATACTCATTTTGTGGACTCTTCAAATATTAGTTGTTATTTACCCAACATAATCTTAAATTAGATTGATTGTTTGTTTGTTTTACATCCCGTCGAGGACTTTTTCACTCATACTGAGACGTTACAAGCTGTAGGTGAAGTGTCACAAATCTAGACCTATGCTTAGCGCTCAGGGCCGTAGCAGTGAGGGTTCGTTAACGTGCCAACGCCTACCGTGACACGGGACCTCTGTTTTTAAGGTCATATCTGAAAGACCTGTGATTCTCACTTCTAAATGTCAAGCGTTTGGCGAAGGATCAATCAGTACCTATTTTTGCGTCTTAGGTTTGACGTGGCCATGGCACTAGCGGGGCTCGAACTCATGACCTCCCGTTTACGAAGCGAACGCTCTAACCACTGAGCTACCGCAACCGTCTTAAATTAGAACTTTCAGGTGAACTTAATCAGCCTTTTGGGCCACCTTTTAAGGGTTCTATATGTTGATTTCGTTGCTCTCTATCCGTATATCTTTTGGTTCCTTCCATCTCCACACATTCAATTACTAGAGAGGTCTGAAAAGTGGCCCACTCTCGGGAAGCCCCATTAAGTGCCCCTACAGCCCCAAAATGAAGGCGGAAAGTGATTGCCCTTAGCGTCGCCTACCTTGACTGCATATCCCCTTTGTGGACTCTTCAAATATTAAGTTGTTATTGACCTTTATTGCACCTTGCATATATTAAATTAGGAACTTTCAGGCGAGTTGAATTATCCTTAAAGGCATATGCGACACTTTTAAGGGTTCTCCATGTCTTTGCTTTCATTGTTCTTTATCTTTACATCACGTTTATTTCCTTCCATCACCCCATCTTCAATTACTATAGAGGTATGAAAAGTGGCCCCCACCCTCGGGAGGACCTAAGTGGTACCTCTACTGCCTCAAACTGAGGGCGGAAAATGATAGCCTTAGGGGTCGCCTTCCATGCCAGCCTACATTTTTGTGGACTCTTCAAAGATTAAGTTGCTGTTGCCCTTGTTTATGATCCTACATGATGTTAACTTATTGTACTTTAAGGTGAGCTCATTTGCCCTTAAAGACCTATGCAACAGTTTAAAGGGTTATATATGTATGAAGACGCTAATATATTATATTTGTATGTTCTATTATACAATCACCCAATATTCATTCTAGGAGAGATATGAAAAGTGGCCTCGACCTTTGAAGGCCCCAGGTGGTACTCCTACAGCACCTTAGTGAGGGCGAAAATGATAGTCCTTGGGTCTCTTATCTTTTTTCCATATAATTCTTTTGTGGACTCTTCAAAGATTAAGTACCCCGAGGGGATCCGAGTTTTTAGAATAGATCCTCAGTACGCCTTGCTTGTCGTAAGAGGCGACTAAATGGGGCGGTTCTTCAGATGAGAACCACCGCCGGAGTCTCTGAGGGTCCTAACCACCGTCGAAATGTGAGGGCTCGTGAGCAACCGCATCTGTGTCCTAAATGGCCCACACCTCATGGCATCATGACCAAAGTCCATTCCCGCCTCTGTAGTGATGCCGGATTGTCTAAGACGTTCTCTAGTGACATAGCCCCGGTCCACGTTGCTACCATAGGTACTACCATTCCCCGAATCACCTCCGTCATCCAATGTAGACTCCACAACATAGATCCAAGTTCCAGGACCGGCCAGTGGGGCCACATCATCGACTTCCTCTACAAAGGTGTCCCATGCTTCATGGGCTCTTATGCACTTCTACATGGCAAATCGCTGGGATGAATAGTGAAGGCAGTGTTAGAATGGGGTAGTCTGGACAAGGCGTCAGCATTCCTATGTAGTCAGCCTGGGTGGTGCTGAATCTCCTTGTCATACTGACTAAGTAAGTTCCTCTAGCCAACGGGATAACTGATCTTGGGGGGGGGGGGACTTGAAGTTCAGGAGCCAAATGAGGCTATCGTGATCCGTCCGAACCTTAAGTCTCCTCCCGAGCAGGTAGTGACGATACATGCTAGCGAATCTTACAACAACTAGGAGTTCCTTGCGCGTTGGACAGTATTTCCTCTGGTCACAATTCAGACTAAGGCTACCATCGGCTATGGGCTTTTCAACACTTTTCTGGACCTGGTTGAGTACTGTACTTATGGCCTCCCCGAGGCGTCTACGAACATTCCGTCCGTCACTGGCATTGCCAAGGTAGGATGGGAGAGTAAGTACCCTCTTCAAAGTCTCACATGCAGCCTGCTGCTCCGGTCCCCACTTAAAGAGCTTCTTTCCTGTTACCGAGTACAGTGGGCTGGCTAGCTGGACATATCCCGCTATAAACGTCCTGTGGTAGTTTGCAAATCCAAGAAACCTCTCCACTTTCTTGCAATAGCTGGGGTGGCCCAGTCCCGGACGGCGGCAACATATGTGTCCCCCATCTCGATTCCGTTTCTGCTCACCAACGTCCCAAACATTGGTCTGGAAAAACTCGTACTTCTTGGGCTTGAATTTGAGGTCGTACTCCTGGAACCGAAGAAATGCCTCACTCAGATTGTCCAGGTGCCCTTGGAAGTCGTCTGGGAAGGCTAGTACTATACTCCAGGTTAGGCCTTTGAGCACCAAACTGATAGCTTGGAAAAAGGTTGCCGGTGCATTACACAATGCGAATCCTACCCGGTTTAATTCAAATAAGCCGTACTTGGTGAAAAAAGCCGTCTTTTTCCAGTCCTTGGGACTGATGTGTATTTGTTTGTTTGTTTGTTTTACGTCACGTCGACAATTTTTCACTCATATTGAGACGTCACCAGCTGTAGGTGAAGTACCACAAATTTAGACCTATGCTTAGCGCTCAGGGCCGTAGAAGTGAGGGTTCTTTAACGTGCCAACGCCTACCGTGACACGGGACCTCCGTTTTTAAGGTCATATCCGAAAGACCCGTACTTCTCACTTCTAAATGCCGAGCGTTTGGCGAAGGAGCAATCACTAGCTATTTTTCGTTTTAGGTTTGACGCGGCCATGGCACTAGCGGGGCTCGAACTCACGACCTCCTGGTAACGAAGCGAACGCTCTAACCACTGTGATGATGCGTATTTGATGGAAGGCCGAGTTAGCATCGGCCTTCGAGAACCACTCATTGCTTGTCAGTGTATCCAGGCACTCATTTGTAAGGGGTAAGGGAAATACCTCCTTTTTAGTAACATTGTTGAGATTTCGATAATCCAGACACCACCAGACTTGACCGTCCTTTTTCCTGATCAATACTGGGGCTGAGGATCCTATCACACTGCCCTCCGGGATAGTTACTTCCTCGTCCGAGGCTTGATAAAGCAAGTGACAGCTGTCCTACACCTGGCATGATATGTGCACAGCACCAGTAATATGTCCTAAGTTGTGAGATATAAGGGCTGATCAGAAAGTTTCCCAATTCCTTATCCAAATGACAAGAGCACAGGACAACTGAAACAGCGGGAACCTGTACAGCTTTAGTCACAAAGACTTGGGCTTCTTGTTTTTCCTCAGGGTGTCCAAACGTCATGAGCACCGTCTCCTTGCCCTGGGTCATAGTGCCATTCTCCAGATCCAATCGAACTTTCCGCTGATGCAGGAACTCCATGCCCAGCAACATTTGATCCTGCAATGGGGCCACATATAAATCCCCACAGGACTCTGTTTCTCCTAGTCGCATTTCCACAGGTACTATAATGAATCCGTTTATTCTGGCATTCTTACCTGCCTGGTCTAGGCTGACATACTGCTCATATGCGACTTTGAGTCTAAATCTTCATGGACCCTGGTGGACAGGACATTAACCTCTGATTCGGTGTCCACCACTGGTTGTAGTCGTACTCCCTGGACTACCATTTCTACCACAAAACCGGTGGTCGGTCGTATCTGCCCGATAGACACATGTGTATCTCTGCGGGGTTCTCCAGCATGCCGACAGGGCATGACCTCTGTTCCCTCCTCCGTCTGGTTATTCACTTCCAGCCCTCCGCTATTTGAGCGGCGGCTGTTCTTTGACGCACTTGGGAAGTTCGCTAGGCGCAGGGCCTGTGCCCGCATTCTTCTGTACCAGCAAGACCTCTTCCGGTAAGTCATCCGGATCCTCTCTCGACAGTTGGGGGGATCCTCCTCGTCCTCCTGATTACCTGCCTTGGGTCCCGGCAGTTCTGGCACAGTATTTTCCGCGGGGAACTCAAATCCACATTGCTCACCCCTGGGAGGGAGCTCCTACTAGTCCTCCTCCCATCATATGACAATGTCCTCCTCGTATATTCCTCCTTCTCCTCCCGTGTCTCATGGAACCTAAGCTTGAGTGGGCCCCTTCATGCATGTAGCATATGAGAAAGCGCTCAACTGTGTCTCCTCCTTGTGCATCCACCTGCATTGGATGTGCACATAACTGGCCTAATCGAGATTGATACAACGTTATCGTCCTTACCTCCCGGCGGTTAGACCATTCGCTGGTCAACGGTGGGCGTATCTTGGCCCCTCGCCCCTTGACTGTTGAACGTGGGCAGGCGTCCTGCTCCTTCGGTTTCGCTCCCATCCCCTGACCCTTGGTCACTTCCTGTTTTCCATGTAGATCGGGATAATTTTTCTTGAAGTGGCCCGGGGCATCGCACTTGAAACAGCCGGCCGGCTTCCGGTCATTAGTCGGTGGCGGTGTTGGAGGTCTCTGTGGTGAAGGGGCTCGTCCTCTCAGATCCCTTTCAAACTCCTCAAGGATCCGGTTGTTAGAATAGATCCTCAGTACTCCTTGCTTGTCGTAAAAGGCGACTAAATAGGGCGGTCCTTCGGACGAGACCGCAAAAACCGAGGCCCCTTGTCAAGGCATCTATGACACGTTAAAGATCCCTCCTTGCTCAAAGGCCATACCCGCCGAGCATAGGCCTAAATTTTGCAGCCCATCACCGGCAATGGTGACGTCTCCATATGAGTGAAAGATTCTCGGGCGGGACGTTAAACATTATACAATCAATCAATCTCTGACACATTCATACTCACACTCGTACAATATGTTGGTAAGTGCTTACTACATGTAGAAGTAAACAATAAAAAAAAGTATCTCCCTCCCCCCCCCCTCTCTCTCTCTCTCTCTCTCTCTCTCTCTCTCTCTCTCTCTCTCTCTCTCTCTCTCTATATATATATATATATATATATATATACATATCTATCCCGAATTTCTTTTTCCATGGAGGTGGGGACCCCGTGGGAATCCGGGGTGTTAGAATAGATCCTCAGTACCCCTTGCTTGTCGTAAGAGGCGACTAAATGGAGCGGTCCTTTGGATGAGACTGCAAAAACCGAGGTCCCGTGTCACAACAGGTGTGGCACGTAAAAGATCCCTCCCTGCTCAAATGCCATAAGCGCCGAACCTAGGCCTAAATTTGTAGCCCTTCACCGGCAATGGTAACGTCTCCATACGAGTGAAAGATTCAATATTTAATCAATCAATCAATCAAAATCGACATATAAATAATTATATTGTAATTTATATTGTACTTTTTTTTTTTTATCTTTGCAAATTCCAGGGGTAGGTGGGTGGGTGGGTCCGGACTTCACTCTAAATCTGCGCATGATATATATATATATATATATATATATATATATATATATATATATAGTACTAATCACAATCATGATAAATAAAGGTAGGAAAAATATTTCATGATTATGATTTTTGTATGTCGTCAAAAAGTCTTCCATAAATGCCAGGTACTATCAAACTTGAGTATTTCCAAATTCCGGTATACAATACATTTTTCAATCTTATATTTGTTGTATAGATATAATAATAATTCCAACAGTCTTGGCAAGTTTGCCTTTTATCAAACAGGAAAAAATAAGTTGTTTTGTATCTCGAATAAGGAGGTTTACGATTTTGTTGTCTGTAGACAATGGATGTTCACCTAATAAAATATTGGTTACATTGAAACCTATTCTTTTGGAAGTTGTTTGATAAATGTGCATGCTTAGACTGCTCCATAAAGTAGAGTCTCCACAGACTTACCTTGGCATAACGATGGCCTGTGATCTTGGCTTATTCTAATAACTGTTGACGTGCAATCAGCTCTCTTCTGCTGATCTCTTCAGCTGCTCGCATTCATCTGCCTGCTCAAAATAAGTTCTGGCGGCAGTGACCCAACCACCCGCCAGGCCAAATTAACTTGATCTGTGGAAATCCCTTAGATTTTATAATAGAAAATTACAGTACCGCAATTTTGGGTGCAGATTTCGCATAGTCTAATATCTGTAAAAACGTGGAAATTTCGGAGGTTTCGCCCTCGAACCAGGTCCTAGATACCCTGCCTTTTGGAACCCCCTCATGAAAAAAGCTGAATCTGCACCTGAACACGTCAACAGAAAAACGTCACAGATTGGGGTGGTTAAACGAAACTACATTTACAGTATGCATGATAAAAATCCCAGATCGCTAAATTTAACTAAACTCAAAAGATGGGAACAAAGCAACAAAATATGCAGCGGAAAACAAACGCGGAAAAAACAACAACAACAACAACAACAAAAAAAACACCCCAAAAATAAAAAACAAAACAAAGCAAAAAACAACAACATAAAACCAAAAAAACAAAAAAAAAAACAACGAAAAAACAAAACAACAAACAAACAAAAAAAAAAACAACCAAAAAAACCACACAAACAAACAAACAAACAAAAAACAAAAACCAAAAAAAACCCCAAAAAACCCAAAAAACAAAACTGGGCAGTATAGCTTTCGTACTAGATTTACCACTTGCCGTGGGTTACGACCAGAAAGTTGACCAATCGGAGACGCAGAGCAGGGGTCAAAGAATTGATCGGCGGAATTGAGAATATTTTGCCAATGGAAGTGATGATGATATAATCAGTGAGGTATAGTTTGTGTAAACTTTTTCCAACACATTTATAAACCCAATATAAGTAATGGCTTAGAACATCAAATAGATTAAGCTGGAAAATGACATAATGAATATGGGCAGGGCCGGTATGGGTGTTTACCATTAAGAATGTACGGCCATGTATTATTTAAGAAAATATTGACCGATGTTAAGGTACATTATTTCTAGGAGTTTCTTCTGTATTTGCGTCAGTCTTGCAGTTATTTTCGTAAGTTCATCGGCCTTCTGCACGACGGGCGAAAAAAAAAAAAACGAGTTATTTCCCTTCTGTTTGTTGTTACTATAGTCCGTAGCATACCAATAGTTCTGTCTATATAATGGACTGACCAGTGGCAGATTTGAAGGGGGTGGGTTCGAAATTTCCAGGTTTGGCACCCAAAATGACTGAGCATTTAGATAACACTCCACATTTCATATGCCCCCCCCCCCCCCCCCCAAGGGAAAATCCAGGACCCGCTTCTGCTAACCAATTAAATACATTATAGAGTCCAATATTGATAGACCACAAGGGCTTGTATGCTTTTTCCAAGGGATTGTCTTTCTACACAAGCCTCTGTGGATAGACTATGGACGAAACCTTAAAATGATTTTCGACATCAACATTTAGTTTGTAATCTCAGTGAGATTTGTGGAGGCTGGATCACAGGGGTCTATTATCCGCTCTGTTCTCTATTACTCATATAATAAATACATATTTATTATATGAGTAATAGAGAACAGTGAGGATAAGAGGCCCCTGTTGTTGGATATTTAGACAGATGCCTTTTTCGAAGAGGTGTCAATCCAAATATCCAGACTCAATGAATCTCACTGAGATTAATTAGAATATGAATTGCAGAAAAAATTGTATTTGGTTTGGTGCTGAAAATTAACCAGGTCATATCAAGTAGGCTACCATTTTAAACAAATGCTATGACCTAGTTTTTCATCTCTGACCAAAATAAAACTTATTAAACAGATCATACATGTACCTTGATATAAATTTTGTAATATAGCTTTTGGATGTTGTACTTTGATTCTTTCTAGAGGGATCAATACGGTATAAAAGTTAGAATTAAGTCTCTCAACTGAAACAAGTCCCAAATTAAAAATTTATTTTATTATGGGAACCTATATGATTATACATACCTAAATATATAACTCATGTACTGCTCACTCAATCTTTTCTTAAATCTTTCATCATGAATTTTCTCTGTTTTTATCTTTGTTCTGTACAGAATGGCCTCTCCGTTGTGTTGATGTGGTTGTATTCCATATATGTATGTTAAATAGTAGTTCTTCATAAATGAACATCTTGAAATACATAAATATTGTCAGCAAAGTGTTTTTCTATAACGGTCCATAGATAATCTCTTTAATATTTTTAAGTTACTATAATCACTTTGGTGACCTAGTGTTCCCATATAAATTTCTACAGAGCCTTTTCAAGTTGCTGTATCCACTGCACACTTGTTTTCAGAAGAGAAATGAATATATGAGTAAGCTTTGATAAGAACAAACTTTTTACTACTGTTATTTTTCCTAAGGGAGATATATTTCTTTTAGACCATTGGTTTATTTCTTTCTGAATAAGTTTGAGTTTATCATCAAAATTAAGCTCTTCATATTTTTAAGATTTGCAAATATGTTATGCCTAGAACAGTAAATGGATCAGTTGTCCACTTTAGTCCTGTATCACAAAACATATTTTCTGTGTTAATTATAGAGCCAAGCAAGACTGCTTTTGTTTTTGAAATATTAGGTTTTAAGCCTGAAAATTTAGAAAATTGAAAAGGAAGATCAAGTGCACTTTTTCAAGTCTTTTCTGATCCATCCAAAAAAAAAAGAACTGTGTCCTCTGCATATTGTAATAGACAAACTTTTTCCGTCATTATTTTAATGCCTTTGATATTCCTATTTTGTTGTATCATATGTCCTAAGATTTCTACACAGAGATTATTAATAAATAAATAAGGAGAATCGGGTCACCTGGATGACATTCCCTGCCAATTTCAAAAAATTTTGAAAAAATACAATTTTGAATAACACATAGTTTAGCTTTATTATATAACACTGAAACCCATTTGATAAGATCTGGACCAAAATTAAAAAATTGCAAAGTATTAAAAGTAAATTTCCATGATATGGAGTCAAATGCTTTTTCAAAATCTATTAGTAATATCATACCAGGAATATGTTTTTCATATGTAGCATTAATTACATCATAAATCATTCGTGTGTTTTCTCTGATAAATTAATCTTTGAGGAAGACCTTTTGATTATCATGAATTAAAAAATCAAGAATATTTTTAATTCTATTTGCTATACGTGATGAAGCAGTATTATATGTTGTGTTAAGAAGTGATATTGGATGCCAATTTGATAAGAATTCTCTGGGCTTATCACCTTTTGGTAAAATAGAAATGATACCTTGTTTCTGAGTTACAGATAACTCTCCCACATTAAACCCAAAATTTATTGATCAAATTAAAAAGCTTCCAAGGATCTTCAAAAAAAAAATTAAAATTCTACCGTAAAGCCATTACTTCCAGGACCTTTGTCATTTTTCATTTTGTTTTAATGCAGTTAGGGTTTTCGCATAAGTTATACCTCCTTCTAGGTTATTAGACGTGATGTCATCAAGTACTATGATATCATTCTTATTGATAATAGTTTCAAGATCCACATCCTGTAATTTATTATCACATCAGGAATATAAGGTCTTATATAATTTCTTAATTTCTGATAAAATCTCTGTCTGTGAGATAATAGTATCACCATTGCTTTGTATAAGTTGGTTTACAGTTTAATAAAGTTTCTTTTTTTAAACTAAGAAAATATTTTGTCGGTTTTTCACTCTGTTCAACCCACTTAAGTTTTGTTCTGACAAAAAGCCCTTTAATATAGTCTTTTCTTATTTCTTCCAAGCCATTTTGGGCAGCATTTAACTTTCCTACAATTTCTGTAGAATCATTATTGTTTCTCAGTGATTCTAAATATTTTATTTTTTTCCTCAAGTTAATTAATTTTTTCAATTTCTTTTTTATAGAACAGTAATTAATTGTAGCCCCTCTTATACTCAGCAAGATTTGTTCAAAAAACAGTCGATCATCTATGAGCAAATTCAACTCAGAGTTCTCAATTATATGTATACATGCCACATTATATGGTAAGGCAGCATACTCTTCCTTTACTTTTCATATTGTGCTTTTTACAATATTTATATAGGACTGATCCCTGAGTAGTGAATTTAATTTCTATAAGAACTCTCGAGTGATCAGATCTATATCCAGGTATAATATCAACTTTATCTAGTAAAGCCATGAATTCATGAGATAGTAGGAAAAAGTGAAGTCTACCTTTTTTAGTGGGATTAGTTTTAAACCATGTATACCTTTTCCGTTGTTCATATTTCACTCTTCAAGGATCAGCCAAACCATGTTTAACTTTCACATTCAAAACCTTTTCCCTTGCCTTTTTATTATTAATATTATTATAATCAAAGTAATCTAAATTTACGACTTGAACAAGATTAAAATCTCTATTCAAAATTACAAATTCTCCTTTAAAATTTGAAATTATATCTGTTACTGATTGAAAAAAAAAAATTGGATCATCATTATTTGGTCCATATATATTTACTAATTAAATATCATATTTCTTAAATACATTAATCTCCAGAACAAGCAAGTTACCTTCTTTATCTTTATGTTCATTCAATACGTTATATTCAAAATTGTTGAACAAAATTGCAACACCTCTAGAATTTGATTGACCAGGAGATATGTAGACATCATAACCCCAAAGAGGCCTAACATGTTTATAATCATCAACAGTAAAATGTTCATCTTGTAAGAATGAAATTGAGAATTTAAAAAAAATTTTTTTTTTGCTTTAAATAATCAAGTATGTTTCTCCTCTTTTCTAGTCCCCCAATACCTATACAGTTAAATGTAATAATATTAAAACTCATTTTACTATTGTATTAAATAGCAATTACAAATCTACAAAACAATAATTTTATCATCTTTTTTTTATTATTAAGAATAATATTTGAACAGCAGGAACATAAGTGAGAAAGTAAAAACAATACATGCTATTCAATTAAATGCAACCAATTTTTTGAAATAATCTTTGATATATAAAAATACAGAATTAAGACCCCCCCCCCCCCCCCCCCCCCTTCTTAACACAGGGATAAGAGCAATAGTTTAGCCTTAACTCTTGTGTTATGTAAACAAAGATTCAAATATTTTTATGTTTATAAACAAATGAGTGGAATGTTAATTTTGTAATATAAAGCATGCTATTTTGCACAGACACAAACTTTTAAACAGCACACTTCACTTAAAGGATAATTGAAATGTGATATGTATCATAGACCACGCCTTCAAAACTTTATAAACAATAACAATTCAGGGCTTAACATTAACGATTGTCCGTGTCCAGTCCATTTTGTGATCAGACAAGTCAATCTCTACATACACTTGTCTGATTGGACAAGTAACTTTAAGCTTGTGCTTGTTATATATTATTTGTAAAACTATGTGACTTAAAAATAATATCAAATATAAACAATCAAACAAACATTGACATTTTTTTGGTTGTTTTCAGTAAAAAAATTTTTTTTCTAAAAACGAAACTATATCTGTAACCAATACAACACAATGATGTAAACTGGTCTACGAGAACCAGTCAAGAAAAGTATGGACTTGAGTAAGTTTGGATTCATGTCTGCAAGAAAAAGAAAGAAAGAGTCTGATTCCAATGAAGAAGAGCTACGGTATCTCAGGAAAAATGCTCTGCTGGATTGACGCATTCCTCTGTCATTGTAAGCAGCGCGTAGTGGTAAATGGAACAAGATCCGAATGGTCAGAAGTTGAATCTGGTGTGCCTCAGGGCACAGTTTTGGGACCGGTGCTGTTCAGTCTATATATCAATGACATTTTGGACGATATTGACTCTGAAATCCGTTTGTTTGCTGACGATTGTGTCTGTTACTGTACAATTAACACCATCAGTGACTGCATTAAACTTCAAGATGATATAGATAAACTTGGAGCTTGGGCCAGGAAATGGGGCATGCGATTCCAGCCGATAAAGTGTAACATGATGAAACTGACACGCAAGAGAAAACATCATGTGGATTATGAATATAAGTTGGAAGGTTCAACATTACAATTCTTAGATACAATAAAATACCTCGGAGTTAACATATCATCAGACCTCCAATGAGACAAACATATATCTGAAGGTACAAGCAAAGCCAACCGAGTATTAGGAATGTTTAAGAGAAACCTACATTTTTGCAACAAAGAGGTAAAAGAGACGGCTTATTCAAGTTGTGTTAGACCAATACTTGAATATGCAGGAACTGTTTGGGACCCTAACAGCAAATACTTAGAGGAAGAACTAGAAAAGGTGCAAAAACGAGCGGCACGCTTTGTTTTGAACAATTACAACTATGCCGAAGGGTCAATGACTAAGATCATGGAAGAACTAAAATGGAAATCATTAAAATATCGTAGAAAAGAAAATCGTCTTATATTATTCTATAAAGGGTTAAGTGGATTGGCCAATATTCCAACCAATGACATCAAACGTAACACCAGAACAAACTGTAACAGACACGATCAGCAATTTTACATACCATATGCTCGTACCGATGTTCTAAAAACCAGCTTTATCCCGAACACAATCCGTGATTGGAACAGTCTAAATCCATCAATACTAAAAACAACATCCACCTCTAAAGACGCAACCAGCAAATTTTCAGAACTTATCCGAACACAACGTTTTGAGTAAAGAACACCTGACTCACGGGCGGTGCAAAAATGTCCTTGGATGTAGCACCTGATTTAATGATGATGATGATGAGGTAAAATAAAAGAAATAGGCCAAAAGAGAAAGTATGAACAAAAAAGGGAAAGATTGTTTCAAGAGAGCTGGAAATCTGAATTTCCTGGATTGGCATACGAGGGTGAAGATACCTGTGGTCCTTCCAGTAGCTCTTTCAGGTGTCAAGTGAGCATAGATGTAATGTTTTGTCAAATATGTCGTAGCAATAAAGAATGCACCCACAAATCGTCCTCACTTTTCACAGGAACATCAGAATTCAGAAAAGATACTTTAATAGCTCACTGGAAAAGCAGAAGTCACAGGCAATGTGCCGAAAAAGAAAGCTTGCCTGAGTGGGCTGAAAAAGTAGGTGGAAACATTCAGCAGATTGGCCCAATAGTAGAAATGATCAATAAAATTGATGAAAAAACAGAAACAGAAATCAAGAAACTTATTTCTACTGTTTACTTTCTTTGTAAAAACGATAGGCCATTTACGCACTACCCAAAGCTTTTGCTTCTTCAAGAAAGCAATAGTGTAGATTTAGGAGGTTTTTATCGGAGTGACATGGCATGCTGAAGGTAAATTAAATCTTATTAAAACAGTAACCATGCTACTGTATTATTAATTATCAGTATTGTTGAGTTATGAATTCATCAATAAAGCAATAACAATTGGCAATTTTAGTTAATGTTGAGCCCTGGTAACATACCTCAATCTTTGTTCACACAACAAACAATAAACTCTCTATAATGAGCTTCTGTCATACTGTATAACCTTAAGTTGCCAAACTATTGCCTTTCTATTCTTACAATAAGATCCAAATTATGGTTGTCTACTTTAAATGCATTATGTTTTTAATGTTTAACATCAAAAATGAAAAATGGTGTTTTTTTTCTTCAAAAAAGTGAACCAATCATGCAGCCTTTTTAAATGAAAATGTGATAAAATGCAGTTGGTTGAATTAAACATGCAGTTACAAATGAGGATGCATTAGTGATTGTTTTATGGTACATTTACATGTCATACCAATGTTCGTGTTAATCATCCCCAAAAACCTGTAGCCTGAAACTCCTGGTTTTTGTTCAGTTGGTAATTTTATTTTCAGTGTGTTCTTTTGTATTTTTTGTTTGTGTGCCCTAAAATACTTTAGAGAGAAGATTGAAATTCCATGCTTACTTTGTTTGTAATGTTGCTATGAAACTATATTATGATAAATCAAATGTCAGATTGTCAATTATTTTCATTAAAACTTAATCGCTAAGGTAAAAGTGCTAACAATGATTTTCCAAAGCCACACGTGATGAAATCATGGAATAAAGAAATTAATATTTTATATAAAATAATGAAATTCTTACTGAAATATTCACCAGCATGATTAAGCATGTTTAGATGTTTTATAAGCTTTTACTTGCCCTAAACAGACTATCAGACAGCAGTTAATGTCAATCCCTGAATAGGTTATAAGATTTAGGTATTCCTGGTAAATGGAGAGTTTGACCTATGTTTAAAGGTTTCATTTTTTTCATCAGGTCAAAAAAAAAGGTTCAGCAGATATCAGACATGGAATCTTCACCCAGGCTTCCAACAATAGGAGAGTATTATGCTGGCAAAAATGTATTCTTGACAGGAGCCTCTGGATTCATAGGCAAAGTGCTAATTGAAAAACTGTTAAGGAGTTGTCCTAATGTGAACAAAATTTTCATGTTGATGCGACCAAAGAAATCTCAAGACATTGATCAGCGAGTGGAAGAAATTTGTAAATGTCCTGTAAGTAATTGTTACATATTTGAATAAGGTCCAAGGAAACAGTATACACTCATCATAAATGGATTGTATTATGATATAATGCAATGCATCTGTACCCCAGTTTGTCAGCACTTTGTAACCAAGTACTCTGTAAATGCCAAGATCACCAAACTTGGTATACATGTTCTCAACATGATTAGAGGAAGAAAGGTATTCTTTTTCAAGGTCTTATAGATACAAGGTCAAATCAAACTTTCAGGGGTAATTTTGTAAACACAAATCAAGATCTATAATAAATGTAGCACTAGTAAGTCTGGGATGATCAAATAATACACATATTCAACCATCTTAGAAGGGTTGTATTATGGTATTTTTAAAAGTCAAACTTTCATGGGTAATAATGAGGGGAAAAAACAACAACAACAAAAACCAAAAAAAAAACAAAAAAAACCCCACAGTAATAGGGCTTGGTATGAATGTTTCTTGTAGTGTTGGTGCCAAGTAGATTTTGAAAATTAAAATTTTGTTTCTCATGTTATACTTTGTTAGAGTGAAATCTTTCTTTAGTTCCACAAATCATCATGCCATTAAAACTCTCTGATATCAGAAAGAAAAGTGTCAAAAGACACCGTCAGAGCCATTTTTAAGCTCACATGAGCTGAAAGCTCAAGTGAGCTTTTCTGGTAAGTTTTTTGTCTGACATCCTTTTCACTCACTGTCTTTCCATCTGTAAACGTTTAGCATTTTCAACATCTTCTCCAGAACTACAGCTAATTTTGACTAAAATTCACCACAAAGCTTGCTTAGGTAAAGAAGAATTTAAAATTCAAATGAAGTGCCACACCCTTTCTGAAATTGAGATAATTAAGAATTGTTAGAATTTTGTGACATCTTTTAAAAATCTTCTCAAGAACCATTGGGCCAATTTCAAACAAACTTTGCACAAATCATCCTTGGGTAAAGGGGATTCAAGTTTGTTCAGATGAAGGGTCATTGTTCCCTCCAAAGAGGAAATGATCAAGAAAAGGCAAAAAATAGGTTGTGGTCATTTAAAAATCTTCTTTAGAACATCTGGATCAAAAAAGTTGAAATTTACAGGAGAGTTCCTTACTGACATAGTGTAGAAATCATGACCCCTAGTGGTAGGATGGGGTCGTGATAGAGGATGGGGTTATATAGAATAAAGAGCTGATCTTCTTCTCTTCTTCATCAGGGTCATGATTACTCATATTATTAAGCAAGCATTCCCAGATAATGCAGACTCAAGTCTGTTTAAATTGTGGTCCTTAGTTTGGTACTAGTATTTCATTTATGATTGTTTTATCAATTTAATATTGTATGATTCAAATTTAGGTAACTGAGAGCTCTGATATGAAACATAGTAAGTATACACACCAAATAGGTCTATTATACATGATAAGGCATACTTTGAAATGCCAACAAAATGGTGTCGAATATTCAGAGAAACCCAAAGCTAAAGGTTTTCACACATTCTCCCTTATGGTATTTATTACAATCCTTTCTTGGATCCTTTATTCAGAAGTTGGTTGTTGGGATACAGGTTAAAGTAGATCCTCAGTACCCCTTGCTTTTCGAAAGAGGTGACTAAATGGAGCTATCTTTCAGATGAGACAGTTAAAACTGAAGTCCCGCAGGTGTGGGTCGATAAAAATCCCTTCCTGCTCAAAGGTTGTAAGCACCAAGCATGCCTAAATTTTGCAGCCCTTCACCAGCAATGATGACGTCTCCATATGAATGAAAATTTTAAAACAGGATGTTAAACAATATACAACTAAGCAAGAGTTCGAGTCTGGCTTGTGCTAATGGCAGTGTTAAACCTAAGATGTAAGCATAGGTAGTGATTGCTTTTTCGTGAAATGCTTGACATTTGGAAGTGAGAATCATGAGTTCTTTGCGTATGACCTTAAAAATGGTCCCATGTTGCAGTATGCATTGGCACATTAAAGAACCATCACTGCTACAGCCCTGAGCACTAACCATAGGTTTAAATTTGTTGTACTTAGTTGTACCTACAGCTGGTGACTTCTCAATATGCAGGGGTAGACAAACAGCACTGCCTGACGCCCGGGGCAACCATATTTTAGTGTCGGGCAGGCAAAATTATAAGAACTTGTCTGTTGGCAAGTAAATTTTTAAAGTTAAATAAAAATATATGATATTTATATCAAATATAAAAGCGTTAACAACCTTGATCGCTGATATACCGAAAGTATGTCAACATTCTATGTCAACTCAGACCTTTCCAATATCTCCTGAAATATTTAAGGTAGATCTTTCATATTTTGTATATAAATCTCTTGTGACCTTGAAATTTGAAAAAACTGTAACTTTGAAAATTTTTTTCAGAATTATGCAAGACTGGGCTTTCATATTTTGTATAGAGAATCTTTATGACCTTGTGCTAAAATCATAAATGATCTTTGGCATTGACCTACTTAAAGTAATACAAGCTGCAATTGATGGTAAATAAACTGAAAAATACAAGAACAACTGTAATGGCATATTTGTGATTGAACATATATAATTTCATAGAATCAGGGTGAATCTGAAGCAATAAACTTGTAAACTCAGCAAAAAATGTTGATTCGTGAATCACTGTCATCCCGCTAGTATTTCCTGCTAGTAGTCTCTGATATGCAATGACCTTGGGGGTCACCAGTTCAGAAAAATACGAAAGAGAAGCGCTGTGCACCTGTCAGATTTGTAAACAATTTAATATGTCAAATTTATAAATAAAATTTCACTTGAGTGGCACATTTGCGTAATTTAATTACTTTCTTACACTCATAATACTTAAAGTCATTCATGACACATTGTAATATTTCAAAAAACAAACGAAATGTATAGTTACTCATGTCACGACATCTTCATCTTTGTATGACCTCGGTCTAAGTGCAACCCAATTATGTTCAGCAATCATCGTTCCCATGTCCATGGTGGTTTATACGAAATGCTCATTGTAGATATGCTGTCAAACAATATTCCTTTCTTTATTTTGCTGGATTTTCCTTCAGATCTTATGGATTTCATAAGTTATGCTGATAGGTGTCAATTGATGAACAATTCTATAGTTGAAAAATACTGTCAGTTACAGCTTGTATATAGATTTTTTATGGCAAGAGGTTTTTATACTTTGGTGTTTGTCCTAGTGACCTTGACCTGGAAATTTGACCTACTTTTGAAAAAAATATGACCTATTTGATATCTCCTAAACTTTTAAGGTGAAAGCTTTCATATTTTTGTGTATAGAATTTCTTATGGCAAGGTTTTTCATATCATACCAATATGATCTATGACCTTGTGACCTTGGCTTTATCCAGACAGAAAAATCATGTTTGTCATATTGGTGTTGAGGCATCTGTGGTATTGGAATTCATTTTCAATTATGTTGTGATCTATCAGCATAGTCTATGCCTGTGATGGCCATGATCAGAGCTATATCTTGTTTAGTAAATGGACAAATGATCCACTGTAACAGGTACCAAAAAACTGTTACAACAGAATAGCTAAAGGGTAATCAATGCATGTGATGAACATCATTAGGACTATATCTTTGATGACGTTTTGTACTAAAGTGTATTCACATTTACAGACATAAACATGGACACAATTTATTTGTTTCGTATTATGTAATGTCCATTATGGGTTGATTACATTGCCGTGTTATGTTTGTAATTTAATATATCTCCAAGCAAATTTGTCTTTCCTGAAATTAGTACTGCAGAGTTTCAGACTGTCTCAGCAACTCATCTGAATGTTTCAATACTTAAGAAATGTTTCAGTAATGCATAAGGTGTTTTGAACAGCATATGTTGAAAATGTTCAGCATTAATTCATCAAGAAAACTTTTCAGATTTATTTCAGCAAAGTATTTTCATGAGGAAAATCACAGATTTCATGGATTAAGAATATTTATTGTTAATTTATTGCAGGTGTATGACAAACTGAGAAAGGAAAACCCTAACTTTCAAGAGAAATTAGTCCCCATTTATGGTGATATGACATTACCAGAACTAGGAATAAAACCAGAAGATTTGAAATTACTTAGTGACAGTGTAAATGTTGTGTTCCACAGTGCTGCTACCATACGATTTGATGAACATCTTAGGTGAGACTTGTATAAAATATACTTGTTCTTTAAACTTCTGTCTTACAGTAAACTTTTTCATAAAATGAATTGAAATTAAAGCAAGCACTGTAAGACATATATTTTTAAATTGATAGAAATTTTCTAAATTAATAAAAAGGGTACATGTTTTAAAATGATTGGCGTCATTGATAGCCATAATGAATAAGAGTCATACAATTATTGCAAAGATTTATGCTTAGATAATTTTAGCTCACCTGAGCTGAAAGTTCAAGTGAGCTTTTCTGATTACCTATTGTCTGTCAGTCTGTAAATTTTCACATTTTCAACTTCTTCTCCAGAACCACTGGGTAAATTCCAACCAAACTTGGCAAAAAGCATCCTTGGGGGAAGGGGATTCGGGTTTTTTCAAATGGAGGACAACACCTTTCTCAAATGGGAAATAATAGTGAAATAACAAAATTACACTGACAAATTTTAAAAAATCTTCTTCAGAACCACTGAGCCAGTTTCAATCAAATTTGGTACAAATCATCCTCGAGTGAAGGGATTCAAGTTTTTATCAAGTGAAGGATCATGTCCCCTTCAAAGGGGAGATAATCGCAAAAATAGGGTGGGATCATTTAAAAATCTTCTTAAGAACCACTGGGCCAGAAAAGTTAAAAATTTATGTGGAAGCTTCATGACATAATACAGATTCAGATTTGTTAAAATCATGGCTCCTGGGGGTAGGATGGGGCCATAATAGGGGACCAAAGTTTTATATACAAAAGTAAAGGAAAAAATCTTTAAAAATTTTTCTCCAGAACCACAGGACTAAGGCTGTCATGTGTACACGTGTAACCGGTAACGTTTCATGTTTGGGCTGTAAACGTTTACAAAATCCCTAAACGTTTAAATGATGTCATATATGTGGCACAAATCTTGCAGGGTTCAAATTACAATCTAAATTATTTGAATAATTATTTCAAATGAATAAACTTATTCTTCCAAAAAATTGCTGTGCTGTATGCAAATTCTAGTGCATTGTTGAGAACTTAATTCATTTCTACAAAGATTTCAAGTGATATTGAGCGTGATATATAATCAAGAATATCTCTTGGTCAGAATTTGGCTGCATAACACACAAACTGCAACTTTTCATCATGTTTTGTAGGCCTGATAAGGGAGTGCATATTAAATACCAAATTCATAAATTCATATTCAGCAAAATGTGCAGTGTTTGACAGTTATATTTTTCACCATACTTGTCAAAAGGACTAGTAAATTCTATCATTTACTAGACCTGCAGATTGGTGACTAGTCTGGCTGCCAAAGGCAGACAGTGAGTCAGCAAGTGACGAGTAGGGGGGGGGAGGAGATGGTAGAGACTTTCTCCCTCCTGCTGGGGATATGCCCAGGGAAATTTTCAATTTTACAAGCAAAATCATGCATTTCTAGTAGATTTTGAGACATGAAAATTTTATGACCAAAAAGAAAGTAGAAAGGAAGTTTGATGATTTGAGAGTTCTATTTTCAGTAGTCAGACTACTTATAAATGATATTCAGATAGTCTGGGACAAAATCTACTAGACCAAACCCTGAATTTTAAAAAAAAAATACAATTTTCATTCTTCACATAGTTTCTTTTCATCTTGGGTGCGTTTCTTCATTTGTTGATTTCCCAAGTGCTGGCGTATAATCATTTGTACATTGACACAATGTACAAAATTATAATTGACGTTGGCGTGTATCAGTTTAACTTTAGGACAAGAGATATGTTTTAGAAATTCACTTATTATATGTAAACTACTGAAAGAAAATGATAATAATAATAATAAAGAAATAAAGAAATTTAAAAGAAGGAAAAGTCAACCTACCGACCCTTTAAACTCTTAGGTAGCTGGAAATGTGCATATTTTTTTATTTGGCCAAATAACTCAGAAGAAAGCATATCTAAAGTAGAACTAACTTATACTTGAAGTATACTTGAGTTATGCTTGAAGTATACTTTTTATAGCCAAGCATAACTGTTATGCTTGAAGAATAAGTGGAGTATACTTTTCTTATAAGTCTAGTATACTTTCTATATAATTTCCGTAAGGTTGTTAGGACGGCAGGATCCAATTATTTTCTTAAAAGTCGTAGTGGATCAAAAAGGGGTGGAGGATCGATGTAAAATAGATTGTAAACACTTCTCCTATATGGCTTATTGGAGTTCATTATGTCTATGTTCTTGCTTTCTCCTCCATATCATGCAGTACATTTAGGTGATGAGATTTAATTTTGAGCATTTTCAATTTGGGGAGCTGTGGAGACATTTACTTTTCACAAAAACAATTCCTAGTTAACTATCATTCTAATAATACTCTCCTATATTAGAGATTTAAGTGTTGTATGGTCGGAGAGCCATTTATTGACAATGCAGTGAATGGTTTATTTTGATGTTAATATTTTCTTTGAGTGTCAGTACTACTGCATTTCTGAATATATTGGATGGGTGAATTTTGTAAAGTGAGCATTGTTATTGTTTTCAACTGTCATACGTATATATATATATATATATATATATATATATATAAATTTGTTGGTTATATACAGATATTAAACTAATGTAATACTTTTACAGGGTTGCAGTGGAAATGAATGTGGTGGGAGTGAGAAAGATGATTATATTATGCAGACAATTTAGACATCTTGAGGTAAATGAGATTTGTTTATTTGAAACAGAAAGTGAGTTATTTTTCCTTAAAATTCTGATTGGCCGATTTTCAAATCGACGTAACTTTTTTACAAATGACGCAAACAACATGTACTGTAAGCATATCTATCGAATGACATCAACATCTTACTCAGGTGCATGTATATACATGCATTGCTTTTCTATCATTTTTTGGGAACTGAAATGGCTATAACATTCTAAGTAAAAGTTAAAATGAACTGAAATTTGAGTTGTGGGTTTATGATTCAAATGCCTATTGAATGGTATGAACAAAAATTCCATCGTCGAGTGTGCGAGCATTGTCATTTTTGATGTGTAAATTCAGGTATCGGTCCATAACATTTTTAGACTTGAATGAATGATTTTTTAATTTATGTTACAGATATGTATTTTAACTCTCTACTCAATGTTAGTGTCAAATTCATATACCCGCACATATGCTAACTTCTGATTGGGAGCCTCCGTGGTCGAGTGGTTAGAGCATCGGGCTCAAAATCATAAGGCCTCTCACCTCTAGTCGGCGCGGGTTCGAATCTTGCTCGCGCCGATATATGTGAGAAAGTTTGCCAGTTTACTTTGGGAAGGTTGGTGGTCTCTTCCCGGGTACATTGTATCAGGGTTTTCTCCTCCACCAATAAAAACTGGACGCCACCAGATAACTGAAAAATTGTTGAGTGTGGTGGAAAACAACAATCAATCAATCAATCTGATTGGCTGATATTCAAATCGCCATAATTTTGTTATAAATGATGCAAATGACATGAAATTTACCTTGTAGGTATATATCAAATACTTATTGAATGAAATCAACAACAATGTTGTGTCTTACTCACGTGCATGTATATGCACGTGCATTGAGTTTTCTTTCATTTTTGGGATACTAATATGGTCATAACTGTCGAATTAAAAGTAGAAATGAAGTAAAATTTTACTTGTGGGTTTATGATTCAAATGCTTATTGAAAGATGTCAACAAAAAGTCCATCGTCGAATTCATGTGCGCCTGAGTGCACGTTCATTGTCATTTTGTACGTCTAAATTCAAGTATCGGTCTATAACATTGTTGGAATTCAATGAATTGTATTGAAATTTATGTTGCTTATATATATTGGAACTCTCTACTCAATGTTGTTGTTAAAATCACTTCCTGGAAAGTGCACGCATGTATGCGGAAATTTGATTGGCTAATATTCCAATACATGTATCTCACTTATCAATGAGGTATTTTCAGTTACATTGAGGTCATAAGTAGAGAGTGCTAAAGCCTACAATGTAAGATCATTGGGTGTGCAGGAACACATGCGCATGAGCATGTATGCACGTGCATTGTTTGTGGTCTTTGTAATTTCTACTCGCTATTAGTTTTTTGTTTTTCATTGAAATGTTTTGAAATTTATTTCGTAGTCGTATATTTAGACTTCCAACATATCAACATGGTCAAATTAATCATCAGCATGTGTGTGCACATGCACTGTATTTAGATTGGGGCATTCTTAAATGTTTATATCTGATTTGTTTGACTATCAAATGGAGTGAACGTTACAAATTAGTTATATATTGAGACCTTACATGGTTTGTAATGGTTGAAATCACAATTAAATTGTATGAAAATACAATTAACACCACTTTCTACTTGGGGGAATGTTTGTAGAACATCTGTAATGGTCCCCATTATAATAAGTACTGGTTAAGGTCTTCCATTTCCAATGGAAGACCTTCTACTAATCATACTATTTATTACCTTATTGTTATTTTTAGGTTTTTTTTTTTCTCTGTTATTATTATTAAGGTCTTCCATTTTCAACAGATGACATTATTATTCTTAGTTTTTTTTTTCTCTATTATTTTTTTTTTCTTACAAATTTTGTGCACGCGATTTCTCAGAGATGTGTCAACTGATTTTCGTCAAATTTTCAGAGATGATTATATTCACTTGAACTCAATAGATTTTGAATACGTCAATTATTACGTATTATATTGACGTTTTCCCGAGTTTATAGGGTCAGTTTGTTCCTGAGTGTTCTAGGAAACTAATGAGATATCAAGTTGAAAGTTTCAGTGATTGCAGAGTGGAGTTTGTAGATGTGCCGAATCAGATTAATTTTTGGAAATGCAAAAAATGTTAAAGCTTGGTAGGGCTCGAAAAAAAGTAACAATTTTTATGTGTAATTTTGTACACCTTTATGTCAATATCTTCTTAACAAAAATAATTTGAAGACAGAGAGAACAAAAGTTGTAGATACTGACAAGACCTATTTGACAGCATCAAGTTTTAGGGGCTAGCCCCTTTAATAAATGGTTGAGAGGGGTCAAAAGTATTTTCTAAATATCTCAAAAACTACAAAGATTTGTTAAGCATTATTGAAGCAAACTTGCTATTTTAATTGTTTGTAACAGCTGATTGATTGATTGATTGTTGTTTTCCGCCACACTCAACAATTTTTCAGTTATCTGGTGGCGTCCAGTTTTAGTAGGTGGAGGAGAGACCCAGATACAGTGTATCTGGGAAGAGACCACCAACCCTCCAAAAGTAAACTGGCAAACTTTCTCACATGATGTTGGCATAATTATCATTGATTACATAATAAGGGATTTCTAAGGGAATAATGTATGAAACTTTGGCGCTTTATATCTCCTAAATGACATATATTTTGTAAAGCATTTTTTGATATAAATTGCTCAGAATATGACTCTAAAAAGGATGCTGTCTTCAAAGAACAAGCTTGGTACAGTTTTGACCAAAATATGACCTACCACAGAATTTCTCCGAAATGCCAAATATAGTATTTGAGAATGTGCAGTTTTAAAAATGGCCATCATTATTATTCAATTTTTATAGAAGCTGTTATATATTCAACGGAAAACTGCTTGCCAAACTGAAGATGTTGCCATTTTGACATACAGTTGTGACGGTTCTCCCACAATTTCGTTATTTGAGATGTCCAACATCTTAGAAAAATAAAACTCAGATCATATTTAAATGTTGTAATCTTAATTTAATGATAATAATAATAATAAATAATGGGAAGAGAAAAACATGTAAATCAATAGTTTTGCAGTAAACATTGGACACTAAAATTGATGCATAGTTTGAAAGATCATGCAATGAAAAGAAGTATGCATAACGACAATCCGTGAAAAGGTTTATTCATGCAGAATTAGCTTATAAAAAAGTCATTGCAGCATTAGAAAATTAATGTGGTTGTTGCCTGAATTCAGGGGGCTGGGTGACATTGAAGGTGACTCAACGTCACATCGTAAATCATTAATGTATATTCTCACGAAGAGCACTTCGGAAACTTTGGAAAATCGGTTTTTCTTTTTTTCCTTATAACTCACTTAGGAATCAAGTTTTTGATATGAATTTCACATATATCAATGACATTTCTTATGTCAAGAGTATTATGAAATACTTCTTTAAAATTAACTTTCGTTCATCAAGTGTTTCCATTTCCATTTATAAAAAGAGATTTTGTCCCCTATTTTTCTTTTTAATAGTTAAAGATAGAATCTTGAAACTTGCAGGGATGATACATAAGGACTTTCTGCTTTGTAATAAGGTTCACCGTTATCATCCGTCACTTTTGGTCGTCACTGAAAAGGAACAAATAAAACGTTAAATTTCAGATTTATGTTTGTGAAACAAAACTTGCATAGAATTATTAGGTCTCTAACATAGTTTCAGAAAATGCAAGATTTACTGGAAGTTAAAAGAGTAACTTCCGGCTTTTCAAGAAGAACTTGAGAAGATCAGTTTTTCTTTGTCCTGATGTATCTGGCTTATAAGTCAGGTGTTTCAGATGATTTTCACATATATTACTGACATTTTCAAACTCCAGAGGATAGTTTCATACTTATGTTATCAAAGTTCACTTCTATTCTTGAGATATGGCCACTGTCCTTAAAAGAAAGATTTTATCCCTTCGTTTTCTCAGAAAGAGTTGAAGATTGAGTTTTGAAACTTTCAGGAATGATACATGGCGACTTTTAAGTGTGACATACATCTTTCAATTTTGTTGCTGTCACTTTCATCATCCACAGTAAGAAGGTTAAAAATCTGGAATTTTTTATTTCTTTCATTTTTAAATGTTGATAACAGAGTCTAACAGAGCATTTCACGTCATAACATTTCCACCAAAAGTTAATTTTACCAAACCGGAAGTTGTCCCAAAGCATTTTTCTTTGAATCTTCTAGGGACGATTCCTGCACGTCATAGTGTAATTTTCATTGCATTTCCAAGAAAGCAAAAGTGAATAGAAAAAAATGGAAATTGTTGAAAATTTTCGTTCAATTTTGATAAATATAGGTGCTTCTTCCATTCATTTATTGTGGTTCTTCATTAGTCGAATTATCACAGTTAAGATCTTATCTCATCAGATGGAAGACCTACTCGTTGCTCGCAACAAGATCATGTCTAGTTAAGGTCTTCTGTTTCCAGTGGAAGTCCTTCTATTGAATGTACTGTTTATTATCATAATTTTTCCCCTTTGATTTCTCAGAGATGGTTTGATGGATTGTCTTCAAACTTTCAGGGATTATTTAGTGTATAAATATGCGCAGGTTTTTTTTTTTGTTTTTTGTTTTCATTTTTTCAAACTTCCCTTTCGGTCGTCAGATAAGTCTGATTTCCGAATTCTGAAGTCCACCCTTTTTTCTCGGAAATGGTAAAAGATAAAGTTACCAAACTTTCAGGGATGAAAGATCTCACTTCGTAGGCGTGCAGAATCAGATTGAGCATATCTGTTGTCATTTCCATTCGTCACCGGAAATGATGAAAGAAATCTTTCTTTTTCTATAACTTGCTTATGAATTAAGTTTTTAATATGCATTTTCATTAAGATCAGTTTTTCTTTGTCCTTATATATCTGGCTTATAAATCAGGTGTTTGAGATGATTTTCACTTACATTATTGACATTATCAAAACTCAACAGGATAGTTCAATACTTTTAACAAAATTTACTTCCGTTCCGCTCCAATTTCTTTTTTTTTGAAAAAAAGATTTTATCCGTTCGTTTTCTCAGAAAGGGTTGAAGATTGAATTTTGAAATTTTCAGGAATGATAAATGGTGACTTTCAGATGTGACATATATCTTTCAAGTTTGTTGTCGTCACTTTTGTCCACAGGAAGTAGGTTAAAAATCTGCATTTTTTTATTTTTTCATTTTTACATGTAAATATTAATGACAGAGTCTACCAGAGCATTTCACGTCATACCATTTAAATCAGAAGTTAATTTTACCAAAGCAGAAGTTGTCCAAAAATGAGCATTTTTCTTTGAATCTTTCAGGGATGATTCCTGCACACTCATAGGGTAATTTTCATTGGATTTAAGGATAACTCTCATCTTCTATGTGATTTTTGTTCTCTTTCGATAAATTTAGGTGCTTCTTCTATTCATTTATCGTCGTTCTTCATTAGTTGAATTATCACAGTGAAGTTTCTATTTAATTGAACGGAAGACCTACTCGTTGCTTGCAATGAGATCATGTCTAGTTATTATTATTATTAATCTTGAGATTTTGAAATGACCCCACCCTATTTTTGCAATTATACCCCTTTTAATTGGGCATGGCCCTTCATATGAACAAACTAGAACCCTCTTCACCCAAGGAAGATTTGTAGTAAGTTTGATAGAAATTGGTCTGCTGGTTCTGAAGGAGAAGATTTTAAAAATTTGTCAATGTATTTTTGCACTAGTTGCAGTAGCTCAGTTGTTAGAGTGTTTGCTTCTTAAACAGGATGCCACGAGTTTTGAGTCCCACTTGTGCCATGGCTATGTCAAACTTAAGATGTGAATATAGGTAGTGATTGCTTCTTTGCCAAATGCTCGATATTTAGAAGTGAGAATCATGGGTCTTTCGGATATAACCTTAAAAGCAGAAAAAATCAGTAAGTCGTGTGTTTTTGCTTTTTTGCTGTTATCTCCCCTTGGAGAAAGGTGTTGCACTTCATTTGATAAACTTGAATCACCTTGACCAGAAGATGATTTATGCCAAGTTTGGTTGAAATTGGTCCAGTAGTGCTAGAGATATCGAAATATATATAGAAAATGTGAAAAGTTTACAGACAGATGGACGGACAGACAGGTGATGGCCAATAGGTAGTCAGAAAAGCGCACTTGAGATTTCAGCTTAGGTGAGCTAAAAATGAATAAAAAAGGTTATAAATGGGTGGAAATTTGTTAATTTGATTTTACTTGCACAAGCTCATCAATAATCATTGAGGTTGAACAGTCTACACAGTTGTACTGATTAAAATTCCCAAGGGTTTACAGAAGTTCTCTACATTCATCTGGGGTTCTCTATTTAGTAGGACCATTTATATCTTATATATATTGTGTTATTATCCTTATTATTTATATTCTTGTATTATAAGTACTGTACATCAAGTTACATTATTGACACCATATTATGTTTTCTGTTTCCAGGTATTTCTGCACATTTCTACTGCATATGCAAACTGTGATCGTCCATTTATTGAGGAAATGGTGTATAGTCCACCAGTGGATCCCCAAAAACTCATAGACATTTTAGAGTAAGTTTTCTTTCTTTGCAATCATCTGAGCTGGAAACTTAAATGAACATTTCTGATTAGTAGTATAAAAAAAAATTGTTACTTTCCAGATGGATGGATGATGACATGATAACCATAATAACTCCAAAGCTAATTAGTAATAAACCCAATACTTACACCTATACCAAACACTTGGCGGAGCACCTGCTGATTAAAGAGGGCTCAGATCTCCCTCTGGCTATTGTCAGACCCTCTATTGTAGGAGCTTCATGGAAGGAGCCTGTGCCAGTATGTATTCATTTAATTATTATCTGATTAGAAATCAGATGGAAGACCTACTCGTTGCTTGCAACGAGATCGTGTCTAGTTATTATTAAGGTCTTCCATTTCAACAGAAGACCTTTCTGTTATTCTTATGTTTGTTTTGCTCATTTATTATTCTTATTATTCTTTTTCTTACCGATTTTGTGCACGCGAATTCTTGTAAACGGCTCACACAACTTTCGATTTTGATGTAACTCACTTATAAATAAAGATATTGATTTTAATTTCACACGTCATTAACATTACTCATCTCTAGAGTAGCATCAGATATTTTTTCAATATTCTCTTCTGTTCGTGAAATGTGTCCATTTCCGTTTTTTAAAATGACATTTTGACCACCATTTTTCTTTTAAATTGTTCAAGATATAGATTCTTGAGATTTACAGAAATGATAGATTGTGACCTTATCATCTGGAGTAAGGTTTATTGTCGTCATCCGTCACTTCTGGTCATCACCAGAAGTGAATGAATAAAATGTTAAATTCAAATTTATGCTTTTAAAAACAAATTTGTATGGAATAAATATGTTTCTAACATAATTTCAGAAAATGTAATACTTGCTGGAAGTTGAAACAATAACTTCTGGTTTTTCAAGAAAAATTCTGAAAAATTGGTTTTTCTTTGTCCTTATGTATTTGATTTATAAGTCAGTTGTTTCATACAATTTTCACATATATTATTGACATTAACAATCCTTAGAGAATGGTTGAACCCTTTTTTTCAAAATTTACTTCTGTTTGTGAAAGATTTCCAATTTTCAAACTAAGATTTTATTCATTTGTTTTCTCAGAAACGGTTGAAGATTGAATTTTGAAACTTTCAGGAATGAGAAGTGGTGATTTATAGATGCGATATACATCTTTCAATTATATTGTGGTCATTTCCGTTGTCCACCGGAAGTAGGTTAAAATTTGCAAATTTATTTTTTTCAAATGTTGATAACAGAGTCAAACAGAGCATTTTAAGTCATACCATTTCCAATGGAAGTTAGTTGTACAAAATTTGAAGTTCTCCAGAAATGAACATTTTTATATGAAACGTTCAAGGATAATTCCTGCACGCTTTAATTTTAAAGATTCCAAAAAAACTAAAAGTGAACAGAAAAGAACCGGAAGTTGTTGAAAAGTGATATATCTCATTTATCTGATTTTCATTGTATTTCGATAACTTTAGGTGTTTATTCCTTTCATTTCTTGTCCTTGTTCATCTGTTACATTATCACAGTCAAGATCCTGTCTTATCTGATCAAAAATCCAACGAAAGACCTCGTTTCTCGCAATGAGATCATGTCTAGTTAACCTCTACTGTTCAAACAAAAGAAAGGGGCCTCCATGGCCGAGTGGTTAAAGCATTGCTCTCAAAATCACAAGGCCTCTCACCTCTAGTCGGCACGGGTTCGAATCCCGCTTGCGCCAATATTTGTGAGAAAGTTTGCCAGTTTACTTTCAGAAAGTCGGTGGTCTTTTCCCAGGTACATTGTATCTGGGCTCTCTCCTCCACCAACAAAAACTGGACTCCACCAGATAACTGAAAAATTGTTGAGTGTGGCGGAAAACAAACAAACAATCAAACAAAAGACCTTTCTGTTATTTTGTTTCTTCTCCCTTTTAATTAAGGTCTTCCGTTTCCAACAGAAAATCTTTGTTATTCTTATATTTCATTTCCTCTTTTATTATTATTGTTAAGGTCTTCTGTTACAAAGGAAGACCTTTCTGTTATTCTTATATTTTTTTTCATCTTTTATTGTACCCCATGGGGATCCAGGTTGTTAGAATAGATCCTCAGTAACCCTTGCTTGTCATAAGAGGCGACTAAATGGGGCAGCTCTTCGGATGAGACCGCGAAAACCAAGGCCCCGTGTCACAGCAGGTGTGGCATGATAAAGATCCCTCCCTGCTCAATGGCCGTAAGCGCCAAACATAGACCTAAATTTTGCAGCCCTTCACCAGCAATGGTGACATTTCTACACGAGTAAAAGATTTTCAAGTAGGACGTTAAACAATAACTTTTCAAGAAACACTTCAGAAGATCAGGTTTTCTTTGTCCTTATATATCTGGCTTATAAATCAGGTTTTTTATTGAAGAGATAGGTTTTTGAGAGATATGAAGAAGGATCTTATATTGAATTCTGTATTCAACTGGGAGCCAGTGGAGATCCTTTAAAATATGAGTAATAAGGTCAGATTTTATGGAGCGTGTTATTAATCTTGCAGCTGTGTTTTGTGCTCTCTGGAGTTTGCTGGTGTGTTGAGAATGAAAACCATGAATTAATGCATTTCCGTAATCTAATCTGGATGTAACTAACGAGTTTACAAGAGTTTTATATGCATCATCGTTGATAAATGGACGGATACAGCCAATTCTGTGAATGTTCATATATGCTGAGCAAGAAATAGAGAGATAGTGTTTTTCCATGGTAAGGGATTTGTCAAAGAATACGCCTAAATTTCTTACAAAAGATGAATCACTTACAACACAGTTACCAAATTCAAGATCAAAACTTTTAGTCTGTGTTTTGATGCGAAGACTAGAAGTTCAGTTTTATCTTCATTGATATTTAGGAGGTTGATACTCATCCATATACGTATGTCCGATAAACAACTTGTGAGTCTTTGAGACATATCAGTCCAGTTGTCAACAGGTTCAATGATGATATAGATCTGAGTATCATCAGTGTATATGATATGTCATAGCATGACGTCTGCATACTTCCCCTAGGGGTTTTGAGAAAAGACAGTAGAGTCTCGGACCCAGGACTGAGCCTTGTGGTACACCACTTTGGAGGGGACAATCATCGGACAACGATGAACCAACGGCAACACGTTGATATCTGTCACTAAGATAAGATTGAATCCATTAGAATGCAAAACCAGTGATACCAAACATATTTTCCATTCGTTGAAATAGGATATTGTGGTCTGTGACATCGAAAGCTGCAGAGAGATTGAGTAATACAAGGATAGCGCAACTATTATTGTCAAGTGCACATACAATGTCATGATGGACCTTCATTAGTTCAGTTTCTGTGGAGTGTCCTGTTCTGTACTCGGACTGAAAATTGTCATGCAGTTGATGCATTTCCAGATGAGCATCGATTCGTTTTACAATAACCTTTTCAAGAATCTTTGAAACGAACGAGAGGTTTGACACAGGGCGGTAATTGTTGAAAATTTCTTTGTCAAGTCCTGACTTTTTCAGTAATGGTTAAACGATTGCTAGCTTCAAGTCACTAGGAACAAAAGATTCCAAAAGGGACTTGTTTATGATTGAAGTGATGGTTAGCAAGAAACTCTTAATACATTGTTTCAATAGATATGTAGGAACTGGGTCCAATTCACAAGATTTGGTTGCTGAGTTCTAGAGGAGTTTTCGAATTTCCTCTGTGGTTACAAATGCAAATTCCGTAAGTTGTTGACCCTCAAATAGAATATCCAAACAAAAAGGGTCTTTTCCGCCATTGTTCAGGCAATAGATTTGCAAACTGATAAGCAAATATTGCTTATTTTTCCATGAAAATATTTAGCAAAGTTTTCCGATAATTCCTTTCCACAGAAGATGAGAGTTAATACTGTATAATTGTTACATCCTACATGAACAGAAGATATAACTTCTATAAACCAGTAGTCTCACTCTGAAGAAGTTATGTTCTTTTCAGCATTTTTCGTCTGCAATTTCAATTTATTTATTATAGCCTTTGTAAAGTAACTAGTCTTGAGGGGCTATTATCTAGCAAGAGTAGGGTACATGTATGAACTTGTTAGGATAAGCAACTTCAGCCCAAGCTCTCTTCTTTATTTCTTTTTATGTAAATAAACACAGTTTGCTGACATTTTACAAATGATTGTAAATGCTTTATTTATGTACTTAAATATGAGGAAATGTCTTCTGTGGCCTTCAAACATTTCTTCTCTTACTTTCTCTCATTTACCTGCCCTCTGAATTTATTGAGAACCCTATAATGTATATGATATTGCACACAACGCCTTTGGCCCTTCAGGCCTTTGATATTGGTGGAGGAAGAAACCCAGATACTGAGAATAGACCACCAACCTTCCGAAAGTAAACTGACAAACTTTCTCACATATATCGGCGTGAGCGAGAATCGAACCCGCACCGACTAGAGATCTTGTGATTTGAGCGCAATGCCCTTACGACTCAGCCACATTGGACATAGAAGTTTGCCAAATATACCATTTGGTGCAACTTGCATATAAACCAATTTTCAAGCCATGTGTAATTAAACTATTTCTGTTTTAGCATTTTTCACAATTTACATTTCTGAATATAATGAATTTGACTTTAATGGTGTCATCTACTTACATAAATGAATATAATGCAGTGTAGCACAGAGTCATAATAATTTGTTATACTTTATGCATATAGCCTTGTCATTCATTATGTGTAGCATTGTCATTCACTGTGGGGGCATGGGGTATGTGAACTTGCGTACTTTTTCTTTCACTGGGGGGAGGGGGTTAATGTGTATGTGAACTTGCTTACTTTTTCTTTCACTGGGGGAGGGGATTAATGTGTATGTGAACTTGCTTAATTTTTCTTTCACTGGGGGAGGGGGTTAATGTGTATGTGAACTTGCTTACTTTTTCTTTCACTGGGGGAGGGGGTTAATGTGTATGTGAACTTGCTTACTTTTTCTTTCACTGGGGGAGGGGGTTAATGTAACCTGAACCACTCACATTAATTATTTCAACTGACCTAAAGAAGCATGTGTAGGGTGGAGATTCTTCCTTGTATTCTTTTATCATTCCTATTTGTAATTTCCTAGGGCTGGATAGACAACTACAATGGACCCAGTGGATTATATGTAGCAGTAAGTAACTCATTTAAACTTTTGACATCAATCTATGATCAGAAACAAACAACTTGTAGCAAATAAATTGTAAAATATTTCTTCTTAGCCTATGCCTGTTTATATTAAAGGCTGGGAAAGGAATTTTAAGATCCATGAAAGGAGACTACCGTGGGGTGGCTGACATAATTCCTGTGGATATTCCTGTAAATATGATCATAGCTGCCAGCTGGTACACTGCAGTGACCAAGCCCAGTTCCTGCCTTATCTTCCACAGCACCACTGGCTCTGTGAACCCATTCACTTGGGGAGAATTAGGTTTTTATCAAATACACATAGGCTTATAATATGAATGGGAAAAAAATCATTATTTTTAGGGTGATTGGTATATATGTAATTAATTTACCTTAGGCTGAAGTGAGGTTTTCTGATTAAAATTTGTCCGGTGTTGTTGTCATTGTGTTCCCCAATCAAAGTTTGGGAACATATTGTTTTTACTCTGTTTCTTATTATTATTGTGTTGCCCTGACAAAAGTCAAGTGACATATGTTCTTTGTCTGTTTCTCTGTTATTATTATGTTGCCCCAACAAAAGTCATGCAACATATTGTTCTTGTTTCTTTTTTGTTATTATTTTTACAATAATTTTGTCTGGCTCTTTTCTCGGACATGGTTCATGGTTCATTATGAAACTTCACAGAAACCATGATAAGTGCATCCAATTTTTACAATTTTCAAAATGGCTACTGTTGCCATGGAAACCACATCAATTTGAAAAAACCTTAAATTTCAATTATTGTTTAATTTAATTTCTCTCTCAGATCATTGGACCTTTTACATTCAAACTTCGCTGAAGCAATAACCACTTTGAGTAGGTGCTTTTGCAATATTTACCATTTCCAAAATGGATGCCATTGCCATGGTAACCAAAAAACTATGAAAAAATATTTAACTTCATTTTTCTCAGATATGTTTAGATATTTCATTTTAAAACTTCAGAGAAATGGTGAACACAAAATATGTGCTTTTACAATTTTTAAAAGTTCCTAAATTGGCTGTTGTTGCCATGCTAACCATAAAAGTATGAAAAATAATCTTTCATTTCATTTTTCTCAGAGATCATTAGATCTTTCACAGTCAAATTTCACAGAAACAATAACCTCCAAAATGGCTGTCATTGCCATAGTAACCAAAAAATATGAAAAAATCTTTTAATTCCATTTTTCTTAGAGATGGTTGGATATTTCATTATAAAACTTCACAGAAATGATGACCACAATGAGCTTTTATAAATTTTACAATTTCCAAGATGGTTGTTGCCATGGTACTGCAAAAGTATGAGTTTTAACATATGTACATATATATGAGCAAGACTCTTTGTAGCAAATTATAAGGACAATAATAAATCAGCCAATTTAGGTAGTACATCCACCTTCAAAGTACCCCACTGTTAGTCAATCCATTTACAGCAGTCTGATTAAAACCACTCCCTTCTTTTTACAAGTGTGAGTGAGAGGAGAGTGTGCCGGGGAGAGGGTGGGGGGGTGGGGGTTGGTTGGTTATGGTTTTTAAATTTTGTCAGGCGGAAAATTTCAGTTATCAGCACAACCATCGTGCAGATAAAATTTGCAATTAACATGACCACTGTGTGTATAGCCTTGGCCAAAAAGAAAAAGAATATTTGTAACATCATTACCTACATTTCAATAATGCTTATTTTAAGCATGAGATAAAAAAGTTATTTTTAATAAATCTAAACCCTTCATATAATTCTACGCACTTGCTCTACTGTTGCAAAAATATTATCTTTTATTAGTCTCTAAGAATGAGTTGAATATTTCTTCAGAATAAAAATGTCTGGAGATGTCCATTTTATCCCTGTTGACTTTGTAAATGCCAGGCAAAACTATCTAATCTAAAAGTAACCAATATTTGTGTATTAAGCACAAATTGTAGGCATATTGGAACACACTTTTCACTGTTAGTAGAGGAAGAAGAAATTATCTGTTGAAAATGTAGATTTTTGAAAGTTTTATTTAAAAAAAACAAAACGAAGTCCCATGTGAAATTGGCAACCTGTGGTGGATACTTACAAAAACTATGAACCTCTGACAAACTAACGAGGACCTTAGCTAATCCCACATTTCTCGCACCCCTATGGGTCAAAAGTGTTTTCTAAATATCTCAAAAACTTTGAAGAATTTGTTAAGCATTATTGAAGCAAAGTTGTCTTTTAACGTTTTGTAGTTCAGCAAAATCATCATTGATTATGTAATAAGGGATTTCTAAGGGAATAATGTACAAAACTTTCAAGCTATATATCCCCGAAACAAAAAATATTTTGTGAAGCTTTAAATAATATAAATTAGTCAGAATGTGACTCCAAACAATATCCCGTCTTGAAATTTTGTCTTACATTCCCTTGTAAGGAATTTATGGGATGTCCCCTAAAACTGAATATGCGACATATCTTGAAAACTAAAGACATTTTGTTAAACATTATAGAGCAAAAGTTGTAGATAATGTTCAGACCTATTCAAAGGTATCAAGTTTTAGGAGCCTGGGGCCATATTTATGAAAGTTATAGACACAATCATAGACGTAAATCCAGACGTAGCGTACGTTTACGTGTGGGACAGTATTCACTAACAGTCGTAGACATAGATTTACGTCAGAAATAACTTTACATGTGCTATACCAGTACACATAAACTAATTGTAACTTTGAAAATAAACGAATAAAATAGCAACTTACCATCTTTTATCCAAAATTTCTTCCAAAACGACAGTACTAACCCCTAGATGCATATAGGCTGTCTAGTGATTCACAAATTAATAGCATTTAACGAGATTGTTGTTTTGTTATAGATCATCTGTAATTGTGTGGCAATTCTCAAAAATTTTGAGCCTGATCTAAGTACCTTGTAGCCGATCTATCCTAGTGCAGCCAAATTTAGAAATAATAGGAATCCTTTTCTTTTAGTCATGCAGAATATTTATTAAAAATATTATATTAGCCATTTATCTTATTATATAGGGTAGATCTAGCATCTTTCAAGGAAATACTCTTTATTTAATTTTTCTAAAAAAAAAAATGGAATGAATGTACATATATTTACTTAAATTATATGTGCAATATTTTGTATTTTTAAAAATAGAGGGCCATTGTTTGAGCAAGAATATATGTTGACAGTTATAATACCATTACAACACGTCATTTAGTAACCTTCCCTTCCAATTATTAAATGTGTGTAGAGAAAAACCATTCTAGGTTTGGCAAATAATGAATACTTATAATGAATACAATTTTGTGTAAGTTTGTTTTAAAGAGTTATTGTGATGTCACCTATGTATTCACATGTAGACTCTTTTAATCTTTAAGAGTGCCATTTCCCATAATTTATAATCCCACATGAATCAAACCTTCATTGAAATTATAAACCTCCAAGTATGATGCCTTTAGCATATTATTTGATTTTTGTATTGTTTCAGTGTACATAAATCTCATTGATAAAATTTTATTCTGAAGGCTTCTCGCATTAATCTAGCACGTGTACTGCTGCTCCTCTTCACAAATTTTAACCCACCAGGTAACACTGTTGTTTTATGGCATTTTTTTTTTTTGTTAAATTTATTTATATCGTCATCTTTTTATTGAGATGTTAAAATCATTTTAGAAAAGGGTGTAATACAATATCAATAACAATTATCATGAAATTTATCTAAAAATTAATTCATCTATATCAACAAATATAATTAGATAATTATATGCATAAAATTACATGTACTTAATTTCTTATATATGTATACATATTTACATTGGTAAATATCAAGTTACAGCTTTCATTTTAATGTCAAATGCCTAGATATAAAAAATGAATAAATAAATATAAAATGATCTTGATGTAGCAGATGGACAATAAACATCAGCATGGATTGGTCAGTGGGTAGAGTGCCAGACTACGGGTTCTGTGTTGAATTCTCAGTCCTGCCATATGTTTTTGAATCATTCCTCTGCTTGTCCTTTCACACAATCATGGCAAATGAAGATGAACATCTCTATCTTTCACAAAAGATTTTTCAGGGCATCACAGCATTGTATGTGTAACCTAATTAAAAGAATATATAGTATTACATTGTTATTAGACTGCAATTGAATTACATAAGACTTAAACAATACATTAATATAATTGTTAGTTAAACTAGACATTAACATGTGCAAGCACAGAGGATATACGATAATTACAGTGTGGAAGTCAAAATCAGACATTGGATGTTTGAAGCCGTAATTAAAGAAAAGAAAAAAATACATGCATTATGAAATATACGGGGGTGGGGGGTTGTGATTTCTTTTAAAGTGGTCGAAGTAACGCATAAATGTGATCCATATAAGTGAAATAGTTTTGAAATTTTATTAAGCTATCCCTTCAATTTAAGACCTGCCTTGAAATATTGAGCATATCCCCTAATGAAATATAATAAAAAGAGATTAAATTCAATAAATAAATATATATATTGATTTAATTCAGTTAGAAGTAGGTTGAATTTTTCATTGAAACAAACCCATCTTGAATAGAATTTGACCATTTCTTCAAATGATTTAGAGATGGATATTGTAAAAAGAGGGGGAGGGTCATGTTTTGTTTTTATAATTCTTTAAAGTAGGTTTGCAATCTATCATATGAAGACAAAGATATGATATGAATATGATACAAATAATAATTAACCAAATAAATTAAATGGTTTGGTAAGCAGGTTTTCAGAATATCTATGGGTTGGTTTTAAAAACTTCATCAAATCCTCAGAATTAATAAATGGTAATGGATAAAATATTAATTTAAATTTGAAAACTACAGTAAAGTACAATGTTTATTATATTAAATTGAATTAGGAAAATCAGACCGATACCAGTTTCGGCTTGTATATAATTCAATAAGCTGACGTCATGGCAGGGAAATCGTGATGGTTTCAAGTTAGTATTAGCAAATGATAACTACTTTATTTCAATTCAATCAACTTTATTTTTTAAGACACCACAGGACCGATATAGCCAAACATGGTCTTAGTCCTTTGCAGCCCCTCACCGGCAATGGTGATGTCCCCATATTAGTGTGGCGTTAAACAATATACAACCAATCCATAAAGGAAGTGGAGGGATATTAATTCCATTAGGACATGTTTAATTACTTTTACAGAAGGAGTTGTTATGAATTTCTGGAAGAAAGTGCCTCTTGATTCTTGCTTTAGAAGACCAAAAGCAGCACTCACCAGCTCTTGGTAAGAAAGACAGTATCTTGTACAGTAACATATTTAGACAGATTTATTAGGGCCCTGCTTGAAATAGGGCAGGGCTCTACATTAACTTTTTTTCAATTGTCTATTTGGACAAGGGACAAAGATATTAACTTGTCCGAACTTCAAAAGTATTAATTAAGATATAGTCCATTTTATGCTTGTTTGCTTGATTTTTTCTTATTCAATTGATAAAAACAACAAAAACATAAAACAAAATTTTATCTGTCTTGAATCAATGACCGTGTTTGCTTGATGATGATCTAGAGAATCCAAAGTTTGTAAGATCCATGCCTCTTTACAAAATGGAAAGTAGTACACAATAAGTGAACACCAATCCGGGTCAAGTGTGACTCAATTAGCTTACCTAGTGATTGATATTAGGATTGAAGTTCATTTTTCATACCTTGCTTCCAACTTTCAACTACTGATAAACTTTTCATCAATCGTTTTTATTATTTGGAGACTTCTTTACATAAAAAAAGTACTTGTCAAATCAGACAAGTTCCCAGTAATATTCACTTGTCTGAATTTTTTTTCCACTGGTAACGGACAAGCATTAATGTTGAGCCCTGTAGAGGAGCCCTATAGTCATTGCATTGTCTGTTCTTCAACATTTTTGTTGAGACACAATAACACAAAGAGTTTCTGCTGAATGGTTTTCAAACTGTGCACAGAAATACTCAACAATAAGAAGAAGAGACCTGTGAATTCTGAGTTCACATCACCTTGTCTTTCTGTATGTATGTCAACATCTTTGTTATTAAACATTGTCAAAGGGAGATAATTCAATTTGAATTTTAGAACCATAATGATAATGATATTGATATAAGGAGTTTAATGAAAAATAATTCTTACCCTACAACACAAAGTATATTTTATATATATATATATATATATATATATATATATGTATGTATGTATGTATGTATGTATGTATATTCTGTTTGAATGTTATATGCAAAAATGTTTCATGTGACATGTATTGAATTCATTCAGTACAAACAATGCAATGCACATCATTCCTAGTCAACAAACTCTTGATGGGGTTCAGTATACAAGGTTAAATTTCCGACATTTGGTTGCAAATTGGAGGTAGGTTCAAATGTAACTTATGCATTGAATTATGTATTCCTTGCACAGTACACCCTAATGAACTAGTAGTCTAATAAACAGAGTCGCAAAAGATTTCAAATGAGTGACGGTGCCCTATTCATTAACATTACCGAGCATTTGTCAGTGAAAATTCTTAAATGGTGTGCTTGTTGACAGAAATTCCCCCGTGTTTTCCACAAGTATTTTGATATTTGCTTATAAAATTCTGTAGCAAATACATGGTATGTTTCTGCTAGGAGTAAGAGAAACTGAACCCATGTGTGTAAAGATGTACAGTATAGATTTATATATTTTAATGAATTGTAGAGCTTCTGTGTCGAATTTTTTGAAAAATGTTTCCAAGCCAAAACATTGCTGTATCAAATACAGATCACAAGCACCTAAAGTATGGGAACCTTCTAACCCCCTTCCCCTTTCAATTTTTTTTCCCAGTGATAATTTCTCTGAAATATATGGATTTCCTGTCTATCTCATCCCAATTTTAATTTATGTAATAGTTTCATGCTTTTTGTAAGCTTTAGAGATCGGCCTTGTACAGGTATAATAAAGCGTGTGTATTTTATTATACCAGTAGAATGCCAATATCTAAAGGTTACATAAAGCTTGAAATGATTACATAAATCAAAATTGGGATGAGATAGACAGGGAATCCACATATTTTAGAGCAATTATCCAAAAACAAAAAAAAAGAGATCAGAAAAGGGGGGGGGGGGATAGTAGTATCCATACTTCAGGGGCCATATTTACGAAAGTTCATATATGTAGACGTAGCATATGGTATTCATTAACAGTCTTAGACAAAGATTTACATCAGAAATAAGGGTAACTTTACATGTGCTATACCAGTACATGTAAGCTTATAGTAATTTTGATAATAAACAAATAAGATAGCAACTTGTCATTTTTTATCCAAAATTTCTTCCAAAACAACAGTACAAACCCTCTGGATGCATATAGGCTGTCTGATAATTTACAAATTAATAGCATTTAACGAGATTATTGTTTTCTTATAAATCATCTGCAATATTTATTGAATTAAGCCTTATACAGTAAGAAAAATGTGTTGTTTGAAATTCCTTGTTAATACAAACAGCAAAACAGCAAAACCAATATGATGTACACGAATTAAAGTTGTAAATAGGTTTGATTGTAATATTTTGTTTTTCTTTTTTGAAAATACCATACAACGGATGTTTTCTGGGGTTGGATTGTTTTACGATATATTTCATCAATGTTAGCCGATTATATTCTGCGTTTATAATATTGGCAATTCCATACATTCTACTTTCATGTACCAAAATGCTGTAATCTTTGCAAATTTTTCCTGTTTGCAATGAATGTTGGGTTAAAAAAGATGGCATCCCAATGTGAATTCCCATGTCATTTAACAGATATTGTGAATCATGGAATCCCCGGTCAACGATCAAGATGTCATCTTCTCTAACTCAATCTTTTATTTCCTCCACATTTGTTTTTATCATGATTCAAAATATTGCATCAGAATTCTTTGTAGCTGCCAGACAAGGACCTAGGACAGATATTATATATCCTGTTGTTGAAAAACAATCGTAGGCTTTAACAAAGGTCTGTGTTTATGAGTACTGTAAGAATGGAGTGAAAATGAAAAGTTTCTGCTCTTTTGGAGTTACACATATGTCCCATCTAGAACGAGAATTGCAGGATTGTCAGTAATACTGCAATTCCTTGGCAAGAGGGTGTGTATGTTGTTGAATCACATCATCTCTCGATATATGTGAAAATTCTAAATTCTTAAAAATGAAGTCCACCATCAGAGCACTTTTTGCAGACATAACATCACACGGATCCTAAAGATTTAAAGAGATATTCTTATTATATACATGTATATATTATATGTGTGTATGTGTGCGCTTGTGTGCATCTTTCTTTCATTGAAATGGAAGAGGGAAATTAAGAGTATTGCATTTTATTCAACATTGCACACCTGCCACTTTTTCATTCCAAACAAGATTCCAAGTAGTTGACTACTTAAACCACATCGCAATTTTGTTAGCAGAAGTGCAACACATGTCTTTGTACTTCTTGTTTTCGATGCCTTTATCGAGTCAGTATTGGATATATGGGTCATTAGTTCATTAAACTGATCCTTCATAATAACTGTGAGTTTGTAGCAATCTTCACTTTGCAGTGCGATTTGGTCAAAATTGAGTCGGGTATTTATGTTTTGAATTGCTACTTCCCTCGTTTGTTTCAAAACTCCAACGATAGCTGTCTGTTCACTTTTGTTAAAGGATTGCTTTGTTTCAATAGATGTTATGCTTCAATATTGAACTGTCCATCAGAAATGTGTTTTGGGCAGCAATGAGAGCCAGTTGGCATAACAGGACTCAACATTAACTAAAATTGCCGTATACTTTCAAATCCTTCCATTCATTTTGAATTTCTGCTATATTACAGTTAGCTCTTGTCAACAGGATTCTGAAAGGATTCTCAATTCATCATTTCCATGAGAATCTAGATCTTTTGGATAATCCTGGATTTCCAAAATTACTGTTGCCGCTTTGATTACTTCACATTTCTCTGATTCACCAAACCTTGTTGACAAAATTTCTGTTACTATTCCAACAATCTCTTCCTTTGAGTTTCTATATGCTTCATTGTCCTGTGTGTGTTCTAGGTTTACACCTTTGTAAGAGTTATTTTCAACTGCTTGCAGGAACATTGACAGTTTTAGACCATCAACATGTTTGAGTTCAATGAGAGACAAATGAGCTGTTGTCAAGGCATCAAACATTTTTGACAGGGTCAATTCATATTCTTGAAGTTTTTTACTAAGAATGCTGAGAACTCCTAGCACATCAAGAGTAAAATAGACAAAATACATGAAACTGTAATCTCTTAGCAACTCTGTGATAAATTTGGCTCGCCCTTGCACCTCTGCAGTACCACTTCTGCTTGAAATGATGTGCTCAAAATGAGCAACAGTTACTGCATAATTCCTTCCTAACTTTTCCAGTGCTCTTTCTACATGCGGAAGCCATCGTGTGCCACCAAGGTTACCTGGTTTTAAAACCCTCTGCTCCAAAGCCTCTCCTATCTCTTTTAATTCTTAATTCTTTAATGCTTTAGGAGAGTGATGATAATGCTTGTAGATATGTTGTAAAACATCTTGCACTTTTTTCATTGCTGAATGGTATTTTATGGCAGTGTTTGGCAGCCAGCTCTAACCTGTGAGCAACGCAGTGCATTTTGACTAGATGTAGAACACTCTCCTTTAACTTGGCACCCACTCCACCCCTTTTACCCCGTCTGAACCAAAACCCATCAAGTGATCTTTCCATTCTGTATAATCTATTTTTTCAAATGCAGCTTTGATGGCATGAACTATTCCATTTGCATCGGCATGTTGAAGATCTTCAATACTGATATAATGGTTGTCTGGGAATCCGTCTTCATGAAGATTTAGATATCTTGCATAAACTAATTCATTTTCCATAACTGAAGAATCTGTTGCACCATCAATAAGAATTGAAAAAATGACTTGCCCTTTAGCTGTGTTGCTGATGTTGTTTGAAGCTCATCAAAAATGTATTTAACAAACCTAACACAAAAAAATCAAAAATGTTTTCTTATGTCGTGTAATAAAATATCATTTATGAGTTATGATATAAGAATATCTAATTATTTTGATTTACGGTCACGTTCAACACATTGTTAACTTTGCCATTCAATATGTCTATGAAACAGTCATGTTTAAATTGTTATTGCTTTATTTATGAATTCATAACTCAACAATACTGATAATTAATAATACAGTAGCATGGTTACTGTTTTAATAAGATTTAATTTACCTTCAGCATGCCATGTCACTCCGATAAAAACCTCCTAAATCTACACCATTGATTTCTTGAAGAAGCAAAAGTTTTGGGTAGTGCGTAAATGGCCAATCGTTTTTACAAAGAAAGTAAACAGTAGTAATAAGTTTCTTGATTTCTGTTTCATTTTATCATCAATTTTATTGATCATTTCTACTATTGGGCCAATCTGCTGAATGTTTCCACCTACTTTTTCAGCCCGCTCACACAAGCTCTCTTTTTCGGCACATTGCCTGTGACTTCTGCTTTTCCAGTGAGCTATTAATGTATCTTTTCTGAATTCTGATGTTCCTGTGAAAAGTGATCAAGATTTGTGGGTGCATTCTTTATTGCTACGACATATTTGACAAAACATTACATCTATGCTCACTTGACGCCTGTAAAACTACTGGAAGGACCACATGTATCTTCACCCTCGTATGCCAATCCAGGAAATTCAGATTTCCAGCTCTCTTGAAACAATCTTTCCCTTTTTTTGTTCATACTTTCTCTTTTGACATATTTCTTTTATTTTACCTTCTTCACTGGAATCAGACTCTTTCTTTCTTTTTCTTGCAGACATGAATCCAAACTTACTCAAGTCCATGCTTTTCTTGACTGGTTCTCGTAGAACAGTTTACATCATCGTGTTGTATTGGTTACAGATATAGTTTCGTATTTAGAAAAAAAACAACAAATTACTGAAAACAACCCAAAAAATGTCAATGTTTGTTTGATTATTTATATTTGTTATTATTTTTAAGTCACATAGTTTTACAAATAATATATAACAAGCACAAGCTTAAAAAAGTTACTCGTCCGATTGGACAAGTGCTTGTAGAGATTGACTTGTCCGATCACAAAATGGACTGGACAAAGACAATCGGACAAATGTTAATGTTGAGCCCTGCATAATTGTTTCTTTTTCAATAAAAACATTAGCCCTGCACTTTATGGAAGTACCCAAAGCTCTGGTCCAGGTTTTTTTTTTCATTTTACAAATAACACAGTTAGCATGACTGTTTGACATACTGGGAATGGAAAGCACCACTGATGGCACACTCTGAGTAGATGAAGATTTTTTACTTGGTTTTGGACTTTCATTTCTAGAACTGTTTTTTTTTTTGTTTTCATTTCGCACATGTAGTGACACTTTCTACATAGAAGACTGTCATCGGAAACATCAACAAACAGATTTCTTTTGATAAAATCTGCATGATCTTTATTTTATATCTATCACTTGGTAATGTTATTCTGGAGCACAAGGCACATTGATAAATGTTAGGCATTCTGAAGTATAAATAAAAAAGTTCATTACTCATGGGCGATTAAGCAGGTACATTCATAAAAAAGAGGGGGTGTACGGGAATAAAAAAAATCTTAATAAATATATTAAACTTTGACCAAAGTCCAACATCCTCAATTGTGGGAATAGGGTTTGAGGTTCTTGCACATTGAATTAAAGTAACATGCCTCAATTTTAAAATCAATGATTAATATTTTACGAGGCATCCATTTTTTGTATATGGGGGAGGGGGGTGTTGGGCGTTTACTACACTGGCTCATTTTATAGTCTCAACTCAATTATTGTTTGAAATATCCTTGTCATTCACTTCTACTATAAAAAGACAATCAAAAGTAAATAAAACAATAGTATGTTGTTTAAAAAAAAAGATACAGAGAGGCTTTTAAAATTTTTAGAATGTAGAAATAAAACACCTCATAAGACTAGGAAATGTAGAATTTCTTTTTTTTTAAGGGGGGGGGGGGGGGGGTGTCAATCCATCATATTGGAAATCGTAATGTATACAATCCTGATTAATGTGATTAATAAGAAATAATTTATGATTTTTCAATATTAATGTTAATGAGAAGAATGGGATTCCAATAATGTTTATTCATACAAATGTAAATGGTAGGGGTTTTCCCAACTGCATATTGATATTATTTATAATAAATATTCCAAAAATAAATCAGTAGTCTGTCTCTCTCTCTCTCTCTCTCTCTCTCTCTCTCTCTCAGAATTACTTAGGCAACTGAACATCATCAAATAAAAAAAGATAAAATAGAATCGGTCTACATATTTCATTATATATGTGTGTGTGTGTATATGAACATGATGATGAAGTGAGCCAAAGTCATTATCTCTTATCCAACTGCTTCATGAATAACGTCACAATGGGAAAAAAATGTTACGTCATTGTTCACCTAATTGTTACAAAAAAAGACGTCATGATGATCACCAATCATTACAGTCTTAAACTATTGTCTTTGATCTTAAATACTCTCAACATTTCTATTATTTGTAAGATTGTTTTCTAAAATCCATACTTTATAGTACACAAGTACTTACGAACTCTCTTTGCTACAAGTGATTCAGATGTTTCATTTCATCCATTAGGCCAACATATAGGCTACGCCTATCTACTTGCATTTTAATAATGTACATAAACATCATTTTTTGTAAATCTCTGTATATACATATGTACATGTGTGCAATGAAAGATATCAATTTTAATCAGATTGCACATATTCTTTCTATTAAATTGCTTGAATACTGATCATGGTCTGCTCCATTCAAGATTCCACTTAAATACACCCAAGACTAGTCTTAGGGATATTTTTTATAATTAAAACACCTTTAACATAATTTTGATATAATAAATATTTTTGCTGGTGGTCCTTACCTTAATTAATCAAACTTTGCCATTCATGACTATCTGCCATTGCCCTTTCGTTTAGAATACTACAAACTACTTCAGGATTCAACTTCGAATATAGTGTAAAAAATCTGAATTACGATGCACATATTATTAAAGAAATCAAGAGGGTTATATGTTTTAATATCATTTATTATCGTACAGATACAAAAGGAAAATAATTTATCGTTTATCGCACAGTTTATGAAATTTTAGTGTCAAATGATGCACAAAGCAGGTATTCCAGAAATGACAGATTTTGATATTACACTATGAGCAAGGCGAACATGATTTATGAAACACAATTTTTTTGATGCATTGACTTATATATTTCAACATACGTAAGTATCATTCATCACATTCGCCTTTGCACGTATTGAAATAATGTAAGTAAAATTTGGTAGTTTTGATTAAAAATGAGCGATCCAGGTAAATTAAGGAGTTTATTATTCTACTATAAGATGTTTTGGCACCATTTTGCTTGCATATTCAAAAAGAGGGAATTGTCCCTAAATAACTTCAATAGGTAAAAGTGTGTCAATTTCCACTTTATTTTTCTTCATTTTACTAGGCCAACTTTATATGCTTAGTGTTCCTTGTTCTTAAATGGTTTGGTAAGCAGGTTTTCAGGATATCTGTGGGATGAATTTGAAACTTCATTGAATCCTCAGAATTGATTAATGGTAATAGACAAAATATGAGTTATAATTTGAAAACTACAGTAAAGTACAATGTTTATTATATTAAAACTAAAAGACTCTCCCAGTTAGTCCACATTAAAAAACAAAAAATTGAGGCCATAATTATTACATATTAGTATAGCTCAACTGTAATACTGATGATACTGATTTTATCATATATTTATCTACACCATATCTGGAAAGATATCTGCAAGTATCACCTATAGTTAACTGTAGTATTTCTTCATTACCACTTCCTCTTGTAATGGTAATGAACTTGGTCCTTCCTTCACAAAAAAATAAATCAATAAATTTATACTCCTTAACCAAGAATGCTTTATGTTAAGTTTCACTTAAGGACATATACAAGACAATATATAATTTTTCGTGACATTTCAGGTACAACCCACATACATTCTATCTTGTTTCTTTCTACATAAAAATTCTGAGATATATTCTCAGGTTTGCTTTAGAGTTGAGAATATTTTGACAGTTACTAGCTGTGGCAAGTAAAAATGTAAAGTCAGCTCATGTGTATTACAGTAAATTGTATAAATGGGATATTACTGTAGCAAAGAAGAGAGAAAATACTAATGGCACAATCAATTATTGGGCCTTGGACCCTTCATTAATAATTTAATAGATGATCTAACCACTGTGCTAACCAGACCAACATCGAAAGTATCATGTATGGCAATATTACTACAATATAACACTTAAACCAATTTTGGAAATCATGCATCCGTGCTTTGAAGACCTCTTCATATCGAGGAGATGAAAATACAATTTCAGAGAAAGAGTGAGAAACATAACATATGTCCTTAATTGGTTAAATTTCTGTCCACCGAAGTAGTGGAAAGATGCTACAGATACATATAACAGACATACTTTGATCATAAAAACATATGTTCTTAAGCCATTGAATAAGGTTTTAATAATCAGTGCATTAAGAAAATCATTACAATATTTGATTTTCATTTAAAAAGAAAAATGTACTATAATTGTATTTTTTTTTGAAACCTGTATATGCAGAAATGATTACTAACTACTAACAGTAGAGATGCTTACATCATGTGTGTACTGTAAATCCTGCATCCCAATCCCTGAGAATTCATGAAAAGAAAGCCAGGCCAGGAGAGTAAACAAAAAGAAATGCAGCTGTCTGTTGGCAATTTATTTCTTGACCACCTTCATGACCCTTTGAAAATTAAAAGATCTCAGCTAACTTTGATACCTAGTACATGCTACATTTTATCTCCAATTAATCTGGTTAATATTATTCTAAATAATAACACTGACTTCACATATTTGTATAACTGTATATGAATGTGATTTTGTTTTACAGTATTTTATGAAAGTTTTATACATGACAGAGCACAAAGTATAAGTGAAATGATGCTAAGAGAGACTGCAGCAGTAATTGTTCTCATCTCTGTGTTTTTCTGCTGGTTTCAAAATATGTTTCTTTTTAAGACGTATTTTCGAACCAAATATTGTGAAAGCTATAATAATTTTAAAATCTTATAATCAATCAAGGGGCAAATACAAGTTGCACATTTTGCAATTAGTACCTTATATCAATTTTTATTTTGGGGATTTATTTATATTACACTCATTTCAATTAAATTTTCACCAATATTCTTTCATTTTTACAAAATAATGTGCTCTAACCACTGAGCTACCACGACCAATGAAGGGTCACATCTGTTTCAAGGGTGAGATAATTAAGAAATAGTGAAAATATGGTGATGTCTTGGAAAAATCTTTTTAAGAACAACTGATCCACAAAAAACAAATCTTATGTGAAAGCTTCCTTAATGAGTGGAGATTCGAAGTTGTTCAAATCTTGATTGCAGGGGTTAGGGTAGGGTCACAATATGAGATCAAAGTTTACATGGGGATATATGAAAAATGTCTATAAAAATCTTGATTTATATTCAATAAATCTTGTTATTGTAGTGCATAGAAATATCAAAATTATCGAATATAAATCAAATTTTCACATATAAATATCAAGATAAATCAAGATTTTTGCATAATACAGACCCTGAAGCATGCAACTACACCTTCAAAGCATTTCATTTTGTTCCGTGCAAATCGTTCAGTGTTCCATGCAGACTGTTCATCATTCCGTGCAAGATTCGTTTCTTTCTGTGCAAGAATCATTTCATTCCATGCAAACCATGCAAAGCGTTTCATGCAAGAATTGTTCCATGCAAGAAATGTTTCATGCGGTAGAACCATTCAAGCCACGGCCCTACAAACTTACAGAGCGTACCAGTCCAATAAATGAAAATATTTTGGTTTTCTTTATCAGATATTTTCCTTCAATTATTTTATAAGAATTATTATTGTATCTAAATTTACTTATTCCAAAAATGACCTAAAATCTAATTCCATATTTTGCTGAATGTAATACGCACGCATGTGTAATATACACCCCTCCCTGTTTTGGGCCTGAAAATTGTGTGCAGTATGCAGTAAAAATTTTGACCAGGCAATAATCTGCGGTAATTTTCACGGAATATTTTTGCAGAAATAATGAATTTTAAACAAAGAATAAGAATTTGCCATCTCTGCAACTATAGTTCTGAGGTAACAGTTATCTGCGGTAATCCTCTCTGCATGCTTTCAAGGGATATCATGTAGATTTCAGAAAAGTATGAGATTTTGTAGCGTTAAAGTTTTAACAGACACAATATTTCCTCTTTTGAAACTTAATTAAAATCAATTGAACAGTTGACATTATAAAAATAAAATCAAAATATTAAAGTAGTGTTTAATTTCTTGTAATCGACACAAGTACCACATGTGATGTACAAAAGTGCAAATTATCTGCCCCCTTGTTAATTATTACTGAAAGAAAACAGACCTTTCAATTAAAACTGAAAGGAATTTCAGTCGACTGAATGGCAGGCACATTTCAGTGACCATTCAGTCAGTATGATGCGCGGGAACATCAAAGCCCTCTGATTGGCACCTTTTGGAAAACAGATTCTACGGGTTATTTGTCAAAAGAAGGCCGAAGGACTATGTCATGTAAGTACTACTTATTGCTATTTAAAAGAATCAAAATAATAGAGGTGTTCATAAAATTATATATTTATTCCAAGTATAACTGTATAATAAGTATGCAAAATGTTTTCTTTAACTTACTGAGAATTTCCTTAATATCACAAAATCAGGACATAACATTGTAATTTTCAATATACCCAGTATTAGAAAATGGGGAATAAAGATGAAAAACAAATTTACCCACCCACCCCAATTTCCTTTCATTTTACAACAACCAGAGATCACATATTGCTGATATGTTGATAACATTTAGATTCCCTGTATTGATCTAGCAAAAGATACCATTATTTAGGGTATCATTTGAATAGATCATACTTTTTATACGGAGCAAAATAAAATACATTGTAAGAAAGTAAATAAATGCGTTCAACGAATGTCATCACATTGATTAAATGTGTGAATCAATATTGAATGATGTAATGAAACAATTATATAAAGTTGTTGTTTGTTTTTTAATACAAAAATGCCAACAATTTCAGCTGGTTTTTGTTACTGTTTGGTTTGGATAGTTTATAATTTGGCAAAAGAAATTCAAATTTAGCAAAAAGTATATTTTGATTATCATATATTGAACCTTTTCTATATTTATTTGTTTATTCAGTTAGAATCGGTTTTCTTTTGATATTTGTTTGTTTTTTCCATCAGGCTTTGTTTTTCCTTTGATGTTGACAGAGTCATACTTCGGTTTATTCAGTCAGCAAGAGTGACCAGACATCTCCATGTTGGTACTGTGTATTATACACATTGGCCGGTCACTATTGATTTTCTCAAACAAGCAGAAACAAACAAAAAAAATACTATACCAGAAAGATTATTGTTATGACTTTTGATTGGATTTCAATCTGTATTCATCTATTCAGATGCAGGTGGAATGGGGAAGGGGTCTAAACATGTCACAAATTTTTAGCTACACGAGAATGTTGAAATATTAATCTTTAAATTTGTCGAAGATTGGGATTCTCTACAATAATGGTATTGAATGGAATTGAAGCAATGCTGAATGGGGGTTGTTTATTTAAACAAGGAAATCACCTACCAAATGTTGTACGATATGATTCTAATTATTACCCTAAAGTATTTTGGGTTTTTTGGGGTTTTTTTTAAATAAGCATTGTAAATAGAGGCGATATATATAAGGCGTTCATAGGAGGGGGCATCCCCCACTTCCCTCTGAGTTTGATAGAAATAAATATGTAAAATTATATGTACTTGTATGCATTTCCAATTGTAAATATACAATGTTTTCGGCCGTAGTATAAGTATATAAAACATGTCATTGTCTTCAGAAATGGTGAATTCTACTGAATCAGGCTTTCGGGCAGGGCTCTGATGGCTATAAAGTGAAAATGCAGTAAAATTAAATAATCTTTTAAAATCGTCTATATTGTGTGCACCATTGTCCCCCCCCCCCCCCCCCCCCCCCCATTTTATTATTACTCTGTGTGTGTGTGTGCACGTGAATCATCTGTTTGCTGGTGTTATATAGCTATACAGATATTCATTTAATATTCTCTTTTCTTATAGAAAACTTCAAGATTTACTTCTTCAAGAACTTGAAGATGAGTCTGCAAACATTGAATGATGGCTGATTACTGGACATGTCCAAAAAGAAATTTAATGAGGAAGTGATACCTACCTACGTTTCATCAGATGAGTCTGAATACAGAATACAATGAAAATGAACTTACAATAATGTAACTGACTGAAAAACTGTTTTAGCTATGTTTAATAAAATGAAAAATGTTTTACTCCAATCAAAAAGGAATAAAAAAATATTGCATGAAATTTCATTCTGTTTTAATTTTTCATGCAGCAGAGTTAGATAATCTATGAGTTATTTGTATGAGCAGTGATACCAACAAATTGTTTACTGAGATTTTATTGAACATTAATGAAATGAATGCTGAGGTAGTTTGTATGACTGAAAATTGAAAGTTACATGAATGTAGGTAAACAATTATAGAAAAATTTCTGGATGGTCATTTATATGTAACTAGAGAAGAACAAACTACTTAATGAAATAAACCATATGTCATTGAAACAACAAAACAGTTAGTGAAAGAGACAAGAATAGACTTGGATATATTGACACAATGTAGGTAAACAATTACAGAAACATTTTTTGCTTAATGTATGATTTGATGGTCACGGAAATATAAAAGACTAGTTATTAAAATTTCACTGAAACCTAGCTGAATGATAACGGAATGGTAACTGATAGGTGACTGAAAAGTGCCTTATCAGTGATGATTCAGTTACCATTCAGTCATCTTTCAGTTCACTGAAAGGGAAGATTTCATTCTGTGTATAAAAATGATTGTGATCAATTACATGTAGTAGGTGCTATAAATATTGAGAGCTCTGCCTATAAAAACAATGCTTAGAGAAATAAAAAGTTGCATGAGGATGGGTAACACATTTTTTTTCCCTAACAATATTTTATATATATATATATATATATATATATATATATATATATATATATATAATTGGATGGGTAGCGTATACCATTATACCAGTTATTTCAACAAAAAATAGAAATACTGGCCCATGAAAATAGGGCAGCATGTCAATTTCTGTCTGAGACATTCTGCATGATTTTTTTTTCACTTTATAAAATGTGTGAGGCAGAAAAATATACTCTAGGGTATTTTTTTATTCTGAGGAGGTATCTGCAAAAATCAAGGCACAAGCAAGTGCAAGTGGTGTAGTAGTAAGCTTCAGGGTCTGTATGAATATCAAAATTGTTGAAAATAAAGGAAGATTTTGACAAATATATAACAAGGTTATTAAAATGTAAATCAAGATTTTTGCATATACATGTAAATCAAAATTTGTATATATTATAATGCAATGTATAACACATCATAGTCCCCAAGGGCAAAATTACTGGAATTGTTCTAAAACAGACTTGGGCCATATAGCCCCTCAAAATCGCAGCTATTCTATAACCAGTTTACTGAAATTGTTTTAGAATGTACTATTTTTAACAAAAACATGGAAGCCAAATTTTACAGTCTTTTATCGGGGCATTTAATATTTTTGGGTTTGTTTTTTTTTTTTTTTTTCGTTTTTTTTTCTTTTTTTTTTTGAAAACACATCTAATGTTTTATACTGCTGCAACAGAATGTTAGAATATTTAGATAAGATATGCAGAACGTAATTTCTTTTTTATATATTTGATAGCCCTTGGGACTAGTGATATTTTATGTTTGCAAATGATTCGATGGTTTACAATTTTGACTGATTTGTGAGCTTGATCATGGTGATTTTTGTGGAATGAGTAATAATGTACTTTTCCAGGTTCCTCCATGATTTCTACACTTTTATTGAACACATGCTGCCAGCCTATATTGCAGACCTTGGATACTGTCTTCTTGGGAAGAGACCAAGGTACATTGTGATACTGATGAATTTCATCAAATTAGCATATTACATGTATATTCAAAATTTTCACTTTAATATATATTGAGATGCTTCACAGATTGAAATCACTTGTCCCAAAAGAAATGACACCACTTGATAAATGGGGGATGTTTTGATAACATCTGTAATTTGCAGTGCATTTGTGACAAGTTTACTCAACTACTTGTGGTGCATTTGCTGCAAGTATATTTTTCTTATGCAGATTTTCTCTTTAACACAGTTTACTGCAACTTTGCAACAGACACTTGCTGCACTTGTGACACATTTGCCGCAGGTATATTTTCATAGCCCACTCTTGCTGCACACTTCTGGCACAGTTTGTTGCAAATTTGCAACACACACTTGCTGCATACTTCTGAGCCATAGTCTAAAATTAAGGGATTCTACTTAAACTGTAATTATAAAAACACAATCAATTCAATTAATATGATTTCAAGATTAATGACATAACAAGTAATCTTTAACATATTTAGGAATACAAATCTTAAAGAAAAAATGTAAAGTATAATTTAAAAAAAACAGAAGTGACGTTAAAAGAAACTGCAAAAGGCTTCTGATCATGAAACTTCAAAAGGCATCTGGCTCACAATATATGTTGCATTGTTGTTGATGTCCCATCTTGGCCAATGTCATGAGTGTGCATTTTATTTGGAAGATGCTGCATAAAGAATTTCATCTAACATCTAGAGAAAAATTTGCTGACAAGAATGATATACATGTATATTCAAAATGCAGAAAATATGTGATTGTGATGACCATGTACTGTCGAACAAGTGAAAGATTAAAAAAAAGAAAAGTGCCAGAGTTTAAGCATAATTTTGATTCTAAGGTACAGACAGCAATGAGATTGAGTTATAAAACTCTCCACTTATCTAAGATGAAGAAAATTGTGTAAAGATTTACAGTATTCTCCATAATAAGTTGAAAAGTATGTTTACCATTTGTGTACCATTTGCAGAACATCTATCATAACAGTTAGGTTTCAGCAACATTTGCAGACAAGTATGATATGTATTCAAAATTCACACATGTAAACTATCATGTAAGTTGAAATTTTAACGAGACACAAATTTAGCAATTTTTCTTTCAAAATGGGTGTATTTATTTAGTGATAAATTTATAATTCCAAGAAAGATAACCATTATGTACAATACAGTACAATACAATTGTTAGCAATATTCAGTTTTAGCAATCTCAACACCCTCGCTAATAATGCCAAAATTAAACCATCGCTAAAAAATTCTGCTTATTTTGGGATGTACTTTTCCACAGAAATCCTACATCAGATTTTAGTATAATGAAGTTGTCTTTCATTATTCAGTGTGAGATGACTCGTGAGAGTAATAATATTCAAGAAAATTGGTAAAATGAAAATCATAGTAAATCTTTGGAGAGCTATCTTGAATTGGAGGCTGATTATATAAGGCTGACTATTTCACTTCATTACCAGCTGATTCAATTAGATAAAAACACGGACAGGGCAAATGTTCAATAATTATTTTCGCCACCCAAAATACATACTGTATAAGGGGTGATAGAACTATTCTGTATTACAGTATTTAGTGCTTAGTGTCATGTTAATACATATCCCGATACTGTGCTGAATATGTTCTCACAATAAATTATAAAACTTAACCCCTTTCTTTGTTTTGACACTCCTGAGTACCAGATACAAATCATTTGTGTGTAAATTGTTAAATAAACATCAGGGTTAAACACAGGTAAATGGTATGTATATTAGTAATTGATTTCACAGAAAATTAGGCTTAATTTACATATGAGATTAATGATTCACAATAAATAACAAAAACCAAGCAGAGGTAAATTTTGATTTATGTTTCATTTAACTTATTGTTATTGTAAAGATTTTTTTCTCTTTTACCAAGGTCCTCTGTTCCAACAGAAAACTTTTCTGTTATTCTTATGTTTCTTTTCTTCTTTTATTATTAAGGTCTTCCATTTCTCCGTGGGGATCGGGGTTGTTAGAATAGACCCTCAGAACCCCTTGCTTGTCGTAAGAGGTGACTAAATGGGACGGTCTTTTTTTTTTTTCTCTCAAGCTTTTTTTTTTTTCTTACAGCTTTTGTGCGCGTAATATCTCGGAGATGTGTATATTGATTTTCATCAAATTTTCATGGATGATAGAAATTTACTTCAACTCGATAGATTTTTTTTTTTTTTTTTGAATATGTCAATTATTACATAAGACATTGATGTTTTTCTGAGTTTTAGAGAGTCAGTTTGTCCTCGAGTGTTCTTGGAAATCAAGTTGAAATTTTTCAGCAATTGTAGAGTGGATTTTGTAGAAGTGTCGAATCACATAAATTTTTTTAAAATGCAAAAACTGTTAGAGCTTGGTATGGCCTAAAAAATAAGTCACGGTTTTTACGTGCAATTTTTAACACATTTTTGTCAATATCTTCTTAATAAAAAATGATTTGAAAAGGCATAGAGAACAAAATTTTTAGATAATGAGACTTATTCAACTATATCAAGTTTTAAAGGCTATTTCATTTAATTTAGTAAAGGGCAGATTAGGGTAAAAAGTATTTACTAACTATCGTAAAAACTAAAAGAATTTGTTTAGCATTATTTAAACAAAGTTGTTTGTTTTAACTTTTTGTCATTGCTGATGTCAAAAGAATGATCATTGATTACGTAATAAGGGATTTCTATGGGAATAATTTACAAAACTTTGAAGCTTTATATCTCCTGAGCGAAAAATATTTTGTAAAGCAATATATAACATAAATTGGTCAGAATGTGACTCTAAACAAGATTGTCTTCAAATTTCGTCTTACGTTCCCTTTTTAAGAATTCAGGGGATGACCCCTAAAACTAAATATGCTTCATACCTTGAAAATTAAAAACACTTTGTTAAACATTATAGAACAAAAATTGTAGATAATGTTCAGACCTATTCAACGATATCCAAGTTTTAGAGGCCAGTCCTTTAAATAAGGGGTCGAGAGGATTTAAACATTAACATACATTTTCCTATATTTTGTTGAAAAAGCAAGTGGTGTTTGGGTTATTAGCTTGATATTAATTTATTGTAGGTAAATAAACTAATATCTAAAAAAAAATTTTTTAAAAATTCACTTTTGATACAAATTACAGCTGAAAAGTATGAGAAACGTGTCAAATTCACTTAATCTGATTCAGTTCAGTCGTGATTTATTTTTTCGACAAGATATGTGTTGCGAACAATACGATTGAAGAATGATTAATTGTTTTCAGTCCAAGTTCCTTGAAAATAAGAGAAAAAGTACTTGAAAGAGATGAAAAGCAGAAATCAGCCATTTTCAACTCCCTTTTTGGCAGCCATCTTTTTAGGAAAAGAGTCGCGAAGAAAATCTTGCAGAATTACTATCTATTTATTGCACTCATTCCATATTTCATTGAAACATGGCCTTCTCTATCTCTGTTTAAGTTGTTCTCTCTTGTAACAAGCACTTTGGCTTAAAAAAAATTGTCTTTCACTCATTCTATTTGTGGGAATGGCCCCTGCGCTGTGACCTTTGGACGCTAGAAGAGCGACCTGATGCTCATTCTGAAGGATATTAAGCATATTTTCCTTAATGCAGAGTGTGTATTGATTCCGTGGTTCATATTTCTTAAGGATTTTTATTTTACTAGCTGAACCCCCACCCCACCCCAGCCCTTCTTTCTCTTTCAGCGGGGTGAGGGTGGGGCCAAGTGGTTAGAGCATCACGCTCAAAAGCACAAGGCCTCTCACCTCTAGTTGATATGGGTTCAAATCTTGCTCGCACTGATATATGTGAGAAAGTTTGCCAGTTTACTTTTGGAAGGTCGGTGATCTCTTCCCATGTACATTGTACCTAGGTTCTCCCCTCCACCAATAAAAACTGGACGCTACCAGATAACTGAAAAATTGTTGAGTGTGGCGGAAAGCAACAAACAATCAATCAATCAATCTTTCAGCGAGACATTCTTGAAAATCTCCGGCCGTGGAAAGGATATATTTTGAAAATTAAAATAGATTTTTGTCAAACATTATAACACAAAGGCTGTATATATAATGTAATCAACTTATTTAATAACATCAAGGTTTAATGGTCATACCTTAAAAATACACTCAGGAAGCGAAATGAACAAGGGGAAAAATGCTACACCTTTAACATCCTCCCCGTTAAATATCGTTGTCAGTAAGAAGTAAATGCTCCTCGTCAAGCATAAGGCTTAAAAATAGGTAGTGAGTGCTCATTTGCAAGACATTTGTAATTTAGAAGTGAGAATCAAGGAGTCTTTCAGATATAACTTGAAAATAAGGTCTGTGTAACAGCAGTCTTGGCACATTAAGGAATTCTTACTGGTACGGAGTATACATAGTTCACAGGTGAATCAAATACATACTGTCTTAAATAATTATTTTACATTTGGAACACCAGGCTCTACTTTTTTATACAGAAATTTATTACTATAATTGGGTACATGCAGTTCGTTAACCACAAGTCAATCATAACACTCTAGTGTTATATTTAGCGTATTTCCAGTGGTCTCCGGGTATAACGAGCTCAGATTTTACAAGGTATCGCTACAACGAGATGATTTTTTGGTCCCAGGTTAATTCTTTGATATTTCCTATTAGAAAATCCGGAAATAGCGAGATTGCTTATAACGAGACTCTGCATATCATGAGGTAAATATTTATGTCCGTTAGTCTGCTTTTGGATATACGAGGCACTCGCTGCACACTTGATTGCACTTGCTAGTCCCAGGTAACTAGTGTGACTCAGTTCTGCACAGCTTATAATGTAAGTGTTTCCATTATTGATGATTCAGAACTTTGAGTATTGCTATCATATGTAATAGTTGAAACTGCAAATACAGATATTTTTTTTATAGGTTAATCTTTCATCTTTGTTTATTTGAAATATCTTATAACATTTCTCATTCAATTTTCATGAAATTAGTTAATTTCTTCTCCATGGGATCAGGGTTAAAAAAAAAGGTTTTCAGTACTCTGGGAGTAGAGAAGTAGTCAGGCAGGTAACATTACAAGATCAATTTGTCTGAGGGCAAATCATTTTTAATGTAAAATTAAAACACAAGATGCTGATATGGGTCACATTGCTCATCTGAGTCACCTTGGCCCATATTTCAAGATTTTTTCTATATATTTGCATGTTAAACTTTGATCCCCTACTGTGGACATACCATAACCCCTGGATCATAATTTTAGCAAAATTGAATCTGCACTATATCAGAAAGCTGCCATGTAAACTTAAGCTCTACTGACTTTAGCCCCGTGGGGATCCGGGTTGTTAGAATAGATCCTCAGTACCCCTTGCTTGTCGTAAGAGGCAACTAAATGGGTCGGTCCTTCAGATGAGACCAGAAAAACAGAGGCCCCTTGTCACAGCATGTGTAGCACATTAAAGATTCCTCCCTGCTCAAAGACTCAAAGTGCCGAGCATAGGCCTAAATTTTGCAGCCCTTCACCCTCAATGAGTGAAAAATTCTCGCACGGGACATTAAGCAATATATAATATCAAACAATCAATTTACTGACTCGATGGTTTTTGAGAATATTGTTATAGATTTTTTCCTTTATTTTTGCTTGTTAATATTTGATCACCTATTGTGGCCCCACGTTACCAACAGGGGCCATGATTTTAAAAACTTTAATCTGCACAATGTGAGGAAGGTGCCATGTAAATTTGAACTTTTCTAGCCCAGTGGTTCTTGAGAAGTTTTAAATGACCCCACCCTATTTTTGCATTTTTGTGATTATTTCCCCTTTGAAGGGGCTATGACCATTCATTTGCACAAACTTGAATTCCCTTTACCTCAGGATGATTTGTACCAGGTTGCATTGAAGATGGTCTGCTGGTTCTGGAGAAGATTTTTCAAATTTGTTTTTGTTTTTCCACTATCATCTCCCCTTGGAGAAAGGTGTTGCCCTTCATTTGAACAAACTTGAATTTGGTTGAAATTGGCCCATTGTGGTTCTGGAGAAAAAGTGAAACATGTGAAAAGTTTACAGACAGACGGACGATGGACATCGTGTAATCAGAAAATCTTACTTGAGCTTTCAGCTCAGATGAGCTAATAACATTATAATGCATTGACGTTTTTTATCATGGATAATTAGAAAGTATGTCAACATTCATCTGACAATTTAATTAAAATGCATACACCCCTTTAGTGAGAAATGACACAGATCACTAAAGTGCTTCAATGTATGGCAAAGCTAAATTCGATTGCAAAGTGCCAAATCTACTCGGATGCAATGTCAATGTGAACACACAATGTGTTGATGAAATGACACATGGACAAACAAGTCTGTAGCATTTAGTTGAAAATGAAAGGACACTGAATGTAATAATAACAATGACCAACCGTCAGTATCGACAAGGTATGCGAAGTATAAAAACATGAAGAGAATCCGGTGATATCTCAAATCATGGGAGGCTTTATTACGATAAGCAAACAGAAATAGATATGAATGAAATGACTGAATAAAATTATACAAGATAAACAATTTCAAATAGTTTTATACATGTCTTAATTTAAGGTGGGGCAAATGAATTTTGTGGTAGGGCAAGGGAATTTGGTGTTTCTACCTGTCCTTGGGCAAGCACTTAGAAAATCTTAATTGTCTACCCCTGGTACCCCTTGCATGTTGTAAGAGGTAGCTAAATGGGGAAATCCTTTAGATATGACCACAAAAACCGAGGTCCCATATCACAGAAGTTGTGACACGATAAAGATCTCTCCCTGCTCAAAGGCCATAAGCTCCAAGCATAGACCTAAAGTTTGCAGCCATTCACCAACAATGGTGACATCTCAATATGAGTGAAAAATTCGACAGTGGGATGTTAAACGATATACAACCAACCATCAGTTGTATTGTCCATTTCAGTAAGTAGCACTGTTTGTTCTATATATTGACTTCATTTCAGGATGGTGAAGATTTACAATCGCTTACATAAAGCCATTGGAACTCTGACATACTTTACCATGCACTCGTGGGATTGGTCTTACAGCAACCTGGATATGCTGACTAGCCACATGTCTACAGAGGACAAGAAGGTAATGCCAAAGTAGTTGTTAATAAATCAGGATGAAGTCTGAAATTAATTGGTATTTTTTCCTCTATTAAACTGTATATGCTATAGATTTTCATTTTTTTCATTTTTAAAAAGAAATATTTTTTCTACTGGTTCATAACTGGAATACTTAGAAGGTAAATTAGTAATATTAGTCATGACATTATGGACTATTATCATAAATAAATCGGTTCGGCCACTAATTTTTGTGATTAACTTTTCTATCAAAGGTTATGACAGACAATGAGCTAAATCTCAAAAAAGAACTTAATACCTTGTCAGAATGGACACAAAATATGAGAGGAATATTAAGATCGTGTATCAAACATACCATAGCTGATTGATATGAGCCTTGTATTAAAGGAGGTTAGCATCCATGTCCTTTCACAGCCCTACTATTCCCTGACTATTTAAAGCTGTGTACCGGAAGACTGGTGTCATTTTGACAGTTTATATCAATGAGGTAGCACACAAACATATTTGGCAAGTGACCTTTGCAAAATGGACAGAATCGTTCAAAGGGCAGAGATCCAATATTTCCATAAGAAAGGTTTAGCAACTAAGGATATCTATACTGATATTGTCTCAAAACTAGGGAAAGATGCCCCTTCATATGATACGTACAGTAAAAAGGTGGGTGGCGAAATTTAAGCACAGCAGGCAGAGCACTAAGGATGACCCCCTTCATGGAAGGCCTGTCACTGTAGCAACCTCAGAAGTTATCAATAAAGTCCATGATATTGTTATGACTGACAGACGAGTTGCAGAAATATATATGGCCAATACAGTTCGCATTTCACAGGAAAGAGTACTAGGGTTGAGTCAGTAAGTAACCAGCCTAACTTGTTTCCAGTTGAGATGCACCACTCTTTTTTCAATGTAATTGCCCTCAAGTGTGATGCACTGAGACCAACGGTGCTCAAGTGCCATCAGCCCAGAACTGAAAAAGTCGGGGTCCTTTCCATTAACCTATTCCTCAACTGTCGTCACAACTTCTTTGTCAGACCGAAATGACGTCCACAGATATCCTTTTTCAAGTTTGGGAATAGGAAGAAGTCGCTAGGAGCTAAGTCAGGCGATTAGGCAGAATGTGTTAATTCATACCCGTTTCGCTCTACAGCATCCATTGTAACAAAGGTGGACTCTGCAAAACACCTTCAGAGAGTTTACCTCAGTGCTTTTCATGGATGGTGGCTCTCAGCTGGTTTAGTTTGCACAGTAAACTCCAGTTATTTTACTTCTTTTGAAATAACGCCATTTGGGTCCTAAAATACTGTGGCTATCACCTTGCCATCAGATGGTTACATCTTGAACTTCTTTAGCTGCAGAACTGTAGCGTTATGGTTTTATATTTTACTCTTTTGACCATAACACTACAGTTCCCGTAATGCAAATATGGTGCAATCTACGGGCAAGATTTATTGTGTATTCTGGTGGTAGACTATTTTCAAAAGGGACAAACAATCAATGGCACATACTATACTATACTATGTATCATTGCTGAGGGAAGTATTAAACTCAAGTGCCTCAGAAAACTCTGTAAATTGTGTTGTTCCACCAGGACATTGAGGCCCTTCGACATCACTGGGAAAAGTGTATAGATACTGAAGGGGATTATGTTGAAGAATAAAGCAATATGTCTGCCAAAATTAAAATCCTTACATATGAATCTCATGGCATATCAATCAGCCTTTGTAGCAAACATTCTTTTGCAAACACGTTTCTTGGGTAGAAAAGGTACAAACTTGCAGTACCCCCACCCCTTTGAAATTTGTTTTGGATCCGCCACTGATTTGTGCATTATATAAATATGGCAATGAACTAGAGATGTTCTCAAGCTTGAATACCAATTTTCATTTCAAAACAAACAGTGCAAATTAATTAACAAAATTAATGATGTCCATTTTAAGATATAAACAACAATACTTTATATCCTTTGTTCATTGCTGAGGTGAATATATTGTCATGTAATTGTACAATTGAGTGAATTAGAGTCCAAAGCATTAATTGTTTTCATTAAGAACACTAAAAGCTGTTTTTCACAAACTGTACAGAAAATTTTTTTTAAATTGTCTTACTTACCAAACATTGCTGATTCCGATAAACATGTATCTGCATACACAAGCTGATTTCTCACCATATGTACAGTCAGGTGCTTAAACCCACTTCCGATGTATTTATAAATAAAAATAGTGACATCAGGTTGTAGTGCAATCTAGTGAACATTGCTTTGCCTTTTCTGTCAAATCAGAAAGTTTTTCTGGACTTGATGGAAAAGCCGAGCAATGCTCAGATTGGCTCCTTTGAAAACACACAGTTGTGCATACCCAAGCTAACCTTTTCCCATAGCATCTGCTCTACTTGCATATTTTCTGTGTGGTCCTCAATGCCCACATAATCAATATTATGGCTTCTGATCCCTGTTTTTGGGCATTGTTTTTTGGGAATATATAAAGGTAATTATACCTTTTGTTCCTGAAAATATGTGACGGATGGCGTTAGGCTAGTTTTGCATTACATTGGGTTTTTCAGCATGTGTGGAAATCCATTCTACATTTTTTGATGGTGGTATATGTAGGGATGGTGATATACTGAGGTGACAGTGTATCAGCATCCCATTCAGATGTAGAATCATCCTTATTGTTTGAAAGAGATAATTAAGCAATCATCAGTTCAAAGAAGGACAGAGCAGGAATTTAATTTAATAGCTTTCCCAAACATTAAATCTACATTTTCTTATCTGAACCATATTATCTTAATGTCATCAGAAGATGAAAATTTCTGATCAGATTAGAAAGCAAAATATTAGTCAGTTATAGGTCATATGGCATTAACGACCATTTTACATCTTGTCATTTAAGAATTTTGATTACTGCTCTTTTTCCAATAAAGTAATTGCTCACATCATAAATGTTACATAGATAATCATAGGGTTAACTATTAAGGAAGTAAATCAGAACCATATGCAACAATGGAAAGTGCACATTCAAATATAATGCCTTATGTCAGTCGCTCATGGTTGTATGGTTAAAAGTACTGCTGATTTATCATACAATTACTATGTTTGATTCTTGATTCACCCTTGGTCTAATACATGATTTACTCTTTGTCTTGATACATGATATACCCTCCTTTGTTAGATTCATGATTTACACTGACCTCATTCGTACAGTCTGCTACTGCATTTTGGATGTGATTTTAGATTATTATTTTGTAGTGCTTTTACTTTGATCCACGTGGTCTTCACTGGCCTACATATATTGAAAACTACTGCCTTGGAACAAAGAAATTCTTACTTAATGAAGACTTGTCAGGACTCCCTGCAGCAAAAGCTCACTTGAGAAAGTATGTATAACTCCTTTGTAACGTTAACATGTCATGTTGCTTGTAGTTTACTTTTGCTATGTGGGGTTCATGTGTAAATTTTATTTTATTTTTATCAATTTTGAACAGATTGAGAAACATCCGCTACTGTTTCAACACCATTCTACTGATTGCACTTTGGAGAATTCTTATTGCCAGGTCAGAGCTGGCCAGAAATCTATGGTATCTTATCATTGGTTTGATGAACAGATTTGTGAAATTCTTTCGACTGACAAGTACCATTCACAAGCAGTGAAGAATCATCTCATACTCAGGCATTTCTAAACATTTATAGACAACAAATCCATGTAAAGCATTTCTGCAAGGTCTCATCTTCAGAATTCCGCATGGATACGTATATACACTTGAGAATATAAGTTAAGAGCCAACGACAGAATATAAAACAATTTTGTAATATTTCGTAGATGTGTGGGAAAATATGTTTTATGTATTAAATGTGAACAAGTTCATGGAGCACAGAGACAGCAAATGTTTCTAAAAGCATACAACAGAACATATATGAAAATATACTATAATAATACTATAATATAAGTTAAATTCAAACTGGTTTGATGAAAATTAGGTGGCTCTTAACTTTTTTTTGTTGAGTATATTATTACAAGACAAAGTGGTTTTACTGAGGAAAAAACTGTTAAAATAGTTTACGTCATGTATTATGTATAACATTGTATAGTGTAGGGTCTATTGCAGATATCCTATAAGTTGACTAAAGAAGTACAAGACCAAAACAAACAGAATTGTCTCTAAATTATTCTGTTATTTTATTGATGGTGTGTATGCATGAAAGAGGAAGCTTATTCATTGCAAATTTACATACCTATGTATGTTCTATGATTAAAAGTTATACAAAGAATTTAGAATCATATCATTTCCATCCCCAGCAAAATAAATTTAAGAACTGCAGGACTTTGTCCAACTGTGTATCACTCATTTTAGAGACATGAGCATGACAACCTTTGCCCTTCAGTGAAATTCATGGTCCCTGGGTCAGGGTGTTAGGACATATATTTACAAAAGTTATGGATACAAATTTAGACATAGCGTACGTCTGTACGTGGAACGGTAATCGCACTGCTGCATCCAAATTTTTTTATACAAACTTTGCAATGCCTAGATATAGACCATCGTATACTCAATCAACCTACGTGTTCTTGTTCTTCATCTTCTTTTACCCATTGCCCTCTGGACAAGTCATTACTGGTCATGGTGTTTTACGACGAGGCTTACTTTTACAAACGACGGATGACTCTTACAATGTAAAGGGACCGACTCAACATATGAAAAAGGAGTGGTTTAAACATTACGGCATTCAGGACAAATGATTTACATTATATATTTTTTTTTGGGGGGGGGGGGGATTATCATGTCTCAAGCGATTTAAAACTGGTATTGCAAATTTTCAAATCATGCTTTTCATTTGTATGTGTGTTTGGTTGAGTGATTAATTCTTGGGGTGATGTGTGTGGTGGGGTGTATACGTCCCAGGTTGAGGCATAAATCCCATTATGTAAAAGATGCGTCTTCACTAACAAACTACACTAACATTGCTTGCGTTTGTTTCGTAATTCATAATTTGAAAGGGGTTTTGCAATGCATAAGTAGCGTATTTCAGTTAGTCCAAGAGGAAAGATACAAAGCTCAAATTCTTTATAATGTAAACAAAGCTCGAGTTACTATTTTTTTTGGAGGGGGGGGGGGGGAATAAGTTAATCTGAAGTAAGTTAATCTGTCTTTTAAAGCAGTTTGCGATTTATAAGTCCATGCTGACCATAAGCTAACGATTAGTGCTTGTTACATCTGATTTTGTTTTAAACATGATTTTTTTCCTTAAGCTATTTAAATGTAAACAATAATAAAGACACAATCCTTGTGTGCTTAACGAAGAACTGCGAGTGCTACACCTCATTTGTAACTCAACATTCGGCAGACCATTAGAAATACCTTAATGAAGCATTGTAACATTTAAATTGGCATGAAAAAATTCAGCTGAAATCGTGTTCTCCTTCCCTTAAAGTTTTATGGCTGATAATTTACAAATATTAGGATAACTTGATTTATTCTGCTATAAACGCTATAAAACACTTTTGCTTTCCAAATCCATTTATGCATTTGTCAGCTTAGATATAAATATTTGAAAAAATAGCGAAAGCTTTAACTCGATATAAAATCAAACGGCTAGTGCATTTGATGTAATTTTTTTAAATTCTGAATCACTGACTCTGAGTACTCTTAATAGCTTCGGGACCTTTTGGCTTATAAATTCATTGTATGCCTCTTGATTACACCTACTCAGATCCATAAGCGGCCTTTTCTTTCCTTTCCGTTCTTCAGTTACTGTAGTAGGTTCCCTAGATCTCTGCTGCGTTGCTATGTTATGATCCCAAGTTTTCCGCTGCGTATATGTACTGGGCCCGGATTCCTCGTCCTCTCTAGTCTCCATCTCAGAAAGGTCCTTGAAAAGGTATCCCCGTTTTTCTTTGTGCTCTTTTGCTGGCCCAGAATCTGTGATGAGACTCTGCTGATTCTCCTTGATTTTCCTGATTTCCTCCCTGAAGATATGAATCAAGTTATTAAAACTTTGATTTGTTCCCTTCTTAATGCTCTGTCCTATTTGTCCGTGTTGTTTAATGTTAGTGTGTTGAATTTGTCCATGGTATGAGTGAGATTAACTGTAAGTCTAAGAGTGTAAATGTATGTGGTACATTCAAAATTTTCGAAAAGCCCATTTTCCAGCTGCCTTCTCAGAATACAGTCTCTTTGTATCTTCCGAAAGCTGATGGCTGTTGTCCTTTATACTTTTAATGATTTTGCGTCAGGAACGGGGATGAACCTGATAGGACCGCAGCATCACTATGGGTTTTTTTTTTTCTTTCGCTGGACAATGGTCTTCAAATTCTCATCTATAATTCATAATTTAATAAAAATGAATTTGACAAATGGTGCCTTTTTATGAAGCTATCAAAGTTCTCCGCATGAATAAAAATATACTACTAAATTAAGTAACCACGTGACAAAGTGTTAACGCACTGAATGCTCATTTTGTTGGAAACTGTGCACCTGGTAAGTATTTTATGCTTGAATTCAAAGCCAAGTATATTTTATCTTACCTTCAGAAATATCTGGTAAATTTTCACTTCTGCTCATTTTGTTTTCTCAATACCCGTGACCGTGTCGACTCAACTTCAAGGAACAAAACGACTTCACCGAATCCGTGCAGGATTTAAATAGAATCGTATGATTTCTACTACTTGGTATTGATATCATATTTCATGTCAACTAACAAATTTTTAATACATTTAGATTTAAATTTGGTAGATATCAAAATCTTAATGTGTTTACAAACATTTTCCATGTATTATACTTGTGTAATTGGAATTATTTTTATAGACATATTCATCATTGTTCAATACTTACAGTATTCTCTTAAACGTTCAACACACGTGAAAATTACATGACTGTACAATTTAGCTCCATAAAAAAACTTCTCATTCATTTTTTAAATTAATCAATCATTGTTAATTTCCGAACGATGGGTCTCCGTGGCCGAGTGGTTAGAGCATCGTGCTCAAAAGCACAAGACCTCTCACCTCTAGTCGGTGCGGGTTCGAATCTCTCTCGCGCCGATGTATGTGAGAAAGTTTGCCAGTTTACTTTCGGAAGGTCGGTAGTCTCTTGCCAGGTGCATTGTTTCTGGGTTCTCTCCTCCACCAATTAAAACTGGACGCCAACCAGATAACTGAAAAAATGTTGAGTTTGGCGGAAAACAACAAAACAAACAAACAGAACGATGGATGAAAACGAATTTTCCCTAGCCTTACTTACAGCAATACTGAGACCACCCTCTGACTTAAACAGTATTTTGCGAAAGATAATTGCCATATGATGATGGTCACCCCTCCAGCAGATCCTTTATAAGATATACATCATCATTTTGATTCAGAGTCTGGAAACATGTGGAAAGGAAGAAATGTTTTTCGTCTATTTTCCAAAAAGAGATTTGGGTTTTATGAATGTACATGGGAGTCCCCCGAGACTTTGATCTCCTAGTTATAAGTAGCAGAGAAGATTTATCTACTAGGCCCAGTTCACATCGCCTCTCTCCTAAAATAGAATTCACTTATTTTGATATGAGTGAGGTTTTATCCAACGTATGTAATATCAACATTGTTTGAAATCAATTTGATGACTGTTAAAAATGAAATTCATTCACTTATACCATTATTATTTTCCGTATGCAATACGTTTATTCAATGGCCAACAGTTGGGGAATGGTGCGAAAGAATAAACACTTGGTCACAACTTCCTTTTGCTGTTGGTGGCATTGATGGTACATCTATAAAGATTAACAAGCCCCAGACAGAACTCCAACAGCTATATTTCTCGGGTCATCGCCACTTCCACGCAATCCATACCCAAGTGATTGTTGATAATTACGGAACCATTTGTTTTATTGAGTGGTTTTCTCGGTCATCTTGATGAGGCTCAACAGTATTCCTGTTTTCCAGCAATAGGTGGACTGGAACTCCCCTTTCCAGATGAATGTTTCTTACTGGAAGATAAATATATATCCTAACCGTCACCCTATTGTTACGCCATTCACGGAACAACAAATAAATAGGAGACATATTTTCGAAAGAAGAAAATTTTGCAAACTCAATCGGATCATTTCAACACATAGATCTCTTGTTGAACGCTCCATTTGTAAATTAAAAAGCTATAAAATATGAAGTAGTGTTTGGAGACAACTTCGTCAAGTTGTTGTCATTGTTGCGGGTCTAGTTCCAAGAAGAAAACACGTTTATTAACTGGTGTAAAAACCACATTTCTCCCTTTTATAAAGATAATTATCATTTAGTACTAATTAGTTTTCACCATAGTGTTACAGTACGTCGATTGCCAGCAAATATGTTTTTTTTTATTTATTACACTAAATATATCTGATACATTTTATCAGCAATATTTTGTGCACAGTTTGAAAGAGTCGAACAAATATAAAATTTGAAATGATAGCAATTGTCGAAGAGTATGGAATTAATAAATATAATTGTCAGTTTTTATTTTTACAACAGCAGTGTGTATATTACAACTTGGTTCGAGTTGGACGCTTTAAATTGTAAAAGTTCATTGTTGATATAGTTAAAAATGAAGATATAAAATCACTTACTTTAAAACGTCCTAAATTCAGAGAACCTTGATCTTTCAATTGGCGACAGAACTTAATATCTATTATGAATTCTGTTGAGGATTTTATCAGCCGAAAAGGACGAACTTGGTACCTTGTCAGAATGGATAAAAAGTATTCTGTATTTAGTAAACCAGAAGTGATAAAAGGTTACATGAGGAATATGCTTTGATTCCAGCTGACAAAGCTTGCAACAAATTATATTTGTTTCTAGTTGTTAGTTACAACTGCATTCTGAAGGAACTTGACATTAATTCATACTTAGTAATCGCACTTATACTCCTGCTGTCCTTTCAAAAGATGAAATTCTTCAAAATCAGGCTTCAGTTTCGAATACATTTAATATTCCAGTCAATGGAGCGGATAAATATGACTTACCGTACGTATACTGGATCCTCAAACTCCACAAAACCCCTTACAAACAAAGATACAATGTTGGATCCAGTAAATGTTCTACGAAGTCCCTATCTTTTGTCCTCACGAAAATGTTAACTGCTTTGAAGGAGAAACTTCAAACGTTGTGTGCCCTTCATATACCAGATTGATTGATTGTTGTTTTCCGCCACACTCAACAATTTTTCAGTTATCTGGTGGCGTCCAGTTTTTGTTGGTGGAGGAGAGAACCCAGATACAATTTACCCGGGAAGAGACCACCGACCTTCCGAAAGTAAACTGGCAAACTTTCTCACATATATCGGCGCGAGCGCGATTCGAACCCGCGCCGACTAGAGGTGAGAGGCCTTGTGATTTTGAGCGCGATGCTCTAACCACTCGGCCACGGAGGCCCCTTCATATACCAGAAGAGGTGTAGATAAAGTATTCTAAAGAAGTTTTAGTGAATTTGATTGATTAAATATTGTTTAACATCCCGCTAGAGAATCTTTCACTCATAATTGAGACGTCACCGTTGCCGGTGAAGGGCTGCAAAATTAGGGCTATGCTCGGCGCTTATGGCCTTTGAGCAGGGAGGGATCTTTTACGTGTCACACCTGCTGTGACACGGGGCCTCGGTTTTTGCGGTCTCATCCGAAGGACCGCTCCATTTAGTTGCCTCTTACGACAAGCTTGGGGTACTGAGGATCCATTCTAACACGGGGTTAGTGAATTTGAAATCACAAAACTTTTCTCAACTTGACAACATTAAAACATGAGTTTACAACACTTTACACAACCATACCTCACGATAAATTTAAGAGTAGTCTTTTTGACACCATAGACAGTTCGTTAAAAAAATGGTAAAAGGAAATATATCTAATAATCAGTCATCCCAAATATTATTTTGTTAAACACCACTCTGACTCCACGCACAAGTACTCTGAAGTTGATATTAAAAGTTCTCATTGACAATATCTTCGTACTCTTTGGTGATCAAGTCTTCCAAAAGTCTGTTGGAATTCCTATGTTGGCTGAGCTGTTTTTATATTCTTATGAAGCAGAATCCATTCAAAACCTTCTGCATTAGAAGATTGATTGATTGATTGATTATTTATTGCTTTCCGCCACACTCAACAATTTTTCAGTTATCTGGTGGCGTCCAGTTTTTGTTGGTGGAGGAGAGAACCCAGACACAATGTGCCTGGGAAGAGACCACCGACCTTCCGTAAGTAAACTGGCAAACTTGCTCACATAACGCCGCGGCCGAGATTCGAACCCACGCCGACAGAGGTGAGAGGCTTTGTGAGTTTGAGTCCGATGCTCTAACCACTCGGCCACGGAGAAAATATTTCTTGCTGTGGCCTTCAATCGGACATTTAGATACATCGACGACGTTTTATCTATTAACAATGATCATTTTCCTTCATATGTCGATTCGATATAAAATATGAACGGTACCAATTTTGATGCACCAGATGCGCATTATCCGTAATTCATGCGAGTACCGAAGTACTTAGCAACTGGGCTGGTGAAAACCCTCGGGGACTTATAGTCCACCAGCCACTGGACCACTGAATATATCCCAGTGAACTTGAAATAAAAGACACCACAGTCTTCCACATCTGCTTCGTACTTAGATATTTTACTGAAAATAGATGCTGCCGGCAAACTAACAACTCAACTTTATGATTTCAATTTCTACATCGTCAACGTTCCTTATCTATGTGGCAATATTCCATCATCACCTGCGTATTGTGTTTATATTTCCCAACTGATTCGATATGCAATAATTTGTTCTGCATATGATCAGTTTTTATATCGAGGCAGGTTACTGACAAAGAAGTTGATTTTACAGGGGTTTGTACAGTCTCGTCTAAAGTCAACATTTCGCAACTTTTAAGGTCGTTATAACGAACTAGTTTGCTAATACAACTTTCCATTAGGTCAAATGCTGTTTGACGTGTTTCATAACACATGGTAGGCCGTTCTTGGCACACTGTGACTACGGATTGCTCCGTTTACCTGATTGGGATGTAGGGCTCACGGCTGGCGTGAGTGGTCGACAGAGGATGTTTACTCCTAGGTACCTGATCCCACCTCTGGTATGTCCGTGTTTGCCCATCTCTCTGATTTATATTTTCTATAGGAATTGCGAGATTGAATACTGTTAGTTATCTCCTTTTGATTAATTGCACGTTCAATGTGTATTCTATACTATTAAAAAAAATGTAAGGGATATTGGATTTACAAGGCCAATGATATGCAGATCATGAGGTCAGGAAGGAAACAAATGACAGAAAAACATTAAGGAAACATTTGTCGATTTATTCAAACCCCTGTGTACAGTCAGAAAAGGACAGATTCTCCAGGGTCGACATCAACACAGCAAATTTACCACCATTGTGAAACAGTCAGTAGCAGGTAAAACCCCCTCGGTTGACCAGACAAGCAATGATTCGGCGTTGCATACTCCTAACGAGACATCCCAGGTCATTTTGGGGAAAGTTACTCCATTCCCATTGCAATGCTGCAGAAAGTTTGCATCAAAAGGAACTAAGAAACATCCCAAGGCTATGAAACCGAGCAATTTCAGAAGACAACCAAGAACTTTAGTTAAATTCAAATGCAAATACTGCAGTGAAAAACACACTAAAGGACGATGAAAATGCGCTGCTGATGGCCAGACATGCAACTTATGCAAAAAGAAAAATCATTTCTCAACAGTATGTCAAAGTGTGAAAACGCGAGTGCACAGAGTAGATGAAACTGATGATTTTTGTGGCTGTGAATCTACAGAGTCTTGTTTTACTGTGAAAACAATGCATGGAAAACAGTGGTTTACGAAAGTATAACTTTCAGTGATCATACGTATACGTCTTGAAGGAACGTGATTTGCCAACTTCACTCTGGATCTACTTGCAATATCCTTGGACTTTGTCAATACTGATACTTACCCAAGATAGCAATCCACCCATGATAACTACAAACAAAGCCTTGCCACTCCAAAGTGCAAACTCTAGACTTGAACAGCTAGGCACTGTTGATATTACGTTTCTACACCAGAATATAGACTGAATTATATGATTATGGATGTTGCCCATTACAGGTTCTTTAATTACCGCTGGTTTTGGATGATATTGCTACCGAATCAAGTCGCCAGTTCTTGAAACTCAAATTTACTGACATCTACATTCTTCATCATCAAAAAGTTCAGTCCTGCATTCCAGAACATTTCAAGTTCAAGTATACACCTTGTATTTCCTACAAAGTACTTTCAATATTGCATCCAAACTTTTTAAAACTACAATCCAACTTTGCAGTGCCTAGATATAGACCGTCAATCCACGTACGTGTTCTTGTACTTCATCCTCCCTTAACTATAGTCAAGCTGCATGTCATTACTGGTAATGTTGATATAGTTAAAAAAAAACCTAAAACCACTTATTTTAAAAGGTCTTAAATTCCAAGAACCTTGATCTTTCAATTGACGACAGAACTTCATCTCTATTTTGAATTGTGTGGAAGATTATGCCAGTCGATGGACTAAATCTGAAAAAAGAACTTGACACCTTGTCAGAATGGATAAATAGTATAACAGGAATATTAAAATCCCGTACCAGATATGTCAAAACAAAAATTCCAGCTAAAAAAGCTTGTAACAACATCATATTTGTAAGCTCATTATTACAATTGCATTGTAAACGAACTTGAAATAAACTCCACATTTAATAATTGTACTTGCACTTCATCTTCCTTTTCAAAAGGGGGCCTCCGTGGTCGAGTGGTTAGAGCATCGGGCTCAAAATCACAAAGCCTCTCACCTCTGTCGGCGCGTGTTCGAATCTCGGCCGCGGCGTTATGTGAGCAAGTTTGCCAGTTTACTTGCGGAAGGTCGGTGGTCTCTTCCCAGGCACATTGTGTCTGGGTTCTCTCCTCCACCAACAAAAACTGGACTCCACCAGATAACTAAAAAATTGTTGAGTGTGGCGGAAAGCAATAAATAATCAATCAATCAATCCCTTTCAAAAGATGAAATTCTTCAAAACCATGTTCAGTTTTAAACACATTTAATATCCCAGTCAATGGAGTGGATGACTATGAGTTGCCGTACTTATACTGTATTCCTAAACTCTATAAAATCCTTTACAAACAAAGATACATTGCTGAATCCAGTGAATATTCTACCGAGCCCTATGATTGCTTCTCACGAAAAATATTAACTGCTGTGAAGGAGAAACTTCAAAGGTACTATGCCACTACATATGCCAGAAGTGGTATAAATCAAATGTGGATTCTTGAAACTTTTGGTGTATTTGAAATAAAAAAAATAGCACTAAAACGTATGCTTTTACAACATTTTTACGACCATGCCTCACGATGAATTAAAGACTAGGCTTCTCGACATCAGACAGTTGCCTCGTCAACAAAAATGGTAAAAGATTGATTGATTGTTTTCTGCCACACTCAACAATTTTTTCAGTTATCTGGTGGCGTCCTATTTTTATTGGTGAGGAAAGAACCCGGATACAATGTACCCGGGAAGAGACCACCGACCTTCCGAAAGTAAACTGGCAAACTTTTTCACATATGTCGGCGCGTGTGAGATTCGAACCCGCGCCGACTAGAGGTGAGAGGCCTTGTGATTTTGAGCGCAATGCTCTAATCACTCGGACATGGAGGTCCCCCCCCAAAAAAAAATGGTAAAAGAAAATATTCATATCTAGTAATCGTTCACCCAAAAATTATTTCTCTTTGTTAAACAGCACTCTGACTCCACGCACAAGTACTCTGTTGATATTAAAAAGAGTTTTTCATTAACAATATCTTCGTAGACTTTGGTGATCAGATCTTTCAAAAGTCAGTTGGAATTCCGATGGGCACGAATTGTACCCCATTGCTAGCTGACCTATTTTGATATTATCAAGCAGAATTCATTCAAAAGCTTCTACATTAGAAGAAAAATTCCTTTCTGTGGCCTTCAAATTCGACATTTAAATATATCGACGACGTTGTATCTATTACCAGTGATCATTGTCGTTTATATGTCGATTCGATATACCCCAGTGAATTTGAAATTAAAGACGCAACAAAGTCTTCCACATCTGCTTCGTACTTAAATATTTTATTGAAAATAGATGTTGTCGGCAGACTTACTACTCAAATTTATGACAAACGGAATTATTGCAATATCTACATCGTCAACTTCTCTTATCTATGTGGTATATGGTGTTTATATCTCCCAACTGATTCAATACGCAAGAGCTTGTTCTGTGTATGATCAGTTTTTAAATAATAACTGAAAAAGACGTTGATGCTACAGGTGTTTGTATAATCTCGTGTAAAGTCGGCATTTCGCAAATTTTATGGTCGTTATAACGATTTAGTTTACAAATACAACCTTCCATTAGTCAAATGCTGTCTGATGCATTTCATACCAATTGTTAAGCTGTTCTTGGCACAAAGCTGACTGCGGATTGCACCGTTTACCTGATCAACGAATGCTCATGGCGAATGTGATAGATCGACAGGAAATACTCCTCCTAGGCACCTGCTCCTACCTCTGGTATGTCCAGGGGTCCGTGTTTGCCCATCTCTCTGACTTGTATCTTAATTGGTTGAATACTGTTAGTTATCTTAGCCGTTTCATGTACTGTTCAAAACAATGCAGATTGTTCTACATAGTTGACACCAGATGCACTACTCTCAGCAGAAGCATGTGATAAATTAGGACTGCTAGCAGTCAAATCGTTTGCAGTATTGATGTTTCATCTAAGCCATTAACCGAAGTTAGATACTGGACTCATACAAGGATGTGTTCGAAGGCTTAGGATCATTTCCTGGTGAATAACAGATAGAAATTGGCTAGTCAGTAAAGCCTGTTCAACACCAGCCTCATAGAGTTTGTCAAGCTATGAAGCAGAAAGTACATGCTAAAATAAAGGACCTTCAGAACGGAGAGATATTCAAGAGAGTCACCATTTCAACAGACTGGATGAGCAGTATGTTGACAGTGAAAACACCTCGCAAACTACGCATATGCATTGATTCACGGGACTTCACCACAACAATTAAACGTTCTCACTACCTTATGCCTACATTTGAGGGCATATTGCCAAATCTTGCAAATGCCATGTATTATCAGTGCTGGACACAAACGAGGAATTTTGGCACTTCAAGTTAGATGAAGCCAGTAGTTTTCTGACTACATTCTAGACTCCATTTGGTCGTTATAGGTGGTTCCGGATGCCTGTTGGATTATCTTCAGCACCTGAATAGTTCCAGCGCAGACAATATGAAGTCCTTAAAGGACTGTTGGGAGCAGAATGTGTGATGCGTGACATTGTTGTTTTCGGATGTGGCAAAACCATGGAAACAGCTATTCGGGACCATGACTCAAACTTTATAGCAGTATTACAGAGTGCTCATGCTCTAGGACTGAAACTGAACAAGGATAAATTCAAGATACGTTAGACAGAAGTGAAGTATATGGGCAGCATATTTACCGCAGAATGTATTCGTCCAAACCCAGATAAAATTAGTGCGACCTGAGAACGTAAAAGTAGTCCAGCGTTTTATTGGACCTGCCACATATCTATCACGATTCTTACCTCATCTTTCCGAGACATGTGAACCTTTGTGACGTCTTAATGACAGGGATACCATATGATCTTGGAAGTCTTAGCAAGAAGAGGCATTTGAGACTGTGAAACAACTTGTCAGTAAAAAAAACTAGTTCTGAGATGTTTTGATGTTCACGAAGATGTCACCATTCAGTGTGATGCCGGTGGTGTTGGTTTAGGAGCCACACATTCTAGCAAAAGGGTCAACCGGTAGCATACTCTTCTCAAGCATTAAGCAAAACAAAACAGCGCTATACCCAAATAGAAGAGGAGTGCCTCGAGATTGCCTTTGCTTTAAAGAGATTTGACCATTACATTTATGGCAAGAAACTTATCACAGTACAATCAGATCACAAACCATTAGAACTTATCGTCAAGAAATCACTCCTAGCTGCACCAAAACGCATTCAATGGATGCTACTTCGCCTGCAGAAATACAACTTAGAGGTCATCTACACCAGATTAAAAGATTTCTACATAGCACACAATCTGTCTCGTGCGACTACTTACTTATCTTGAAGAAAACCAGACTTCCAAGCTTGGAGGGGAAATTGCTTACATCAATCAATCAGAATTTTTTCTAAGGTCACAGACACCAGATTGAACCAGATTAGGGACCTCACTAACAAGAATGAAAGTATTCTGTCACTAAAACCGTTATACTCTCAGGATGACCAGATACTCGGAACACGTTCCAGTAGGTATACGACAACATTGGAATGTCAGAGATGCACTTACAATATCATCTACCCCAACAGTCGTGTTGTCATATCAAAGACTTGCAACATGAATTGCTTCGACGCATTCATTCAAGTTGTCGTATAATTCAGACTTGTCTACGCAAAGCAAGGGATACTTTGTATTGGCCTCTCATGAATGAGGAAATAGAGGGTTTTGTTAGCAAATGCAACACATGCAGCGAGTTTCAACGGAAACAGAAGAAGGAACCGTTAATGACACACGACATACCAGATCAGCACTGGTCGAAATTTGGAATTGATATTTTCACTCTGAAAACTGAGTATTATTTAGTTACTGTAGACTACTATTCAGATTTCTTTGAAATCGATCTACTTTCAGATACCTCAGTAGCTACTTTTAACTGTTTGAAACATTTTACTCGTCGTGGAACTCCAGACGTGGTCGTTACCGATAATGGCCCTCAGTTCAAAGCAACTCAATTTCACAATTTTGCATGTGACTGGGAATTTGAGCATCATACTTCATCCCCGTATCACAGTCAGTCCAATGGAAAGGCTGGGGCAACTATGAAATTTGCAAAGAATATTGTCCACAAAGCAAGAAGAAATCGCGATGATTTGCAGAAGTGTATTCTTGATTGGAGGAGCACCCCAACTGCTATGTCTTCCAGGAATCCATCACAATGTCTTATGTCACGAACCAATGTTAAAAGACTTGTTTTAACGCAATATTGTGGAGGAGGTAGCAGAAAAAGTAAAGCTTTAAAAAAGCCAAATTTTACTTAACATAGGGGCGGAGCAACTTCTAAACCTAAATATAGGATAACTCGTGCGAATGAAACCAAACACAAACAAAACCGGCGTCATCGAAGCTGCATAGAAAATATTTGAAAGCCCTCATACATAGTCGAGATTGACAACTGGCAATACCGCCGAAACTGTAGAGACCTTCGCAACGAATGAACCCTATGACACTAAAGGGTATTCGTTTCCAGACTCCAAAGTCCGCCAGATTGAACTAGTGCGCGCGTAAAGAGACTTTCCTAGAAAATTGAGGACTATGATGTGAACGTTAAATGACTGATAAGCATTATTTTTGTGTGTTGAATGTTATTTGAACATTGTTCACTCATTACATTCTAGTAAGTAACTATGTTGCTCCTATTTTTTTTTTTACGTCAGTCATGTAATATTTTTGTTGATTATGTTATCTTTATTTCATTACTGCAAAAATATGCATTCTTATTGATTTGCTAAAAATTAAAAAAAATCGTTAATTTTATGTGAATCAAATTTCAAGTTCATTGCCAAATTGTCGATCATCTAATTCAATTTCAAAGGAAGGGAGATGTTATGATATTACTTGTTAGTTGCTACGTTTATTAGTCTGATCCGTATTGTGTAGTGTGCATGTGACGTCAATCTTCATTGTGTAGTTAATAAAATCTTGAACTGAAACAATGCTATAGTATCCATGTAAGTAATTATAATTGTTAAAACATGCATATATATTTGACAAGATTTAATCCCACTACATGAATCTGTGTATAATTGTACTAGAATCTCACTACTACTACTCGCTTCATCATGCAACATACATTCTGAAATTTGGCATATTTTATCTGATTCAAATTTAATTGAATTTGTCTAATTGATTATGTAATAGTATGCATGTAAGTAATTATACTTGATAAACTTAGATAGACAATATTTAATCCCTGTACATGAGTGTGAATCTCACTACATAAACATCATCATGTAACATACATTCTGGAAACTGACATATGTTATCCGATTGAAATTTTATTTGAATTTAAGCAGATTTTTTTATAAGGTTTTACCCAACTACAAAAGTGTGTGCAACTATACTGTAATCTCACTACATACACTTCATCATGCAACGTAAGTTATCTTGATGAATACATTTTGAATGAAAATTCCATAATGCAAAGTAGATTTAATGGAATGAATTTAACAATGCATGATGAATTTTCGAGGTGTAAATGTATCAGAATTAAAATGCTCATATTTTAAAAGAAATCTACTTTTGTTTACAAATTTACAAAGAAGTCAAAACAAATATGATATATTATCTTTTAAAGTGTTTATACATACTTCTTTTAAATATAAATAATTAATATTTACAATAGCAGTTCAATATTGTACATGTGTGAAAATTCTCATTCCTCCATAAATCATTTTCCCCTAACAAGATTTCTGTTTCCATGATGAATGGACAAAATGTCTTTGTGGAACATTGATACCCCTGGTTTACAAGAAAGTGGAACTGTCAAATTTGTAAAGTCATCAGGTCAAATATTCAGGTTTCAATGGAAAGATATTGTCACATGGAATACACATGATACCAAATATGAAATATCTACCTCTTTTTGGCGTAAAAGATATGAGCAAGGTTTTTTTTTATTGAAATTTCCAAAACACTAGGCCAAAGGTTAATCTCAAGGTCTCAAGGTCGACAAACCTGGTTCGTTGGAAAGGTCTTCTTACACGAAATGCACATGCTGAATATAAAAGCAATATCTTTTACCATTTGAAAGATGTGGCTTATATTAGCTTTTTCTAAAAGTAAGTCAAAGATCAATGTTACAGTTACCAGGTTAAAGATTTTGGTGTCGATGGAAAGGTCTTGTCAAAAGGAATACACATACGAAATCTGAAAGCTCTACCTCTTACGTTGTAAAAGATATGAGCAAGGGTTAAAGTTTATTGCCAGACAGACAGGTAAACAAAACCTGTATTTCCCAAAATATTTGATTCCCTGCTGACATGGGGCCTTGTTTTTGTGGTCTCATCTAAAGGACCGGCCTATTTAATCACCTCCTACGACAAGTAAACTAAAAACTTAAACTTAACGTGGACTCTAATAGGAGCTCATAGTATGAAATGTAAGGTCTTGCCATAAGGAATCTATAACAAAACATGAAAGCCCTACCTTTAACAATTCAGGAGATACTGTCTACTTTAAGTTTTCTTAAAAGAGGTCAAATCCAAGGTAACGATAAAAACGTTGGTACCAAGAAAAAAGTATTGTCAAAATTAATAAATACGTCAAAATGAATGATATATCACTCACCATTCAAAATTGTGAGCAAACTTTTTTGGGTTAAAAGTTTGAAATTTGGGTCAGTTTCAAGGTCATACAAAATTTTGCTTAGATTAAATTGTCTTAACAGTGTGTCAAACATTTTCGCAAATCAAGGGTTCACTCCGCTCCCCACCAACCCTTAGAAGATTATGCCATATAAACTGTGGCAAAGTTTTCATTGGTTACAAGGTTCGACTTTGGAACCAATGATATGATAGCTTTCATTTACAAGAAACATGGATGTCAACAATTTAAGCCAAGCATGTGTGATATTTAGGAACAAGTTTTGGGATTGATCTCTATGATGGAACTGTGTCGATTTTGTGGAAGTCAACTACCACTGAAAAATCGTAGGTAATTTTTTTCAGCTTTATTTAAAGTTTTCAAACAAATGTCAGAAGTTCTGTCAAAATGACAATCTGTCCCAGTATATTTATTATGTGTAGCTAAACAGGCTCGGAGAAAATTGACTATAACATCGAAAACAAAGTTCAGGCACTTCAAATGGAAAAGTCAACCATACAGCAAGACTTGCGTCATAATAATGCCTTACATTATGAATATGCGAGGTGCTAAATTAACTAGAATTTCCTCTTACCACGCTGATGTTTCCTGTTCTGTTGCTAGCGATATTCTCTTCCCACTTTTATATTTTCTATAGCGCCTACTTTCTGCCATTAACTTTATTTAAAGACTCTTTAGTTGATTTTGCCATACTTGTTTACATTTATAACGAGCAGTATCATGTAAGCTATTACCCGATTGGCTAGATTATGAAGTTCAAATTCAGAACGCTCCTTAGGTGTCGCCACTGCAGGCCACAGTTTTTGTGGTGTAAACTACCAAGAGTTTGTGGGGTGCGGAGTGAACCGAAAACGCTTAGCTTGTGTTTGTCAAACTCAAAGGTCAAAAACTTTTCATACCAAGACATAGGAATACACAAATGAAATATCACAAAAGTCATATCACATATCAAAAGCTATGAGCAAGGTTCATGTGTCAGACAGACAGGAGGACAACAGGTCATGGGCCATATTGCTTACCTGCTTCACCTTGGCTCTGCTGTTGTAAAGCTGTTGTGATTTTTAAAAGATTTCTATTTTTGCCTTTTCTTGATTATCTCAATTTTGGAAGATGTACAGCCCTTCATCTGAACAAACTTGAATCCCCTTAACCCAAGGATGACTTGTGTTATGTTCGATTGAAATCGACCATGTTTCTGGAGAAGATGAAAATACGAAAAGTTAACGACAATAATGCTGCAGAAACCGACCCTGCAGAAATCTTGATAAAGAAAATTTTGACAGGGGCTCCCCCATACACTAAAGTTTTATCCGAATCTTGTGTAGTGTAGGAAGACTTCACATAGTAGACCACTGTAATCATTATGTTTATAAATCTTTAAATTTTACTGACACTGGACGAAATTTGAAACTGGATGTTTTGGTAACAATCTTAAAAATGGCAGCTATGTTATTAAAGATACTCCAGAAAAAATTTGGTAGGGATTCTCTATGGAATAAATTTAAATGTATCCCCCTAGGACATGTGTCCTAATCTCTTCTAAAAGCATCTTCAGAAACCACTGAAACAAGAGGCCCATAGGCCTTAACAGTCACCTGAGTATCATAGCCCATACATAGACCTTTCGGGGAATCTCATTTGCATTTAAGCCTCATTCTGAAGTCTTTTGTTCACAGCTTTATGATCTTTCTAAATATACATACAATTACCATTCAATTACAATAGAAGTTAAGATGAAGTTTGAGGCATTTATCAGCCCATATTTCCCTAACCAAGGTGCAATAAATTCCACAATTTTGGTATAGGGCTTCATGAACACAATAACCATGCATTTGGTTATTTTCTCACATGTTTGGGAGTAGAGAAGATTTTTATATGTCTTGAGTTTTTCTTTTTGCAGTTTGGTCCCAACCATGAGGCCCTGGGGGAGGCATGTTTATAAATTTCACAATTTACATTCCTTTTATCCTTACAGTTTTTGCCCCAATCCTAAGATAGCAGAAGTCCGGAAATTTACAATCTGTGTCGCCCTTGTCCCAAAGATACTTCATACAAAACTTCAGAAGAACTGAAATGGTAGCCATCAAGAAGTTAAAAATGTTCAATTATTAACACATTTTATCACAGACAATTCAGACCCAAGTTCATAGTCCTGTGATCATGAAATTTACAATTTTGATAAAGGGCTACCTGCTCATTATAAATCTTCAAAAGCTTCTACACGAGAAGAAAAAATCGCTTGTTGTGGCCTTCAATTTTACATTTAGACATATCGACGACGTTTTGTCGATTAACAATGATCATTTTCATTCATATGTCGGTTCGATATATCCCAATGAGCTTGAAATAAAAGACACCATAGAGTCGTCCACTTCTGCTTCGTACGTAGATATTTTACTGAAAATAGATGCCGGTGGCAAACTAACAATTCAACTTTATGACAAACGGGATGATTTCAATTTCCCCATCGTCAACTTCCCTTGTTTTGTGCGGCAATATTCCATCATCACCTGCATATGGTGTTAATATCTCCCAATTGATTCGATACGCAAGAGCTTGTTCTGCTTATGGTCAGTTTTTAAATCGAGGCGGGCTACTGACAAAGAAGTTGATGTTACAGGGGTTTGTAAAGTCCCATCTAAAGTCAGCATTTCGCAAATTTTATGGTCGTTATAACGAACTAGTTTGCCAGTACAACTTACCATTAGGTCAAATGCTGTCTGATGTGTTTCATACCAATTGTTAGGCCGTTCTTGGCACACTGATTGTGACTACGGATTGCTCCGTTTACCTGATCGGAATATAGGGCTCCCGGCGAGTGTGACCGGTCGACAGGGGATGCTTACTCCTCCTAGACACCTGGTCCCACCTCTGGTAGGACCAGGGATCCGTGTTTGCCGATCTTTCTGATTTGTATTTTCTATAGGAATAACGAGATTGAATACCGTTAGTTATCTTAGCCTTTTCATCCATTCGGCATCAATTTTGTATCAATACCCATTAAAGATATTTTTTAATGTTTTACACATAAATACCATATGCCAAGTTTGGCCCTGTCCTGGGGTCAGAACTTCGAACCCTGGGACACAGGCGCTCAACGTTTTAAATATTTATAATAAAAATTTATCTTCCTTTAAAAAAAAATATTCACAAGGTATAGCACGCCGCCATCTTGGTTTTCATTTTTCCAGCTGCATCGCTTGCAATTTTCGGCGAAAAGTTCGATATAATATGATAATTAGACCCCTACCTTTAGAAGCAACTTTTTCAAGGTCTTATCTTTCGCATCGTCATGATGAAATCAAGTCCATTTATCAACTGTCAAACATCGTCTACTGCTTTTCAAATGCGACAAATTGGTGGTAAAAGGAGGACAAAAGTTAACATAATATTCGGGATAGCCCTTTTTTCATTGGTCAATAAAATTAAAAATAGTAACTATTATAATTAGCAGCAAATTTGAATATATGTTCTAGATCATGTAGATAACGAGGTAATGGAGCTTGAACACTATTCTGTTGGTCTATATTTTAAGGATAAAATAGATGGATAGATTGATTGATTATATATTGTTTAACGTCCCGCTCGAGAACGTTTCACTCATATGGAGACGTCACCATTGCCGGTGAAGGGCTGCAAAATTTAGGCCTATGCTCTGCGCTTATGGCCTTTGAGCAGGGAGGGATCTTCAACGTGCCACACCTGCTGTGATACAGGGCCTCGGTTTTTACGGTCTCATCCGAAGGACCGCCCTATTTAGTCGCTTCTTACGACAAGCTAGGGGTGCTGAGGATCTATTCTAACAACCCGGATCCCAACGGGGTCGGATAAAATAGAAGAAAATAAGAAAAATCCTAAGAAGCTTTGGCAATGCATCAAAGAACTAGGTTTGAAAAATACGAAAGGAGAAGGCAAACTTTGTTTAAATGTAGAAAATGATAATTGCCGATACTTTAGTGTCCCCCCCCCCTTTTCTTTTTTTTACCAATGTAGCATCAAAACTATTGTCCAAACTACCGGGATGTCCAAATATTTTTTCTGTACGTCTTTTTATTCACTGAGAAATGTAAAAAGATCTGAATTTGTTTTAAAACCCGTAAGTGAAGATTATATCTACAAGGAATTAACTTCTTTAAACTCGTCAAAGAGCACGGGTCTTGATGAGCTACCAGCTAGGTTCATCAAGGATGGTGCATTTGTTTTAAAGATTCCCATTACTTTTATAGTCAATTTGTCTATAACCTCTGGTGAGGTACCAGAAGGCATGAAAATAGCACGTGTTAAACCTTTGTACAAAAAGGATAGCTCCCTTGATGTTGGCAACTATAGACCTGTTAGTATTCTTAGCAATGTGTCAAAAATCCTTGAAAGGAGTGTACATTTACTGCTTTCTGATTTTTTTAACTGAGAATAACATCTAATTTGAATTTCAGTCTGGTTTTCGTGACAAATATTCAACAGATACTTGTTTAATTCACCTTTTTGATTATATTAGAGATAATAATTCCAAAGGTTTGTTTATTGGAATGGTCATGCTTGACCTACAGAAAGCTTTCGACACTGTTGATCACACCATATTATGTAAAAAAAAAAAAAAAATGAGATTTTAGGGGTCAATTCATTAAGTTGGTTTAAATCGTACTTACGTGATGGATAACAATATGTATGTGTAAATGGTGCCACTTCGACTCCGGGTGTTGTTTCATGTGGAGTCCTTCAGGGTAGTATATTGGGCCCGCTGTTATTTTTTATATATGTGAATGGCATGTCTTTGAGTATCGACCATAACTATAAGTCAATTTTATATGCGGATGATATTGCCATCCTTTTTTCTCATACATGTACATATTTTATATCAAAGAAACTTGGTAAAGTACTTGAATCTTACTCAGATAATAAATTATCATTACACCTAGGGAAAACAGAGTGTATATTATTTGGACCGAAAAGAAAGCTATGTAAAATTTATGATTTCTTCATTGTATGTAAAGAGAATATTATTAAAGCCTCTCAGCAAGTAAAATATCTTGGTTTGTATATTGATGCTAAAGTGTGTGTTGAAAATATTGTGTCTGCTATTGTTCAGAAGATTAAAAAAAACTTTTTGTATAGACGAGCAAGATTTTTGGATCAAAAGAGCAAATTTTCAATATGTTCAGCACTTATTCTATGTCATTTAGAATATTCGAGCAGTTCTTGGTACTCTGGACTGTCCAAAGCCCTAAAACGTAAATTACAAATTTGTCAAAACAATGTTATTCGATCCATTTTAGATTTATCCCCGATGCATTCAATTAATTCCAGTGTTTTTGAAACTTTAAATATGTTGAATGTGGACAGAAGAGTGAAACAAGTGAGACTAAATCATGATTTTAATATTGTACATAACAAAGCCCCTTCATACCTTAGAACAAATTTTCCATGTGATCAATATTGCAACACCAGATCTGCAAATAGTTTCAATTTCAGATTACCATAATTAAACTTTGTCAAGATAAGACTATTTATTACAATGCCATCAAGGATTGGAATGATTTGCCAACTACTATCAAGCAATTACAAACTAAGGAATCTTTTAAACAGTCTGTAAAGAAACATCTAATGGAGGATTTGAAATGTTGTGAAGAGAGTTCCTTTGTATACTTTTGATTTTTTTTTTAATAATTATGATTGTGATATTTTGATTTTAATACATTGTTGTTTACCTTTTGAAAATTGATACTTGATACCTGCCATATCTGTTTGAGGTGCCTTGATATTGGGCAAAATCTTGCCTACATCCTCTTTTATATTTATGTGTTTAAATATCTTATTCTACTGTAATTTGTTACAATAAGGACCCCATTGGAAATAAGCAAATGTGCTTTCATGGGTTATCTTTAGGTGCTTAATCAGTGAACGATACTGTGATATATCTGTATATTTATTATATTTAAACTTCTAGTCTTAGTAATTACATGCTATTTTAAAATCATACTAGATATGGATACATGCATTTATATTTCATTATGTCTTGAAGTTTCATATGTCTACCCCGTGGGGATCCGGGTTGTTAGAATAGATCCTCAGTACCCCCTGCCTGTCGTAAGAGGCGACTAAATGGGGCGGTCCTTCGGATGAGACCGCAAAATCCGAGGTCCCGTGTCACAGCAGATGTGGCACGTGAAAGATCCCTCTCTGCTCAAAGGCCATAAGCGCCGAGCATAGGCCTAAATTTGCAGCCCTTCACCGGCAATGGTGACGTCTCCATATGAGTGAGCGGGACGTTAAACAATATTTAATCAATCAATAATTCATATGTCTATTTATATCACCCTGTGTCATACATTGATTTTACCTGAATAAATCTATCTATCTATAACATTCACAGTGACATTTATACATTCAAATGTCATCTCCTGTATATCTGTAAATTTTCAGTGTTGTCACAATGGGTGACAAACGTTAGTTGGTTCTTGGTTGGAGACGAAAAAAAAAAGGGTTGTTTTGACATTGCGATAGATTTCCAAACTTCCCGTGCCAGCCTGCACCTAAACCATACAGCTGTGTCCGAACTTTACTGTTTGCAGGGCTGCACACTACCCTGCATTCAATGGCACCTCCTTTTTTCCGCGCACAAGCGTCAGAGGGTACGATAGCATGGGAATTCTCATTTTCATAATTATGTCAACTTCCATCCCCCTTTTACCAATTTCTCGCATATGAGAAGCAGTAGACGATGATTGACGATTGATAAATGGACTTTATTTCCAGTTCACCTAGACGATACGAGAGGTAAGACCTGGACAGAGTTGCTTCTAAACGGTAGGAATCTAATTATAACAATATATCGAATTTTTCACCGAAAATTGCAAGCGATGCAGCTGGTAAAATAGAAATCCACGATGACGGCTTGATATACCTTGTCAATAGTTTGTTTACAGGAAGGCAATTATTTATTGTAGATAATTAAAACGTCGTGTGCCTGAGCCCTGAGATCATGAAATTTACAACTTTGGTTGAGGCCTTTCTGCTCTACATTACTACACATTTTACATTTAGTTTTTCTTACAAATGTGCAGTTCTAGAGAAGATAATTTTTGAAAATTTGTCACCTTTTGGCAGTTTTTGGCCCTGTCCCTAAGGCCCCATGGGGTGAGGAGTCCTGAAATGTACAATTTCCGTCCACCTTGTCCTAAAAATTCTTCATACCAAATCTGAAAAGAATTGGAGTGGAAGTTATCAGGAAGAATTTAAACATGTTCAATTGCTAACACATTTCATCACTGACCATTTGGTCCCAACTTCATACCCCTGGGATCATGAAATTTAAAACTTTGTAATGAGCTACCTGTTCTATCCAAACGTCAGTTTAGATTCAGTTTGGTATCAATAGCATTAGAAAAGATGTTTTCTAAAATGTTTTACACATAAATACCATATACCAAGTATTTCGGAAAGTGGTCACTTTTTGGCAATTTTGACCCCTAAGGCCCAAGAGGGTGAAGAGTCCTGAATTTATAATTTCTGTCCCCTTTATCTCAAAGACGCTTTGTACCATATTTGAAAAGAATTGAAATGGTAGTTATCAAGAAGTTAAAAACGTTAAATTATTAACGCATGATGGATGCAGACTAATTGCAATAGGTTTGTTTGTTTGTTTTACGTCCCGTCGAGAATTTTTCACTCATATTGAGACGTCACCAGCTGTAGGTGAAGTACCACAAATTTAGACCTATGCTTAGCGCTCAGGGCCGTAGCAGTGAGGGTTCTTTAACGTGCCAACGCCTAAAATGACCTCCGTTTTTAAGTTCATATCCGAAAGACCCGTGATTCTCACTTCTAAATGCCGAGAGTTTGGCTAAGGAGCAATCACTACCTATTTTTCGTCTTAGGCTTGACGCGGCCATGGCACGAGCGGGGATCGAACTCACGACCTCCCGGTTACGAAGCGAACGCTCTAACCACTGCGCTACCGCGACCGGTCACCAATAGGTGCAATAGATCACCAGAGTTTACTCTGGTAACCTAAAACTTTGGGCCGGCGTTACCATATACATTAAAGTTTTATTCATAAATTTGAGACAATTTCAGGACCACTTTCAAAATTTTGACTTCACCATTTTTTGCCATCATCATATTTCAATGAGATTGGACATTGAAAATGTGACACATAGTTGGTGGACATTTTGAAAATTTCCAGCTCACCTTTGTATTTGCCATCATCAATTACCCCTACATACCAAGTTTTGCGGAGATTGGACAACACTAAAATCTTGATTGCCCTAGAAAACGTAGTTTAATTTAAAAGTTTGGGCAGGGGTTTCCCAATACATTGAAGTTTAATTTGGAATTTTGATACATTTTGAAAATGCCAAGTTTGCATTTTGCCATTAATTATCCCTGTAAACCAAATTTCATTGAAATTGAAGAACATTGAAAAATTGGTGAATTTTCGGAGTCTTCTTGAAAATTTCCAATTCGTCATTTTATTCGCCATCCTCAACTACCACTATATAAACTTAAAACATATCTTTTTGAACTTGCATTTGGTATTTATGTAAACAGTTGTTTTAACAAAACAAAAATTACTATTAGTTACTATCTTAATCTCAGTTTAAGTTTTATTTGATATCATGTCCTTTCTCTGCATTTATTTTCATTGTTTCAGCTTGTTTTACATGTAAAGTACTTTAGGATAATTATATTATTAGATAAAACGCTACATAAATGTAGTATAATAATAATAATGATAATATATATTATTAAGATCGGACAATAGTGAAAAATTGATATGATGGGCAGGGGTTTCCCTACAAGTCAAAGTTTCATAGTATCCGCAATAGCATGCAAAATGCTAAAATTGCTTTTTTCAGAACCACCTAGAAACAATTTAGAGAGGCCCATGTCAAGATACTATTAACTTGGACCAAGATATGTACTAAGGCTCTAACTTGTTGGAGTAAGACTCCCGTTTACATTAAAGTTCATATTATGTAAGCCTCCATAGCTCAGTGGTTAGAGCACTGGTCTTGTAAACCAGGGGTTCGATCCTCACTGGGGGCTGCATAGTTAAACAAATTTTTAACCCCGTGGGGATCCGGGTTGTTAGAATAGATCCTCAGCACCCCTAGCTTGTCGTAAAAGGCGACTAAATGGGGCGGTCCTTCGGACGAGACCGTAAAAACCGAGGCCCCGTGTCACAGCAGGTGTGGCACGTTAAAGATACCTCCCTGCTCAAAGGCCACAAGCGCCAAGCATAGGCCTAAATTTGGCAGCCCTTCACCGGCAATGGTGACGTCTCCATATGAGTGAAAGATTCTCGAGCGGGACGTTAAACAATATATAATAATTTTTTTTTTTGTTTTATAGCCGCCTAAGCAATTTTTCAGCTATCCGGCGCAATATATAATTAATCAATCATATTAATGGTGTCGTCCAGTGAGGGCCCCCAAGATTCTGAGAGTGATATCCATGAAATACAGAATTGTGGAGCCAGTCTCCTGCCTGTAAGTAGTCAAGATCCACAATTTAGGTGTGTACTATCAGAAAATCAGGTTCATTCTAACTCCGATTTTGCGTACTGTCCTCAAAACACAGACCTTGTGCAAGCAGTCACCAATGTCTTATGTGGTAGTATGAGTGACGCTCATTCTACGCTGGAATCTACAAAAACGTCTTGCCCAAATTACTATTCATCGCTTGATCATGTACTTCAAAATCTCCCCAAAGACAAAAACTTTTATAGATGACATCGAACAGCTTATAGATAGTAGATATGCACTACTTGTGAAAGCAAAAAATATTCAGGAGTGCCCAACGGGTAAACCTATTACCAGAAAAACAACTAAAAGTAACACTGTTCCACCAAATATGCTAGAGACTGTTTTGCACTTTACATGTTCTGCAACGGTGATAGTTCACATATACCTGATGTGTTTGATAAATCAAACCAAAATCATTACAATGAGTTCCCGACTCAATCGTTTATCGAACTACGATCACTATCTCAAGTGTTAATGCAGAGAGTGACCGAACTTGAGTAAGCACAGTACAGCTATATCAAGACCATACAGAAATCAGAAAATGCAACGCTTTCAAATACAACCAATAAAATTTTGCTTCACATGCAACAGGATGCGAGACTTCTCGCAAAAACACCAAAGCACACTTGAAGAAACTTGATGACCTCCAACCGAGGTGGAATTGAAAAGGACGCCACACCTGAACGAACAAGCTAACTGTATCTATGCATAGTGCTGATTGTTCCGTTATGCACCAGCCCATATATATCAACAAACCTGGCCTGTCCGAAACTATCTGACCGAATACACAAGACTCGTCCAATCGCTCAGATAGAAACGATCCAGCCGTCAGCAAAAATACTGGTGGTAGCAAAGCAAAGCCTCTGGATAAGAAAACAACGTACGACAACTCTCGTCAACACAAGATTCATGTTCTTTGCATCCAAGAGTGTTCGATTATCTGAGCAACCTTATAGCAACACAAATAATGCAAATCGACAATATAGCTCTACAGCGGGTTCAAGCACCTCGGTAAAGGGTGTTACAGCGCCTAACAAAACCTCTCCTGAATGTCACCACTCAACGATGACGACATCTTTGAAGGCGTAACCTATAGACGCAATGTGAGGTACTACGAGGGTTGTCCCAAAAAGTTGTAGACATTGTTAATAACTCAGTTATTCGTTAGAAAAAATATTTATTTTCATTTGTTAGTTAAAAGCACCATCATTTTGTGCATCTATGTACAAATTTGCATCAAAACATCTCTTTTCATTATGATATACGACATAAATACAGAACATATACCCATAGGTGTCGGCGCACGAATTCAAATGTCAAAAACGTTTCACATGACGTTATCAGTTTTCTTTCCAAAGTACTGGCCTCTGTGCGCGATGCATTTTTCATGGTGTTTTACCCATTCAAACCACTCCTGATTTAGAGAGACAGGTGGTTAGAACATCGCGCTCAAAATCACAAGGCCTCTCACCTCTAGTCAGCGCGGGATCGATTCTCGCTGGCGCCGATATATGTGAGAAAGTTTGCCAGTTTACTTTCGGAAGGTCGGTGGTCATTTCCCGGGTACATTGTATCTGGACTCTCTCCTCTACCAACAAAAACTGGACGCCACCATATAACTGAAAAATTGTTGAGTGTGGCGAAAAAGCAACAACAACCATCTCTCGTTTTGTTTAAGTGGGGGGTCAATCCACGATCTACACAGTATTTTATATTATTTCGGTGCGCCGACGAAGTCGTTAACGTCGTCATTTTGCGCAACTCTTATTTCAGAATGCGTTTTAAAATTACGTCATTCCTCTGCTGTTTATGATGTCATGGGTTGTAAAACCAGTTTATTACGAGGAAAATATCACAGTGGAAGCTCCTGGATTTAGGTCACGTGGAATCTCCTGTCGTTTGTGGTTGAGTGAAAAGGACTGGGAAACAAAGATTGCGAAAAGTAAACATGCTGAAAATGGTATTTCCGAGGAAGAAGACTGGGAAACCGAACAGTCTTGATTCTTTCAATCTTCAATAAAAAAGTGTCTTGTCCTCTCATTAAAATGTCTCAATCCATAAATATCTTGACTTGGAATGTCCGTGGAATCATATTATCGTCTCTTTGTTTTACTGAACTCTTGGCAAAAACGAATTGTGATGTTGCAATAATAATAGAACATAAATTAAAATCAAGCAGTGTAAATTAGCTGGATACTATATGTTCAGATTATTGTAGTATCAAACGTATAGAAAAATCTATTAATGTTACTCTAACCGACAGTTGTCACTTTCTGGGCAAAGGTGGAGTAAGTATAATGTACAAGAAAAACACCCAGTTCTCTGTTGTCGAAATCATTGGCATTAGCTCTTCCCGCATTATTGGTGTAGAACTCAAGCGCCACAATAGAAAATCATTGTTTATTTTTGGTGTATATCTTCCGTCGGATAGCAATACACAATCCTATTGTGACGAGATAAACTTACTTGAAGTCTTATATAACCACTATTCTGAATATGGTGATGTGCTTATTGGAGGTGACTTTAATGCCAGTCGTAATACCAAAGACTATTCGCGTTGCAATTTGCATAAATCAAAGTCTTGGAAGACTTTATTAATCGAAGCGACCTGGCACGCCCTGACATTGACTTCAAAACAATTGGTTCGAACTACACTTTCAATACAACACGCACTACATTAGACTACATTATCTGCAGCAAAACTCTGTGCAATTACGTTGTAAACTATCATGTTCTTAAAGAGGGCTCTTTTAGCTCTACTTTTGACCACCTACCAATTTATATGGAACTACAAACCGACATTAAAACACATGTTCTATGTAAACCATCTGTCTCGCTTCCAGCCTGGCATAAAGCAAAACCAGATCAAATTAGGGAATACGAAAAATATATCCATAATCACGCAGACTTTCTGGAAAGAAGTCTTGAAACTGTCGAAGAACTCGACATGTTCTGCATAGAGTTGATCTCTGTACTACACTCTGCAGCGGCGTCGCACTTTATCCCTACTGCAAAGTACAAACCCATTTTGTGGCCAGAATGGACCCCTAAAGTAAAATCGTTACACGACACTGAGCGTCAAATGTGAAGGGTGTTGATAAATGAAGGTCGCCCTCGAGGAGTGATACACAAATCTACAAAAAATACAAACGAGGGAAACGAAACTTCCGGAACGAACTCAATAACGAACACGATACATGTCTGGCGTCTTTAAGGACATAGATGAATCATCAGAGTGTGATATTCGCCTGTTCTGGAAGTTAATCAGACGATTAAAACCACGTTTCTCTCGCATCTATCCTGTCATTGAGTATAACGACGAACAGTTCGATGACGCCCCTGGCGTCTGTTTTGCATTCGCAAAGCATATCTCAGATATTTATAATGCCAAAGAAAATTCAATTTACTATTTAGACTTCCTCACCTCAATTGAAAACCGCTATAGCGAACTCGAACGTGTCTCAAGTTCATCAAATACTGGTTTCCCAGGAGGTCCCGAGACAGTCAACGAAATACAAAACATCATTCGTAATCTCAAACGCAGAAAAGCGCCTGATCTCGATCTCATTCAAAACTAACATTTTATTCATGGTGGCATACATCTAGCAAGATGCATTACTCACCTTTTCAACGCAAATCTGGAAGTCGGGTATGTCCTGTCCTGTAAGAAAAAAGACTTGATTGTACCCATCTATAATGGCAACAACAAACCTCGGAAATCTCCAGACAGCTACAGACTCATTGCCCTCCTCCCTTGCGCGTTTAAAATGTTTGAAAACTTTATTCTCACTAGGATACAGATAAATATACTGTCCAGAATTCCATTTCCTTGTTCTGAACAACAAGGTTTCCAGCAAATACTTGGGTGCCTACCAGATTCTTTTAATTTGCAAGAGACTATTTTTCAAAACATTGAACACAGTAGTTCTGTTTTTGTTGCTTTTTAGACACAAAAAAGCCTTTGATACGGTGTGGAGGCACGGTCTCATATACAAACTATTCAAACTAGGAATATCGGGCATAATGTGGTCTCTAATAAATGACTGTCACTCCAACACACACACGTCTCCGTTGTAGTTAACCAGACCAGCTCACAGTGGTTTCGAGTATCACAAGGCGTCCGACAGGGATGTACACTTTCCACTTTCCTGTATCTCGTATCCATAGACGATCTACTATTAGAGATTCAAAATCTAAGTTTAAACATTGGAGCCTTCAATATTCAAAGTTCAAACCCTACCTTGGCAGGTGACATTTATGCTATTGCTCTCACTCCACGAGAGCTTCAAAATGCCCTACACAACATTTTTCAATACTCCATATACTAGCGGTTTATCTTTAATGCTGCAAAATCCAATGTTTTTTATTTTCATCTAAAAGGTTGTAATCCCACTGACACTTTCAGATGGCTTCTTGGTAAAGAACCTATTGAATCTTCCAATTCATACAATCATCTTGGAATTCTCTTAAGCTCTAATTTTGACTCAAGCAAAAGAACATCTAAGGCCTGAAGGAAAGGACGACAAGCATATTTCGCTCTTAAAACGTCCGAAAAGCTCAACACCATAACTGTCGCCAAAGTCTATATCAAAGGCCTGAAGGGCCATAAAGGCGTCGAGTGGTATGCCATGTACATTATAGGGTTCTTAATAAATTCAGAGGGCAGGTAAATTAGAGAAAGTAAGAGATGTTTGAGAGCCAAGGAGACATTCCCTAACGTTTAAATATATAAATAAAGCATTACAATCATTGTAAAATGTAGGTAAATTATGTTTATTTACACCGGTCGCGGTAGCTCAGTGGTTAGAGCGTTCGCTTCGTAACCGGGAGGTCGTAAGTTCGATCCCCGCTCGTGCTATGGTCGCGTCAAACCCAAGACGCAAAACTAGGTAATGATTTCTCCTTCGCCAAACGCTCGGCATTTAGAAGTGAGAATCACGGGTCTTTCGGATATGAACTTAAAAACAGAGGTCCCGTATCACGGTAGGCGCGTCAAAGAACCCTCACTGCTACGGCCCTGAGCGCTAAGCATAGGTCAAAATTTGTGGTACTTCACTTACAGCTGGTGACGTCTCAATATGAGTGAAAAATTCTCGACGGGACGTAAAGCAAACAAACAAACAATATGTTTATTTACATAAAAAGAAATAAAGAAGAGAGCTTGGGCTGATGTTGCTAATCCTAACAAGTTCTGTTCATACATGTACCATCCTCCTCTTGTTAGACAATATCCCCTCAAGACAAGGTACTTTACATAGGCTATAATAAATCAATTGAAATTGCAGACGGAAAATGCTGAAAAGAATATAACTCCTTCAGAGTGAGAATACTTGTTTATTGTTTGTTTGTTTGTTTGTTTTACGTCCCGTCGAGAATTTTTCACTCATATTGAGACGTCACCAGCTGTAGGTGAAGTACCACAAATTTAGACCTATGCTTAGCGCTCAGGGCCGTTGCAGTGAGGGTTCTTTAACGTGCCAATGCCTACCGTGACAAGGGGCCTCCGTTTTTAAGTTCATATCCCAAAGACCCGTGACTCTCAATTCTAAATGCCGAGCGTTTGGCGAAGGAGCAATCACTACCTATTTTTCGTCTTAGGTTTGACGCGGCCATGGCACAAGCGGGGCTCGAACTCACGACCTCCTGGTTACGAAGCGAACGGTCTAACCACTGAGCTACCGCGACCGGTAACTTGTTTATAGAAGTTGTATCTTCTGTTCATGTATGATGTAACAATTATTATTTTGTTTTCAATAATGTTTAATTCAAAAGTTCAACGTAACATGTAGAAAGGTTATTGGAATTCTGAACAAGATTCAATTCCCAATCAATGCTACCTAGCCTGGGTTTCTTCGCAAAATAACCTGTTATTTTCTTCGCGATGCACACGTTACTTTCGTTTTGCTTAATTGAGAATCGGGATTACCGAAAACAAAACTGGAAATAGGCTTTGTGTTTTTCGAATAGGAACCGAACCGTGACAACGTGCAATCCAATCTAGTATTTATCTGTTTCTACTTATCTGGAATAAGGATGAAACTAGGAGACTATAGATATAAATGAAAACCAAATTTGAGCGGTTTATTTTTTAAGTACTTAATGATATTGTGCGACACAAATTTCGCGGGAAAATCCATCCGCGAATAATGAACTTTTCTTGCCAAACAATCGTTATTTAACTATTGAACAAAGATGCAATAATAAACAACATCAACAACGGAAATGGTATTATGCCTTTCAAATATCAATTAAATTCTGTTTCAAAGTGTTGAATCGTAAGAAATGTCCAATACCAATAGGCACTATTTGATTTCGCACATTGAGATCGGAAAGGCGGTGTAGTGGCAAAATTTTGCATGATCGCTAGAAGGCTCTCAAGCAAGCTCGACACCTTAAAAAACAGTTGTTTTACCATCGGTTCTTTATTGAAGCGAACTATGGTGCGATCTTCAAGCAACGACATTAGGTCACTTAACACATTCCAACATTTCGTCGCAAAGCATGTTATGGGACTGCCCCAAAATACTAGATCAGACATGTGCGAAAGCCTTCTAGGTCTCCTACCAATTATACCAGAGATCGACATTGCAATTCTTTGGCCGTCTCTGTGAACTCAACATAACTTACTTTATATAGCGTATATTCATCATCCGTCTGTTTTCCACTTGTTCAATGCCAATACTAAGCATTATGGGTTTACTCAGGACATCACTCTCATACTGTTGAAATACAACCTGTATCATGTGCTAACTAAGTACCTTGCAAGTGGATTCTTCCCCAACAAGTCCCAGTGGAAAATATCCGTGAAATCCTCCGTCACATCGTTTCACTCTGCATCTAAATTAGAAGCAACCGATTGCTTGCCGACACAGAATTTGCTCAATGTAACATTCTCTGCGCAGGCAAACCACCTAACCATCTATGGATTATTCCCAATAATATTAAAGACATTGTTCTGTGCAAATTCATTGTGAAACTGTGGACCCTCCTAAACATATCGCCGGAATCGTGTTGCCTCTGTGCAAAAATTTTTACGAAAGTGTTCGTATATTACTACAGTCTGCCCTGAAACATCCTTGTATCGCAATGTCTGGTAGTGATTGAGGACTACGGCATCTCACTAGGCGTCGAGTTATCAGGACTGTCACAGAATGATTTATATTTGTTTCTTCTCGGTGCTAGACGCTTAACTATCTCACCCTCTGACTATGACTCGCCAGAACTTCCATGTTTTTAACTTTCGTTTAAAAAAAGATGTGGCAGCGGCGTATTACAGAAAGACAACAGCATTCCCATAAACGGACTAGACAGATCTAGCCCGTGCATTAACTCTATTGCAAACTTACATGCAAACGTTTTTGTTGTTAATTTGATATTTCTTAGATTAAGTTTATTTTCTTACTATCTTTTTTGCACACATGTACAAATTAGCACTTATCTAAACCTACATACTTTGGCTTTGTATTTTGTACAAAATGAATCTCCATTGGGAGGAAATAAAGAATGAAAAGGTCATCAGGTTAATTACAAACAATTGCTGAATAAAACTGTAGATTATTGTAATGTTTATACAAAATTATGTAACTGAATTTCCTTTGACTGCTCAGCGAGTTGGTGAATTCATTTTATTGCCACCCCAACTTTATTGCTCAAATTGATCTTGAACAACAGTTGGCAATATATCAGGGATCATTGTGAACTTGCACTTGACCATTTTGGAGATCTTCGAGGAAAAAAACAAAACCCCAAAAAAAATAATCCAAAATAAATAAATAAATAAATAAATAAAAAAAAAAAACAACAAAAAAAAAACCTGGGCAAAAACAATGTCTCAAAACTTTATTTGGACTTATGGACATAAGCGACATTCCTCAATAATATATAATTTTTCATGAAATTTCATGCACAATTTACTTGCATTCTATCTCGTTAGCATATTTTGATTCCTGGTTGTTGTAAGTAAAAATGTAAGCTCAGCTCTTCTGTATAAATAGGCATTAGTAAAGAAGGAAAGAAAAATCTTTGGAGCAATGGGTATCAAACCCAGTACCCTCATGTTACAAGTTACCTGATCTAACCACTGAGTTACCCATGCTGATGTAAAAGATCAAGTAATATTACTACATTACAAAATCTAAACCTATCATACAAGAACTCTTCATATTGAGGAGATGAAAAATTAACATTAAGAGAAAATGTCATAAACGTCACATATCTTTTATAAATGAAATGACACTAAATCAAAGATGCTTACAGATTTACAATACTTCCATTAAATGAGAATACAATGGCATTGTTATATAAAATACATGGTGGCATAATTACTGACAGATACATTATATACATTGACAGACCCATACAAGGTCAGAACGGTCACCGGTACATACATATGTAATATCATCTGAAAATGTACCATAGGAAACAAAACCTAGTCAGGTATACTGTCTCCCCTAACAACCAGGTAATATAACATCATCATATCTAACAAGGGGACATAAAATGCCATGAGAAACAACAATAACTAGTGATTAACATGCATATGACCAGTATCACATGTTGCTCACAACATCATGATTTTCATCAACATAGAATCTACTGCTCAGGAATATAACAGTTTTCAGTCAAATACAGTCAAGATTAATCTTTACATCTTTGTCATCACAATTACAATGCATATCATGGGCCATTACTATAACATGAACTTATTATATATATATATATATATATATATATATATATATATATATATGTTCTGCACTTTTTTCACAGCCTTAAATATATGTACACATGTAGAAATATTAGCATTTCATCATCAAGATTCCAGTACTACCATAAAAATGAAGCAAAAAATGTTATTTAATACCTAATGTGACTGTCACACTACAATGTATAGCATCAATGTATACTGACACATGAAAACTAAAGCAAACATGTTGGTCTGTATTGAACATTCTAATAATGCATTTTCAAGTTTCGAGCATACTGAAATATAGTAGTATTAGTTGTTGTGCACTGAATGCGAACAAAATTTTGTGCATGCATAAATTTTTCAATGTACTGGTCATAAATTGGATGTACACAACAGGTAAGTAATGCACTAGTACACACACATTACATAAATGTTCATCATATACAGAAACACATTGGCAACCCACTGGGAATTTGTGTAGCATAGGTATAAATAACTTAAGTCTAACCTATTGGAAACATAATTCTAGCACATCTGCAACTTGTATTATACATTTACATAACATTTATTTTATTCAATGTCTGTTCGACAACCTAAGAACTTACTCAACATCTTTTAAATGTTGAAGATCAAAACTTAAAAATTCATAACTAGCATTCACAAACATTCTGGGGTTCAATCATATATACTTGGCACATATGAAATATGGAGGATTTACACTCCAACTATGTTCACTTCTATGATGACATGTGGTTGAAGAGAACGGTCGCTTTTATATCTGATGTCACTTTACATGTCGAAACCTTCATAAATTTTACATAATAAAAATAAAAATGATGCATGCATTCCACATAGGTCAAACACACTAAAGATATGTTGTGTATAAACTGTCCTAAGCTTATAGATGTTATATATACATGCTAGAGGGAAGTTATTAATATATTCATGCATTAAATAGTTTACATTTATTTGTTATGTGTGTTAGAATAATATTGCATGTACTTACTTAAAATGGTGTTTCCTTTCATTTTTTAATTAAAATTCAGCATATGCCAGCATGTATGACAAATTTTTCATATGTCGTTATAAAATGTCTAAACCACTATAGTGTGACATGGATATAAAGTGAAATTAAGAGAACATTTAATGATGTAAATGTACTACTTTTATGATGTAATGTGGCCAACCCCCCTCCCCCCACCCCATCCCACCAAAACACACACACACACACACACACACACACACATTTCCACTCATTTTGGTGTCTCCTAAATTTGTCCAGTATATATAAATATAAGGTGACCTCGTACATGTAAATACATAAATGCAATACATGTTCTTCCATCTGGACTTTTGGTTAGATGTTTATCACTTGTGATATTGTATCTCCTGAGTTGATGGCAGTCTTCTCCACACATATAGGTATGTGTTGTGAGAACTAATTGCCCATGTATGAGGTATACTTGTGGGATATATCTACAGTCACTAGGTGGACACTGAGGAGATGTGGTAGTATATGTTCTGATTGGGTGAAATGCTCAGGTTGTGGCTGGAGGTGGACACATTCAGTGTGCGGCTGAGCTGACTCAAGCGCTCCTTGACACAGATGGCAGATACACGTGCCTCTGCATCTTGGTCCCAACATTCTTCTATGGTGGCTGCAATCTGTTCTAAACCCTGCAAGAACAAAAATAATACTGAATTATTAAAGAACCATTTAACCCTTTCTCTACCATATCAGTCAATTTGATCGATAGCATGTAAAAACAGGACTACATATCTACAGGCATTAGATATATAATCTTTATATCATATTTTTCATGATTTTCTATATTTTTGAACTATGTAAAAATCAATTAAGTACAGAGATGTATGAAATTAAAATAGGCATTTGAAGTGAAAGATGTCTTCATTATAATATGATGCAACATATCTTCACAAAGCCATTTCCCCCTCAATAATATTATTTTTATTTCTCCAATAAATGCAGTATTGTTTTTATATATTTGAAAAGCATGGATCATCCGCTTTTAAAATATATAAAACTTATTTTTAATGCCATTGCAATATTATAAGAAAATAGCAGTTTCTTGAACATGTAGTTTTATTTTTTAAATATTTTTTTTTTTAGCTTTTGTTAAATATTTAAATAGATCGGCGCTTTAACTATATTTATATGTGGAAATAGAGAAAAGTAAATTCACCCTCTAAAAGTAGAGGAAATAATTCTCAGTATTTTTATTTTATGATAAATTGAAATTGAAACTTGCTTTGTGGTTGAGTGTAAAAATGTCATCGCTGAAACCATTTGATGCATGTTGAATAGTAAATGAGTAAAAACCATGTGTATATTGTCTTCTATTGGTAAAAATGCTTTTTGATATACAAAAACAATATACACATATGCATAAAAGTAAAATCAGCAAGGCATTTTCTACTTTTTTTTCTTTCTTTTTTTTTTTTTTTTTTTTTTTGATATGCCTAAAACAAAACCTGTTATACAAATCTACTAAAGGCATGTGCATGTTGGAATGCTACATTGGAAGACTTAAAATAAATGTAATGATTTTTTTCTGCCAATATATTTTGTTCAATATTTCAAATCGTGGTATGCAGGGGCAACTCTTATTTCCATTTAAATGAAAACAATGCTGCAAATGCTTGTTTTCACATTTTGAAAATGACCTGATATTGTCAGATGAAGAATTTGACCTGGATTTCCTATTGCAGGATACATTTGATGATGACCCAAGTGATCTTTCACTCAATATAATTGATGTACTTTTGATGTACTGTAGCCACATATAGGCTGACTAGGAAAAAATGCTTAAAATCCATTTGTATGATTGATTGATTGTATATTGTTTAATGTCCCTCTTGGGAATCTTTCACTCAAATGGAGACATCACCATTGCTGGTGAAGGGCTGCAAAATTTAGGCATATGCTCAGCACTTACGGCCTTTGACCTGGAAGGGATCTTTTTCGTGCCACATCTGCTGTTGTGGCCTCATCTCTTACGACAAGCAAGGGGTACTGACGACCTATTCTAACCCACTGTAAAGCAGAATAATGACCCCCGTAGAATAACGACCTGGGGTAATTTTTCTTCAAAGAAAAATTACTCCCCACTCATAGAATAATTGGATTTTTCTGTACAAAAATGACCTGGAGTCAATATACTTCATCTTAGATGTGAAGAAAAATGACCCCCATATCATAATGATCCCTCTTCTAGAGATGTAATTTGCCAAGAATATTGAGTAATATTGACTACCCTTTCGTCCGTCCGTCCATCCGTCTGTTCATCATGCTGTTTATAAATATTTAATGATTTCGACTTTTGCATTGAATTCAACCAGATTCATGCTTGTTCAAATGTAAAGGGCACCGCCTATTTAAAACTTTGCATTGAATTCAACCAGAAAAGACACAAATTCATGCTTGTTCAAATGTAAAGGGTACGCCCTATTTAAATGTTAGACTTTCCTTAAACATTTGGCCAGAAAAGCTTAAACTTATCTAAATCATCTTTAAGTAGTATAGATTTACGTTTGTTCACATAATAATCCATAGAGGTATTGTGGGGCCATAATGCAGTCAAATTTTACAAAACTTGCAAACAGAAAAAATATACGAAATATTTATCCCCAAATTAAAAAGGTCACATTGTAAAATATATGCTATAAAAATTAAAAAGAATATTTTTTAAAATACATTATTTGCTAAATAAATGGTATGTATTTTTGTACTTAATTTTACATTGTTTAAACTGAATCAGTGTTAGCTTGGTTAGTTGGCCATTGTTGCAATGTGACCCTTAAAATAGTTTCAGAGCTATATTTAACATAATACTATACAACTTTAGAACAGACAACAAGTACGTGTAAATACATAAGTTTAAATAGATCTATAGCCATTTCAATATTTTATTGAATATACAGTACAGAGACCTTGTAAATTGACTGCTATTTATTGTTATTTTGTGTCATTATAGTAAGTTTTCTCTATGTATTTGGAAAAACGTTCTGAATTTTGTAAATGCCATCACTACACATCTTATGATTGATTGATTGATTATATATTGTTTTATGTCCCGCTCGAGAATTTTTCACTCATATGGAGACATCACCATTGCTGGTGAAGGGCTGCAAAATTTAGGACTATGCTCAGCACTTATGGCCTTAGAGATCTTTAATGTGCCACGGGGCCTCGGTTTTTACGGTCTCATCCGAAGGACCGCCCCATTTAGTCGCCTCTTATGACAAGCAAAGGGTACCGAGGACATATTCTAACCTGGTAAAGTGCTATAATAAACTAGTCACAAAAATATATTGGAAATTTGAATTTTGCATGTCTTACCGTGTAAACATTAATACATTTTTAACTGAAAATGATAAAATTTTTAATATACATGTAACTAAAGATAAATCTTCCATTATACAGATATATCATCAAATCATCAAAAAAACAAAAACAAAAAAAAAAACACCCCAAAATTGAAAATCATTAAAAACCAATAGCTTCCTAATTTTATGCGATAAAGTTTGTTTCAAATTAAGTCTCCAAATTAATGAATTCTAAAATAATACAAATAATAATTTTTACATGTATGTGTACAATTATTATCATTTTCATTATTTTTTGCAGGCAATCGCTATATAGTAGTCATTACAGAGTATTTGACAAAATGGGTAGAAGCGCAAGCAATTCCCGAAAAACAGCAGAAAATGTTCTAAACGTACTCTCCAGATTTGTGGCCAATCATGAGGTACCAAAAGTTTTAATAACCGACCACGGTTGTGAATTTTGCAATCAACTTAATGAAAAATTCTGTCACCAGTTCGGAATAGACCATCGCATCGCCTCCCCATACCATCCACAAACAAGCGGCCACACAGAAAGATACAATAGGACACTTTGCGGGATGCTTGCAAAATATGTTAACAATGAGCAGCCAGATTGGGATAAGAAGATAGTCCCAATGCTCTTTGCATATTGCACAGCGGAGCATTCATCTAAGGAAACACCTTTTTATCTGGTATACAAAAGACAGGCTTATCTCCCAGTTGATTTGGATTTACCAACAGGTATAGAAGATGAACCACCAAAGGAGGAACAGTTAAAACAAAGATTTAAAGCATTTTTTCGTCTACAGAGAAGTAGAGAGGATGCTCTCCAAAACATAAAAAAAGTCATAAAATTGTCATTCGCAACAAAAAAAAGCACCATGATAAATGGGTAGAAAACAAAGAGTACAAGAAAGGAGATTGTGTCTTGGTGCACAATACCAGAAAAATGACTTGGAAAGGAGGAAAGCTTTCAAAAAACTGGATCGGCCCCTATATAGTCGAAAATGTCTACGAAAATGGAACTTATAAATTGGAAGGATTGAAAACTGTTATCAACGGAAATAGATTGAAACTATTTGACTAAGGATGACTCCATCAGCAAAACTAAAAAGGGTCCCGAGAGAAGAAAGGTGTAATTTAAAGATGCTGATGTCATTCGAGAGAAAAAATGCTGCTCAGAAACAGAATCAGATTTTGAAAAACTGACAGAAAAAAATCCATGTTCAGGCAATGAAAGCCCTTCACAACAATTTCAAAGTGCGAAAGACAGCGACAGTAGTGACGCAACTATATTGGTTGTTGCTAGCCAAGAAAAGGATATACTTATAGACGCCCCAGAGAGTTTCAAAAACGACGATGAAAGCCCTTCACAACAATTTCATAGAGTGAACAACAGTGACAGTAGCGATGCAGCTATTGTAGATTACCAAGAGGGTGACACCCTTATTGACTACCTGTCAACTAGTGAAAAATGGCAGGATGAAAAACGGCAATTTTTGACGTTACAGTAAAAAGACACAAATAATAATGGAAGAAGAAGAAAAATAAAAATAATTGCCAACATGAAGGGGGACGGCAACTGCCTATTCTGCACATTAAGCTACATTTTGAGTGGTGTTCAAACATTTCACAAACACGCGAGACCCCGTGGGGATCCGGGTTGTTAGAATAGATCCTCAGCACCCCTAGCTTGTTGTAAAAGGCAATTAAATGGGGCAGTCCTTCGGATGAGACTGCAAAAACTGAGGCCCCGTGTCACAGCAGGTGTGTCACAATAAAGATCCCTCCCCGCTCAAAGGCCACAAGCGCCAAGCGCCAAGCATAGGCTTAAAGTTTGCAGTCCTTCACTGGTAATGGTGACATCTCCATATGAGTGAAAGATTCTTGAGAGGGACGTTAAACAATATATAATCAATCAATCAAACACATGAGAGAAAAATTAGTTACTTATATGGAAGAAAATGAAAATTTATTTTCTACGGTTGAAAGTATGCCCATGGAGCAATACATCTCAATGTCCAAAATGAAACAACTGGATACATGGGGTACCAAGTAAGAAATCCTCGCATTCGCTACATTTTGTAACACACCAGTCTTCGTGTACTGTAATTGTGGAGCAACCTGGAAATGGTTAAAGTATGCACCCCTGACAGAGGAACAGAAACAAAAATCATCATGCGTATACCTTGTCAACAAGAACGGACATTTCAAACCAGTGCTAGACGTCCAAGAGGAATTTTATTCAAGTACCCTCTACTTGAAAATTGACAATTATCTAGCATCCAAATACAAACACTACATTCCACCAGAAGTTTTAGTCATCCCTTGTCAATTCCTCCTCGGATGAACAAAAGTTAAGGGATTTCAAGGATATCAATCCTCTTCACATGTAGTGTAAGAGGTTCACAGATAAATACTGTACACCCTGCAAACACAACATTGATCCGAACATCTTTAATTTGTTGTGTGACTGGAGTAGCATTGAACAGTACTTGTACTAAAAACAACAATTGCAGAATGTACAGTGTTTATCCGTGAAAAAAGTAAAACTATGTTGCTATGTTTCCTTCTGATTTGTAAAGCCATTAAATAATAACTCTTAAACTATCGATTTGTTTTGTTTGCTTTACCTAATTGTATTTAAATGACTTTGATTATCAACCACAAGTTTAAAATTCGAAAATTATAAAAATGAAATGCATGTACTTGTGACTCTTTATTTGAAAATTATTTTAAAGAAAAATTGAAAAGGTAGCAATTACAAAAAAGTCAATGTTACTAAATTTAAGGAGGCTAGGGGTCAACAATTTGACAACCATCAGATCCAACTGATATTTTTAGATATGATATTTGAAGCATTCAATTGTTATTTGGTGAAGAATGATTTCATATTTTTTAGATTCAAGATTTCGTTATCTCTCTATATCTTTATATGGAATTCTTCTTCTAAAGGAAATCAAAATGGTCTTAAATCGGCTACGACCCCCAGCCCTCTTAAAACAAATATCCAATGATATCTGGATTATCATCTTTTGTTTATTTACATTTTTCCTATTGATAAAAAATAATAAAAGAGAAAATGTAAATGACAATGGTAATATACTTCCTGGGGACTTTTTGACCACCCCAGACCTTCTTATAAGATCAATAGATTTAGCCCCCTTTATTATCAGTAATAAAATTTTCAGTTCTAAAATATCTACTAGTGTTGAATTACTCGAAAGCTAGTACATCTGAACTTTGATAATGACAGAAAATTTCAGTTTAAAAAATGTTCAATTTTTATGTCCTTAGCTGTAATAAATTCTAATCTTTGTTTATATATACTGGACAAAAAAAGTTAAGGATCATAATTTTGACCTCAAAAATTTTTATTAACCAAATAATTATTTTGACAGATTTTACATGTATAGTTTCTCCGATGTGTCCTTAACACAATAGATTTACCTGGTTTCATATTGACGTCATAAGTGCACGATTTTTTCGCCCAAACACAAGCAAGGGGTCAAAATCAAAGTGTGCCAACATGTATATTGAAATTGAAAAATTGTGATTTTATTGTGGGTATTTATTGCTCTAATTGACTCTTAAGTGAACAATTATTGACATTAAAAGCCATGAGGCACCATTTAACTGCTCTGGAAGCTGGTCAGGCAGTAGGTATGCTTCAAGCTGGCCAAGTCCAGAGAACTGTCTCTAGACATTTTAATGTGTCCCAAACTGTGATTTCAAGGTTGTGGAATCGTTTTAGGCAGACAGGTAATGTTTCTGAGAGACCGAGATCAGGTCATCCAAGGTCCACAACCGCTCGCCAGGATCGCTATATGTCACTTATGGCTCGTAGACACAGGTTTCAGAGTGCTGTCCAACTCAATACTGACTTTCATGCAGCAAGTGGGGTGCGCATAACACCACAAACTCTCAGACAGAGACTTCATGCTGCTAACCTTCGGGCTCATCGACCTGCTGTTCGTCCCATTTTGAGGAGAAGACATCGTGTAGCATGACTCAATTGGGCTCAAAATCACATAAACTGGCAACTGCGTCGTTGGACGCCTGTTCTTTTCACAGACGAGTCACGGTTCTGCGTGGACTTTCATGACAGTCGTAGGCGTGTATGGCGCATGCGTGGAGAGCGGTACATTGATTGCTGTGTAGCAGAGCATGATCGTTTTGGAGGTGGCTCTGTGATGATTTGGGCGGGAATCAGTATTGGTGGATGTACTGACTTGCACGTGATTAATGGCAATCTTACCGGTGCAAATTTACAGGGACGAGATACTGCATCCAATTGTGAGACCTTATGCGGGAGCTATAGGCAACGACTTTGTGTTAATGGATGATAATGCTTGTCCCCACAGAGCACGTATAGTGACAGACTACCTTGCTACAGAGACAAATGAACGTATGGATTGGCGGAGTTGTTCTCCAGATTTAAATCCAATAGCACATGCCTGGGACATGTTGCAGCAAGCTGTTTCCAGACGCCCTGTACTTCCGACAAACCACCAGGAGCTTACGTTAGCTTTACAGCAGGAATGGGCACGGTGACCACAAATTGCGTACCACAGGCTCATCAGAAGTAAGCAGAGGCGTTGTTGTGCCTTTATACAGGCTCAGGGTAGGCATACACCCTATTGATATTGCCTTTATAAAGATTCAATCATTTGTAATTAAATTTGTTATTGTTGCTCATACCGATTTTCAAACTGTTTTGGGGGGCTACCTGACAATGGTTGCTCTGGCTGCTTAACGTATTGATGAATTTGTAAACACAGGTTTAAAATGTATTGTTCGATTGTCGTTGAACATTTTAAGTATATATTTAACATAATTTATTTGGTTTTGTTATGAATAAAATAATTCTGAAATCATGATCCTTAACTTTTTTTGTCCAGTATATTTTGTAAGCAAACAAAATCTTAATGTCACATTGTGAAAAGGTAAAATAAAAAGTTAAATAAAAAGTTTGTTGTAGAGTGGTGTTAAGGTGGTCTGGGACACCTGATGAAATTCATGTGTATAAAAGCACATTACCATCAAATTACTTTGCTCATTTAAAATTTTCAAAATTCACATTATTTGACCAAAAAATACATTAAGAATTTGCGTGGAAAGGGAAAAATTTTAAAAGTCCTTGCAGGACTCGAACTCACGATTGACAGATCCAAAGCCTACACTCTAACCGATTGCGCTACACTGTAAGGTGTCAACAATGTGAAAGGAAAAACATATAATTTTATTGTTTGTTTCGTTAGGAAGTACGTCACAAATTTGGAAGTGTTCCATACTTCCACAAGTTCTAAAATGCTGAAAAGCAAAACAAACACTGTGAAAGTAAAAGGAATCAAAAGTTTTTGATCACATAAATAATAGAAAAAACAAAATGTATAAAGTCAGTACATGTATTTAACTTTAATTTTAATTAATGAACTTTTAGGGGAAAAAAAAACCACCAGTAAAGTGTCTACATCTACATTGTTTTCTTGTGTGAATTGAACAAAGCTAATAAACAGGTGTACAAACAATCTGCAAACATGATTGTTGTTAATTAGGATTCAAGCATATTTATCAAATTACTGCATGTGTAAAAACTGTACAAAGAGATATTCTTCATATTATATCAAAATTTGCAATTATTTTTCTTATACAAGCCTTTTATTGGGTGCAATTCATAAAAAAATGCCATTATTTATCAGAAGTTTAACTGATCTGACTTTCTTAAATGTAAATATAAATCAGGGCGATTATAAAGCCTCTCAAATGAAGCAAGGCAATCAGAAAGATAGGGCTGATTTCAGTAGGTCAAGATATTTAGGACACTTCATGTTTCAGAAGGGGGGTGAGGGGGATGTGACCACCCCAGATGGTCATGACCAATATACCATTTGATGCTCCATTACACAAGGAACAAGAATATATATGGTTTAGGGGTGGGATCTCAACGGTTTTTGAGATATTAGGGCACATCCTGTTTCAGGGTGGACAGAACCATGTCGGACGGTCATGACCTACATATAATTTGATGCTAAATTACACAAGGAACAAGGATATATATAGTTTATGGGCAAGGATCTCAATGGTTTTTGAGATATTAGGGCACTTCCTGTTTCTGGGGGGACGGGACCACCCCGGAGGGTCATGACCTATATACCATTTGATGCTTCATTACCCAAGGAACAAGAATATATATGGTTTAGGACTGGAGATCTCAATGGTTTTTGAGATATAAGGTACTTTCCCATTCCTGGGGGGTGGGGATGACCTCGTGGACCAGATCTAATGAACCATATATATTGTCCGTAAAACTCAATATATGCAACCGAAGACCTCATGTCAATATCACTAGAGCAGTTTTAAAGTTATAACCATTTACAATATATTGTATAATTTTTCCCATAGACACCCCTGAAAAAAATGTTACACACCCCCGAAAAAAAATATGGTTGACCACCCTGAATTAAAAAAAAATCTAACCAGGGTGCACAAATATATATGCAGGCCTATCATATCCTAGAGTTTGGTACAATTTCATCTAGCCATCTCTGAGATATGATTGATTGATTAAATATTGTTTAACGTCCCACTTGAGAATCTTTCACTAATGGAGACGTCACCATTACCGATGAAGGGCTGCAAATTTAGGCCTATGCTTGGCGCTTATGGCCTTTGAGCAGGGAGGGATCTTTTATGTGCCACACCTGCTGTGACACGGGACCTCGGTTTTTGCGGTCTCATCCGAAGGACCGCCCCATTTAATCGCCTTTTACGACAAGCAAGGGGTACTGAGGATCTATTCTAACAACCCAGATTCAGAGGTGAGAAAGAAGAAGAAGATTAAGTTTAACATCAATGAAAGCCAGGTCATAAAGATTGAGTTATGACAGGCTAATGAAAAATCAAGATGCTTCTCTTGTACTGATATACATGTAATTAGTAATTTATGATGAATGATGCATATCAGTTCTCTAATTTCGACTAAATTCACATTCCACATCAGAGTACCATGCAAGAGGGTTTAGACACTGTGCACAGTCAAGAATAATATCTGCCCTTCTTAAAAAATTCTACATGGAATCTAGATTCATTCACATTCCCTCAAAGCTAGAGAATTTTCACCAAACCTGTTGGTTTTAATCTAAATTTCTTCAGTATTGCTAATAATCATGCTATATAATTAAGGATCAAATTGTGTTGAATGGCTGAAGAAAGGCAAATCATGGTCAAAATTGTACAATATGTGTTATTTAGTAACATTTGTCAAGTCAACAAAATTAATTTGATTGTGATGTTTTTGTAGTATTGTAAAAGACACATCAGCTCATGGATTTAGAATTTCTTATTTTTGACTATAATCTAATGAGAGGGGTTGAAATATATGTATTTCAAGGAAACAAGGTCAAAAAAATATGCACTTATGGACCTTTGACCCATCGACCTCTTTGAGGTTATGGAACACCATGAAAAACTATGAAAAATTGTTCCCTGTTAAATTCCTAATAAAATTATATGTCATAAGTCTACCACAAATTGGGGCACAAAGACATTTAAAATGATTTAAAAAATAGTATCAGTATTTTAACAAGAGGCCCAAAGGCCTTAATGGTCACCTGAGTACCATAGCCCATACATAGACCTGTCAGGGAGTCTCATATTTGCATGTAAGCCTGATCATTCTGGAATCTTTTGTTCACAGCTTTATGATCTTTCTAAATATGCATACAACTCCCATTCAATTATAATAGAAGTAAAGATGAAGTTTGAAGCATTTAAATCAGCCCATATTTTCCTGACCTATAAGGTGCAATGAATTTCACGATTTGGTAAAGGGCTTCATGGACATGATAAACACGCATTTGGGTTTTCTCCCACATGTGTGGGAGTAGAGAGGATTTTTAAAACTTTCTCTTAGGACTCCAGGAAAGAAGGAGACCTGGAATTTATAATCTGTGTCCCCATTGTCCCAAAGATGCTTAATACAAACTTTTCGAAGAATTGGAATGGTAGTTATTAACACATTTAGTCTCCCAGCATTTTGGTCCCACCCTCAAACCAAAACCCTTACCATTAGTCTAGTCAATCTATCAAAATTTAAGCCAAATCTCAAGAAAATTGCTACAAAGCTAATTACCAGTGAAAACAAAGGTGTTTATAAGTACAAATGCCATCTTAAAAATACACATTTCTATAATTTGCAGAAAATAGTTTTTTGGGGGGGTAAATATGATGGGTTTTCATTGAAAAATCGTGGAAATCTGGAAAAATGTAATGACTAGATTAAATTAGTGGACATCAATTTATGCTGAACTAAAATGAAAGGATTGAATATGTACAACTAATTGAAAAAGTTTAAAAACAAATATTGCAGGAATTTTGGGGTAAGAAATAGGTATTGAAAAATTGCCGGGAATCTGGAAAACTTTAATAAATTGCAAAGATCTGGAAAAAAGTTAATAACTTAATAATAACTTTATACTTATTTAGCATATGTATTGTATCTTATGTTTATATCATTTTATTTCAATATTTAATTGTTTTATGTACTGTAAAGCACCTTTGAGCATACAAATGTATGAAAAGGGTGCTATATAAATATTGTATTATTAATATTTAATCTTGATAAGGATTGAACATGTACAACTGGATTAAAATCATTGACAACAAATATTGAAGGAATGTTGGGGGAAAAATAGGGGTGAATTTGTTTTAAATCATGGCAACCTGGAAATATTTAAGAACCATATCAAATCAATTGGTATCAACTTATTTTGTAACTGGATAACAGGATCAGATTTGTACAATTGATGCTAATAGATATGGAATTAACATCCTTTTTATTGTAAAGGACAAGGAATATTACAGATTTTCAAATCTAGGTCTCGTTTTCAGTCTCATCATCAGATTCTGGGGTATTTCTTGAATTGGAGCAGTTGATTCCTCTACATTTCCACATCCACCAGAAAACGCTATGCCATTTTTTTGACAGCTACATTTCTTATTGTCACAGTCAGTTTTACGATTGCAGTGGATGACTTTCAACAGAAAGTTGGGTGCAGGTTGTTTAGACATTTGAATAGATAGGAGTTTGCCAGAGTTCAATCCCATTCAGTAGGATCGAGATCTGCAACTGTTTTGCCTTTCCAGTACTGACACTGTAAGTAAACTCGAATTGAGTGAAACAAGGCAGTATTAAGAGTTGGTGGAAGTGACTGCACTTGGACCACAACATGCGTCTTAACTGACATTGTTTTGGTCGTAAACCTTCTCCACCTGAGAATGTCTAAACCCTCTAGAGGTGCCCTGCCATACAAGCTGACTAATGCTTCCTCTCCTGTCTTGATTATATCTTCTTTGCTAACATTTTCTTGCAGAAATACAACTCCTTGCGATTTTAGATAAACATCATTCATTACCTTTTTCAAGGCAGCAGGTCTTCCAATGCCATGCAAATGACCAGTTCTGTCACACCCTGTTAAAGCATGAATAAAAAGGAGTTGATGACAACCATCAATTCCAAGAACTGACTGTGCTTTAGATATATCCCAAACTCTGTGGTTTTTCATTTGTCAGAGGTGAAAAAAATGTTATGTCTGTCTTCTTTTGCATAATGGCACAGCAGAACCAGCAAATCAGTGTCTTCTCCATATACAACCACTGTGTAATCGTCTGTCTTATCAACAGCTGTCTGACATATCAACAAATCTGCATCACCCTCACTTTGTATGGCTTCAACATTGCTTTCCTCTAGTTTTCATACAAGGAGGTCAACAAAGCATTGCTTATTCAATTCATTCAAAAGAAATGTTTCCTTCTTTCCTCTCAGCGGCATGTTCTCAGTAAATGTTATAGTCTTTGTTTGAATTCCTTTGCTGCGTCTTATGCGAGACATATCTTTAGTTGACGTACAATTGTAACCATCCATAACAATAATGGGATTTTGAAAACACCTTTTAACATGATCAACATATTTTGAGCAAATCTGAGAAAATGTCTGGCCTTTGGACCATGGTACTTGATGCAGTAAAGATCCTCCATCGATAACATTCACCAAATTTGTTGTGGTAAGTTCTTCAGCAGGACAGTTACCTGTACTCCATATAGCTTCACCAAGCATAGCTTTTACTGCCTGCTTTAAAAGACCATTTGATTCAAATATTGATGATGAAAAGCTTGAAAGTTTGTATTGAAACAACTCAGCTGTTGTGTTGATTGATTGATTGATTATTTATTGCTTTCCGCCACACTCAACAATTTTTCAGTTATCTGGTGGCGTCCAGTTTTTGTTGGTGGAGGAGAGAACCCAGATACAATGTACCTGGGAAGAGACCACCGACCTTCCGCAAGTAAACTGGCAAACTTGCTCACACAACGCCGTGGCCGAGATTCGAACACGCGCCGACAGAGGTGAGAGGCTTTGTGATTTTGAGCCCGATGCTCTAACCACTCGGCCACGTAGGCCCCGCTGTTGTGTTGAGTGTTTCTGATCCAACAGCTGTCAACCTCTGAAACATGCACTGAGGATCAATCTGTGAGAACTGTGTGACATAAGTGTTCGATTTATATATTCATTTATTTATTTTATATCAAGAGTAACTTTCTTTTTGAATGAAATTTCTGAGGCCAATTGTCCAGCTATAGACTGTATAATTTTACCACCTATACTCTTTGCAGCATCTGCATTTGCATCATTGTCTGCAATCATTCCAGTTTCAATACTATGCAAAGTCTTGTCATGTAAGACAGAAGAGTTCCTGTTACGCAATACACTGATATCTTTGTTGTCTTTTTTCCATTCTTGATCTGGACATATCAACATGCTGGTCACTTTTTGGTATCCTGTGTTAGTAAATGTTTGCATTACTTGATTGTATTCTGCTAATGTTGGCATAGACAAAAGCCAACGCACCCTCTGAGCTTCCCCCATTCCTCTTCCACGTTAATTCGCCCATAGATTTCACGCTTCTCATCAATATCTGCTCTGTAAATTTAAGTCAGTAGACAAACCTGACCAATACTGATCAGTTCTACGTAAAACATGGTTTCCCTTCCTGAAATGATTATTTACCTCGGAGTGGATTTTGTCTAGGTCCTGCATTTGAGATAGATACAAATACACAGATTTTAGCATTCAGGTTGTGACCTGCAGCTGCAAAATATGACAGCATTTCCTGCAAGGTCAATAGATAAAGCTGCCAATCCCCTGTCCTTTCTGCAATCAAGAAGCATTTCAAAATGGCAACCACCTCAATAAATAACAGCCATAATTTTGATGTTCGAGATTGTTGAATTTCATTCGTTTTTATCTTGAATGCATTTCTCCAATGTAGTGAAAACAGGATCATCAAGTGCCTGTTGAACAGAAATGTCTTTTGAGCATAGACGATGGTATAACTCATCTGCTTTGTTTAAAATGAGATTTGCTTCCTTAAAATCAATTTCAACTTCATCACACTGATTCAAACCAAATAGATGTTCTTTCAGCATGCATTGTAGTGCAGTGTCTAAAAGCATCATTGCTCAAACTGCATGAGAAACTGCCTTTCCGTTTAACATATGACTAACAGCGTTTGGTGCATATAAGAGTTCTAGTATTTCTATAAGCCCAGAACCTGACATAAATCTTTCAATGCTGCCAAGAAAACTCATCTCTGCATGGAAAGCATAGCAACAACCACGTTGCTACATTCATCACTGCTTGTCATCATAACTGCTTTCCAATACAATGGTTGATCAAACATTATGATTGTAGTTCGATTATGTCATGAAGCTTCTTTAGAAACAAACATCAACATTGAAAAGATGCAATTTAAATCACTTGGGTTCAGATCAATCATGGGCAAAAATGTTATATCCGAAACCCTTTGATTATTGCCTTCTAGAACCATTTGCATCATCCCAGACCAACCAGGCATAGGTGATCTTAAAGGCCATATAATTTCTCAAGATGTTGATCTTCCAAGAAAAGTTCATGCTTTTAAGAGGTCTCAGCTCTTGGAATTTAACTTCTTGCGTTTTTCCATATTGAAGTAAAATAGGTTGATATGGCCAGATGCAATTAAGTCATCAGTAGTAACATCCAAGCGTTGTATGCGTTGAGGGTTTTTCTTTAACCCAGGAGACAAACAAGATATAATCCCCGTACCATGAAAGGTGTTATTTCCATCAATGGTATTGATGTTATGGTCTACATTATCTGCTACAAACTGTAGACAATGTGATTCGTCTAGAGGACAGGGCTCTTGCTTTGATGAAATGACAGATGATTCGAATTTCTTGACTTCAGAGTATGATGAACAAAACCTCATGGTGTTTAGTGTATGTATTAGAAAAAGGGTATCCAAACATATGATGAAGAGGTTCTATCACTAGTCTTGGTCTTGTGGCTTTTACGATAGCTTGTCCAATTGATTTAACTTTGGTAGATGGTACATTCTCAGAAGTTACGGTTTTCAGATATGATGATAAACTGTCTGGTAAATGACCCTCTTTTGACAGAATATCCTGAACGCTTGGATAGAATGCTCTATCTACAGGCATGTTTCATATATCATTCTTGATAAGTGTTGCCTCTGTTTTTATCAGAAATCTTCTATTCTCTTCATCGGACTTTAAAACTGCTGATTCCTTATAAAATTATGCAATATAGTTGCGGCAGTCTAATGAAATGTAATTACATTTTCTTTGCCGTTTAATTAAGATATTATGATGTTTCTTCAATTTGATTTGCCTCGTCTCCAGAAAGACTTTTCATGTAGTATACTAGATCTTTGATTGTTGTCAGTTTGTCTTCATTTTCTTCCAAGCATGTCACTTGTAAGAAAAGTTTGTGGCTGTATTTGGCCGACCTCATGAATAAGATGCACTTTCTTTGCATGTTGAAAACACCTCTGGCACTTTTCTTCCTGATCGAAAATTACTGTGATAAATGACATCAACCGCATGAAGATCCCCAGCAAATTCTATCCTACTTTTAACTTCAACTGCCCATTCATCATTTCTATCCTTGCATATCTGTTCAAAAGTTGATTGAAATTGTGTCATTAACCAAGCGTACATCATGTTTTTTTCCGTTTTGCATTACCATGAACTGGTTTTCCACAAAATAGACAGCCTTCTTTGAAATTGAATTGCTTTTCTGATCTAAGTAATTTGGATGGAATAGGGATTACCGGTGATGTTAATTTTCTTTTCAAACTTTTTATAACTATGGGATTGACATAAATACATCAACATTCCTCATGAATGACCTGTCCAGCCCTAGTAGATATAGAATCGCCTCTTTCAGAGCTTGCATTGTTAATACCAATGCTTCCCTTTCCCCGTAAAACAATTGTTTTCCCCATATATAGATCTTTGTTTTCCCCATATATAGATCTTTGTTGCAGAGAACACATATATCCATCTTTGTATCGATTTAATTCAGCAGATAAAACATTGCATCCCCCCCCCCCCCCCCTTATTCAATGCTTTGATTTTTTGAATATTAACTCAAAAAAATGTTTTATCTTTTGATATACAAAAAATCTTAAATGTTTTTAAAAATTGCCTTCAAATTTGTTGTTTTACGTTCTATGTGTACAGAATGCATAAAAATGTCACTATGGCTCACCATATATTATTTTTGCAAGTGAATAAAGGTATCACACCGGTAATTATTTTCACTATATATTACTATAGAGGGGGAAAAATCATTAAAAACAAGTTTACAAAATTGATGCCAAATAATACACTCGGAAATGTTCTATGTTACCTCTCTCGTCTGCTGACACTAGAAAAAAGACACCCTACACTGCATTTTCGAAAAATTTTTACCCGCAAACAAGATTACCCTCAAATCCACGTGTTTTTCACATGTGTGTAAGCAGACCAAGTGCTCATCAGGAAGAAGCCTCAGCTACCAACATCAAATAGTTCCACTGTAAACAACTGATTATTTCTACAAATTACACAAAATTTCCTAATCAGGGGTACAAAAAATAAGAGAAAAGAAGAAGGGGAAACGAGAAAATTCACCCATTAAAAAAATTATTCTTTTAAATATACGGAACTACAATTGACTAAGTTCATTTTGATTGGACAATTACCGGTGTGATACCTTGAAGGCCATTTCCACCTCCATAAGACAATTTGATTTTGGATTGATTGATTATTTATGGCTTTCCGCCACACTCAACAATTTTTCAGTTATCTGGTGGCGTCCAGTTTTTGTTGGTGGAGGAGAGAACCCAGATACAATGTACCTGGGAAGAGACCACCGACCTTCCGCAAGTAAACTGGCAAACTTGCTCACATAACGCCGCAGCCGGGATTCGAACACGCGCCGACAGAGGTGAGAGGCTCTGTGATTTTGAGCCCGATGCTCTAACCACTCGGCCACGGAATTTGATTTTGGACATCTGCTTTAAAAATGTTTGATTTAAGATTATGGACCTAATGTACTTCTGCTGCTGGAATCGGGCAATGAATGATTGTATTGATACGTAAATTTAACTAGTCCCCCTACTTTACCCGAGTTCATATCGTTAAATACTTAAGTGCCAAGCATCAAATAAACATTAAGAGACTCAAGAACCCCATTTTGATGTACTTATTTAACATAAATGATTATAGCAGTTTATGTAGATCTTTCTCAACTATGCTTTCACAGCATATCTCATAGACTTGTGTCATCATGACGTCATATTTTAAGTCATATTTCCTGTGTATGGAGGAGACGAATTGTAGCATAAATGAAAATTCAAATTTTATGGTTCGTGGTCATATTAAATACCCCCTTTTCAACGTCTTCCACAAATTATATTTTTGTATATTTTTGATATCTTGTTAAGACTGTATTGTAGTATAACTTAAAGCAATAAAACCTTTTGTAGCAATTTTCTTGTGGTCATTTTGTATAATGACTAGACTACATTGGGATCACGAAATTTATAATTTTGGTAAAGGGCTACTTGATCATTCTAAGTGTCCATTTGGGTTAAATGGTATCAATAGCATTAAAGATGTTTTCTAAATATTTTACACTTGAAAACTATATACCAAGTTTGACCCACCCTGGGGTCAGAACCTTTACCCTTGAGATCATGAAATTTACAATTTTGGTAAAGGCCTTTTCTGCTCTATATTATTCTGCATTCATTAATTCTCAAAAATGTGCAGTTCTAAAGAAGAATATTTTTGAAAATTGGTCACTTTTGCTAGTTTTGGCCCAGCCCCTTAGGCCCCAGAGGGGCAGGAATCCCAAAATTTACAATTTATGTCCACATTGTCCAAAAAACGCTTAATACCAAATTTTAAAAGAATTCGAATGTTAGTTATCAAGAAGTTAAAAATTCTCAACTTTTAACACATTTAACAAGACCAATTAGACCCAAGCTCATACCTACTCCTGGAATCATGAAATTTTGCAATTTTGGTAAAGTGCTACCAGCACTACCTGAATATCCATTTAGCTTCAATTAGGTATTAGTAGCATTAAAGAAGATGTTTATTAAATGTTTTACACATAAATACCATACCCTTTAACCCAGGGATCATGAAAGTTACAATTTTGATAGAGGTCTTCTTGCTCTACAATATTATGCATTTAGATTTTGTTGAAAATGTACAGTTCTAGAGAAGATTTTACAAAATTGGTCACTTTTGCCAGTTTTGGCCCTGCTCCTAAGATCTCAGGAGGATAGGAGTCCTGAAATTTACAATTTATGTCCACCTTGTCCTAAAGATGTTTCATACCAAATCTGAAAAGTGTTGGAATGGCAGTTATCAAGAAGTTAAAAATGTTCAATTTTTAACACATTTAATCATTGATCATAATGGCCTCACCCTTATACTAAAACCCCCGCCCCCAGGATCATGACATTTACAACTTTGGTAAAAGGCTGCCTATTTTATTTAAATATCCATTAGTTTCAATTGGTATCAATAACATACAAATGTAATCAGGTTTGGCAAAATCAACTGAAGAGACTTTGAAGTAAAATTAACAGCAGACCACTTATAGAAAATATAAAACAAGGATGAGAATATTGCTAGCAACAGAATATTAGCATAATAAGAGGAAATTCCAATTAATTTTGCACCTCACATATTCATACTATACAGCATGTTTATGATGCAAGTCTTGCAGTATGGTTACTTTTTAGGTATTAAATGCCTGAACTTTGTTTTTGAGGTCATAGCTTAACCTGTTTAGCTTGTTGAAGCATGCATAATAAATATAGTCTGGGACAGATTGTCATTTTGACATGGACTGCAATCTTCCTAGTTCCTGAAGATAACTCAGATGTCCTAGGCATTGGGTAAGCAGTTTACATAGTGTATCTTGTTGTCTCTGTAACATCATGCTGGTCATGATCACTGCTAATCTGAGATTCCTCTGATTCTTATTTATATTTGTGACATCTGATGATCTTCCCCACACATGGCACAATATGAAAGTGGGGTAAGAGTCAGAGGAATCACTAATGTCTTTTCTGAAGTATGATATAATGGGCCTAAATGTTGCAAGAGTAGATCGGAGATCCCAAGACAATTTTCGTCGTGTCATGTTAGGCAGTCATACGATTGTATGTTGTTTCATTTGTATCACCTCGTAATTTAACTATTCTTATCGTATACAAAACAAATCAATTGATTAAATAACTGATGTTGTCATATATCAGACACAGGTTCAGCATATATCGGACACAAAATTTTGCGTGATCAATATAGATTACTTGAAAATATTCATTATTATTAAATATGAAAATTGTTCCAGTCTTTTTTATATCTACTGGTCTGAAGTTTTATATCTACTGGTCTGAAGTTATCAGTATAAATTTAAGTTGATAGACCAAGTGAACAGTCTAATAAAAAAATTATTTATAGCTCAGTAATATTCATAGGAGGAAGGATTTTGGGATCTTTTGGTTATCTGCAATTTCATTTCTCTTTCAGAATGAATTCCATGATAGTTAACTCAAGTACACAAGTTCTATGGTGTGACCACTGACCAGGCTGATTTCAACATGCCATTCTGATACTAGTTACAGTATTCAGGCCTTGATCAATGACTAGAGATCCAAAATGAGCTTACTTTAAATGACATTTCAGTTCATTCACAATTCCCAAGCAAGTCTGATGAATTTCTTTCCAATATCAGCAAACTGTTTCAAATAGCTGATTTGATTGATACAAGATCATACAAAATATTTTTATTAATTTTAGATAGATATATGCCAACAAAATAATTGCACTATTATTTTTTAGAATATGTCATTGATGTTCACTCAAAGAAAAGTAGGCTAAAACTTATCCAGACAATCAATGGCACGTTTTGTGATACTTGCCTTGCCCTCAAACTTGCAGGTAATATGTATTGCTGTTATAAATAAAGTATTCTATGCCCTGCAATCAAATGTCAGGGGCATATTGCCTTGTATGTATCACTTACATCCTTGGTTATACTTTTGAACTGAAACAGGTAGGGCTTTTATATATCATTATACATTCTTTGTGACAAGAAATATTTGTTCGTATGAAAAAATTTAAGTACTTCATTATTTTGACCTTTGACCTGCTAATATGAAATGATTTTCAGGCTTGTAAAAGCTTGTATTTGATATGACTTATAGGGCAAAACTTCTTTTATTAATTGGATTACGGATTTTTAAAATAAAAAATAGGGTTGGTCTGTCGAAATGGAAAAAAAAAAACCCACACATTTGAAACACTGAAAATCGAAAACTAGAATAACTCTTTTTATAAACTCTGTTTAATTTGTTTGTTTTTTGTATTAGACACATGCAAGTGATGAATCAATAGTTTCTATGTCTTTGGTAAACTTTTTTTTGTTTTTTTGTTCATTATTTCATGATTTATCCTTTTATAACATGGAATTTCCATCATTATAAATGAGGACAGTAGAGCCATTGAGCATCCTTAGATCATGTCAGATCTACATTTATCTATCACCCTTCAAACTAGGACAACACTGTTTCTGACACTTAAACAACAATTGACTGTCATTGAGACAACTCGCAAAAATGTGAAAGTATCACACACCAGTGATACCATTATTCACTGGACAAACTTCAAACCAATGGCACATGTGATTTCTAGATGTTTTACACATAAATACTATATACCAATTTTGGCCCTGCCCTGGGGTCAGAACTTTTATCCCAGGGATCATGAAATTTACAATATTTATAGAGGCCTTCCTACTCTACATTGCTATGCACTTAGTTTTTCTTACAAATGTGCAGTTCTAGAGAAGAAGATTTTTCAAAATGGGTCAATTTTTGGCAGTTTTGGCCCCACCTCTAGGGCCCCAGGGGAGCAGAAATCCTGAAATTTATAATTTCTGTCCACCTTGTTCCATAGATGCTTCATACAAAATTTCAGAGGAATTGGAATGGTTAAAAATGATCATTTGTTAATAAATTTAATCACTAACCATATTAACCCCACCCTCATACCAAAATTCCTACCCCTGAAATAATGAACTTTACAATTTTGGGAAAGGACTACCTGTTCATTCTAAATTTTTATTTATTTTCAATTTGCTATCAATAGCATTAAAGGAGATGTCTTTTAAATGTTTTATCCATAAATACCTACCAAGTTTGGTCCTGCCCTGGGGTCAAAACCTCTACTTCAGGGATCATGAAATTTATAATTTTGGTAAAGGCCTTCCTGTTCTACATATCTATACATTTAGTCCCCCCCCCCCCCCCCACACAAATTTGCAGTTCTAGAAAAGACAACTTTTGAACACTAGTCACTTTCTGGCCCCACTCTTAAGGCCCCAGTGGGGCTGGAGTCCTGAAATTTATAATTTATTATATGATTGATTATATATTGCTTAACATCCCACTCGAGAATCTTTCACTCATATGGAGACGTCACCATTGCTGGTGAAGGGCTATAAAATTTATACCTATGCATGGTGCTTACGGCCTTTGAGCAGGTAGGGATCTTTAACGTGCCACACCTACTGTGACACGGGGCCTCAGTTTTTTCGGTCTCATCTGAAGGACCGCCCCATTTAGTTGCCTCATATGAAAAGCAAGGGGTACTGAGAATCTATTCTAACAACCAGATCCCCACGGGGTTACAATTTTTGTCTGCCTTGTCCAAGACATGCTTTATACCAAATATGAAAACAATTGGAATGGTAGTTATCAAGAAGTTAAAAATGTTCAATTGTTAATGCACAACGGACGATGCATGACAACAGATGCAGACCAATTGCAATTAGTCACCTGTGTTTACTCAGGTGGCCTAAAGATTTAGAAGAGATAATTTATTCATTTCATCCTTAGATCAGTGAGCCTCAGTTCTAATCCAAGGTTTCTACAATTTTACAGCTCTGTTTCCCAGGAGTGCTACATACCGGATGTTGAAGCCAATGATTCTTTATTGTTGGCCTTAGTTTCTTCATAACAACTAGTTCCTGCATGTCCTCTAGTGTTGGATGTGACCCAGCTTCCTCTTCAAATGGCAGCTGATATTCATCAGATGGTTGGTCAGAACAGGAATTGCGACTAAGTAGCTCCCATAGGACTAGTCCACAAGCATACATGTCAATTCGCAAAAATGCATCCTTCCGAAAACTGATTGCACCCTCTAATATTTCAGGAGCCATATACCGACGGGTTCCAACCTGAAAATATTATTCATCAGATACAAGAACATGTACAACAAAATTTTGTAAATTTTTTTTATGATACTTTGGATTGTATCATCGACACATATATGCAAGGAGAAAATTTACAATAACATGCAATATAGTACATGTGCAAATAAACCCAGGTGACAACAATAGGTCCATAGATCTTAACAGTCAACTGAATACTATTCTGAGTCTTTCAGCTTTATGATCTTACTAAATATTTAGTATAGATGACAAGATGAAGTTTGAAGCATTTAAAATGTTAAATCACAGCCCTTATTCATTTGACCCTCCACACCTTGATGAATTATATCTATAACTTTAGTAGGCACTGTATCCTTTCCTCAAAATGTGTATTCATCTTTCATTGAACATCAGAAGAACAAAAGAAGATTTCTTAAGCATTTAAGCATTACACACTCTATGGCCATTTTGGCTTCCCCCTCGCCCTGGAATTCAGTACCCCTACCCCAGGGGTCATGAAATTTCCAATTTAAGTAGACCGTTTATCATCTTTCTAGATATTGCTACAAATCTACAATGCAGAGTAAATTAAAGTAGATTTTCTAAAATAGAACACATAACCATAAATAACCCTCACACCCCCCCCCCTCCAAAGTTTCAACTGACTTGACCATTAAGGTTTAAAGCCATATTGGCCTTGTCCTAAGTCTGAACCCCTGACCCAGCCTGGGGCAATGTATTTCACAATTTAAGTACATGCAGATGAAGGCTTCATGGACATCATAACCATGCATTCAGTTTATCTTTCTTTCATTACTGTGGAAGTAACGAAAAAGATTTTTTTTTTCTAAGATGTAATGCATTTTAACTGTATATGGGCATACTGGCCTCACCCTAGGGCCTAAACCTTTAACCCAAGTGCCACCACTTTCACATCTTATGTAGAGGACCTCATGGACTTTGTAACCATGCATTTAGTTTCTCTCACACATGTCCAAGAGTAGAGAAGATTTTCTAAGATTTAATACACATTTACTATATGGTCATATTGGCCCTGCACTAGAATCTGAACCCCTGAATTTAGTGCCTCAGGGTCATCATAACCATGCATTTGGTCCCCCCCCCCACCTTTGTGAGGAAGTAGAGAATAATTTTGCATTGTTTTCATGAAATTTACAATTTGGGTAAAAGGCTAACTGCTCCTTTTAAATATCCATTTACTTTCAACCTAGAACCATTTGCCATCAATGAAATGTTTTTCATTGACATAAATACTGTGTCAAGTTTGGCCAAGCCCTGGGGTTAAAATTTCTATTTCATAAAATTTACAATTTTGGTAGAGGCCTTCCTGCTCTACATCACTGTGCATTTAGTTTTTCTTACACATGTGCGGTTGAAGAGTGTAGAGAAGAAGATTTAGAAAATTGGTCAATGTTTAACAGTTTTTGCCCTACCTCTTAGGCCCCAGAGGGGAGAAAGAATTCTGAATTTACAAATTATATTCCCTTATCCCAAAGATGCTTCATATCAAATATGCAAAAATACAGCACTGCTAAACCAGTACATGATATGCCCGCATACATTATTGACCCAAAAATTTAAATCCAAGGGCCATAACTCCTTCAAAAATTTGAGATAGCATTCCTTTTCTAATATGCACATCTACACACTGTGATCTTTCTTTGTACCATATTTCATTAAAATCCCCTCAAGGTTTAGAAGGAGTTGCGAAGAAAAAGTATTTTGCATAAAAAAAAAAAACTAAGTCTATGGGCCATAACTCCTTTAAAAAAATTGGACAGTGTAAAATGGACCTTGCAATATGTCTTTCTAAACATTATGATCTTCTTTTATACCAAGTTTCATTAAAATCCCACAAAGGGTTTAGGAGGATTTGTGAAGACAAAGTTAAGGGGACAGATAACAGCAGTATAGCATAATACACCCACATTTTATGCAGGCGTACAATAATAAATTGGAATGGTAGTTATCAAGAAGTTATAAATGTTCAATTGTTAAAACATTTATATTGACCATTTTGACCCTACTCTGATACCAAAACCCCTACCCCTGGGATCAAGAAATTTAAAATTTTGGTCAAGGGCTACTTGCTCCCTCTAAATATCAAATTAGTTTCAGTTTAGTACCAAAAGCATTAAAGATGTTTTTCAAAGTTTCACACATAAATACAATACACCAAGTTTGACCCCGCCCTGGAGTCAAAACCTCTACCATCTTGTGTGGATCTGGGTTAGAATATGCCGTCAGCACACTTTGCTTGTCATATGAGATGACTAAATGGGGCGTCCTTCGGATGAGATTGCAAAAACAGAGACCTTGTGTCACAGCAGGTGTGGCATGTTAAAGATCCCATCCTGCTTAAAGGCCATAAGCACCGAGTATAGGCCAAAAATTTGTAGTCCTCCAATGGCAAGTCTCCATATATGAGTGAAAATTTTTGAAGTAGGACATTAAACAATATACAACCAACCAACAAAAACCTCTACCCCAGGAATCATGAAATTTACCATTTAGGTAAAGGCCTTCCTATTCTACATCGCTATGCATTTATTTTTCTTACACATGGGTGTTATCAAAGAACATTTTTGAAAATTGATCAATTTTTGGTACTTTTTGCCCCATCCCAAAGGCCCCATACATGCAAGTGTCCTGAAATTTACAATTCATGTTCCCTTTGTCCCAAAGATGCTTCATAGCAAATTTGAATAGAACTGGAATGGTAATTATCAAGAAGTTAAAAATGTTCAATTGTTAATAGATGACACATGATGAAGGACGCAGAATAATCACACACCTCAGTTTACTCACATTCTAATTTTGGCATACATTTTATACATGTAGATCAGTTCTGGTGATTTTGTGGAAGGAGTTTGTTCGAAAACAATTCTGGCAATTCTAGAGTTTTAATACTTGAGTGGTGGTAGTGTATACCCATAATCATTCAAGCATATAATTATTTCCCCTTGGACCTTACCTGGATAATAGTTCATGCCTGGGGCTAGCTCAGCTGTGTTAATTAGGTATTTGTAAAGAGGACACAAAGACAATGTTTGCTTGTGGGATGGATAGCTAATTGGTCAATTTAACAACAACCCCCCCCCCCCCCCCCCCCCGGACAGGTGCAAAGCAATATGCCCCTCTTACCATGTGTGTGGTGGTGGGGGTGGGGGTGTTACATAAAGATTTGAATCCACACAACTTAGGAACATTTGCATTTGATTTAGTGTGGCCCTGCTACTTCTGAAAAGAATTTGCTTTCATTAATGTCTCATATATTTCCATATAAAACTTTGATCCCCTAATGTAGCCCCACCCCACATCATTTCAACTTTTCTGCCCCCCTCCCCCTTGAGAGAAGATTTTTCCTACATATCAGCATAAAAAGGTTAAGATAACAAACAGAGATCGATCTAATAAATTCTATATGGAGACACAAATTAGAAAATTGGGCTAACATGGACCCCTGGATATACCAGAGATGGGATCAGGTGCTTATCTGGGAGTAAGCATTGGTCATACTTGCCGTTTGCCCTATATCTTGATCAGGTAAACAAAGTAATCTGTAGTTCTGGATTTAAACTTAATCTTTGCCCACTCGCCAAATAAAATTTTGGATAGGTAACCCACATGGTAAGTACATGAATCAGTTTACTTCCATTGTAGTCTTTTCAAAAATCAAGATGAATAAATATTTTCTATCGGGTTTGGTATTCTGATAATCAATGTTGAATATCTCATGCAGTTTTATTCAATAAATAGATATAAGTAAAAAAAAAAAAAAAAAACTCTCTTTATCTAAACACGCATTGTAAATTTGATGTATCTAGCATAACAGAGAGGTACAGAATTAAATTTTAATACTGCAGTATTTTAAGTACGTATTAAAATTTTTCATTCATGAAAATTTAAAATGATTGAAAACTACAATTATGTATAAATCTTGCAGCCCATATATTTCTTAATTTAATAAAAACCACTGTGTCCAGATTCAGTTTAAAAAAAAAAATTTAACTGATACATACTGAAGCATATCAAACTCTCTGAGTTGTAAATTTTGGCATAAAACTGATTTAAACAAAGTCTTCTTTATACATGATTGTCTTGCATTTATAACTCCAAAGATTGAGAGAATACAACATCACTATATTCAGGTACAGCTTGTGCAACTATTCAAATTTAATAACACATACATGAAATTCACTTGAAGACAGAATGACTGTAAGGATTTTGCATTTGTATAATGAAGTTTTGTGTCAAATTGTCTTGAAGACCCAAAACCACATGGTTTTTAACTGTTATATCAACACATGTGCAAATACCAGTTCTGTTTGTTCATCTAAGACAAAATAATGGATATCAACAATTCTGTACACAGGGCAACATATCCTCTTCATACTGGTGCTGGAATACATCTTGCCATCAAGTAATTTCTGTAACTTTCTTAATGTCTGAAACTCTGAATATTCAATGCTTCCATGATGTAATAGATTTATGTTCATCATTAGGAATTTTCTGTAATTCCCCAGCTGCATCATAGTTTAACAACCTTTTCAATTTCTACTTTCTTCCAGTTTGTTTCAATTCAAGACTGTTATGAAGAAGACTTCATGCTTCCTTAATTTTCATGATTTGATGTGTCATATCATTAGTACGATGTACTGCTTTTAATATAATGGAGTTCCAATCTTTGAAAGGAAAGCAGCTCGCAAGCCCACAAAGACAGTCCCCATCTCCATGTGTTGTTCTGTAATTCTGTCCTGGTCTACTCTCATCATCATCCCAAACACCTAAAAAATAATTTTATCAAAATCAAAGTAATGCAGATGTAAAAGTTGTCCATCTATTATGAGTTTTATATGAATCTAGAGTAGTATTAAAAATTAAAAGTCTGAAGGACCACAAAGGTGTCAAGTGCAATACCATATATATTATATGGTTCTCAATAAATTCAGAGGGCAGGTAAATTAGAGAAAGTAAGAGAAGAAATGTTTGAAGGCCACAGGAGACATTTCTTCATGTTTAAGTACATAAATAAAGCATTACAATCATTTGTAAAATGTCAGCAAACTGTGTTTATTTACATAAAAAGAAATAAAGAAGAGAGCTTGAGCTGAAGTTGCTTATCCTAACAAGTTCTGTTCATACATGTACCCTCCTCTTGTTAGATAATATCCCCTCAAGACTAGTTACTTAACAAAGGCTATAATAAATCAATTGAAATTGCAGACGAAAAATGCTGAAAAGAATATAACTGCTTCAGAGTGAGACTACTTGTTTATAGACGTTGTATCCTCTGTTCATGTATGATGTAACAATTATATGGTATTAACTCTCTGTTTTCAATAATGTCTAACAATTCAAAAGTACAACGTAATATGTAGAAAGGTTATTGGAATTTTGAACAAGATTCAATTTCCCATGAATGCTACCTAACCTGGGTTTCTTCACAAAATAACCTGTTATTTTCATCGCGATTCACACGCTACTCTAGTTTTGGTTAATTGAAGATCATGATTGTTTAATTGTATATTGTTTAACATCCCGCTCGAGAATTTTTCACTCATGTGGAGACGTCACCAAGGGCTGCAAAATTTAGGCCTATGCTCGGCGCTTATGGCCTTTGAGCAGGGAGGGATCATTATCGTGCCACACCTGCTGTGACACGGGGCCTCAGATTTTGTGGTCTCATCTATAGGACCGCCCCATTAGTCGCCTCTTACGACAAGCAAGGGGTACTGAGGATCTATTCTAACAACCCGGATCCCCACGGGGCTAATTGAGAATCAGGATCGGGATTACTGAAAACAAAACTGGAAATTGTCTTCGTGTTTTTTGGAATAGGAACTGAACCGTGACAATGAGCAATCCAATTTAGTATTTATCTATTTCTACTGATCTCAAATAAGGATTCTTGGTGAAACTATGAGACTATAGATATAAATGAAAACCAAATTTGAGAGGGCTAATTTGTAAGTTTTTAATGATATTGTGCAACACTAATTTTGTGGGAAAATCTGTTTCATAGTAAATCCATTCGCGAATAATGAACTTTTCTTGCCAAACAATCCTTATTTAACTATTGAACAAAGATGTAATAATAAACGATGACATCAACAATGGAAATGGTATTGTGCCTTTCAAATATCAATTAAATTCAATGTTTCAAAGTCTTGAATCGTAAGAAACGTTCAATACCAATAGGCACTATTTGATTTCGTCCATTGAGATCACAAAGGTGGTGTAGAGGCAAAATTTTGCATGATCACTAAAAGGCTCTCAAGCAAGCTCGACGCCTTAAAAATTGTTATGATACTGATTCAATTACTTTCAAATTCAATATTATGACTACTTTAATAATATATTTAGCCAAGAACTATCCATCTTTAGGTTCATCCTCAGATGAATTTTATTCTTGGATGTGAAATGAACATACATGTGATAATTTTACAAATACAAACATGTACAATGTCTTAAAAAAATAAAGATTTTGAGTGGAAAATCTGTACATAAATTTACAAAATGTTGTAGTGAAATCTGTACAGAATATCAATCATAAAATGGTTTTATACATCTACAAAACTTTAATGCAGATAAATATTTTCATAAATTCCATAATTTGATTGTTGCTGAGACCTAATATAAATACATCACCATTTCTAATTTCCTAATTACATACATTAAATTTGCGATTAGTAAAGATTTGAGTAAATTCGGAGGAGATCACATTTGGAAACAAAATCAACAAAAAGTGATCGAAGAGTTACTTTGGGAGGCAACTCCATTAGTATTACTGACAATGAAAAACTTTTTTCCAATAAACAAATGTTTATAAAATGATCTGGCCATTTTTAACTTTATTGTTTTACTTCATATATAATACCTACAAAGCTGAAAAATTGAAAGTATATCTGATAGAATTTTACAATATTGCTTTATGTAAAATATGTTAATATGACCTTTGATATCAATGCATGTAAAATGTTGAACATTATTTTGGTGTCATCTATTGTTACACTGGAGAGGGCATTCTAAATTTTAATAACTTGTGCCCAATCCTTTTGTTGTAAACATCTTAACAGTAAAATATGTTAAAATCAAATCAAATCATCAAAGAATTTTCATCAATTATTCCAGTATAACATTTGAAAAATTAGATTTTAAACCCTTTTAAAAATCATAAAAGATGTTTTCTTGAAAATTGGCCCATTTGTCTTCATAATTACTAAATATCCAAGTTCTGAGATATCAGCTCTTCTGTGATGGAGGTATAAATAAACAATAATTAATAATAATAGTTATAAACTAGCTATTTTACCAACTTAAATGGATGTTGGTGCTAGGGGGTCGTTTTGTGGGAGGAAACCGGAGTACCCAGAGGAAACCCATGTATCCGAGTAGGCAACCATCATACCCTCTCACATACAACCACTGCAGATCACAGGGATCAAACTCAGGTTACAGCAATGAGAAGCGAGAGTGTTAATCACTACGCTACCAAGACACCCCAGCTACATTCAGTATTCAGCTGAACACTTTGGTGAGTGCAAGATGTATAAGCATATGTTATAAACTTGTTATGTAGATAGCGATAAAAGTCATGAAAGCATAAATTTTGTTTATATCAGCTGTTGGTGCACATTAACCATACCAAGAATAATTTGTTTGATTTTGGCCATCAAGTTGATTACAAAATTATTACTTATTTCCTCTTTGACAAGAATGTTACTTTTTATCAAAAGAAAGATGGATTATTGATTTTTGTTCGAGCTATTTTATTTTCACATACTCATAAACTTACTATATCTGTTTCTACATAAGAGTTCAACAAAGGGAAACAACTATTGAGCAACTTGGAAATTGTGTATTGCGATGTCTGTATATAGCCTACAGTGACAAAATATCTAAAAGACTGCTATAAGTTTATTTACCTTTAATTATTCATTTGAAATCAAATAAAATTTAAAAGATGCTAATTTGGCTTTGTTTCTTCTTAAACCAAAACACCTGTTTGACCTTTTTCAGACCATAATGCAGAGCACTTTTGTCTTATATTGGTTAAGCATATCAGAAGTCCAAAGTAGGAACTTGACTGCTATGGAATCCAAACAATGGACTGTAAGCTAATTGGAGTGAATCATGATTATTTAAAGTAATGGGGACTTGGAAGCCATAAACAAACAGCTTTGTTTTTTTTTTTTTAAATTTAGTGTGAATTTAGGTGTACAGGCATGACAGCCTGAAGTGGGCCAAATTTTTTTGTACATTCTATATATATTACAAGAGTATCTGAATACATTGATCATCTATCAGCAGAAAACATGTGATAACAAATGAAGAACAATAAAAAAAATTCTTTTGTTTAATATGTTTTTCATATAATAATTTTATCATATCCATCATCATTAGATGATATTTGGAACCAGATTGCTTTTAATTAATTGATTGTTTTCTGCCACACTCAACAATTTTTCAGTTGTCTGATGGCGTCCAGTTTTTTTATTGGTGAAAGAGAGAACCCAGATTCAATGACCCGAGAAGAAACCACCACCTTCCGAAAGTAAACTAGCAAACTTTCTCACATATATAGATATTAGTGTGGGTGAGAATCTCGAGAGGTGATGAAAGGCCTTGTGATTTTGAGCGTGATGCTCTAACCACTTGGCCACAGATCCCCCCCCCTAGTTTGATGTAATTAAAAAATATCAAGCAATATTAATGTTACAAACACAGAATACACTGAGTTACCATTACTGTCAACATGAAAACATATATCATATGTTAATATATGCTATACTTACAAGTCAAATAGTGCCTTTATTTTGCAACAGAATCCCATTATAAGTCAATAATTCTGTTTCCAGATTGTATCATGTAGGCCTATTGTAGCATTGGTCAGGGTATGTGAATTAAGTTAATAAACCTACCCACTGTACTTTTTCATCAACCTTAACATCAAAATACTGCTCAAACGAGCAATTCACGAAATATCAGTAAAATTTGATTTTAGGAGGAAACAATTCTTTAAGTGATATCATAGGTGCTTCTTTCACTGACTTTGAAAAGCTATGCAATTTAAATAATGGTGTTATTAAATAGCATAGCTTACAAAGTCTATGAAACAAGTGCATGCTATCCACATAAACTATGAAATAGTACAGCTTATGGATTTACAAAGTCTAGTATCGCTGCATGAAACAAGTGCCTGTGGACAAATTTAGGTATTCTGAAGGATATAAATAAAGAAAAAACTTACTAAAACTGTGAGTGGAATGCAAGTGGAACATTAATGTCACTGGCTCTGCTGTGGTACATTCAAACTTCTGCCTTCCATAAAAGTTTCTCTGTTGCATTCTCTCCTTCCAAAATGCCCGCCATCATTTTTACAGTAGCAATTATTTTTGCACCTCATTTATTTCGGACCACAATTCAAATGATATTTGCACAAGTAATGAAGTATGCTCATACGTAGTACAGAGTGTACAATGATATAAACAAAAACAATATCTTGTTTTACTGTCAATTCAAAACTTAGAAACTGATCAAGGTGTGTTGTGAAGTTAAACATTAAATCACCAGTTGGTCAATTACCTGGGGAATAATTTTCACTGAAGCTGTTTTAATCACATGGAAGAACAGTAACTTGAGCATAAAAATTTTCAAATATGCCTAGATCTAACAGAGAGTTCTATATGATTTGCCTCATTGAATGGGAAAACAAATTTGTCAGTATTATTGATTAAAATTGTCCACCAAAATGAAGAGGGAGCACAGATAACAGTGAAATTGTGCAGAGCCATATGTGCAAACCCAAAATGTGAAATAAATGATAAGTTGCAGATCTATTTCAGTGTCATTACCCATTATTGCCAAAAATGTGCATGAGAGTTTTTAGTTACCTATAAATATTCATGCAATAGTCTTTTAATTTTTTATCAATTTATCTTATATAATTTCATTTTAATGCTTAAATCATGACCTTTGAAAAACAAAAATAAAATGCCCAATATTGCCGGCTTATATATTTTTATTGTCTTTTCTTTATTTTGCAACATACAAGGGTTGTCCGTAAAGTTCGTGTACAGCCTTGATAAAAACTGACAAACATTGATAAAATATACAAAACTATTATTTTCGTTAAAATCATTTTCTTCTATGCCATTTAAACACTAATGAACAGCTCACATTACATTGTTTTTCTGACTGAGGAATTTATGGGTCTCTGTGGGTGATATTCCAATGTCTACACAAAATTTCATCACTGTTCTCTACTCCACCTTTTTCGAAAACTTCCTCTTTTCAAACAATGATGATCTTGTCTTTATGGATTCAAACCTCGATTTCTCTGCCATTTTGAAACTTAGAATGTTCAAATTTTGTTGGTGTGACATTGAAATTATTTCAATGTCATGATGCAAAAATCATCTCAATATCAGTGGAATTAAAATTAGAAATAAAATGTATAAAATGATCAACAATTTTTTTTATTAAAAGTTCACTGTGCTCCGGGTCACCATACCAAGTCTAATAACGAAGTCATACTTGTACTTATTTATTTGAAATTGGATAAAATTTTACATAATTCACATATAGTAAAGGATTATAAATATGCTAATAATAAATATCTATATAAATATCTATAATGCTACTTTTATTTAAATTTAGGCTTGTCCATGAACTTTTCAGACAATTCTCGTAGATTCATATCATAGTGATATGATACCCAAAAGAATGAGTTAAATAACCATAAATTCATTTTTGTTTTATTATGATCATAAAATATTCAAGTTATTTTTTTTCCATTGATGTTTCAAGGTTCTTCCACATATTTCATTGATATAAAATTTGCAAATTATGTACTTATTTACAAATGTGAAAAAAAAACAACAATGATACGAATGTGACTGGAATTAATACATTATCCGTTTCCTATATGTCATCATTGTTTGAAAAAAAAAACAAACAACATTTCACCTTTATCAGTTGTGCATCAGATTAAAATCTATTTTCAATACTATAGAGTTTTATATCCCTATAAAATTGTTGCTTTAGAGAAAAGAGAAAATTAGTGGAATATGTACAGTGAATTTAAGAGCCTCAAGGAAGATGTCAAGAAGCTGAGAAAAAGAGTCCATGAATTGGAACAAGAGGCCCACAGGCCTTAACGATCACCCATACATAAACCTGTCTGGGAGTCTCATATTTGTATTTATGCCTCATTCTGGAGTCATTTGTTCACAGCTTTATGATCTTTCTAAATATGCATAAAATTATCATTCAGGGCGAGTCAATTAGCATCCAGCCTATCCCATTTCCTATGGACTGAGATGGTCACAATTTTCATGCCTTATTTCAATACATGTTTTATACTACAGTTCAAAATTGCTCACGTATCAAGTCATTCTTTTATAAGATATTGACTTCCAAACATGGCTAGTAATGCAAAGGCATGCTTTGCATCTATAGTTGAGTATCATTCTGTAATTTGATACTAGTATTTAAAAGGTAAAACAGGCAAGGAAATACATAGCCAGTTAGCCAATGTTTATGGGTCTTCTGCATCACCTTACGCACAGGTTAAATTTTGGGTAGCAGTATTCAAATGTGGTAGAACGTCTTTTGAAGAGGAAGCCAGGTCTAGATGCCCACTGAATGCCACTAATAAAGAATTGTGTAACAATGTTTGGGATCTGGTATACTCTGATAGGTGAATTCACGTGGAAGATATAGGCATTTCACATGGTAGCATTTCAACAATCTTACATGATTGTTTAGGTATGCAGAAGCTTAGAGCAGGTTGGTCCCCAAATCCCTTCGCGATGAGCAAATGGCAACCAGAGCATTAGTATGCAGCACCTTGTTGAAGCATATTATATCAAGAGATGATTTTATTTTTGTGTTTGGAGATTGTAGATGAGACTTGGGTTTATATATTATGAACCAAAGAATAAAACTCAGAGTTGTCAGTAAGTAGGGCTGAAGTCCCCGAGCTGAAGTTCAAGACGAAACCATCTGCTGGCAAGGTGATGGCCGCAGTATTTTGGGATACGAAAGGCATTATTATGGTGGACTTTTTACCCACGAGAAGTACAGTAACTGGAGTGTATTATGCAAATTTGCTACACCAGCTGAGAACCACCATCTTTGAAATGCTGAGGTTAAACTCTCTAAAGGTATTTTGTTGCAACAGGACAACATGAGAGTCAACACTTGCTGTAGAGCAAATTGGGTATGAATTAATAACACATCCTGTCTATTTGCCTGACCTATCTCCAAGCGAATTTTTCCTATTCCCAAACTGAAAAAGGATATCCATGAACATCATTTCCAGTCTGACAAAGAAGTCCTGATGGTAGTTGTGGAATGGGTTAATAGAAAGGACCCTGACTTTTTCAGTTCTGGGCTGATGGCACTTCAACACCATTCGTCAAAGTGCATCACACTAGATGGCAATTACATCTAAAAAGAAGAGGTGGATCTCAACTGGAAATAAATTAGACTGGTTACTTATTGACTTGCCTTGTATAACAGAAAGAAAGATGAAGTCTGAAGCATTTAAATCAGCCCATATTTCCCTGACCAAGGTGCAATGAATTTCACAATTTTGGTAAAGGGTTTCATGGACATAATAACCATGCATTTGGTTTTTCTCCCATGTGTGTGGGTTGTTTTTTTTTTTTTTCAGTTTGGCCCCAACCATGAGGTAGGTCCTGGGGGAGCTATGACCTTATATTTCACAATTTACATTCCTATTACACTAACATTTTTTGCTCCATCCCTAGGTCCCTAGAGGAGCAGGAAACCTGAAATTTACACATTGTGTCCCCCTTCTCTAAAAGATGCTTCATACAAAATTTCAGAGGAAGTTAAAAAGAAGTTAAAAATTGAAGTTAAAGTTAAAAGAAGTTAAAGATGTTCAATTGTTAACACATTTAGTCACTGATTATTTTGGCCACATCCTCATACCAAAACCCCTACTCTTGGGATCACGGAATTTACAATTTTCATAAAAAGCTACCTGTTCATTATAAATATCCATTTCATTTCAATTTGGTATCAATAGCATTAAAGAAGATGTTTTTAATATATTTTGCACAAAAATACCATACACCAAATTTGGCCCTACCATGGGGTCAGAACAACCTCTACCATGGGGATCATGGAATTTACAAATTTGGTAGAGTTGTTCTGTTCTACATTACTATGCATTTAGATTTTCTTATAAACGTTCTAAAGAAAAAGACTTATGAATATTGGTAACTTTTTAGCAGTTTTGGCCCCACCCCTAAGGCCTCTGGGATGCAAGAGTCCTGAAATTTACAATTTATGTCTGTCTTGTCTCAAAGATGGTTCACACCAAATCTGAAAAGAATTGCAATGGTAGTTATCAAAAAGATTGTTGATTGATTGTTGTTTTCCGCCACACTCAATATTTTTTCAGTTATCTGGTAGCTTCCAGTTTTTATTGGTAGAGGAGAGAACCCTAATACAATGTACCCGGAAAGAGACCACCGACCTTCCAAAAGTAAACTGAAAAACTGTCTCGCATATATCAGTGCTAACGAGATTCGAACCTGCACCAACTAGAGGTGAGAGGCCTTGTGATTTTGAGCGTGATGATGTACAACAACGAATGAAGACCAATTGCAATAGGTCAAATTAGAGTGCTGAAACCCCTGTAACATCAACTTGTTTGTCATCATGTAAAACTATGATCCCCTATTGTGGCTCAATGCTACCCCTAGAAACCATGATTTGAACAAATTTGAATCTACTCTATGTCAGGAAGCTTTCATGTAAATTTCAACATTTCTGCAAAGAGGTTCTTGAGAAGACAATTTTTCCAATATAACAACATGTAAAACTTTATTCCCCTATTGTGGCCCTAACCTACCCTCAGGGACCATGATTCGAACACACTTGAAAAGAATTTATTCTATGTCAGGAAGCTTTCATGCATACTTAAACTTTCTAGGCCCAATGGTTCTTGAGAAGATTTTTATATGACCCTTTTCTTGATTACCTCCCCTTGGTAATGGGCATAGTACTTCATTTGAACAAACTTGAATTCCCTTGATTTGTGCCATGTTTGGCTGAAATTGGTCCAGTGGTTCTGGAGAAGATGAAAATGTGAAAAGTTTATAAGACAGATGGTAGACAAAACTTGATCAGAAAAGCTCATTTGAGCTTTTAGTTCAGGTAAGCTAAAAAGTCTGGAAAATTAACTATGATGGAATGACAAAATGATGGCCAGAAAGAGGTAACGCTATATGCTCCGGGTCATTTCATGGTGGGGATATAAAAAGTTCAAGGCATGGATAGTTATAATTCTAAGTGCAAAATGATTATAATTGATATTAGAAACATTTTTATGTTTGTTAAATTAGGCAAGTACTCTTAATTTTATTACATTTATTATGGCTATTCATTCGCATTAACAAGGGTGTGAGACTGTATTTGAAATGGCTAGAAGTTTAATTTTAAAGTATGTAAACTTGTGTACCTTTCTGTACCATAAAGTTATTACCTCCTCTAGCTAAGAATCTGCATTTACTATTTTCAAAAATGAATATAATTACCAAGCCATGCGTTTCTCCTGGGCTTTTACCAGGTTCAAATTTCAATGCTAATCCAAAGTCAGCAATACATGCAGTCAAATCATCCTTCAGCAAAACATTTTTGCTTTTGAAATCACGATGGGCCACAGCTGGTTTAGACTGGAATCTGGTTAGTGAAACATCATCATGTAGGTATGCTAAACCTGTTCAATCAAAAAGAACATAAAATATTTACAAACTAGAAATATGTTCATAGGACATTAATAAGGCTGTCACGTTTACAAAATTTTGTAAACGTTTAAACGAGGCATTGTAAACGAAACGTTACCGTTTAAACGAAGTGTTGTATAATTTAATAAAATAAAATACGCACAGAATTTTAAGACCCATTAATGACCATTATGTTTGTGTTTCAGTTTTCATCGTTCTATGGACGATGCAGAGATTGTCACCGGACGTTCCGGAGTATAAATATAAGACAGAATAAAATACACGAACATAAATATCCGGATAGCATTTAAATTGAATTCAATTTTATTCACACTGTACAACATTTGTACAATACAGATCACAAATTCACAATAAACTTCATTTTTCAAATTTTCATTTCAGTGATTTCACATTAAATTGTCCAGAGAGGGCAGAACTGGTGCCGCGGCTTCTTCCGTCGGTTCGGTTTTAACATGGACTTCACGTGCAGCCGGTGCAGGTGGAGCAGCGCAATTCACTTTATGTTTTAATCTTTTGTTCAAAAAGATCAGTTTGTCCACGTTCTCAGCGTCAAGGGAGGAGCGCAGTTTTGTAACAGTTCCACCCGCTGTGGAAAAGACTCGCTCAGAGGCAACGGACGTTGCCGGTGTGCATAGCAAATCCTTTGCGAGACTTGCTAATTTTGGAAAATTAATACGACTGGTTTTCCACCAAGTGAATGGGTTGGTATTTGTCGGCGCACTTTTTTCAGATAGATATAATTCGATCTCTTCATCTGAAGTGGAAGGGGTAATTTTATTCACTTGAAATAATTATTCAAATAATTTAGATTGTAATTTGAACCCTGCAAGATTTGTGCCACATATATAAGACATCGTTTAAACGTTTAGGGATTTTGTAAACGTTTACAGCCCAAACACGAAACGTTACCGGTTACACGTGTACACATGACAGCCTTAGACATTAATACCCCACCCAACATCACATTTGTAATGGAATATGTATATATAAAAAGAAAAAAAAAAAAACAACAGGATTTATCAATACCTTTTCATGGCCCGATATTCTGCCCCATTAACAATGGAAAATAGTCGAATTTTTCCATTTTGTGGAAAAAATTAAAAGACTGAACATTTTATATAAAAAAAAAAAAAAAAAAAAAAAAATTATGCAGATTAAGGATGACCATAGGGGGCGATTGAGGGAAAATACCCATACCAAAAAGAAAAGTACACAAAAGTATACTTTAATGATACTTTTATACCATATAAATTTGACCAACAATTCACTGTCCAGGAATTTCTGTTACATCTGAGATAATCTGCTTTTTACAATTAAAATAGTTAAAGTAATGCATGCTGAATTATGTAAACTTGTTTGCCTTACAGCTTTTAATTAGGCCAACATTTTTTTATTATCTGTTTTACAGGAGCGCTGACCCAAATTTTGGCAAAATTAAAATAAAAATAAAAGGACATTTTTTGTCCACCATTTTTCTTCTAAATGGAAAAAGATAGAGTCTTGAGATTGACAGAGATGACAGATGGTGACCTTCTCCTCTGTAATAAGGTTTACTGTCATTATCCGTCACTTCCAGACGCCACCGGAAGTGAATGAATAAAATGTTAAATTTCAAATTTATGCTTTTCAAACCAAATTTGCATCTCATATATAGTTTCAAACTAAATTTGTATCTCATATATAGGTCTCATAGGTAGTTTCAGAAAATGTGAAACTTACTGGAAGTTAAAACAGCAACTTCCGGTTTTTCGAGAAAAACTTAAAAAAATTGGTTTTCCTTTATCCTTATATATCTGACTTATAAATTAGTTGTTTTATATGATTTTCATATATATTATTGACATTAACAAGTTCTAGAATATGGTTGAATGCTTTTTTCAAAATTCACTTCCATTAGTGAGATATATCCAATATCCAATTTCTGATTTTCAAAAGATCGTTTTTTTCAGAAACGGTTGAAAATTAAGTTTAAAAACTTCCAGGATTGATTATATATTGTTTAACGTCCCACTCAAGAATGTTCCACTTATATGGAGATGTCACCATTGCAGGTGAAGGGCTGCAAAATTTAACTTTCATGAATGATAGATGGTTACTTATGGATGTGATATACACCGGAAGTAAATTAAAAATTGTCATTTTTAAAAATCCCCCCCCCCCCCCAATTTTTTGATTTCTAAATGTTGATAACAAGTCTAATATATCATTTTAAGTCACCATTTCCAATGGCAGTTAGTTCTACCAAACTGAAGTTGTCTAAAAAATGAGCATTTCTCATTCAAATTTTCAAGGATGATTCCTAACCGCTCTTTGTAGAATTCTCTTTTGTTTTAAAGACTTCCAAGAAACCGGAAGTGAATAGAAAAGATCCAAAAGTTATGAAAAAGTGATAAATCTCATCTCCTATCTGATTTTCATTCTATTTCGATATCTTTAAGATTTCTTTCATTTATTTCCTTTTTCATTAGTCAAATTACCACAGGCAAGATCCTACCTTATCTAATAAAAAATCAAACGGAAGCGAGCAACAAGATCGTGTCTAGTTATTATTATTCTTATTGTTCTTTTTCTTACAGATTTTGTTGCATGCGATTTCTCATAAAAGGCTAGATGGAATTTCATGAAACAATCAGGAAGGATATACAATAGGACAAGCTAGATTCCTTTTTTTCTTTCTCTAAAATTCACTTCCGGTCATGAGTTACAGACGATATCCTGTTTTTAAAATGATGTTTTGTCCAGGACTTTTCTCCTAAATGGTTAAATATAGAGTCTTGAAATTTTCAGAAATGATAGATGGTGACCTTCTCCTCTGTAATATGGATTGCCGTCATCATCTATCACTTCTGGTTGTCACCGAAAGTGAACAAAAGAAACATCAAATTTATAAAGGAATACTTGAATTCAAATGTCAAAATGACAATGCACATCCAGTCACAAGCATGTGAATTTCATGAAGGAATTTTTGTTGACACCAATCAATGGGTATTCGAATCATTGATTTACATCAAAAATTTCAATTCATTTGAATCTTTAATAAAAAATTATGGCCATTTCAGTAAAATGAAAACCTTGTAACATAACAGAATTGTGAGCTCTGTATATCTCATGTAACTCAACAACTGACATTCAAATTTTTGTAGACCATTAGTAATATCCTAGTTAAGCACTGTAAAAATTAAAAATGGAAAAATAAAATTTTAAAACTTTCAGCTCAAATTCTCTCCATGTCCCTTTAAGAAAAAACTTACCCCTGACCATGGATTCTGATATTTTACACAGCTGACACCAGGTTACAAGATTTCCCTTCAGAAATTCACAGAGTGAACCTTTCTCATGAAATTCTGTTATAAGCCAAAGGTTTTCCTCATGTTTTTCTCCACCAACAAACTGTAAGATGTTGTCATGTTTCATATGGGGCAAGTTGTAGATTTCCTGCTCTGCTAACCATGATGCCTTCTCTTTGAATGGCATAATTTTTACAGCAACAGCTGTAGCCAGCATGTTGGCTTTCCAAACTTCCCCAAATCTGTCAATTAGAATTACATAAATAATGTATTTAATACACACATTAACCATTTAACATTATTTTTTTTACAATCTGAGTTTTAGTGATGTATTTCCTTTATAGGGTTGTCATTTTGGAGCCAAGTGGGAACCTTATTTTCCCCATGTTTACAGGCCCAGGTTGAAATCTACAGGCCCACATTATACTAAAATGGTACATAATATGTCTATCACAAGCTTATGCAAGGTGTTTTTCTTAAACCTCTTTTTCCTATCAGTATCAACCACAATAATGTTTGGTCTTTCAAGATAATGAACAAACATTTCCAAATAACCATTAATTCAAATCACGATCTTTTACCTTGTGACCACTATTGGGGTCATCTATTTGTTAGGGGACACCAGTGTACCAAGTTTATTGTCTGTAAAGGAAATGATTCTTGAGATATTGAGTTTACAATACCTCCCATCCAATTTGACCCTTGACCTTTGACCTTGTGATCTGAAAATTAATACAGGTCATCTACTTCTCACATAGAACCATTGTACCAAGTTTGATACCTGTCAAGCAATGCGTTTTCAGGATACTGAACAGAAAATACCTTACTATGCGCAGTTTGACCCTTGACTTTTGGATCTTCAAATCAATATGAGCCATTTACTCCTTAGGTAGAACCAGTGAACAAAGTTTGATATTAGTCAAACAAACCATTTTCAAGATATTGAGCAGAAAATATCTCACTATGTCCAGTTTGCCCCTTGACCCTGTGATCTGAAAAAAACAATTGGGGACATCTACTTTATAGGGGCAAACACTGTACCAAGTTTGGTAACAGTCAATCAAAGGGTTCTTAAACATTGATTGAGCAGACAATATCTTCTGTGCAGAGAAGATTAACCCTTGACCTTTGACTTAAAAATTAATCAGAGTCATCTATTCCATATGTACAATCATTGAACAAAGTTTGATGTCCATAAAGCAAAAGGTTCTCATGATTGAGCAGACAATTTCTACTATGTCCAGTTTGATTTAGACCTTTGATTTTGTGACCTCACACCTGTCTCATTTTCACATTTAAGCCTCATTTTGGAGTCTTTTGTTCACAGCTTTATGATCTTCCAAACTATGTATACAATTCCCATTCAATTACAATAGAATGAAAGATGAATTTTGAAGCATATCTCATGAATAGGCTCAAGAAGATTTTTAACACTTTCACTTTTTTCAGTTCTGGCCCCAACCATGATGCCCTGGGGGAGTATACTCCTGAAGAATTGAAGAAACCAGTCAAGTATATACTCAGTCAGTTCTGTGTGTGTGTGTGTGTGTGTGTATCAGTCTGTATATTCCCAATTTTCTACCACATTCATTTATACTTCTGTACTCTTAATGTACTATGGTGTATATGTATTCATTATCATTACTAATGAAAGTCATAAACCCAATTTCTAATTTTGATATCCTAACCTATTCTTAGCAACAACACCCCCATTATAACTGTGTTGATGCAAACAATGTACTGTTGAAAATTCATTGGGCATTGATCATATTGATTTTACGTTGCATATATATACATGTTTGCATTACTATGCATTTTTTAATTCTTTAATGCCTTCATGAATCCAATTAGAATTTATGGAAATGATTGATTGATCATATATTGTTTTATGTTCCGCTCGAGAATTTTCATTCATATGGAAACATCACCATTGCCGGTGAAGGGCTGCAAATTTAGGCTTATGCTCAGTGCTTATGGCCTTTGAGCAGGGAGGGATCTTTAATGTGCCACACCTGCTGCGACACTAGGCCTTGGTTTTTTCAGTCTCATCCAAAGGGCCGCCCCATTTAGTCACCCATTACGACAAGCTAGGGGTGCTGAGGATCTATTCTAACAACCCCGATCCTCATGGGGTTATGGAAATGAAATGATGTGTTATAAAATTGGAAATGTATAGTGAGTACTGATATAAATCAGAGGACAATCCATATTCAAGTTGAAAGGAGTGATATCAACAGAGATTGTGTGTGTGTGTGTGTGTGTGTGTGTGTGTGTGTGTGTGTGTGTGCGTGCACGCAGGTTATGACCTAAAAATAGTAATATTAAGATTTCTGGTACATTGCAGCTTTGATGGGCACATTAAGAAAATCTAGTAATACTGTTCACACAGTTGATTGATAATATTAAAAAAAAGAAAAAAAGTGGCAAAACAGTTGGGGAAAATATGCATACTATTGTTGTACTAGAGTAATGATGTTACACCTCCTGTTAAGTGTTTCCATGGAGACAAAACAGTCAAATTACAAATTAAAAAAATATATCAGATATCAAGCACGAGAATTAAAAATATTTAGAGTAGCTATAGTCATTGCAGGTTTAAATGAAACAGGTAGAGCAGAGAAATATATTGCTCTAAAAGTGGTTTTGTCTTATACATGTATCATTATTAACTCTCTCTCTCTCTCTCTCTCTCTCTCTCTCTCTCTCTCTCTCTCTCACACACACACACACACACACACACACACACACACACACACACAAAGGATATACTGTTTCAATTAAAAAAAAACAAAAAAAACCACAACCCACTTTTGTAGCTTTCTGCAGTCAATATATCTATATTTTAAAAATCCTGAACAATTTTATTATTATGTTATTTTTAAACCCAGTTACATACACACACACAAAACAAAAACAAAACAAAAAACTGCAAAATAAAAAAAAAAGTATGATTATTTTATCATTCATATGGTTGCTATGGTAACCACTTATTTGTGATTATTTCCCTGTAAAATTATATATCTTGATAATCAAGTCATTCCCAAAGGATAATGTTGATTTACATACAAAATGTTTTCTCCTGAATTTGATACATTTTATGAAAAATACCACCATGATGGAATTTTTACATCTCTAAATGAGGAAATTCAGGATTTCAGGACATTTTCATATTCAAATTTCTCCAATATCCTAAAATACACATGTTGGGAATCTGTATGATATGAGAGATTATAACATAGATGCTGTAAAAAAGCAAGTCATTTTAAAAATCTGTCTTCGAATAAAAAGATAAATTTAAAAGAAATAGAAGGGAAAATTATGCTTTTCAATATTGTAGAAAAACATAAATTTAGTTATTTTCAGACATTTTCCAACTTTTACCTCTTAATAAAGCACAATACATCTGAATCATAATTATTTTTATCATTTCAAAATATGTCATACATAATATAAAGTTAAAAGCATTTTCATTTAAGAAAACAAATACTCTGGGGGTTAAATATGTCATATTTCAAGAAATTGAGTTTTTAAAATGCCCTTTATTAAGTCAGGTCTGGTTGCCATGGTAACAAACACTCAAAATCATAAACTAAGTTGTTATTCACAATGAAATGCATGAATCATATTTTTTTTAAAATATACATCGGTGTCATCTGTGTTTGAACATCTTCAGATTCTTTGTTTTTTACAGAGAATGACTCTTAAGTACTAGAAAATGGATTTCTAAGGTATCAAACATCTTCAACTTCAGAGTGTTATATGAAATCATAGCAACCCATAACTCATGAAATCTCAGTGCATAATGAAAGTTAACATCCACTGGAGCATTTTTGATAAAAATCATTAAAATCTGAGAATAGGCCATTTTTGGTGGTTTGTGGCTCATGTTCTTTGGCTGCATAATACACGCATAAACTATGATTTTCTTCATTTTCTGGTCCAATAAAGGGGTGCATATTAAATACCAAATGCATAAATTTATGTTTGGCAAAATACTGTTTTTAAAAATACAAATTGTTCATTGTCACAGTAGGGGATCAAATTTATACATGGAAATATATTAGTACATTTTATAACAATCTTCAACTCAGGACCAGTAGGGCAATGATTTGTCATAATTTTATGCAAGTATTATCGCGTGCTGCAGATTAGAGATTTTTTCATTCATGGCCTGGGATGGGGTTGGTCTCAATAGATCGAAGTTTTACATTAGAACATATGCAATCTGTGAATATTTTTTTGTCAAGGACCACTGATTAGATATATTACAGACCCTGAAGTGTGCTATACCTCCAAAGCATTTCATTTTGTTCCGTGCAAATCGTTCAGCGTTCTGTGCAAAGCGTTCATCATTTCATGTAGACCGTTCACCATTACATACAAGAATCATTTTGTTCTGTGCAAGAAACATTTCATTCCATGCAAACCATTTCGTGCAAGAATTGTTCCATAGAAGAAATGTTTTGTGCAGTAAAACCGTTCAAGTCACACCCCTACAAACTTACAGAGCAACACATTTTGGTTTCTTTATCAAATATTCTTTCTGCAATTATTTTATAAAAATTATTTTCAAAAATCTAAATTCTCTTCATCCCAAATATGACCTAACATGTACATGTAATACCATATTTTTCTGAATATAATACGCAACACCCTCCAACCCATTTTGGGCCTGAACATTTTGAAAAAACACATTTCCGGTGTGTAATTTTGACCAAGCAGTAATCTGCAGTAATTTTCATTCAATATTTTTTGTGGAAATATTGAATTCTAAACAAAGAATAAGAATTTGTAATCTCTGCAACTATAGTGTTAAGGTAATGGTCATCTGCTGTATTCTTCACTGTATGCCTTTGGCAGAAATACATGGGTAATCATCAATGTAAATTTCAGCAAACTACAAGATTTTATAGCATTTAAGTTTGAACAGATTCAATATTTCCTCTGTTGAAACTTAATTAAAATCAATGAAATAGTCAACATTATAAAAATAAAATTAAAATATGAAATTAATGTTTAATTTCTTGTAATCAACACATGTACCTCATGTGATGTACAAAAGTGCAATTTATCAACCCCCTCATTAATTATGAAAATGATTGTGATCAAAGACATTAATTGGTGCTAAAAATATTGAGTGCTCTGCCTGTAAAAAACAATGCTTAGATAAATAAAAAATTGCATGAGGATGGGTAATGTATACCATGATACCAGTTATTTATGACAAAAAATATGAATACAAGCTCATGAAAATCGGGCAGCACATCAATTTATATCTGAAATATTCTGCATGATTTTTTCCAATTAATAAAATGTGTAAGAAAAAAACAACTCTAAGGTATTTTCCTGGTATACCCTGAGGGGGTATCTGCCAAAATCAAGGTACCAGCGCAGTGTACACATGTACTGATCACTGTCCCATCTCATTAATTCTTTCATACAAAAGTTGTTTTGAAATTTCATTAAAAATATTAATAAACTAACTTTTTTATTGGCAAATCATTGTGAAACTGCTTCGTTTATTTTAGCATGTGATTGACATTGAATGGTGGCATACGAGCTGCAGTACGAATTTTAATTGTCTGCTTCAAAATAATTCAATGTGTACATAACTTGAGTGTCACATTTTCTACAATTTTATGTTTCTGTAGTAATTTTCTTGAGCTAGATCTTTCGCTTTTATAGAGGTGAACAGCATGAAGGATGGCTATGTCTCTGAGTGAAACATCATAATGCTGAGTTTCACCTGAAAAAAAATTGTTAAAAACAAAAATAATACCATGTCTAGCTGGCACAATATCCATTTAAAAAAATTTTTTCTTTACCATTTTCCCCAAGTTTATTATTATATTCAACTTTTTCTCATGGATTAATTGCTCCATAAAGACCCGAATATCAAAATGTGCAGGCCACGCCTACCATTTCATCTCAATCATTCACAAAGTGTGCAAGCCCCGCCTACCGTTTCTTGCAAACCATGGAGACCATTCCAGAAATGGGAAGCGTTTTGTGCAAACCATTCATTGTTCCATACAAACTGTTCAGTGTTCTGTGCAAGAATTGTTTTCATTCCGTTCTGTGCAAGTGGCGTAGTAGTACGCTTCAGGGTCTGTAATATGCATGCTTTTTTATTTAAGTTTGTAGTGTACAGATGGAGCTAATTGTGCATAATACAGTAAAGGGAAAAACAGTTTTAGCAAACAAGCTTAAAATAAATTCATGCTTAAAGTGAAGTAATTTTCATTCCCTGTAGTTTCATGATATACTGGATATAATAAATTATTTTTATTATAACGATTCAAAATTATTCGTCCTCAGCATTTTGTTAAAGTGTCTTTTACTGTATATGTCAGAATAGGGTGGGGTGGATGGGTGAATTAAGAGGGTAAAGATCTAAAGGTCTTTTAAACTCTTCTAAAGAATAGTAGGGTCAAGATGATTCAAATGAGCATTGTGGCCCATGTGTTTCCTCTTTGTTTTGAATATATAAATAATTCATTACAATTTTTCATATTTTTTATTATTTTGTCAGTATTTAATGATTTATACGTATGTTTTCTGTATCTTCTTAAATTAGTGTATTGGTAATATCAATACACCTAAATTTGTGGTCAGTTTTACTATCAATTCATCAGGTGTCTCATTGTACTTGAAAAACAGTACACTATTTTCTACTTATTTGGTTATTTTGTGATATCTTTTAGGTCAGTTTTTCTACCTTTTTCTGTAACAACTTAAATGTATACCTTTTTTTGTACTAAAAGTATACTTTTTCTCCATAAACTTAAAGGCATACTTTTTCTGTACTTACTGTAAAGTGCTTTTCTCTGGACACTTTATTTAATACATTTATGTACTTTTTTTTAACTAAAAGTGTATTTTTCTTCTACTTTTCCTGTACCAACTGAAAAGTATACTTTTTCACACTTTTTTTGTACTTATTTAAAAGCATACGTTTTTGTACTTTCTTGATACTTATTTTGTACTTGATACATTTTTGTGCTTTTTCTGTACTATTTTTGGTACTTTGCAATCATGCTTTTCATGTACTTTACAGGAAATAAAAATACTAAAAGTATACATTTGTTCTCTTTTAGCACAAAGAAGGTGTGCAAAAAAAACCTAAATTTGGAATGACTAAATGTATGGTCCCAAATTTTGTCGAAAAAAGTATACTTTTTTTTGGTACTTTTTTTGTACTTAATTTTGGTATGGGCAACCTCCTGATCCTTTCTTAAAATCTTAGGTAACCAGAAACAACATATATATTTTTTCATGGCTTTATCATGCTTTTCTCAAATATATATATGGAAGTACGGAAGAAGATTTTCTAAGATTTAATACATTTTCACTATATGGCCACATTGACTACATCCTAAGGCCTGAACCCCAGACCAAGGGGCCATGAATTTCACAGTTTTGATAAAGGGCCTCATGGATTTATGCATTTAGTTTAGTAAAGAAGATTTTGAAAATATAGCCTCTTTTTGCATATTTAGCCCTGCCCATGAGGTGGTAAGGTAATAAATTTCACTATTTATATTCCCTTTATCCTCTTGCTTCACACCAAAAAAGGTAATAATTGGCCTTGTAATTTTCATGAAGAAATTTAAAAAATGTAAAATTGTTAACATATGACAACATATGAAGATCAATTGCAATAGGTCACCTAAGTGACTCGTGTGACCTGCAAATGTAAAAGGTTTACAAACTGATGGACAGAGAGATGAATGATGATCAGAACTTTCAGCTCAGGTGACCTAAAAATAGTTTCTATTGCATTTTCAGTACATATTGTATATGACCAATCTAGCCCCACCAAGGTACCTGAGAGCTCAATGCCCATTACAATCATACAAATAGTATAAATGCTTGATGTCCATACATAAAGATTTTGTAAGATAAAATGCACTATCAATATATGACCAACTTGGCCCAACACTCTGGAATAAACCTTGAATTCATGGGTCATAAAATTCACACCTCTGGTAAAGGGCTCATAGATCACTATCATCATGCCAATAGTTTGATTGCTTCATATCGAAGAGTAAGGAAGATTTTTGAAGATTACATTAATTTTTTGGTCTTGGCCACACCACTCAGGCTCAACAGAGAAAGAAACCATGAAATTCATAACTTTTGATCCCTTGACCCAAAGACGTCACATACCAAATTTGGTTCAGCCATTCCAAAACAGAAGCTGAAAATGCTCAAAAGTTTATGACCAACACCTGAGTAACTCAGTTGGCCTATAAACAAAATAAACAGAGTTACTGACACAATCATTTACTAATAATCAGATTAGCTATTTGTAATACTTCTAATTGTGGAACATGTTTCTTTGTTGATAAGGGACTAGACATTTGTGTTTATATTTCACTTAGAGAAGCACCTAAGTGATTGCTACTTTTGCACACAGTATCTAGACAATTTGTTCCCAAGATATTTAAGAGATGACATTTTGGAAAAAAATTTTGGTAAGATTTTTGAGAAAACCCAATTTTTTTTGGCATAGGGTCTGTTTAATAGATTGGCATTCAAGGGATATTTAGCTCTGTTCTCTGTCATTTATCTTGTAAAGAATAAAAAATGTGGGTACTGTAGCCTACATCACAGACAATACATATATGTGCATAGCAAATTTTATCACCTTCCATGGGCCCGTAACTCAAGGAGCTGGATTGGACGGGGGGGCTGATCGAACTCTTGAGTCCCCATCTCAGGATCACTGCCTGGAAGTTGCAGATGAGAAGTATACCTAAAAAGGAATATATCAAAACTTATTTCAAGTGATTTTGCACTAAGTATTCTTAAATAAAATTACTTTGAACACATTGTTGCATAAAACAGGCTTTAAAAGTTATATTATTTGGCATACTGGATCCAGGATTTTAATTTTCGGAGCTCATCAAAGAAGTTTGTAGTCCACCAACTCAAATAATGTAAAACAATCTCATTATATATATTTTTCAATATAAAAATGCAAAACTCAAAGGTTTATTTTTTATTAACATCAAGCAAATCTTCCCAGCCTCATTTCCTCCAATCACAGATGGTTTGTTTTCCATTCTGGTTTACTTTCTATCCTTATCATATTGTTTGAAATATTCAATGCAATGACTTGATTGCACAGGTACTCGATGTTTTAAATATTTATAATATGAAAATATGTCTTCCTTTGAACAAATTATTTACAAGGTATATCATGCAGTCATCTTAAAGTTTGGTTTCTTTTTTACCAGCTGCATTACTTGCAATTTGTGGTGAAAAGATAGAAGGATATTATAATTAGACCACTACCGTTTAGAAGCAACTCTGTCAAGGTCTTACCTCTCACATTGTGAAGGTGAACTGGAAATAAAGTCCATTTATCAGCTATAATGAACACTCAAACATCTCTACTGGTTCTCAAATATGAAAAATCAGTAGAGAGGGGACAAAAGTTGAGATAATTTTGGGATAGCCCTTTTTTCATTGGTCGGTAAAATTAAAAATAATAAATATCATAATTAGTATTAAATATGTTAGATAGTGAGTTAATGGATCTTGAACACTATTCTATTTGTATATACTTTATTTTTTTCAACATTAAACATGATAACTTCACTTATTTATGCATTCTTTGTATTAAAATTAGTTAAAAGTATAGGAAGAAAAGTTCTCAATTAACTGAATTTACACCCACACTTGTACTTACACACATACACATATGTGCACACTCCCAAATGTTTACAGCCATGTTTATTTTCATGGTGACATAATTTAGTGAGTTGGAGTCGAAGCAAAATAGAAAAAAGAGGGGTGGGTGGGGGTCATGAGCATTTGTAACGTTATTTTGGGACTGTGATAGATTTACTAAATTTCCCGTGCCTTGTCTGTTCCAAAACTACACAATTGTGCCAGACTTATACTGTTTGCAGTTTAAATTTCAAATCAGAATACATATTTGTGCATGTGTCTTTTTTCAGAGAATGTTATTTGGGAATTTGATTGGTTCACTACCCTTCATATCTCCAAAGGAATCAGATTTGTCAAGGTATCACACCGTCAGACTTCCTGTAATTGAATGAATGTTTTCAAGATTTAACGGTAGATTATTGTCACTTATAAAGCAAGATCATTTTATCTGTCCTTAAAGTTTTGGTCACAATTGCACTGCAGGTAATTATGTTTCTTGGCAAATTGTTTCTTTATATGGTATGTAAAGGGTGTTAAGAAAGTTCGTTCCATGATTTACAGCATGCCTAAAATTATTTATAAACAACTCATATACAAGTTTATATGTTTTTAATAACCAGACAGTCCACCTTTGTTTTTCAATACAATTTTAATTCTATTTGGCATTGAATGAATCAAAGAAATCAAATGTTTCTGAGGTATCTCCCTCCATGCACGGTGAAGTCGGCGTCGTAATTGGCACATTGTCGTTGGGCGCGGATCCTTGTAGGCCTCGCTGTCCAGAATACTCCATAGATTTTCGATGCAATTTAGGTCTGGGGAATTGCCTGGCCATTCTACTTTGGTAATAAAGTTTGGTAGATTATTTTCACACCAATTCTGTGTTTGCAGGGAAGTGTGAGGGCCGCTCCATCTTGAATGTGGCGTGTCCTGGATATTGAAGTAACTTTCGTTCGTCAATCCTACCACTATTTTTCTGTCGATTTAGAGCAGGTTTTAGTTCTTTTTGAAGGATATTGTTCACATAATAATCAGCATTAATAGTTTTGCAGGTTGGAACAATGTGAAGTTTGGATAATCCCTGTACTCCCATCGCACCCCATACCATGACTTTAGCGCTCGACTTAACGCAGCTTACATCTGGAACCTCATCTGACTGGGACCCCCATACAACATCGTCCTATCGGTTCGGAACATGAAACAAATATTTCGTAGATTCATCACTAAAGATGTAGTTTTCCCAGTCTTCAGCCGTCAAATGCTTGTGATCACGAGCAAATTTCAATCTCTTTTGCCTCTGTGTTTTCGTCAATAGTTGATTTCTCGGTCTTTTAAATGCCTTCCATTTTTTAACTTTTCGCAAATAATTAAAAACAGTTACATGACTCACATTAAAGTCTGAGTTCTTAAGTTCCTTGCTGCATTTCCTTGTTGATTTTCCTCGTTTGTATTTTATGTTTTCCACTATCTTCCAAGACCGGCCGAATCTCGGTTGATCGGATAGTTGTTTATTTTGCTCCCGCCTTCGCCTCCACTTTGTTACCCATCGCTCTCTTTTACATAGCTGCTTAGCCACATCCTTCACACTTAATCCTGCATCTAATAAAGCCAAAGCTTGAGCTCGTTCATTAATTGTATCAACACTTGTACAGGACGTCTGTTTTTTCACTGAACTCGGCATATTTATTTCATGACGTTATAGACACTTTGTTTACATCACACTATAGTAACACAAGAGAGTGCACATAGGGAAGGATAACTGCTGATATAATGAAAAAAAAGTCTATAGAGTTACCAGTAAAAATTTGAAACAAAAACATGTCGTTTTTCTATTTAATTTTTCAAATTTACAAACGGAACGAACTTTCTTAACACCCTTTATATGTAACAGAAGTTATTAGATATATGCTCGGTGTTTTATTACATGTAAAGTGAACATAGGAAGTACAACTACATTTACATGTATACAAAGCGTGTACCACAAATCTTTCATTAGATAAAAGTAAAAAAAATTGAGATTTAAGGACAAAGCTGGTATCGCACATGTATCAGGATCATATATTGCTTGTTCAAGAACTTTGGTGAAAAGCAGGAATTTTCTGATAATAAGAGATATATTGCTTATGCTATCACTTTGCCTGTCTTTCTGCCTTGCAGATGACACACACAGTTTCTTATATACTGAAGGTTCATTTAAATATGGACACATAATATTGAAGAATTTTATGCATTGTTTAACTGAAAGATTTTTTTTTCCTTTTAGAAGCCAAGTGTTTGAGTTGCTGTCCAACAAATAGTACAGTTTTACAATTTTAAGTATTTTGGAGCATAATTAAGCTTAGCTTTGTTAAATTTGGTTTATTCAAATAGTGATTGTTCTATTTTTATTTTTCTTCTGTACAATGTATATATGAAATATAAAATACCAAATATATATGTAAAGTTAATTTCTTTTTTTGTTTTTTGTAAAATAGGCATAGTGCATAGATAAACTGAAATGATGTATCATAAAAAAATTTCCAAATCATTTTTGCTCAAATGAGCTGAATGCTCAAGTAAGCTATTCTGATCATGTTTTGTTTGTTGTCAGTGTGTCTGTTTAACATTTCCAACTTGAGTGACATATATTTAATGAAGAATGTTGTATGACAGATAAATCTGTGAAGATTGTTATGAATTCCGCAAATGTGAATGCTACTAGAAGACTTTCTCAAGAACCAATGAGTCAATTTCGATCAAACTTGGCACAAATCAACCATGCGTGAAGGGGATTTAAGTTTATACAAATGAAGGACCATGCTCCCTTCAAAGGGGAGATGATTAAGAAAAGACAAAAATAGGGTGAGGTCATTAAAAATCTTAAGAACCACTAGGCAAGAACTATTTTATATAGGAGTGCTTCCTGACATAGTGTAGATTTAAGTTTGTTTAATTATGGCCCCAGAGGATAGGATGAGGCCACAATAGGGGATCAAAGTTTTACATAGGAATACTTAATAGGTAAAATCTTTTAAAAACTTACAGCAGGGCTTTGAATACTCATTAATCAGCAAACATCCCCCTGTACAGTTTGAAGTTTATTCTAATCATGGCTTCCAGGCATAGGGCACAGGATCAAAGTTTTAAAAGGGAATACTTAGGATAAATCTTTAAAATATTCATCGCAAAACAACTGGGTCGTAAATACTCAAACTAGTATGCAAGCATTCCCAGCTAGTGCATATTAAAATTTGTTCAAATTGTGGTCCCTGGGGTGAGGGTGAAGCCATGACAGGAGATCAGAGTTTTAATTGGGAATATGTAGGAAAAATCTTCTCAATAACAGCAGAACCATGAATACTCATATTAATATGCAAGCATCCCCAGGCAGTGCAGATTGAAGTTTGTTTAAATCATGACCCCCACCCCCCTTCCTGGGGGTTGATGGGGCCACAATAGGGAATCAGATGTTTATTTGGGAATGTGTAGGATTATACTTCTCAAGAATCTTCTCAAGAACAACAGGGCCATGACTACGCATATTAATATGCAAGCATTCCTAAGGTAGTGTAGATTCAAATTTGTTTAAATTATGGTCCCCAGTGATAGGGTGAGGCCACATCAGGGGATTAAAGTTTTACAAGGAATATATACATACATAGGAAAAATCTTCTTCTCAATAACAATTAACAGGGCCATGTTTACATGAATATTCATATTAATATGCAAGAATCTCTAGGTAGTGCAGATTAAAATACCATTATAATAATAATGATATAATAATGTAAAATAATGGGTGGTGGTGGGATGGGTATAATGGGCCACAGATAATAGAGGTTCAAAGTTTTAAACATTGGAATATATAAGGAAACATCTTTCAAAATATTCTCAAGAACAGCAGGGCCATGTTATTTAGTCATATTTAGAATATCCATTAGTGCAAATTCAAGTTTGTACAATTCATGGACTCCAGAGGTAGAGCCATAATAGGAGATTGAAGTTCATGGAAATACACAGGAAATAAATAAAAATAAATTCATTTTAATATTAGCAGGACCACACTACATTGTATCAAAATGCAGATGTTCCAACACTCTATGGATACAATTTTTTGTTACGCATATCACTAAAGAATGGGGGAGAGTGGCATATTGTTTTTGTCCTTTCTATCTGAAACTTGAACCTTGCTCATAACTTTTGAATTTGATTGGTGAGTGATAAAAATCTCATATTTTATATGTGTATCCCTTGTGACAAGACCTTTCTTTGGTACCAAAGCTTTTAATCTTTGAGTTTGACCTACATTTAAGAAAACCTATATTAAATGGGAATTGATATATTTTTTCTACTTTGAATCATTGATATTGATAAGTTGCATGGGGTGAAACTACTTTACATGAGAGATATTTGTATTTGTCACCACGTTGTTTGCATAATCACTATTACACTTTAAGAAAATATACATCTTGTCATGCTTCCATGCTTGTCAGTTAAGTAACAAATTTAATTTCACAATGAGTTACTACTATTTAGGCAATTTTGTATTGTGCAGTTGATAAGCATCTGTTGTCATGTGTCTACTGTCATGTGTTAACAATTGAACATAATCAGTTTTAACTCCTTGATAACTACCTTTCCCATTCTTTTCAAATTTGTTATGAAGCATTTATGGGACAAAGGGGGCATAAATTTCAGGACTTCTGCACCCCTGGGGCCCTAGGGGCAAACAAAAACTGCTAACAGTTGTTTAATTTTCCTTTTTTTTTCCCTCTACAACCAAACAAGAGAAACAAAATGCATATTGAGAGCATATTTAGAGCAGGAAGGCCTCCACCAAAATTGTAAATTTTATGATCCCGGAGGTGGAGGTTGTGACTCCAGGGTGGGGCTAAACATGGTATACATTTGTACAGTCTTTATGTGTAAAACATTTAAAAAACACCTTCTTTAGTGCTAGTGATACAAAATTAAAACTAATTGGATATTTATAGAAAGAGCAGGTAGTCCTTTACCAAAATTGTAAATTTCATGATCTCAGGTGTAGGGGTTTTAACAACACAAAATTCTGTGTTTTATCACTGTTCATAAACACGTACAAAGTACAATACAATGCACTATAAATACATCACTATCACATTTTCAATGCCTGCTGTAGTTCTGTTGATCTGTACAAGTAAGTAATTTAGGATCTAATTATTTATTTGAAAGTCATATACCTGATAAAATTATATATTCTATTACTGAATAAAGACTGTATATGATACAACAAAACAACACATATTTAATATTATTTGTAAAATGTCTAAAAGTTTGGGGGGGGGGTTTTTGGTTGTTTTTTTTACATCAACACCTCACTGACACTTTTTGTATTAAATATTGTGTAAACCTATTAAAAGTAAATATAAGAAATACCTAAATTTAGAACTTCATCTCATAATCTGAATATTAGAATGGTAGACATTGTGGTATTGTATAATAATAAAAAAAAATGTATAATAATAATAAAAAAATTGGTATTTTGAAAATTGTAGCTTGTCTGTTGTAGCAGATGAATTCCATTTTACATGAGAGCAAGTCAACTTTTTTCTGGTTCAGATCTTTTTCTCTAGTGGGATGCATTTAGACCAACAGTGTTCAAGTGCCATCAGTCCAGAACTGAAAAAGTCAAGGTACTTTCCATTGACCCACTCCTCAACTGCCATCACGACTTTTCATCAGACCAGAAATGATGTCCACGGATATCCTTTTTCAACTTTGGGAATAGGACCTAGCTCAGGCGAATAGGCAGGATGTGGTATTAATTCATACCCGTTTCGCTCTGCAGCATCCATTGCAACTTTGCAAGTGGGGATTCTCACGTTGTCTTGTTGCAGCAAAACACTTTTAGAGAGTTTACCTTGGTGTTTTTCATGAATGGCAATTCTCAAATAGTCTAGCAAGTCTGCATAGTACAATCCAGTTATTGTACATCTCTTTGGCCTCGGAGACCCCCGCCCTACCCATTGATGACTCTGAGCTTTATTCTCTGGCTCATAATAATAAACCAAGCCTCATTTACAGTCACCAGACACAAAAGAAAATTATTTTTGACTTAATAAGCTTCAACAAGGCACTGCACACTGATGCTCTGCTTGCCATTTGCTCATTGTTAAGGGATTTGGGGACCACACGGGCTGTTATCTTCTGCATACCTACACGATCATGTATGATTGTTAAAATGCTACCGTGTGAAATGCCTGCACTATTTCTTCCACTTGAATTTGCCTATCCTAGCATACCAGATCCCAAACTTTGTTACACCTTTTTTTATAGGTGGCATCTAGTGGGCGTCCAGACCTCATTTCAACCTGAGCATAAGATGGTGCAGAAGACCGATAAATATCAGCTAACTCGCCATGTATTTCCTTGCCTGTTTTATCTTTTGAATACAAGTACCGAATTACAGCACAGTACTCAACTTTAGATGAAAAGCTTGCCTTTGCATCACTAGCCATGTTTGACATTTAATATGTTATCAAAGAATGACTCAATACACATGCAATTTTGTACTCAGGTATAAAACATGCATTGAAACAAGGTATGAAAATTGTAACTGTCTCTGTCAATTCAAAATGGGATAGGCTGGCTACTTATTGACTCGCCCTCGTACCTAGATGTTCATTCTATAATGAACTGAGATCAAAATATATTACAAGATATTATTATAAACGGCTGAGTGCCTTCAAACTGCTTCAGTTACTTATTGTTCAAAATGTTAAAGCATTGTTTGATTTAAGCAAATAATTGTATTTAGCATGCATAAAGAGGTGTTTAATTTAGCTTTTCTTCTGTTTATGTATACTCTCCTGTGTGCTGTTTGTACTATCTTATAATGTTATTCTGTTTCTGATCAGTCGTTTGATTCAACCCTTTCAACGACAGTTCCCTTATATGGGGATTTAGCAGTGTTTGAATTTTCCCACCGATTATAAGGTAAAATCTCACTCTGAGAGAGATTTTATGTGATTTGGGAACTTGCTTACAGTAATGGCTGACCTCGGAGATAAGGATTTTAACAGTATTACATAGCAAAGGTGAATATAGTCGAAATAATCACAATGATGAGAGTTGTTGAATTATATTGTGCCGGGAATGATGAGGAACTTTATATCATTTTACAAATCCTAAATACAAAGAAATAATGAAGAATTTTTGGCTACATATGATCATAATGTTAACATTCATTAGACAGATTAGTTTCAATTCAAAAACATCATACCATGTGACTTAAAATTTTATGGATGGGTCTGGACTGCGAAGAATATTTGATGGGAGCTCTTCTCCTTTGAACTTTTTCCACGTTTTTCACAGAAACTTTGAAAAAAGTGGATGGATAAAATGCATTGACATTATTGTTTATTGAATTATTTGCACTAGTGAAATTTTGAAAAGATTTGTTTTTAAAATTCAGATTATACCAACTGATTGCTTTGTCATACCTGATTTGCTTGCAAATTAATCCATGACTATCTTTCAAACAGTATGAACATGATGAATTAATACACCTGAATATGTTTCTTATCAATGTACCAAATTTCAATACCGTATCTTATTTCATTAAAACTTTATGACATTTTATATATAACATACATTTTCATGACATATCTTCAGGAAATCCATCGTCCTAGTGTTATTCATATGAAGGACAGTAATCGGTGAAAGGGTTAAGGATAATAAAGAACTTGAACATGAACTTGTTCACATTTTATGAGGAGCCTGTTTATTTAAGGCTTCCATCATTGAATTCATTCCAAAGCTAGTTGATCTGGTACTGTAGTAATCTGGTGGTCTTCCTCTGACATCATTATAGTTTCCCCTCGTCGATGCTTTGTTGCATATCAAGAATTTCACAAACTGACTTGGTACCCTTGAATCAATCACTTTGAACTTTGAAGTTAAAAATTGTGATATCCAAGCTATATAAAGAGTTAATACTCAATATATTTATGGCTTGGGTAACCTCCATTAACTGTAAATTTCTTGAATTTGTCACTTTGAACATAACATTTAATATTTTATTTATCATAATTTCTTTTAAAAATAATGAAATATTACAATTTGATTAAATTGATAACAGATAAAATACACTCACGTGCCAAATTAAAAGTCACAAGATGGCTGACTTGCAAGTCAAATTTCACACACCTGCAATTTCTTTTTTCTATAACACTAATACTGGGATAATTTAACCCGGTACTTTTTAACAGGGGTATAGATTCAGATGTCGCCTACTGACTGATCAAAGGGAGGTAAGTGTTTGTTTACAAATAAAGCTGTCGTCTGCAGGAAAAAGTAATGGGTGCCAGAGGGAAGGATTTATCAGATGAGCAGAAAAAATTGATCCTTAAACTGAAATGTGAGGGCAACAGTGGTGGAAAAATTGGAAAAATATTGGGAATAAACAGATTTACAGTGTGCCATTTTTTGAAAAGGAATGAAAACCAGGAAAATGTCAGTTCAATCAGAGGAAGTGCAAGGAAGTCAAAGTGTGGCAGAAAAAGGCAGAGCAGTGAAAGATCAGATAGGAGACTCTTGAATGTAGTTAAAGTTAACCGCAGAAAGACATTGTCAGATATTTCTGCTTTGTATAATGAAAATACACCACAGCAGCTATCCAAACGCACAGTTCAAAGGAGATTACATGAAAATGGGTATCACAGAAGAGTTGTGAAGACAACCACCATTTCCAAAAGGAATAGACAGAAGCGTCGTACCTTCTGTCGATCTCATTTACACTGGACCGTTAATCATGATTGGTCACGAGTGATATTTTCAGATGAAACACAAATTGTTTTAGGACGAAATAGGAAAGTTTATGTCTGGAGGAGAAATGGAAACCACGCTGCCTTGGAATCTACAGTGACAAACAGACTCCACAGCTAAGTGTTATGTTTTGGGGGTGTCTTACTTATGGTGCTGTTGGTACATTGACGCCCATAGATGGGAATATTAATTCTAGGAAGTACATAGAAATTCTTGATGGAAATCTTTGGCCAGTTATTGCTAAATATCAACAGGACAGACCGTATATCTTCCAGGAGGACAATGCACCAGTGCATACATCTAGGGAGACTTGTGCATGGAAAACCCAAAACGGTATCAACACCATGAATTGGCCTCCACAATCCCCAGACATTAATATTATTGAAAATGTGTGGAGAACTGTTAAAATAAAACTGCAAAATCGGATTTCTCAAATAAAAACTAGACAGGACCTGATTGACAATGTCTTAGAAATATGGACCTCCCTAACTCTGACGTATATAAAATCATTGTACCAGTCTCTACCTAAGCGAGAACGAGCTGTTCTTGCTGTCAATGGATGCATTACAAAGTACTGAGATTTTGGGGTAAGTACCATTTCTAGATTTGGAGAAATTAGACCATGAATTCTGCACACTATTTAAGCTGTTCTTAGCACGTCAGCCATCTTGTGACTTTTAATTTGGCACGTGAGTGTATATATATTTCATGCATGAATTATATGTATAAAATGCAAAAGGTGAGATGTCTTTATCAAGGTGGCGAGTTGTCTCAACCAGTGGCACCTTGCCTTAATTCAAGGGTGAGTTGTCTCTGAAAGAGGGTGAATTGTCTTGAGGGTGAGTTCTCTTAGGGGCGAGTTGTCCAATATTCAAACTATGACCTACTCGTCTGAAAAATTGCTGTGCAAGTTTATGGGCATCCATGTTTTCAAACTAGTTGATTACCATACTACAACCATTTAATGCAAAGTTAGATAGTGCAAATTTATGATGATTTTTTTTTTTCATTTTTCTTCATTTATGCACTTTTTGCATGTTTCTTACATGTTACATTTTTTTATTTTGCAGAGGGAAAAAAAAAGAATTCAAAGAAGAGAAGCTTTGACAATTTTTTATGGCACAAATTCAATACATTTCCTCAGATTCTTTATTTATTTCAGGACACATGGTCATTTTCATGCAAACTAGCAGATTCTGGTGTTAGACAACTTTACTTCAGGAGAGGCAAATCCAGTATATGTGAACTATATCAATTATACTTCATGTTTTCTTCTGAAGAGGCAAGCAAAGAATAAGTCATGTATACTTCTGGAGAGGCAAGCAAAGCATAAGTCATGTATATTTGAAGTATAAGTCAAATATATTTGGAGTATACTTGATGCAATCATATTTCTTAGCAAACAAAGTATTAATCAAGTGTAAGTGGAGTATACTTCATCTATACTTATACTTGCCAAACTTCACGAACTAATTTGCATATAATATCATAATACTTGAAGTATACTTCAAGTATAAGTGAAAGATACACTTTTTGTATGCTTGCAAGTATACTTGAAGTACAGTTCATGTGATTTCCATAAGACTTACACCTGTAGACCTGTGTATTGTACCACAGTGTGATAATGCTTTGCACAATTTCATGGATGATGACACTCTTGAATAGCTCTATTCAATGCCTTTCCAACAGTATAAACATGAGCCTTCAGCTCCACATAGTTTTAAACTTATAGTCATTTCAATAGATCCAGTCGTTGACCACTGAAGTAAAAATGGTTGGGAAAAGGTTGAGAATATTGAAGAAATATGAGCTTATGTAAAAGTTCACACAAAAATCGGTCATTTGGTAATGCAGACTTTTAGAATTGGGGGGAGTTTATGGGTCTGATAAGGTATCTTATGAGACAGTTCATAGGTGGAGACAGAAATGTTTGACTGGCACAGAGTCCGTCAAAGATGCAGCAAAATCTGGCTGACCTGTGACTGTAACAGGCAAGGCAAATGTCTCAAAAGTCAGGGAAATAATTGAAAGTGATGGCAGGTACGTGATATGTGATATTGCCAAAGCTGTTGGCATATCACTATCACAGGTGCATTTCATTTTGAAGCATACTTTGAAAGTATGAAAGATTTCTGCCAGATGGATACCGCTTATATTGCCAGATGGCCAAGAACAGGTACGAGTACAAGTTGCTAACCAATTGCTCAAAATGTTTCCCAAATTCAATCAAAGACAATTGGCAAACATTGTTACTGGTGATGAAACATAGTATTTCGAACCCGGAAGAAAAATTGGAAACAAAATATGTCTTACTAAACACAGTAGAAGGCCTGTAGTTGCCAAAAGAACTATAAGCACAAAGATGGTCCTTTATTGCATATTTTTCTCATGTGATGATATAGTTGTACAAGTTCTGGTGCGGGCAAAACGTTGGTATTACCAAGATGTTTTACTAAAAAAGCTCAAGAAATATTATCATAAACTATGCCTGTGTCAGAATTTAGGAATGTTTGTCTAATTCATGATAAGGCTCCATCACATACATCTGAGCTTGGGAAGCAATTTTTGAAGTCGGAGAAGGTTGTCGTCTTGCCACACCCACCATAATCTCCAGATCTACCCCCATGTGACTTTTTCCTTTTTCCAAAACTTAAAAACTTCTTATCTGGTCGTTGTTACAAGTCCCAACAAGCCCTTAGCTCAGCCATCAGTCAGTGCCTCAGAGGTTAACCTAAATCAGCGTACCGTGATGCATTTCACAAATGGATTCAGAGATTGAAATTATGTATTTCACACCACGGAGAATCCTTTGAAGGGATGTAATGTTCCTTTCACTATTTGAGTTGAATGCATTTGAGATATCGTACAATACACATTACATATCAAACAACCTTCGTACAATTCCCATGCATTTACAACAGAAGGGAAGATTAAAGCATTTGAAGCAGCTCATATTTCCTGAACCAAGGTGCAATCAATTTCACAATTTTGATAAAGGGTTTCATGGACATAATAACCATGCATTTGGATTTTTCTCCCACATGTGTGGGAGTATATTTAAAACTTTCGCTGTATCTTTTTTGCAGTTTTGGCCCCAACAATAATGCCCTGGGGGAGTTATAACCATAAATTTCACAATTTACATTCCTCTAATTCAAACAGTTTTTACCTCATCCCTAAGGCCCTTGGGGAGCAAGAGCCTTGAAATTTACAATTTCTGTCTGCCTTGTCTCATAGATGCTTCATACAAAATTTTAGAGAAATTGGATTGATTGATTAAATATTGTTTAACGTCCCACTTGAGAATCTTTCACTCATATGGAGATGTCACATTTAGGCCTATGCTCGGCGCTTATGGCCTTTGAGCAGGGACGAATCTTTTACATGCCACACCTGCTGTGACATGGGACCTTGGTTTTTGCAGTCTCATCCAAAGGACCACCCCATTTAGTCGCCTCTTACAACCAACAAGGGGTACTGAGGATCTATTCTAACAACCTGGATCCCCATGGGAGGAATTGGAATGGAAGTTATCAAGAAAATGTTCATTTGGTCATTGATCATTTTCCACCCTCACACCAAAACCCCTTCCCCTGGGATCTTGAAATTAACTATTTTCGAAAAGGGCTACCTACTCATTCTAAATACCCATTTAGTTTCAATATCATATCAATAGCATTAAAAACAATGTTTTCTACATGTTTTACACTTGAAAACTATATACCAAGTTTGGTCATGCCCTAATGCAGAACCTCTACCCTTGGGATCATGAAATTTACAATTTGGTAAAGGCCTTCTTGCTCTACATTACTATGCACTTAGTTTTTCATACAAATGTGCTGTTCTTAAAAAGATTTTTGAAAATTGTCACTTTTAGGCAGTTTTGGCCCCACCCCAAGGGCTCCAGTGGGGAAAGGAATCCCAACATTGACACCTTTTCCTAAAGATGCTTCATACCAAATTTGAAAAGAACTTGGATGGTAGCTATCAAGAAGAAGTTAAAAATATTCCAATTGTTAACACACGACAGATGACACATGACAATGGACACAGATGAATTGCAGCAGGTCACCTAAGTGAGGGAAAAAAAGCTCACTGAGCTTTCAGCTCCAGAAACTAAATACTAACAAATAATATAACATACAGATGACAAAAAATTTTGATCTGAAACTTTAGGCATTCTGTTAAGCCCAATCTATAGTGAAAATGATAAAGTAAGATCAACCTACATGTTGCCATTGTAGTAACAGCGCCACTTGACAAAGACTATGATGATGAGTATTACCAACACAATGATTGGCACCAATGAATACATCAGAATCTCCATCACTTTGTTCGCCTTTCCATTGGAGTGGACTTTAGTTGATGAATCTACATCAGATACAAAATCAATATTGTATTTTATACATCTGTTTAAAATTACATGAAGTTAAATTATATACCAAGATCCACAATTGAATACCTGTACTATTCTTGTTTTTGTTCTACGCTATCTCTCTGCCATAAAAGTCACCTTACACTTTTTATCATACAAGAATTTCATACTTTTACTTTGTGATTTTTATCTTGTCCATATGTCCTTCATTTACTAGTTTTGGGGCATCCCCTCAAATCATAAGCAACTTTGTAAAGCACAAAATGCTAAAATAACATAGACAGGGGGAAAAAATCACACATTATGTTCAAATGTGACCAGTCTGAAATCAACAACAAGAATATCAGTATAACTGATGGATGTTCTCCAAACTGCATCTAAACAATGAATTACCTCAAATGACAAATGACCTGCACAATTATCAATAATTGTTGAAATATTGTTGATATGACGATATTTTTTCATATATGAGGTATACGTTCAGTGACTTTGGCCTTAAAATGTCCTCGAGCAACTTTTGCTGGAATCCATTTGTTTATTACTTATTTGTAAAATATATCATCAAAAACTGTTGAAGTAAAGAACTTTTTCCTTATGAAACATGTATGTTCTGAGTGACCTTGACCTTTCCCAAAATAACCTTGGTCCAAAAGATCAGTAACTGTTGAAATGTTGTTGAAATGAAAGGTTTTTTTTATATGTAAGGTAGATGTTATGAGTAACCTTGGCCTTTACAAAATGACCTCGAGTGACTTTTGTCTGAAAACCATTTGCCTGTTACTTATTTGTGCAATATATGATCAATATCTGTTCAATATGAGGTCCATGGGCCACATCACTCACCTAAGGCACCTTGGCCCATATTAAATATTTTCCCTATATATTCGCATATAAAAATTTGATCCTCTATAGTGGCCCCACACTACCCTCAGGGGCCATGATTTTAACAAACTTAAATCTGCACTACATCAGTAAGCTGTCATGTAAATTTAAACTTTTCTAGCTTAATGGTTCTTGAGAAGAAGATTGTTAAAGATGTTTCTCTATATTTTCACATATAAAACTTTCATCCCCTAATGTGGCCCCACCCTACCCCCAGAGGCCATGATCATAACAAAATTGAATCTACACTATGTCAGGAAGACTTAATATAAACTGGAACTCTTCTGGCCTAGTGGTTCTTGAAAAGATTTTTAAATGACTCTACCCTACTTTTGCATTTTTGTGATTATCTCCCCTTTAAAGGGGACTTGGCCATTCACTTGTACAAACTTGAATCCCCTTCACTCAAGGATGATAGTACCAAGTTTGATTGACACTGGCTGCTGTCTCTGGACAAAATTTGTGATTTTTCACTATTTTGCAATTATCTCCCCTTGGAGAAGGGTGTTGCACTGCATTTGAACAACCTTGAATTCCCTTCATCCAAGATGCTTTTTGCCAAGTTTGATTGAAATTGGTTCAGTGGTTCTGGAAAAGAGATGAAAATGTGCAGAGTTTAAGTTGTCATTGATGAAGACAACAACACCAACAATAGACAATGGAAAGTTTTAATTAGAAAAGCTCACTTAAGCCTTCAGCTCAGGTGAGCTAAAGATCTTGAGTGAAAAATCTGTACACAAGTTTGCAAAATGTGGTAATAAAATCTGAACAGAATATCAATCATAAAATGGTTTTAAAGATCTTTAAAAATTTAATGCCAATGAATATTTTCATAAATTCCATAATTTGATTGTTGTTGAGACCTATAAAAATTTTGTCAAATATTCCAACGTAACATTTGAAAAATAACCATCAAGCATGTATCTCTGCTGGTGGAGACTCTGTCCTCGAAGATACTTGTCGCTTGATATATGTTCTTTCATGAATATAAATAGCATAGATAACATACTGGTTGACACGTCACCCAGTATAAAAAGGTGTCACTCTGTGGAGCCAATAAGGGACACAGGCTCTAATAGAATGGTTGGTGTCCCTAGGATTACCCTTCGGGATATTAAACATTTATCATATGTACCATCATCAGATAGTCAGCTTTGGTACAGAAATGGAAATTCGTTTACTCAAATTAAAGATTGACAGGTATTGTTAAGAAACATTTTTGATTATTCCTATTTAGATCCCATGTGCTCCATATCCAAATGTTCTGTAAAAAATTGTAAAACGTGATATATTGATCACCAATAATTCATTTATTAGTAATCTAACCGGATGTAGTTTCTGTACCAAAACGTTTGATAATTTGACCTGTAAAACTTCTAATGTTGTCTATGCTCTGTGGGTTGATTTATGTCCTGGAAACTATGGGGGCACTCAATAAAAGAATATTGGCTCACAGGTTTCAAATCAATAATGATGGTAATCAACTTCTCTACAAATATTTTAATTCACCACACCATTCCATCTTGTCCATAAGGGTCAGGATTCTGGAAAAAAATTCACCATCATACATACACTCCTACTTTAAGTACCCCTTTCCATAGACAATGGGAAGATCACTGGATTAAAACTTTAGGCACTGCTTTTCCATATGGATGCAAAGATAATATATCCAGTATCGGAAATTTGACTAGTCCACAAGGAAATAATGTGAATGTGATAGTACTTTTTCCAAATACACAGACACAAATGCAGCCATGGACATCATTCATGTAAAAGACCTAGTATAAACAAAATCACACTTGACTCGCTTTTACCTTACATCAACAAACAATAAGGTCACATCATATTCGCACAAAACTTTACTTTGTTCCATTGAGAGTTTTGAATACATTATTTGAAGAAGCCAAAACTAGTCCATATGTGGATTTTTCCACACCAGAATATATTCTATGATTATGGATGTTGCCCATCAGGGCTCTTTAAACCACTGCGGGTTTTGGATGATATTACTTCAGAATCTAGCTGCCAGTTCCTTCAACTCAAATTTACTAACAAAGGAATTGATGCTGTAAACATAAGCAACATTCTTCGTCATAAAAAAGTTCAGTCTTATATTCCAGAGTATCTCGAGTTCAAGACTACACCTTGTATTTCCTATGGATATACTTCCACTATTGCATCCAAACTTTTTAACTATAAACAAACTTTGCAGAGCCTAGATATAGACCATCTTATACTCAATAAACCTACATGTTTTGGTTCTTCGTCTTCTTTTAACTATATATAGTCCAACTGGACATGTCATTATTGGTAATGTTGATACAGTTAAAAATGAAGATCTAAAATCACTTATTTTAAAAGGTCTTAAATTCAGAGAACCTCGGTCTTTCAATTGGCAACAGAACTTCATCTCTACTATAAATTCTGTGGAAGATTATGCCAGTCGATGGACTAAATCTGAAAAAGAACTTAATACCTTGTCAGAATGGATAAAAAGTATAACAGGAATATTAGAATCCCATATCAGACATGTCCAAAAAAATGTGTACCATCTATTTTTCTGTGTCAGTAAATCAGAAGTGATAAAAGAGTTAGATAGGTTACATGAGGAATATGTTTTGGTTTGTTACATGAGGAATATTGATTGATTGATTGCTTGTTGTTTTCCGCCACCCTCAAGAATTTTTCAGTTATCTGGTGGCGTTCAGTTTTTGTTGAGGGAGGAGAGAACCTAGATACAATATACCTGGGATGAGACCACCGACCTTCTGAAAGTAAACCGGCAAACTTTCTCACATACATCGGCGCAGGCAAGAATCAAACCCGCGCTGACTTGAGGCGAGAGGCCTTGTGATTTTGAGTGCGATGCTCCAACCACTCGGTGGCCATGGAGGCCCCACATGAGGAATATGTTTTGGTTCCAGCTGACAAAAACATTGTATTTGTTTGTAAGGCTCATTATTACATCTGCATTCTAAATGAACTTGGCATTAATTCTACATTTATTAATTGCACATATACTCCAACTGCCCTTTCAAAAGATGAAATTCTTCAAAATCATGCTTCAGTTCTAAATACATTTAACAGTCAGTGAAGCAGATGAATATGAATTACTGTACCTATACTGGATCCCCAAACTTCACAAAAAACCCTTACAAACTAAGATACATAGCTGGATCCAGTAAATGTTCTACCAAGCCCCTATCTTTGCTGCTTATGAAAATATTAACTGCTATCAAGGAGAAACTTCAAACGTATTGTGCCACCACATATGCCAGAGGTGGTGCAAATCAAATGTGAATTCTTCAAAATTCTAAAGAACTTTTATACACAACCATACCTCACGATAAGTTCAAGACTAGACTTTTTTACATCATACACAGTTGCTTCATGAACAAAAATGGTAAAAGGAAATATTCATATTTTGTGACTGGTTATCCCAAAAATTATTTTGTTAAACACCAATCTGACTCCACACTCTAGTACTTTGAAGTTGATATTAAAAAGATGCTAGAGTTCCTCATTGACAATATTTTTGTAGTCTTTGATCAGGTCTTCCAACAGTCTTGGAATTCCCATGGGCATGAATTGTGCTCCTTTGTTAGCTGACCTATTTTTATATTCTTATGAAGCAGAATTTATTCAAAAGCTTCTAAATGAAAAGAAAAAATCTCTTGCTGTGGCCTTCAACATTTTGATATATTGATGACATTCTGTCTATTAACAATGATCATTTTCATTCATATGTCAATTCGGTATACCCCAGTGAACTCGGAATAAAAGACACTACAGAGTCTTCTACTTCTGCTTTGTACCTACATATTTTACTGAAAATAGATGCTGGAGGCAAACTAACAACTCAACTTTGTGACAAAAGGGATGATTTCAATTTTTCCATCGTCAACTTCCCTCATTTATGTGACAATATTCCATCATCACCTGCATACGGTGTTTATATCTCCCAAATGATTTGATATGCAAGACCTTGTTCTGCATATGATCAGTTTTTAAATCTAGGCGGGCTACTGACAAAGAAGTTGATGTTACAGGAATTTGTACAGTCTTGTATAAAGTCAGCATTTCGCAAATTTTATGGTCGTTATAATGATCTAGTTTGCCAGTACAACTTACCATTAAGTCAATTGCTGTCTGATGTGTTTCATACCAATTGTTAGGCCATTCTTAGCACACTTATTCTGACTCCATTTACCTGATTGGAATATAGTGCTTACGGCGGTAGTGACCGATCAACAGGGGATGCCTACTCCTCCTAGACACCTGATCCACCTCTGGTATGACCAGGGGGCCTCCATGGCCAAGTGGTTAGAGCATCGCGCTCAAAATCACAGGCCTCTCACCTCTAGTCGGCGTGGGTTCGAATCTTGCTCGCGTCGATATATGCGAGAAAGTTTGCCAGTTCACTTTCGGAAGGTCGGTGGTCTCTTCTCGGGTACATTGTATCTGGGTTCTCTCCTCCACCAATAAAAAACTGGACGCCACCAGATAACTGAAAAAATTGTTGAGTGTGGCAGAAAACAATCAATCTGGTATGACCAGGGCCTGTGTTTACTCATCTCTGATTTGTATTTTCTATTAACGTTCAATTGAATATCTTCATCCAATGTGGAAAACTGATTCTTGAAATTCGTCATGGGGCATAATTCAGTCAAAAGTAGGTCAAGCATAACGAAGATCTTATGGAAATTACAAATAGAAAGTATACTAGACTTCTAAGAAGCATACTTTGCTTATACTTCAAGCATAAAAGTTATGCCTGACTACAAAAAGTATACTTCAAACATAACTCAAGTATGCTTCAAGTATAAGTTCGTTCTACTTCACATATGCTTTCTTCTGAGTTATTAGTAAAGTGTAATTTAGTCAATCCTACAAAAAATTCTGATTTCAGTATTTTCAAATATTTACTTCTTACAAGGAACACACACACATACACACTTCAAATAAAAAATAATACCCCCTCCCTTCCAAATTTTTTTTTTCATAATTATGCTCATTAACTATATTCCAAGAACAACTCAATTAAAAATAATTTCAGAGATACTAAAGTAATATAGTTTAGAACTTAATACTATTATATTAGTCTGCAATTTGACTGAACTTAAATTTGAAATATATAATTCTGTATTTGCTTCTTTTAAAAACTGATATATGTCAAAAGAACTGTCCCTGCAGACAGAAATCATTAAAGACCATCATAATATTTTTTGCAAACTTATAAGAAACTATCAAGAACTTCAAAATTTGAAAGTAGAAAATTTCTTTTTCAATGCTGAATATACTGAAAATATTATGATATATGTATCAGTCTGAGAGTCATTGTACTTGAGATTAATTTAGTGTCTGAAATACATAATATGTACACTCTATGTACTACATAATAAGTCCCTCCTCCTGGCCTGTCTAAATACGATGTCATATCCACAGATGTACATGTCTCTTCCTTATCATGCAATTTATGGATCAGCATTTTCTCCAGGTATGCTATGCTCTATGCACTGTAAATCAACATTAGGTTCTTACTAGAATGCATGGAGTGTGCCCATGAAAATATTTGATCAGATGCCATTTTATGACCTGCCATAAACATGATAATGAAAAGAATTGCAAACAACAACCTTCAATAGGGACTCAAGAGAGTTCAGGGTAGGGAGTTTAGGGTGTTATGCTGAAGATGATTCAGATGTCCCAGGCATTGGGTAAGCAATTTAAATAGTGTATCTTGTAGCCTCTTTAACATCATGCTGATCATGATCACTGCTAATCTGATATTCCTCTGATTCTTATTTATATTTGTGACATCTGATGATCATCCCTGCACATGGCACAATATGGTAGCGCGGGAAAGAGTCTGAAGAATCACTAAATATCTTTTCTGAAGTAAGATATAATAAAATCGTGAGAGTAAATCTGCGTCTAATATCAGAGATCATACATGCCAATTTTCCTGATCAAGGCTGGAATTTCACAATTTTAAGCATGATTCCCGTTTTCCCGATCAGGAAAGTAAAATCCTCTTAAAATCTTGATTTTGTAAAAATATTCCCCCAATTCAGGACAACAAATCCTAATTTCCAACTTGAATTTAAATCCTACACCATTTCCTTGTGGCTAGCCAATCAGAAATTGGTAAAACAAATCAGCCATTGCTGTTTACTTGTGTCACATGTTTTCACAGTGGTTTAAATTACCTGATAGACCTGTGTCAGGGTGATTGGACAATGGACAGATGTTTTGATAGTAATTAATCGAAAAGATGATTTCAAACTGGCATATTATTTACACCAATGTGAATGAAAACAATGATAGTTTCTGAACATTGTTGATTTTTGGATGGCTGACAGCATTCAAGATATGCAATAGGTACTCCAAATAATTCTTTTCAGCTATATCAGAATTTATAGTGATGTATTATAGAATTATCAGGGGTCTACGGTCTACTATTTAATAAACACAATTCACATGAATCTGTTACTTTAGTCAGTACATTAAATTTGAATGTTGAATTTGATATAGGCATGTTGCCTAAATTTTAATACAATTGAAAAATTATATTTTTTTCCCTTGATTATTGTTTCAGATGTCATCTTTCAGAATGAATTTCATGATACTCAACTCAAGTACACAAGTTCTATGGTGTGACCACTGACCAGGCTGATTTCAACATGCCATTCTGATACTAGTTACAGTATTCAGGCCTTGATCAATGACTAGAGATCCAAAATGAGTTTACTTGGAATGGTATTTCAGTTCATGCACACTTTCCAACTTAGTCTGATGAATTCCTTTCCACTATCAGTAAACTGTCTTAAATCACTGATTTAATTGATACAAGATCACACAAAATATTTTCATTAACTTTAGATAGATACGAAGGGTGTTTGACATGTAATGTGTATTGTACTACAGCACAATAATCCTTTGCACAATTTTGTGGATGAATAGCTTTATTCAATACCTTTTCAAGGGCATAAACACATGCCTTCAATTCCACATAGTTTTAAACTTATAGTCATTTCAGTAGATCCGGTTGTTGACCACTGTTGTAGAAATGGTTGGGAAATATTGAGAAAATCAGAGCTATATAAAAGTTTGCACTAAAATCTGTCATTTGCTAATGCAGATTTTTACTGAATTAGGGATACGTTATGGGTCTGATAAGGTATCTTATGAGACAGTTCGTAGGTGGAGAAAGAATTTCTGACTGGCACAGAGTCCGTCAAAGATGCAGCAAAATCTGGCTGACCTGTGACTGTAACAGGCAAGGCAAATGTCTCAAAAGTCAGGGAAATAATTGAAAGTGATGGCAGGTACATGATATGTGATATTGCCAAAGCTGTTGGCATATCGCTATCACAGGTGCATTTCATTTTGAAGCGTATTTTGAAAGTATGAAAGATTTCTGCCAGATGGATACCGCTTATATTGACAGATGGCCAAGAACAGGTACGAGTACAAGTTGCTAAGCAATTGCTCAAAATGGGTCCCAAATTCAATCAAAGACAATTGGCAAACATTGTTACTGGTGATGAAACATAGTATTTCGAACCCGGAAGAAAAATTGGAAACAAAATATGCCTAACTAAACACAGTAGAAGGCCTGTAGTTGCCAAAAGAACTATAAGCACAAAGATGGTCCTTTATTGCATATTTTTCTCATGTGATGATAGGGGCCTCCGTGGCCGAGTGGTTAGAGCATCGCGCTCAAAATCACAAAGTCTCTCACCTCTGTCAGCGTGTGTTCGAATCTCGGCCGCGGCATTATGTGAGCAAGTTTGACAGTTTACTTGCGGAAGGTCGGTGGTCTCTTCCCAGGTACATTGTATCTGGGTTCTCTCCTCCACCAACAAAAACTGGACGCCACCAGATAACTGAAAAATTGTTGAGTGTGGCGGAAAGCAATAAATAATCAATCAATCAATCATGTGATGATATAGTTGTACAAGTTCTGGTGCGGGCAAAAGTGTTACAGGTTGGTATTACCAAGATGTTATACTAAAAAAGCTCAAGAAATATTATCATAAACTACGCCTGTGTCAGAATTTAGGAATGTTTGTCTAATTCGCCCTTAGCTCAGCCATCAGTCAGTGCCTCAGAGGTCTACCTAAATCAGCGTACCGTGATGCATTTCACAAATGGATTCAGAGATTGAAATTATGTATTTCACACCGCGGAGAATCCTTTGATGTAATGTTCATTTCACTATTTGAGTTGAATGCATTTGAGATATCGTACAATACACATTAGATATTGAACAACCCTGGTATATGCCAAAAAATAATTGCATGATTATTTCATAGAATATGTCATTGATTAATTGATGTTCACCTGAAGAAAAGAAGCCAAAAATTTACCCAAACAATCAAAGGCAAGTGTTGTGATACTCTCCTCACCCTCAAACTTGTGCAAGTAATATAATATTGCTGTTATAAATAAAGTATTCTATAATCCCTGTAATGAAATCCTTGGTTATAGCTTTTGAACTGAATTATGTAGGGCTTTGATATTTATTTACATTTTTTGTGATAGGAAAAATTTGTTTGTATGAAAAAAAGCACTTAATTATTTTGACTTTTGACCTACTGACAGAAAAATGATTTTCAGGCTTTTAAAAGCTGGTAGGGGTTTGATATTTGGCATGTGTATTTCTTATGACTTATAGGTAGGGTTTTCTGACAGTACCAAAATTTGATCTTTTGACATTGACACAGATTTTCACCTCACTGTCGGAAAAATTGCTGTGCAAGTTTGTAGGCATCCATGTCTTCAAACTAGTTGATTACCATACTACAACCAATTAGTGCAAAGTTAAATAAGTTAATTTTTTTTAAAATTGCAATTATATTTATTGTATTGCGTTTGCTAATCATTTATGATGATTTTTTTTTTCCTTTTCATTTGTCTACTTACTTGCATGTTTATTACAATATATGTTACATTTTTTTATTATTTTGTTTATCTTAATAATGTATTTACTAAAAGTAGATCAAAGGTCAATGTAAAGGTCACCCAATCAAAGAAAAGGTCTTTCCATAAGAAATATACTTTCCCAAATATCAAAGGTCCACCTCTTATGTTGTAAAAAAAAATATGACCAAGGTTAAAGTTTTTCTCTGAAAACAAAAACTAAGTTAATACTAAATGTCAAGGTCATAAGGTCATAAAATCTAGTATCATTGGAAAGGTCTTCTCACAAGAAATGCACATGCTTAATATAAAAAGATTACCTCCTTCAATTTTAAAGATATGGCTTATATTTGAATTTTCTAATAGTCAGTCAAAGGTCAATGTAAAAGTCAAAAGGTTTTCAAAAAATTTTGGTGTCATTGAAAAGGTCTTACCACAAGGAATACCAAATATGAAAGGTTGTAAAAGACCAAGGTTAAAATTTTTGGCCCCAGACAGACAGACAGGCTAAACAAGAGGCCTATGGGCCACATCATTCACCTAAGTCACCTTGGCCCATATTAAATATTTCCACTATATATTCACATGTAAAACTTTGTTCCCCTATTGTGGTCCCATCCTACCCATGTGGGCCATGATTTAAATAAAAATCGAATCTGCACTATGTCAGGAAGCTTCAATGTAAATCAGAACTTTCCTGGCAGAGTGGTTCTTAAGAAGATTTTTAAATGATCCCATTCTATTTTTGCGATCATCCCCCCTTTGAAGAGGGCATGGCCCTTCATTTGAGCAAACTTGAATCCCCTTCACCCAAGGATGATTTGTGTCAAGTTTGATTGACATTGGTCAGCTGGTTTATGAGAAGATTTTCAAAACTTGTCAGTCTCCTCTGACTATTTTGTTATTATCCCCCTTTGAAGAATGGTGTTGCCCTTCATTTGAACAAACTTGAATCCCCTTCACCTATGGATGCTTTTTGCCAAGTTTGATTGAAATTGGCAAAGTGGTTCTAGAGAAGAAGATGAAAATGTGAAAAGTTTATGCCGATGATGCAGACAATGAAGACAACAACACCGACAATGGAAAGTTTTGATTAGAAAAGCTCACTTCAGCCTTTCACTCAGGTGAGTTAAAAACTATATGCCCTGCATAGAAGATTCTGGGGATATAAAAATAGGTTCTACGAAAGCTTCAGAGTCTCTCTCTCTCTCTCTCTCTCTCTCTCTCTCTCTCTCTCTCTCTCTCTCTCTCTCTCTCTCATCCAGCATTAAAGGACAAAATATGGAGTCCACAATTATTATAGTATAGTACAGTGTAGATAAGGCAACAACTATCTAAAATAATTTGCAAAATCTAACAAACCTCACATGTTTACACATAAAGCTATTCACCATGCACCATACAATTCTCTCACACTCAAGGTAAATTTACCAACCTTTTTCAATAATTATAGGTGGGGAGCCTCCTGCCATGCTTATGTTTGCATTACAAAGGTCCAGTCGACAACAACAGAATCCTACTGCATGGGTTTGAAGACTTGACTGTATACAACTATCATTTTCACAGCCTTGGTTCTGTGTCCAACATCCCTGGTGCATTGGTTCTATTCCTGAAATGGAAAACACATTCTGGTGAAACACAATATGGGAAGAATAAAAAACATCACATTGTTATGCACGGTTTTCAAAAATTTCATTTTCTTTTAGGCCTAAAAAACATTCGGTGTTTCCAGTAACCTAACCGACCCTATTTTTAGCTCCATTTTTTTAATGGGTCAGCAAAGAAAAAAAATTTAAAAATCTGGAATACTGAGTTTTTCGACATTGGTTTTAATGTCTCTGCTGTGGAGGTTAATAACTATATACAAAACAAATGGCATGGTCATCACCAGCTCAAAAGTTATTTCAAGATTTCTCCAATTCTTACCATTACTATCATAATGTGACATGACAAGAGAGATTGAAAAGTGATAGCTGTTTGTCGCTGGTTTTTCTACCTTTTACAACTTTATTTCATGGGTTTTACCTCAAACTCATAAGAATTCAGTACCTGGATGATTAATCTACATGTTGATCATAACTAATATGATGTGATCACAGTATAAAGAACCATAATGTCAACAAATTACGTATTGACTGAGGTTTCAACCACACCATTCAAGTTCTTTGCACACAAATACACATATTCGATAATTGAATCAGAATTTGACATTAACATTTTTGAGCACTAGACCAGTCGGGCTACTTCAAACAATACTTATTCAACCTGATCTTACACCCACTAACCCTGACCAAACTTTCCAAAACAAACTTAAGACAGTTTGATGCTTTCTCCATTTAATTATCTTTTTAAATACCTAACTCAAATGACAAACCACACTTTTCCCATTAAGTTTGAATCAAAACATGTTTTCAGTCTATCATCGAAAATTCTTCAGTACATTTAGAATAAAACGACCTCAACCATTTTTCTTTTTCATACGCTTGCTTTGTATTTTCCCATCTTTTCTTCCTTTTACTTTCTTCAGGACATCTCTCGGTGATGACAAAAAGTCAGGCAGTCTTTAACATTCTACTTTCCCACTTGAATAGTGAACGTATGGTGAGCAATGGTGACCGAATGCAGAGCAAACACTGAACACTGATCACAAGATGATCTATTTATTCAGAATATATCGGATTTTTCCCTTGGAATATTTCATAATCAGATATAAAAAAGATATAAAAAATATTTTATATATATATATATATATATATACACACACACACACACACACACACACACACACACACACATATATATATATATATATATATATATATATATATATATACACACACACACAATGAATAAATAACAGAATAGCATGGAATCAGGGAAACTGCATGTTCTACAGTGACTATATTCCGTCTAAACAAAGTATACTGCATTTTTGTACAAGTCCTGAATGTATATTCCTCATGAAATGACTGTAAATTTTACATCAGTGCATGCAGCAATCATACACAAACAAAAGCAAATTTCATATGTACATTGAGTGCAGTATTACACATACAGATATATGTGTACATGTAAAAGTAGGGGTGGAAAGCATATCTGGCATCATATTTAGAATTCTTGACAGGTACTACTAAACATAGTATGCTAGAGTACTTTGGAGTACTCTAAAATAACCAGTTAAAATTTCATAATTTAATGTAATTTGATTGCTTATATACTGGACAAAAAAAGTTGAGGATCATAATTTTGACCTCACAAATTTTTATTAACCAAATAATTATTTTGACAAATTCTAACATGTATAGTTTCTCCAATGTGTCCTTAACACAATAGATTTACCTGGTTTCATATTGATGTCATAAGAGCACGATTTTTTTGCCCAAACACAAGCAAGGGGTCAAAATCAAAGTGTGCCGACGTGTATATTGAAATTGAAAAATTGTGATTTTCATTTTATTGTGGGTATTTATTGCTCTAATCGACTCTTAGGTGAACAATTAATGACATTAAAAGCCATGAGGCACCATTTAACTGCTCTGGAAGCTGGTCAGGCAGTAGGTATGCTTCAAGCTGGCCAAGTCCAGAGAACTGTCTCTAGACATTTTAATGTGTCCCAAAGTGTGATTTCAAGGTTGTGGAATCGTTTTAGGCAGACAGGTAATATTTCTGAGAGACCGAGATCAGGTCGTCCAAGGTCCACAACCGCTCGCCAGGATCGCTATATGTCACTTATGGCTCGTAGACACAGGTTTCAGAGTGCTGTCCAACTCAATACTGACTTTCATGCAGCAAGTGGGGTGCGCATAACACCACAAACTCTCAGACAGAGACTTCATGCTGCTAACCTTCGGGCTCATCAACCTGCTGTTTGTCCCATTTTGAGAAGAAGACATCGTGTAGCACGACTCAATTGGGCTCAAAATCACATAAACTGGCAACTGCATCATTGGACGCCTGTTCTTTTCACAGACGAGTCACGGTTCTGCGTGGACTTTCATGACGGTCGTAGGCGTGTATAGCGCACGCATGGAGAGCGGTACGCTGATTGCTGTGTAGCAGAGCATGATCATTTTGGAGGTGGCTCTGTGATGATTTGGGCCGGAATCAGTATTGGTGGATGTACTGACTTGCACGTGATTAATGGCAATCTTACCGGTGCATTTACAAGGACGAGATATTGCATCCAATTGTGAGACCTTATGTGGGAGCTATAGGCAACAACTTTGTGTTAATGGATGATAATGCTCGTCCCCACAGAGCACATATAGTGACAGACTACCTTGCTACAGAGACAATTGAACGTATGGATTGGCGGAGTTGTTCTCCGGATTTAAATCCAATAGAACATGCCTGGGACATGTTGCAGCAAGCTGTTTCCAGACGCCCTGTACTTCCGACTAACCGCCAGGAGCTTACGTTAGCTTTACAGCAGGAATGGGCAAGGTTGCCACACATTGCGTTCCGCAGGCTCATCAGAAGTATGCAGAGGCGTTGTCGTGCTGTTATACAGGCTCAGGGTGGACATACACCCTATTGATATTGCCTTTATAAAGATTCAATCATTTGTAATGGTTATTGTTGCTCATACCGATTTTCAAACTGTTTGGGGGGGTTACCTGACAATGGTTGCTCTGGCTGCTTAACGTATTGATGAGTTTGTAAAAACAGGTTTAAAATGTATTGTTCGATTGTTGATTGTCGTTGAGCATTTTAAGTATATATTTAACATAATTTATTTGGTTTTGTTATGAATAAAATAATTCTGAAATCATGATCCTTAACTTCTTTTGTCCAGTATATATAGCTATACTACTTTAGGAAACATAAAATGTTGCAGTATTTGTCAAAAGTATTTGTTTTTAGTGATATTTTGATCAGAAAACAACATTTTTGAAAGATTTAAAGCATCCTGCTCCTAAATTTATTATTTTGTTTTGAGAAAGTGTTGAGTGAAGTGACATATTACATCAGCAATTAAATCCATCCACATGAATGATTGATAGTTACTTCTGCACACATTCCTTTTTCATTTTCTCCTTGCAATGAATATCACTCCTTTTGCACTCATGTTCCAAATGACAATGCAAATACTGAACAATGAACGAAAGGTGAACACAAAACTGTGAACAGAGAGTGCACAGTGAACAAACAGTGAGCGAATGGTAAACAAACGCTGAATGTACGATGAGCACATGATGAGCAAACGGGAAAATGGTAAAGTAGAATTTTTCAGGGACTGTATTTGAATAGAGATATTCCCAAATGTATGTCAACACCAAAAAATTGCGGTTTACGATGAAATTTGATAAAAACAGTCTCAAATTTAATTCAAATTAACTGTTTTTCAATCTAAATGAATTAATTTTATATTTCTTTGTCTAAAACAAAACTTTACACATATTCACAACTGATGTCACAAAACATCACTTCCAACTGCAATTACCTGTTACAAATACAAATAGATATTATGTCATCATATGGTTTGCTAAAGTGTTGTCAATTTACTTGTTTAATTCAGAATAAAATATTTTAGTTTAAATCTCAAATAAAGTCTCATGTTCATTTTTTTAACACAACCAGTCAGACCAGTGAACAGTGACCTATCATTTTCTAGACTTGGTCAGTCAGATGTGCCATATTGTCAAACCCTGTAAATCCCAACATTTTGGAGGGTAGACTCTCACATTTGGAATCAAAATTGCAAAATGTAACTAGTACTAATTGTAATGGGGACCAGTACAGATGTTCTCCAATCATTTCCCCAATAATGTCATTTGTTTTAGTATATAACAATCTTTGAATTGTCTCAATATATAACTATTTTCTAACCAGCAGTTTATTTCATGCTAAAAGAAATCAGTTTGATTGATTATATATTGTTTAACGCCCGCTCGAGAAGTTTTCACTCATATGGAGACATCACCATTGCTGGTGAAGGGCTGCAAAATTCAGGCCTATGCTCGGCTCTCAGGGCCTTTGAGCAGGGAGGGATCTTTAATGTGTCACACCTGCTGTGACACGGGACCTCGTTTTTTAAGGTCTCATCTGAAGGACCGCCCCATTTAGTCAACTCTTACAACAAGCAAGGGGTACTGAGGATCTATTCTAACCCAAATCTCCACGGGCTAAAAGAAATCAGTTATAGACATTTAAGAATTCACCAATCAAAATCAGTTATAGACATTTAAGAATTCACCAATCAAAAGTCAGTGCACATGCTAATGATAAACATGAACTCCTCAATATCTTGAAAGTCTAAATATATAACTACATCAATTTCAAAACATTTCAATGAAAAATGTCGGACTAACATCAAGTTGAAATTACAAAGACAAAACCAATGCATGTGCATAAATGTGCATGCACGTGTGTTTCAACACATCCAATAATCTTACATAGTAGGTTTTAGTAGTCTGTACCTATGACCTCAATATCATTGAAAATACCTCATTCATGAGTGAAATGTATTTATTGAATATTAGCCAATCAAATTTCAGCACATGTGCATGGGTGTGAGGGAAGTAATTTTGACAACACCAATGAGTTGAGAGTCCCAACATATATCTGTAACAAAACTTTCAATACAACTGATTGAAATCCATCAATGTTATAGATTAATACTTAAATTCAAACGTCAAAATCACAATGCAAATGCATTTACGCTCATGCAAATTCAATTATGGAATTTTGTTAATACCATTCAATAGGTATTCAAATCATTAACTTACAGCAAAAATTTAAATTCCTTACAGTCTTTAATTAACAAGAGACCCATGGGTCACATCGCTCACCTAAGTCACCTTGGCCCATATTAAAGATTTTTACTATATATTCGCATGTAAAACTTTGATCTCCTTTTGTGGTCTCACCCTACCCCTGGGTGCCATCATTTTAACAAACTTGAATCTGCAGTATGTCAGAAAGTTGTCATGTAAATTCGAACTTTTCTGGCTTTGTGAAGATTTTTAAAGATTTTTTTCCACACATAAAACTTTGATTCCTTATTGTGGCCCCACACTATCCCTTGGGTCCAAGATTAAAACAAAACTTGAATCATCTGCACTAAGTCAGAAAGCTTCAATGTAAATTGGAACTTTTTTGGCCCAGTGGTTCTTGAGAACAAGATATTTAAATGGCCTCATCCTATTTTTGCATTTTTGTGATTATGATGCTGCTGTCAACAGCAACACTGATGACGGACAGCAGAAAATTTTGATTGAAAAAGCTCACTTTAGCCTTTGGCTCATATGAGCTAAAAAGTTATGACCATTTCAGTGCCAGATAAAAGAAAGAAAAGCATTGCATGTGTATAAATTCATATGTAAGTACGACCCAGCATTAATCTTGATACCACTCAATAGACATTTGACAGATATACTTACAGTGCATCATTTATGAGAAAGTTATGATTTCAAAATCAGCCAATCAGAATTTCGTGCACATGCATGCATGTGCGGAAACATCATTTTGACTATGCATTTGCAGTTAGAATACCAACATACATTCACAACCTCAGTTTCAAAAGATTTTAACAAAAAAGAAAAAGTTAAGGTCATTCAAGGAATTGAACCTTCAAAAGCTGATGCATGTGCGTTTGCAATTTTTATGTTATCAAACTGTAGATATTTGTTCTACCTTTGCTGTGAATACTGTCTCATTCCCATTAATTATGAGAGAGATATAGACATTTTTGTATTATCCAACCAAATCCATTAATTATGAGAGATATAGGCATTTTTGTATTATCCAATCAAAATGAATTGTTGATTTGACCATACAAATTGATAAATGGTCTCAAGTTATACTAACAATATATATATCAAACGATTTATAATAATAATAATGATTGGCTTTTATATAGTGCTTTTTCCAGCATATGCTGCTCAAGACATTCACAATACATTATTACCACAGCAGACCTTCGAACATTCCAGAGCTTTCTCAATGCAAGCTGCCGTTTAGGCACTAAAGCACTAACATTCTAACAATATCTTTCATTGTCTATAGCCAGGTACCCTTTTACACTTGGGTGGAGTGAGGAAATTCACGTAAAGTGCCTTTCCCAAGGACACAACGTTGGTCCTGCTGTAGCCAGGACTCGAACCCAAACCTTTTGGTCGAGAGTCTAACAGCTTAAACACTAGGCCATCAACGCCACAATTCATTGAATTCATTGAAAAACAAAAATGTTTGTCTGATTCCAAATTTAGTAAACAAAGTGCACCACCATGGCACATGATGTGCCCATCAGACATTTAATCATTATAAACATATAAAAGTGCATGACACAAAATCCTATCAACCTTAATTGGTACAAAGATTGCACCAATATATTTGCTTTTAAGGTAGTATGCAACAGTATCTGAAAATTTATCATTCCAGATGTACCTTGAGTGATTTAAACATTTACCCAACATAGCTTTAAAGCACTTGAATCAACTGTCTATAGCAACAAATAATACAGACGATAGGCTAGTACCTGATGCCTTCTGAGTCTAAGCAGAAGGCCTCAGGTACTAGACTACACAGATGACATCAATATGGAGTGTAGAACATTTGCAAAATCCAAGGGATGGTTACATTTATAAAAAAAATTTTAAAAAAATAAATAAATAAATAAATAAAAAGCGAGTGGTTTGGAAATTCAGGATCATAATTATTCACTATTATTGTCCAATATCGAAACTGGCCGAACTGGTGCTGAACAGCCTATATTGACATTAGAAGTAAAGTGGAGATGGGGATTGGACTTCAGACAAGCGCAAGTAAAGATTGGAGTGAGGGAATAAGAATCGTTGAATTAGACAACCTATCCATGAGCCATTGTGGTTAAATAAAATAAACACACAATGAGTTCATTTAGCTAAACAAATGTTTTGCCAAATAAATAAATTTCCGCTTCACCTCACATACACTGTGAAAGAACATGTGGACTTGCGTGTGTCATCACAGAAACTTCTGAATTACTTGTATTTCATGACTTTGGAGTCATATAAAATTCTCTAGTATGTATATCCAAAGTGGATTTAGTGAGTTTATATCTACATGTAGAACTTAATAATAAAACTACCATGTATGGAAATTCTGCAGGGAAATGACATCAACAAGAGCTTTGATTTAGTTTTTTAAAGTAAAATAACTAATGGAATACCTACAACTGTCACAAAGATAAATAATTCCGGATTGATTTCGATGTAGTTCAAAGACAATTTTCATCAACAGCACACCATCCAATCTAATAAATCTCGTGCAGTATTTATTTGAATATAGTTTCATACACTACAATCAGTTTCTAGATCAAAGGTTATGCTATATATGAAATCAAAATGTCTAAAAATTCAAAAGTTCAACATAATATGTAGTAAGGTTATTGGAATTCTGAACAAGATTCAATTCCCAATGAATGCTACCTAGCCTGTTATTTTCATTGATAAGCACACGCTACTTTCATTTTGCTTAATTAAAAATCAGGATCAGGATTAAGAAAAGAACACCGGAAATAGTCTTTGTGCTTTTGGAATAGCAATCTAAATGTGACCACTTTAGTTTCATCTGTTTCTACTGATCTGAAATAAGGATTCCTGGTGAAACTAAGAGACTATAGATATAAATGAAAACCAAATTTGAGTAGGTTATTTTGTAAGTTAATGATATCGTACAACACAAATTTCGCCAGAAAATCTCATTCATAGTAAATCAATCCACGAATAATGAACCTCTAGTACCAAAACAATCGTTATTTAACTATGGGACAAAGATATAATAATAAACAATGACATCAACAACGGAAATGGTATTCTGCTTTTCAAATATCAATCAAATTCAATGTTTCAAAGTTTTGAATCGTAAGAAACATTCAAAACCAATAGGCACTATCTGATTTCGCCCATTGAGATGGGCTGAAAGGCGGTGTAGAGGCAAAATTTTGCGTGATCACTAGAAGGCTCTCAAGCAAGCTCAACGCCTTAAAAAGTGGTGATTTCTGCAGAAAACCAGACTGATACCGGTTTTGGCATGTACAAAAGCTGATGTTTTAGTGCGAAATCTTGGCATATCATATTGGTTTCAAGTTTATATTATTAAATGATAACTACTTATTTCAATTCAATTAACTTTATTTATCAAGACACCACAGGGCCGATATAGCCATACATGGTCTTAGTCCATTAAACATTCTTTTTTCATTTTCTAAAAAATGAATAGAGATTGTTTGTATGTTTTCGGTTTACGTGTTTTTCACTCATATTGAGGGGCCTCCATGGCTGAGTGGTTAGAGCATCGGGCTCAAAATCACAAAGCCTCTCACCTCTGTCGACGCGTGTTCGAATCTCGGCAGCGGCGTTATGTGAGCAAGTTTGCCAGTTTACTTGCGGAAGGTCGGTGGTCTCTTCCCAGGTACATTGTATCTGGGTTCTCTCTTCCACCAACAAAAACTGGATGCCACCAGATAACAGAAAAATTGTTGAGTGTGGCGGAAAGCAATAAATAATCAATCAATCAATCACTCATATTGAAACGTCACCAGCTGTAGGTGAAGTACCACAAATTTAGATCTATGCTTAGCACTCAGGACCCTAGCAGTGAGAGTTCTTTAATGTGCCAACGCCTACCATGACATGGGACCTTCATTTTTAAGGTCATATCCAAAAGATCCGTGATTCTCACTTCTAAATGCTGAGCGTTTGGCGAAGGAGCAATCACTACCTAGTTTTCGTCTTAGGTTTGACGCAGCCATGGCACGAGTGGGGCTCAAACTCATGACCTCCCAGTTACAAAGTGAAGGCTCTAACCACTGAGCTAGATAGATGCTTCAAACTTGCAGGGATGATAGATTAGCAATAGTTTATACTACACATCTTGTCTACAAGTTTGTCTGACACTTCTGGTCTACACAGGAAATGGTTGAAAAAATCGACAATTTTCTGGGTTTTTTTTAGAGATGGTCGAGTATATTTTCTTGAAACTATCAGGAAAGTTGTTTTCTGAAAAGAACTAGGTAAAGTTATTTTGTTTTTCAAAAATTCACTTCCATACGTGACATGAGGTATGTCCGATTTTCGGATTTCAATAGAGATTTTGTCAACCCTTTTTTTCAGAAATGGTAAAAGATAGTCAACAGATTTTCAAGGATAACAGATCTGCATTTGTAGGCATGCAGAATCAGGTTAAAACTGGCCGTATTCACTTTCGGTCGTCACCAGATGTGAACAAAAGAGACGTCAAATTTCAAATTTTTGCTTTTGCAAGAAAACTTGCATGGAATAATTAGGTCTCTGTTGTAGTTTCCGAAAATGCAAGACTAACCAGATGACAAAATTGCAACTTCCCGTTTTTTGATAAAAACTTAGGAAAATCATTTTTTTCCCTTTTCCTATAACTCGCTTCTAAATTAAGTTTTTGAAATGAATTTCACATATATCATTAACATTACTTATCTCTGAAGTATCATTATATATTTTCTCAAACTTCATTTCCTTTCATCAGATATCTCCATTTCTGTTTTTTAACAATAGATTTTGTCCATCATTTTCCTTCTACACCGTCAACGATAGAGTCTTAAAACTTTCATGGATGATAGATAATGATATTCTCTTTTGCATTGAGGTTCAGCATCATCATCCGTCACTTCTGGTCATCACAGGAAGTGAACAAATAAAAAGTTAAATTTCAAATTTATGCTTTTGAAATGAAACTTGCATAGAATAAATAGGTCTCTTACATAGTTTCAGAAAATGTGAGACTTACCAGAACTTAAAAGAGCAACTTCTGGCTTTCAAGAAAAACTTCAGAAAATCGATTTTTCTTTGTCCTTATATATCTGGCTTATAAATCAGGTGTTTGAAATGATTTTCCCTGATTGATTGATTGTTTGTTTGTTTTATGTCCCATCTAGAATTTTTCACTCATATTGAGACGTCATCAGCTGTAGGTGAAGTTCCACAAATTTACACCTATGCTTAGCACTCAGGGCCATAGCAGTGAGGGTTCTTTAACATGCCAAGGCCTACCGTGACACGGAACCTCCGTTTTTAAGGTCATATCCGAAAGATCCGTGATTCTCACTTCTAAATGCCGAGCATTTGGCGAAGGAGCAATCACTTCCTATTTTTCATCTTAGGTTTGACGCGGCCATGGCAAGACCTCCCGGTTACAAAGCAAACGCTCTAACCACTGAGCTACAGTGACCGGTGTAATTAAATATAATTTGCCTACGTTTTACAATGATTGTAATGCTTTATTTCTATACTTAAACATGAGGGAATGTCTCCTGTGGCTCTCAAACATTTCTTCTCTTACCTTCTCTAATTTACCTGCCCTCTGAATTTATTGAGAACCCTATAATGTATATGACATAGCACTCGACGCCTTTGTGGCCCTTCAGGCCTTTGATATAGACTTTGGCAACAGTTATGGTGTTGAGCTGTTCGGACGTTTTAAGAGCGAAATATGTTTGTCGTCCTTTCCTGCAGGCCTTAGATGTTCTTTTGCCTGAGTCAAAATTAGAGCTTAAGAGAATTCCAAGATGATTTATGAATTGGAAGATTCAATAGGTTCTTTACCAAGACGCCAGCTGAAAGTGTCAGTGGGATTACAACCTTTTAGATGAAAATAAAAAACATTGGATTTTGCAGCATTAAAGATTAACCGCTAGCATATGGAGTATTGAAAAATGTTGTGTAGGGCATTTTGAAAATCTCGTGGAGTGAGAGCAATAGCATAAATGTCACCTGCCAAGGTAGGGTTTGAGCTTTGAATACTGAAGGCTCCAATGTTTAAACTTAGATTTTGAATCGCTAAAAGTAGATCGTCTATGGATACGAGATACAGGAAAGTGGAAAGTGTACATCCCTGTCGGACGCCTTGTGATACTCGAAACCACTGTGAGCTGGTCTGATTAACTACAACGGAGATGATTTTCCCTGATACTATTGACACTATTAATCTTCAGAGTATACTTCAATACTTATATCAAAATTCACTTCCATTTGTGAGATATGTCCAATTTCCTTCATCTTCATTCATTCAAAAAAAAAAAAATTTTATCCATCTGTTCTCTCAGAAAAGGTTGAAGATTGACTTTTGAAACTTTCAGAAATGATAGATGGTGACTTATAGATGTGACATACATCTTTCAATTTTGTTGCCATTAATTCTGTCATCCACCAGAAGTAGGTTAGAAATCTGCAATTCTTTTTAAATTTTTTTTTCATTTTAAATGCGGAGTCTAACAGAGCATTTCAAGTCATACCATTTCCACTGGAAATTATTCCCTCCAAACCGGAAGTTGTTTTAAAAAATGAGCATTTTTCTTTGAAACATTCAGGGATGATTCCTGCAAGTTCATAGTGTAATTTTCATTCGATTTAAGGACTTTAAAAAACGTGGAAGTGAATAGCAAAAAACTGAAACTGTTCAAAATTGATAACTCTTATCTTTTATGTCATATTCATTCTATTTTGATAAATTTAAGTGCTTATTCCTTTCATTTATTGTTGTTCTTCATCAGTTGAATTATCAGTCAAAATACTAACTGATCTCATCAGTAGTATCGGACGGAAGAACTATTCATTGCTTGCAACAGGATCATGCCTAATTATTATTATTATTTTTATTATCCCCCCCCCCCCCTTTTCTTTCAGAGATGGCTTGACAGATTTTCTTCAAATGTTCAGGGAGATGTCTACCAGGATGAAGTTGATACATTTCCCCCCCCCCCCCAAAAAAAATTCACCTCCAGTCGACAAATAAGTCCAATTTTCTGATTTTAAAAAGTGATTTTGTTCCCCTTTTTTCTTTTTCTTTTTTTTTTTTTTTTGAAACAGTAAGAGATAGAGGCAACAAAGATTTAGGGTTGATAAATCTCAGTTTCTAGGCATACAAAATCGGGTTGCCAATGTCCGCTGTCACTTCCGGTCATCACCGGAAGTGATAAAGAAATCGAAAATTTCAAACTCTTTCTTTCGAACTGAAATCTATACCACTTAATTAGGTCTCTTTCACAGTATCAAACAAAGTTTACCCACCGGAAGTCGAAACATCCACTTCCAGCTATTTAAAAGAAACTATTCAAATTTTCAGTTTTCAATGCCTTAAATCACGCTTAATAATCAAGTGATCAACTTGTGATTGACAATTCACTTCCAGTCAGGAGATATGGGGTGGACAAATTGAGACATTGTTTTCCATTTTCTGAGAAAGAAATAACGATAGATGCTTCAAACTTGCAGGGATGTTAGATCAGCAATAGGCCATGCTACCCATATTGTCTATATTTTTGTCCACCACTTACGGTCTACTCAGGAAGTGGTTAAAAAATTGACAGTTTTCCATTCTTTTTAGAGGGATTTCTTAGAGGTGTCTGAATTGATATTTTCTGGAAATATGTCCTCTGAAATGAACTTCTTACAGTTATTTTACTTTTCAAAAATTCACTTTCGTTCGTGAGTTATTTCTTGTTTTTCAAAAGAAACTGTCCACTTTTTTTTTCGGAAATGGTAAAAGATATTTAAGCAATTTTTCAGGCATGATAGATCTCTTTTTTTGTAGGTGAGCAGAATCTTGTTGTTTTTGTTATTCCGGTCACCACCAGAGGTGATAAAAGAAATTGAAATTTTCAAACATACTCTTTTCAATTGAAACCTACAACACTTTATTAAGCCTCTTCTGAAGTGTCGCCCCATGGGGATCCTGGTTGTTAGAATAGATCCTCAGTACCCCTTGCTTGTCGTAAGAGGCGACTAAATGGGGCGGTCCTTCGGATGAGACTGCAAAAACCGAGGTCCCGTGTCACAGCAGGTGTGGCACGTAAAAGATTCCTCTCTGCTCAAAGGCCATAAGCGCCAAACGTAGGCCTAAATTTACAGCCCTTCACCAGCAATGGTGAAGTCTCCATATGAGTGAAAGATTCTCGAGCGGGACATTAAACAATATTTAATCAATTTAATCAATCAATCTGAAGTGTCAAAAAAGTTAACACACCACCAGATGTGAAAATGTCTTCTTCAGGTTATATCAAAAAAAGATTTAGTTTACAGTTTTTCTTGGTGATGGTAAAAGAAAGAGTGATAAAATCTTTAGTGATTATAGACCTAGGTACAAGGCATTCACAATGGGGTTTAAGATGTCAGCCGTCATGTCCAGTTGTCTCCAGAAGTGAACAAAAAATGAAATTTCAAATCTATTCTTTGGAAATAGAACTTATATGGTATAAGTAGGTCTTTTTTACAGTTTCAGAAAATATTAGACTCACTGGAAGTTAATACCATCAACTTTCAGATTTTAAAGGAAAACCTTTGTAAAATTGGTATTTCTTTGTCCCCATATATCTTGCTTACAAATTAGGAGTTTGATATGTTTTTCACACATATTATTGACACTGTCTACCTATAGTGTAAATTTAAAAATCTTTTTAAAATTCACTTCCATTTGTGAGATATGTCAGATTTCCATTTTTATATAGAGATTTTATATGCGCGAGATGTCTAAAATGATAAAATTTTAGGACACCAAACCTTATCTAATAATAGACCTTTAATAGTAGGCCAGTCAATTAGAGTTGTATTTGTCAATTGCCACTTCTGGTTGTAAGTGAACCAAAAACTGGAAAATTTCCATTTTATTATTCTAAAACTGAAATGGAGTAGAGTAATGGAAGACCTACTCATTACTAGCAACGAGTTTCTAGTTAAAGTCTTCCGTTTACAATGGAAGTCCTCATTGTTATTTTTCAGTTTTTTTCTCTATTATTATTTTCTTTCCTTTTCTCTTACAAACTTTGCGCATGCAATTTCTCGGAGATATTTCAGCCAATTTTTGTAAAATTTTCAGAAATGATAGATATTCATTTGAACTCAATAGGTCTTTTTTTATATTTTGAATATGTCAATTATTACATAAGATATTTATAGGGTCAATCTGTTCCTGAGTGTTCTCAGAAAGTATTCGAGATATCAAGTTGAAATTTTCAGAGATTACAGAGTGGAGTTTGTAGATGTGCTGAATCAGACTCATTTTTTTCTAAATAAGAAAAAAAAAGTTAGGGCTCGTAAAAATGTCACAATTTAATTTTGTACACCTTTTCGTCAATATCTTCTTAACCAAAAATAATTCGAAAAGACATATAAAACAAAAGTTTAGATACTGACGAGACCTATTCAATAATATCAAGTTTTAGGGACCAGCCCTTTACTAAAGGGTTCAGAGGGGTCAAAAGTATTTTCTAAATATCTCAAAAACTACGAAGAATTTGTTAGGCATTATTGAAGCAAAGTTGTGTTAAACGTTTTGTAACTGTTGATGTCAGCAAAATTATCGTTGATTACGTAATATAAGGGATTTCTAAGGAAATAATGTACGAAACTTTGAAGCTTTATATTTCCTAAATGACAAATATTTTGTAAAGCATTATCTAACATAAATTGGTCAGAATGTGACTCTAAACAACATGCCCTCTTCAAATTTTGTGGGCCTCCGTGGCCGAGTGGTTAGAGCATTGCGCTCAAAATCACAAGGCCTCTCACCTCTAGTCGGCATGGGTTCGAATCTCGCTCGCGTTGATATATGTGAGAAAGTTTGCCAGTTTACTTTCAGAAGGTCGGTGGTCTCTTCCCAGGTACATTGTGTCAGGGTTCTCTCCTCCACCAATGAAAACTGGACACCACGAGATAACTGAAAAATTGTTGAGTGTGGCGGAAAACAACAATCAATTAATCAAATTTCGTCTTACGTTCCCTGTTAAGAAATTCAGGGGATGACCCCTAAAACTGAATATGCAAAATATCTTGAACTTTTTTAAACATTGAAGAACAAAAGTTGTAGATAATGTTCAGACCCTATTGAACGATATCAAGTTTTAAGGGCCAGTCCCTTAAAAAAGGGGCCAAGAGGAGTAAAACATCAACATACATTTTCCTGTATTTTGTTGAGAAAACAAGTGTTGTTTATTTAGCTTGATATTAATTTAATATAGGTAAATAAACTAATATGTATATATAAAAAAAAAAAAAATTCACTGTGATACACTTTTGAAACAAATTACAGCTAAAAAGTATGCGAAACATGTCGAATTCATTTAATCAGCTTCATTTCAGTCAAGATTTATTTTTTCGACAAAATATGTGTTGCAAACAATGCAAATGAAGAATAATTAATTGTTTTCAGTCCAAGTTCTTTAAAAATAAGAGAAAAGGTGCTCAAAAGAGACAAAAAGCAGATATTGGCCATTTTTAGCAGCCATCATTTTACAAATAGAGTTGCAAAGAAAAACCTTGCAGAATTTCTATCTATTTAAGGCACTCATCCCATATTTCAATAAAACATGACCTTCTCTATCTCTGTTCAAGCTGTGCTCTCTTGAAACAAGCACTTTCACTGAAAAGTCCATTCAAAAGTCTGGAAATCGCAATTATATAGTTGCAAATCATTTGGTTGCATTTATTACAATTACAACGGTTAGGTTATATTCTCCTCAGATTTAAAAGCAGTTTCTGGATTCATATACCCATTAAAATTGGACCAGTATAGGTTCCTTTAATAGACACAAACACAATCCAGGCATCAAAACAACAAAAAAACTCACATAGAACGTGAAAGACATTAAGGCAAGGTCGAAAGGGGACAAAAATTACACTCTAACTGCAAAACAAAAAACAAACAAATCTTACAGGCATACTTTTTGTAGGAGTGACCCCTGCACTGTGACCTTTGGACGCTAGAATAGTGAACCCAATGCTCATTCTGAAGGATATTAAACATGTTTTCCTTAATGCAGAGTGTGTATTGATTTTAGTAGTTTATATTTTTTAAGAATTTTTATTTTAATATCTATTTAATATCTAACACCCCCCCCCCCCCCTTCTTTCTCTTTCAGTGGAATATTCTTGAAAATCTCTGGACGTGGAAAGGATATATTTTGAAATCTAAATTAAGTAATCCATTTATTTAATAGCATGAATGTTTAATGGTCAAACCCTAAAAATACACTCTGAAAGCGAAATGAACAAGAAAAATAAAAACAAAACAAATATTCTACAACAACACCTCAGTCCAAACACTCAGAGAAGGAATTATCTGCATTAACGTTTGTCTGCTCTTTACCAACTGTTGATGTAAGGAAAATTATCAAGAATACATAATAAGTCATTTATAACAAATAAATAATAATATAGTTAATCTTAATACAACTTTATAAGAATACCCAGGCCAGTTCCTAATGACCTATAAGTAACATTTTTGTTCCTTGGAATATCGTTAAACGCATTGTTGGTAAGAAGGAAATGCTCCTCGTCAAGCATTAGACTTAAAATTAGGTAGTGAGTGCTCATTCGTAAGACATTTGTAATATAAAAGTGAGAATCATGGAGACATTTGGATATAAACTGGAAAATAAGTTCTGTGTAGCAGCAGTCTTACCACATTAAAGAAGCCTTACTGGTACAACGTATATGTAGTTCACCGGCAAATCAAATACATATTGTCTTAAATCATTATTTTACAATTGGAACAACTGGCTCTATTTTTTACAAAGTAATTTATTAATATTACTGGTACATGCAGTTTGTTAACCAGGAGTCAACTATAACACTCTTGTGTTATATTTAGCGTAGTTATTGTCTAATGAATTTCTGTATGTGTATGCGTTTCCTTAATGAGACTTTTATTTATGTACTCTGAAAATAGCTCTTAAGAGCTAATGTTCCTGTTTGTAAACCTGACTTAATTAAATATTGTCTTCTCAAATGAATTTAAAAATGGGTTTGGCACGGAGTTCCGTGTCTCAAGAGGCATTTGGCACAGTAAAGAACTCTGACTGCAACAGCTGTGGATTCTAAATTTGTAGCAATTCTATTAAAACTGGTGATGTTTTAAGAGGAGTTAATACCAAATTAGTAACAAATGTAAAACAAAGTAAACATTAAATGTAAGACGACTTTAAACAACAGTCGCGTCAAATGTAAGATGGAAACATAGGTAGTGATTACTTCTTCACAAAACACTCGGTATTTAAAAGTGAGAATCGCTGGCTTTTCATTATGACTTTAAAAACGGAGGTCCCATGTCGCAACAGGCGTTAGCACGATAAAGAACTCTCACGAATATGTTCTGGACTGCTAAGCAAAGCTGTAATTTTTTTTTATTTTTTAATGCAGCCATTTTTTCAAGACAGTGTCATGAAACTTTTGGAAGTGATAGATGGTGACATCTAGATTTGACCTAGATATCATTTTCGTTGCTGTCACTTCCAGTTGTCACCGAAAATGAACAGAAGAAATGTTAAATTTCAAATTTATGCTTTTAAAGCAAAACTTGCATAATAATGGAATAATTAAGTCTCCTTCGTAATATCAAAAAATGTGCGGCTAACCAGAAATCAAAATAGCAACTTCCGGTTTTGGAGAAAAACTTCGTAAAACTGATCTTCGTTTGCCTTCATATATCTCATTTATAAATCATGTGTTTGATATGATTTTCATATATATTGTTGGCATAATGCACCTCTAGAGTATAGTTCAGTACTCTTCACAAAATTCACTTCCAATCATGAGATATGTCCATTTCCATTTTTCAAAATCAAATTTTATCCATTTGTTTTCCCAGAAATGGTTAAAGATAGAACAGATAAAATTTGATTTTGAAAAATGGAAATTGGTATCAGGAAAAATCATTTCAAACACCTGATTTATAAGCCAGATATATACGTTTTTCTTGAAAGCCGGAAGTTGCTCTTTTAAGTTCCGGTAAGTCTCACATTTTCTGAAACTATATAAGAGACCTATTTATTCTATGCAAGTTTCATTTCAAAAGCGTAAATTTGCAATTTAACTGTTTATTTGTTCACTACCTGTGACGACCGGAAGTGACAGATGATGATGCTGACCCTCATTACAAAACAGAATGTAGAAATCGAACAGAAGACCTACTTATTGCTCGCAACGAGATCGTGTCTAGTTATTATTCTTTTTTCTTGGGACTTTTTTGTCCACAAGTGTTCTCAGAAACAACTCAAGGAATCAATATGAAACCAATATAGGATGCTAGTATAGCATACGGTGATATGCAGAATTGTCTCAAAATGCATGCACTTGCATTAGAGATTTTGTTTACAAATATTTGAATCAGACTAACAATTTATTTTCAATAAAATCGTTTGAGATTTATACGTATACATACAACTCATTATTCATGTACATGCATGTGTGCTTTGTTTCAATTGGATAATACAAAATTGCCTATATCTCTCTTGTTTTTAATGGGAATGAGACCATATTCACAGCACAGGTAAACATCCAAATATCTACAGATCAATGATATGAAATTTGCAAATGTGCATGCACATGCACACACGTGCATCATCATTTGAACTTTCAATTCTTTGAATGACCACCACTTTGGTCTTTTTTCTTAAAATCTTTGTGTTCTAAATGTATGTTGGTATTCTGAACACAAATGTGTAGTAGAATGACTTCTAAATTCTGATTTGGCTGATTTTCAAATTGTCATAGCCCCATGTGGATCCAGGTTGTTAGAATAGATCCCCAATACCCCTTGTTTGTCACAAGAGGCAACTAAATGGGGCCATCCTTCGGATGAGACTGCAAAAACCGAGGCTCCATGTCACAGCAGGTGTGGCACGATAAAGATCCCTCCCTGTTCAAAGGCCATAAGCTCTAAATTTTGCAGCCCTTCAATGGCAATGGTGATGTCTCCATATGATGAAAGATTCTCAAGTGGGACATTAAACAATATGTAATCAATCAATCAAATTGGCATAACTCTCTTATAAATGGTCCACTCAACATGAAATTTATATTTTAAGTATATCTAACAAATGCATATCAAATGCCATCAACATCAATGTTGAGTCTTACTCACGTGCATGTATATGCATGTGCATTGCATATGTACGTGCATTGCTTTTCCATCATTTTTTGGGTACTAAAATGGCCATAGCTTTCGAATTAAAAGTTGAACTGGAATTTGGTTGTGGGTTTATGATTCAAATGCCTATTGAATGGTGTCCACAAAATTTCCACTGTCGAATTCGCGTGTGCATGAATGCGAGCACATGAATGCGTGTGCATTGTCATTTCTGATGTCTAATTTCAAGTATCAGTCTATAACATTGTTGAATTTCTATGAATTGTATTGAAATTTATGTGGCAGATATATACTGGGACTCTCTACTCAATGGTGTTGTCAAAATCACTTCCCCGCACACGTGAACTGAAATTTCATTAGCTAATGTTCAAAGACTTATCTCTAGTTTATCACTGAGGTATTTTCAACTATATTGAGGTCATATGTACACACTACTAAAATCTAGAACATAAGATTATTAGATTGATTGATTGTTCCTTTCCGCTACACTCAACAATTTTTCATTTATCTGGTGGCGTCCAGTTTTTATTGGTGGAGGAGAGAACCCAGATACGATGTACCCGGGAAGAGACCACCAACCTTCCGAAAGTAAACTGGCAAACTTTCTCACATATATTGACGCAAGTGAAATTCGAACCTACGCCAACTAGAGGTGAGAGGCCTCGAGATTTTGAGCACGATGCTCTAACCACTCGGCCACTGAGTCCCCTTAAGGTTAGTAGATGTGGAGACATGTATGCACATACATTGTTTTTGGTCTTTGTAATTTCTGCTCAGTTACTTTCTCATTTTTCATTGAAATGTTTTGAAATTTATTTAATACTTTTTCACTATATGGATATACTGGTCCACCCTAGTGTCGATCCTCTGACCTAGGAGTTTAACAATTTTGGTAGGGAGTTTCAAAGACATTACATTCATGCATTTTGTTTCATATATATATGGGAGTAGAGAAGAAGATTTTCTAAGATTTAATAATGTATTTTCACTATATGGTCATACTGGCCCCACCCTAGGGCCTGAACGTCTTGCCCAGGAGCCACAAATTTCAAAATTCAGGTTGAAAGCTTCATGAACATCATTATCATTTTCTAAGATTTAATACATTTTCACTATATAGCCATATTGTTATTATTTTCACTATATATTACTATAGAGGGGGAAAAAATCACTAAACTTCAGTTTATTTCCTAATCAGGAGTACAAAAATTAAAAGAAAAGACAAAGCGGAAAATAGAAAAATCTCACATGAAAAAATATTATTCTTTTAAATATATGGAACTACACTGGGATATATTGTTCACAATGATGCTCAAGTTATTTCCCCCTGAATACAGAGGGCGCACAGAACAATGTGGTTCTAAACTCATGGTGTCATATAAGGAATAGATAGAAAATTTAGTATTTCTGTTTGTAATTAATTGCCAGTTAAAGGATTTTTCTAACAATTAAATGTAAAAACTAGAGAATAGCATGACTGAACAATAATATATTAGTCAATGATTACATTTAATGAGTCCCTTGTGTGATTTTTTCACAAATAATGAAGCATCGTGATGTACTAAACAAAGTATTTCTAGTCCTCAACTTCTGTAGATCAGAATCAGGATGTCATTTGTATATCTGCAATTCTTTATCATTAATTTTTATCGATATTTTTGACAACCAAAACACAATTAGATATGCCTGAAATTACACGAGCAAATCAACACTTGTGCATTGTTTTTAAACTTATCATTTCACAATGGACAAAATGATATACTTGCTGCTAAATGTACACTGGATGCCATGTAATAGAACATTTTAATTATCTCGAAAATTGATATATCTAGTGTAATATTTCTGTGAAATGTTTTTTCACATGATTCTGATCAATCCTTTGAAAATTAAATTTGGTGTCACAGCAAGTTAATTTACATCTCCTCTTGCACTGAAATTACTGAAAAGTCCACAAAATTAATTATCAGGCATGTAACAACCATGGGTTTGCCCCTTTTTATTAGTACATGCAAAATTGGTTATCTTTACTTAGAGTTCAATCTGTAGATTCTGTAGATAGGCTGGCTGCCCCTACCTCTTTTATTTTACGTTGTGAATTGAAGTAGAAATGTTAAATTTAACTGACAAATTGAACTGAAAGATCAACTTTGCTCTCATCCCCCAATAATTCAGGATTTAGAGCTTTGGAATTTCTTTTTTTATTATTATTATTACTTGCTTGTCAAGAATTTTCAGGTAATATTGTGAAATCAGTTCTCCTCCTCCCTCCTTTTTTTTCCTAAATGATGGTATGTGCCAAATTATATCACATGCTTTCTGTGCTTTCCATTCCTGCCTGGTGTCTGTTGTTATTTTTCAAAAACAGATAACTTCTGAAACTCTCAGTATTAGTTACATTATGACTTGGACAGAAATATACAACAAATAGTGTAACATCCCCACCCCCTAACCCTATAAAGTGCATATTCTAAAATGTTTTCTCGATAAAATCAAAGTAAACTTTGTTTTTATCATGAATATAATACAACCTGTTAAAATCCAGCAAAATAAAAAATTTGGTAACATAAGCTTTACACTGTTTGTTGATAATATTTATGTGAAGCTTAGGACTGCAATGACATCCCCAACTTTCGGTGTAAGAAGAGTAAGTGCAAAAATGTAGGCCATTGATTAAGTTCATTTTAACTGGACACTTACCGGTGTGATACCTTAACGGTTGTCCTATTGCCCGAGACAAGTGAAACTTGACACACATTTGTCTGATTTGACAAGTGATTATTTCAGAAGGAAATGTGATTACTTTAACAGTGCTAAGCTTGATAAATATTACAAAATACAGCACAATTCCACACAATATTTTATTTATAGAATTTTCAATTTCTTTTCTTTTTTCTAATTTTGTTTTACTAGCGAAGGCTCATTAACAGAGCTAAGCTTGATAAATATTACAAAATACAGTACAATTCCATACATTATCTTATTTATAGAATTTTGAAATTTTTTTCTTCCTTTTTTTTTTTTTTTTTTTACTAGCAAAGGCTCATTCTAGTGGATCATACCATATCTTTTCCTATCAAAATGTCATCCTAAATATCATAAACTATCCAACATACGATTTACCTTAGTCGTGTTTTGAGAGAATGGTGGCTTCACAACTGTCTCTCAAAGTATTTTAGGGAGGAAAACACTCAGGAAAAAAAAACAATAAAAGAAAAGGCAATGTTTCGAATAAAAATAAAAGTATAAATCAAAAGTCTGAAGGGCCACAAAGATGTTGAGTGCAATATCATATACTTTAGGGATCTCATTAAAATCACTCATAAAATGTCACCAAAATGTGTTTATTTAATGTGTTTATTTACATAAAAAGAAATGAAGAGGAGAGCTTGGGCTGTAGTTGTTTATCCTAACAAGTTCATACATGTACCCTCCTCTTGCTAGATAATAGCCCCTCAAGACTAGTTACTTTACAAAGGCTAAACTTCAAAATGCAGATGAAAAATGCTGCTTCACAGTGAGACTACGTTTATAAAAGTTAGATCTTCTGTTCATGTATGATGTAACAATTACACCGTATTAACTCTCTGTTTTCAATAATGCCTAACAATTCAAAAATTCAATGTAGTATGTAGATAGGTTATAGGAATTCTGAACAAGATTCAATTCCCAATGAACGCTACCTAGCATGGGTTTCTTTGAGAAACAACCTCTTATTTTCTTCATGATGCACACACTACTTTCGTTTTGCTTAATAGAAAATCGGTATCGGAATTACCCAAAACAAAACCGGAAATAGTCTGTTTTGTTTTTGGAATTGTAATCTAACTGTGACATTGCACAATTTCACCACTTTAGTATTTATCTGTTTCTCCTGATCTGAAATAAGAAGTCTTGATGAAACTATGAGACTCTAGATATAAATGAAATCCAACTTTGAGCAGGTTATTTTGTAAGTATTTAATGATATTATGCGGCACAAATTTCGCGAGAAAATCAGTTTTGCAATAAATCCATCAGCAAATAATGAATTTCTCTTAACAAACAATTGTTATTTATCTATTGGACAATGCTAAAATTCATAAGTATAATATCTTATATTCAGGAAGTGAAAACTTGAAAGAAAGGAAAACTTTGCTTTTACTAATTGACATTTGGCTGACCCCACAAAGGGGTATAATTAAATTACAGGTTGATAGGTGTATTAGAGTCAAAATATTTACGGACAACTAAGTTTTTCATTTGGACAAGTTCAAGTTTACTTCCCCTAAGGGCAAGTGAGATAAGATATCAATGTCTACCCTGTGTTCACATCATTCAGACGTTTCAGATATATTCTTTGTTAATATCCGTGTAAAACATCTTGATGATCAAGAATGTTGTAATCCAGCAGACATGTCTAAGATATGTCCTAAGACACAACTTAGGAAAAAAGTTAGGAACATCCTAAGATCAACTTAGGACATGCCTTAGGTTGTATCTTGACGATAACTTAGGAACATCTTAAGTTAGGACGTCCTAACTGCTTAGGGACAATCTTATTCCTTTACATTTATTTATGCACATGATATTTGTAACATATTTCAAGTAAACAATTAAAATTTAGACACATACAGGAGAAAAGAAATTTATCCACACATATAAATATTCTTGATATAGATACCGTAAATTTGATATAAATATTTTAAAACAAAAAATTCAGCTTTAAATAAGAAAAATAAAACAAAGAAACAAGAAACACACACAGATGTTGTAATATTCGTACCAATGCATGTTTCATATACTAGTACATTATTTTCTTTTACAATGACTGCTATGTAAAACCACTGAGCCATGCAATACCTTTGTACGATAGTTTAAAATTCCAACCAATATACCTTGGCTTACCTGAACTCACGTCAAGGTCATAGATAAAAATACTAAAACAACGATCGTTTTTCCGACACAAGTCAAACCGGTCTGAATTTTATCTTTGAGTTGTGCAGATTAGTGTATCATCATGATCATAAGAAGAGGAACTCAAATTCTTCGGATGGGAAAATTCAAGTTCTATATTTGATGAGGTGGAAAAAACAGATATAGTTTACTTCCTGTACATTTATCTAATGTTACAAATACAGCAAAGAAGAGGGCGTAGAAAGATAAATGCACGTAATTCGTCCATCACAAACTGTGGATGAGAAAAAATGGTTTTCCTATACTAGTGATGTTTAGAAAAAGGCATCCTAATAGCGCCAGGGGGCTATGAAAACTGAGAAACTCTGTACTTACAACAGCATCATTGTTTAAGTAATCTAGGAGGTTGCCAATGTCTTTACATACCTTTCCACAATTTCTGTGAGCTCTTCACTTCAATATCATGACTGCAGCATGTGTATACAAACTTAGGATGATCTTAGGACAAGGATTAAGCTGTCCTAAAGTTAGGACGACCTTACGGCAATGCCTAAATTTAGGAGAGCTTCAAGAAACTGACTAAAAGACTAAGACCAGTCCTAATGAGATACTTAGGACATCTTAGTCCTAAGATAGCTTCGTGAACATGCCTGCAGGTCTTCTTTTTTAGCATATCATGTCACATAATACAAAATCCTTTTTGAAACAAATTCAAAAGAAAGATACAAAACATAAACAGAAGCTAACAGAATATGACCACACCTTTCATTTGGTATCAAGACTTTCGACCTAGCGATCTTGGACTTTGATTTACTTTCTAAAAACTTTAACCTTTGCTATATTTAATGACCCAAGGGGGATAGGGTAAGCAGTCACACTTCCAGGTGAGCTATGTTATCTTCCGACAACTCTTGTTGACATTTATTTCTTGAGTACTCAGACTTATTTTTAATCAAGGTTACCAATATTTAATTCTGCTTCTACAATGCAGAGTGAAATTCATAGAAAACAAAAGTAAAAGGCAATACAACAAATCACAAAATACATTATCTAAATAACAATATTAATCAAACTTACCATTAGCAGATGCATTGTTTGGGCTCCACGCAGTGAAGCAATACTGACTTTCATCTTCACAATGCTCATATCTTTGACAGCTCCGTCCTCCATTTTCTTCACATGATTGATACAACACCACACATTGTCGGGATATATGAACTGCCAGAGCAGCCTCTGTGGACCAGCTCCCTGTAAAACAGGAAACATAGTAATTTAGCATTCATTAACAAAATCAAAGAAATAAACAAAATTTTATGGAGCAATATTCAATGTGAAAACTATAAAAAAAAATTCCTGTTCTAAACATCTAAGCTAAATTCTAATATTCAACACAAGTATAAAAGAAGATGTGTTCTTAAAACTTCAATGCCCCAGAAAGTCCTGATGAAAGACTTTACATAATATGAGGGCTGACTGATGTTTTGAGATTCATATGTAAGGGTTTGAATTTTGGTAGACATATTGCATTATATTTCAAAATAATTCCTTTCAATATCTATACACTTTTGCCAGCAATGTTTAATGGCCTCAATGCCACTTTTTAAGAAGTCCTTTTCTTGACCATTCAGAATGTCCTCCCTGCATGTATGACGTCATCGTCTGAATGAAAGAGGGTACTGGAAATGACCATTTTCAGTTTTGGAAATACATGAAATTCTGATGGAGTGAGATCAGGCAATTAAGGTGAATGCTCAATAAATTTAAAGCCACAACTGCTAATGGCAGCCATGGCAAAGACAGACTTGTGAACAGGGGCATTGTCCTGATGGAACAACACACCTTTTTGAATTTTCTGCAGCACTTGAGTTTAATATTTTCCTGTATCTGCCTCAGAAGTGATACATAGTATGTGCCATTGATTGTTTGTCCCTTTTGGAGAAAATCTAACTATAACCTTTCTAGCTGATGGAACAGTCTTTGCCTTCTTTGGTGGGGTGAACAAGGGTGCTTCCATTGTTAAGATTGTTGTTAGGCCTCTGGAGTGAAATGATGGACTCACATTTCATCCATAGTAACAAATCTCTGAAGAAAGTTAGCAGGATCTACCTCTAAAAGGTTTAGATTAGCATGCAACAAAGTGTGTCTAGTATGTTTCTGATCAACTGTCAGAAGTCTTGGTACCAGGGATAGACATCAACTTTTTATTTCAAATGCCCTTTGGGCAAGTAAACTTGAACTTTAACTTGTCCAAATGAAAAAGTTTGTTGAATTTTTTTTTACTCTACTACACCTATCAACCAGTAATTTAATTATCCCCCTTTGCAAGGTCAGCCAAATGACAATTAGTAAATAACCAAGTTTTCCCTTTTTTAGAAGTTTCCCCTTCTTCCCCAGTGTAAGAGGTCATACCTGTGAATTATAGCATACAAGTTGCATTATTGTAGTATTAGTTGACTGAAACTGATGAAAAAATTACAAATGTCAACGTTTGAGATTAAAGAATTACAAAGGTAAATGTAAGGAAATGGAATTTATCACCCAAAAATAATGGACAAGGACGTAACTTGCAGTGAAGTGTTGATACATGTATTCGAATAAGATCTGTTTTTAATAACTCAATAATAATGCACATAAATGCTTTCAATTCTGTAAATTGCATTAATACAAAGTGCCGGCAATAGAAGGTGTAGCGTTGAATTTCTGACACAAGGTGCAGACTATAATGCTGTCAGTGACAATTAAACCCAAAACTAAGGATTATCAGGCCACCTGAAACTCATGTTTTCTTTTTTATTGACTTTTGTCTTTATTCTAATCATTGTCCTTTCTTACATCATCTTTTTTTCTTTTATCAGTTTTATTCTGAGTGTTTTCCTCACTAAACTACTTCAAGAAATGGTTGTGAAGCTGCCACTTTCTCACAAACATGACTAAGATAAGCCGTACATCACATAGTTTATGTTATTCTGAATGACTTACTGATAGGATAAGATACAGTAAAATCTACTAGAATGAGCCTTCGCTAGTAAACAAAATAAAAAATTGTGTCAATAAATAATGTATAGAGTTACACTGGAGTTTTTAACATTTATCAAGCTCAGCACAATTAAAGTAATCCCACCTACTGAAATAATCCCTTACCACATCGGGCAAGTATGTATAAGTTTCACTTGTCTGAACTGATTGATTGATTAACGTCCCACTTGAGAATCTTTCACTTGTATGGAGACGTCACCATTGCCAGTGAAGGGCTGCAAAATTTAGGACTATGCCCGGCGCTTACGGCCATTGAGCAGGAAGGAATCTTTATCATGCCACACCTGCTGTGACATGGGGCCTCGGTTTTTGCGGTCACATCCGAAGGACTGCCCCATTTAGTCACCTCTTACAACAAGCACTGGGCCTTGTCTGAACTGGGTTTTTACTTGCCTACGGCAATCAGACAACCGTTGATGTCAATACCTGGGTACCCAACAAGCTGAAATCTTTCTCATTACAAGATCTTTTATCATTCCCTGTGAAATACCAATTGTACTGGCTATATATCTTTCTGTAACTCACTTGTCAGTCATAACAATATCATGGACTTCATTGACCATTTCTGGGGTTGCAACAGTGACAGGCTTTCCAGGAGAGGGGTCATAATATAATCGATATAAACTGACCAAATGACACCAGTCTTCAGGTACACAGCATTAAATAGTCAGGGAATAGTGGGGCTAAAAAAGGACTTTGATGCTACCCTCCTTCAATACAAGGGTGAGCCTTGTATTGAAGGATATCAATCAGCTCTCATATATTCCAACATTAACACAACATGACTAATCTGGACCTATTCTAAAGTCAAATCCCTAAGGTTACAAAGCTTTTTTTGCATTTAGTTTTTCTAAAATATATGTGGGAGTAGAGAAGATTTTCTAACATTTAATACTTTTTCATTATATTACCATATTGGCCCAACCCTACAGTCTGAACTCCTCATCCAGGAGAAATGAATTTCACAATTTAGGTACAGAGCTTCATGGATATCATAAACATGCATTTAGTTTTCCTCAAATATATAAGGGAGCATAGAAGAATATATTTCAAGGATTTAATATGCATTTTCACTATATGGCCTTATTGGCCTAGCTCTAGCGCCTGAATCCCTGCCCCAGGAGCCACAAATTTCACAATTTAGGTAGAACGCTTCATGGACATCAATATCATGCATATATTTTTTTCTTAAATATATATCTGGAAATAGAGAAGATTTTCTAAGAATTAATACATTTTCACTACATGGTCACATTGGTCCCCACCCTATGGTGTGAACCCCTGGTTCAGGAACCCTTAATTTCACAATTTATGTTGAGAGCTCCATTGACATCACCATTATTATGCATGTAGTTTATATCAAATATATATAGAGGTAGAGAAAAAGATTTCCTAAGATTTAATGCATTTTTACTATATGGCCATATTGACTACACCTTATTTGGCCCTGCCTCCTGAGGCCCCAGAGGTGATAAAGTTATAAATTCCACAATTTATATTCGCTTATCCTAGAGCTGCTTCATATCAAACATGGTAACAATTGGCCTTCTAATTTACAAGAAATTAAAAATGTACGATCATTAACGGACAACACGTAACATACGATGGACAATGATCAATGAGACTATAGATATAAATGAAAACTAAATTTGAACGGGTTACTTTGTAAATACTTAATGATATAATGCGACACAAATTTTGCAGGAAAATTTGTTTCGTAGTAAATCAATCAGCGAAAAATGAACTTCTCCTACATATTAGCACTACACCATGCACAAAATCCTATAATATAGTAAAATTAATTTGCACTAAATTCTTTTCTATTGTTATTTACATCAATGATACTCAAGATACTTCAAAACACCAGTACACTGCAATATATTTGTGAGACAGAACATCTCGGGTTCAGATGCAAGTTTGACATGCTGGTGGATAGTTTTGTCTGATCATGAATATGTTGTCCTGACAGTTCAGCAATTTATCATCATTCCTTCCCTCATAATGTTTGTACTTGGCCCAAATAATGATGATGTATTACACAAAGAAAGAGGTATACAAAATTATGTGAATTTATATTGAGCACCTACCCTGACATAAAAATAATCAATAATGTTATGTATGCACACTTTTGACCGAAAAACAACCGTCCACAAAAAAATGTTGACTGCAGTCTAAAGAGTTATTAGTAGCATACACTTTCACTATATAAATGAAACGCAAGGATAATCAAATAATATGAGCTAAAGTATGTGTAGTAAAGACAATCTGTGATGAATTTAAAAGCTATAATCAAAGGCCTGAAGGGTCACAAAGACGTCGAGTGCAATATCATATACATTATAGGGTTCTCAATAAATTCAGATAGCAGGTAAAGTAAGAGAAATGTTTTGAGTGCCACAGGAGACATTTTCTCCTCCTTAAGTACATAAATAAAGCATTACAATCATTTGTAAAATGTCAGCAAACTGTGTTTATTTACATAAAAAGAAATAAAGAAGAGAGCTTGGGCTGAAGTTGCTTATCCTAACAAGTTCATACATGTACCCTCCTCTTGCTAGATAATATCCCCTCAAGACTAGTTACTTTACAAAGGCTTTAATAAATCAATTGAAATTGCAGACAAAAAATGCTGAAAAGAATATAACTGCTTCAGAATGAGACTACTTGTATATATAAGTTGTGTCTTCTGTTTCTTGTATGATGCAACAATTATACGGTATTAACTCTCTGTTTTCAATAATGTCTAACAATTCAAAAGTTCAATGTATTATGTAGAAAGGTTATTGGAATTCATAAATCCAGAGGCCAGAGTATCACAACAGGTGTGGCATAATAAAGATCCCTTCCTGCTCAAAGGTTGTCAGAGTCTAGCATACCCAAAATTTTGCAGCTTTTCACTGGCAAGGATGATGTCTCCATACCAGTGAAAGATTTTCATGAAAGGATGTTAAACTATATACATTCAATCATATTACGAATTATTCATCCCTCAAATATGTCTAAAGGTGGCACAATTTTCAAGTCTACAAAACATGTATTGCAGAAATATTAAGTGTACCAAACAGCATTTCACAGCTTCCCAATGGGACAGTATGGAGCGCAAAATTAACATAAACTCAAATAATTGAAGATATTTATAACATTTGAAGATATCATCAATTCAATTATTGCACACAGTAATTGAAAGGATGCTAGCATCAATTCAATTGATGCGCATACCACCTGAATTGATGTGCGCATTAACTGAATTGATGTGTGAATCAAATCGATTATTGCTCTCTTCAAATGAATGCATTATTCATCCTAGTCATTATCTGAAATTGAAACAGTATTTATAAGTATGTGAATTATGTTACACTGTGGCACACACTTATGCCAGATTTAAACACAGAGTGAATCAATATTTTATTTTCATGGTATCTTATCATAACATACATTCTTCATTTTCCAAATGAAATTCTATTAAAATTATTGGTAATTACATAGTTTCCTTTCTTAGGAATAAGCATACTTACAGTCAACATAATTATTTACACCTCTGCAGTAGTCAAAATCATTCCCAGAAGTAAACTTCCTTTCTACAGGTGCCCGTATGACAGGCAGTGTCAGTGATAGAGATTCTTAGTAATTTTGCTCATAGAAAAGATTCTTTTACAATTTCAAATAAATTAACCATAACGTAATTCACTGTAACGTAGTTCACACTTTTACTTTTCATTAAGAATAACAAAATAATTACAGCAGCTAAAGACATTGCCTATGTGTTATTTATGATTAACAGTGCTTATATCAGTCAGGATATTTGAAGTTTGTGGCATGCAGGGACTGTGTGAATGTTAGCGTAATAATTCACAATTAAATGCACAAATAGAAACTAGTTGAAATCTGGAAAAGTTTTTTTCACAAATGTTATCTTTCGCCTGTGAATAATTAAGTCTTCCATATTTTTAAGAACCATATGATCAATTTTTCCATGTAACTTAATTGTAAGTGTCAAATACATTTTCACTGTAACTGTAAGAAAATTGTAATGCAAGTCACTGCATTAAATGAGACATTCAGAATTTCTTTTGTACAAATTTTTTTGGTAATTGGGGAGAAAATGATATCCCTTTATTGTTCTAGAAAACACTATTTTGCCTTCTTTATTAGGGATTCTAAATTGTTTTTTTATACCGTAATATGATCACCATTGCTTGTAACACCTGATTTTGGTCAAATTAGGCTCAAAATCCTTCAGTTTTGTATAGTAAATGGGATTGATACTTTGTATTATCACTATTTACGAACTGCTGCTAAATTGAACCCCAAAACAATTAAAAATTCAGTTTCTGTCATCAAAAAATTGTGACAAGGAAAATAGGTTTTGGTGCACTTTAATTGACTTTGAATGATCTATGTTGATTTATCATATTGACATCAGGTTATTATGATGACACAAAAGTATACTATTGACCATGTGGACAATTAGTGATTTGTTTGTATTTGTGATCATGTGATTTCTTGAGCTCTGAAGCATTTATTTGATTCTGAATTTCTAAAAAATTATAAAAATAAGAGACAGATGAAAACAGTTGTTGATGCCAGTCATTCATGTATGCATTTACACAATTCTGAGAGTAAGAACAGCAAATTAAACATCATCGTAAAAATACAAGACGATCATGGTTGGTAAATCAACATTTGCTAAGATTTTCGAGTGTCCACTATTTGCACTCGCAGAATTTCAAATTTACTCGCATTTTGCGAGTATTTCTCACTAATTTTCAGTCTTGAATGATATGCAATATTACATATTTTCAAGTTATAAAAGAAAATATGTATTAAATGGAGACTTCCTCATTTTCTCCAGTATCATAAAATGACCCATAACAGATGTCTGATGGTGTCAAATCTTAATAGGACAAAAAGTTTATGATGAGCCTCTGTTCTTAGCCGCTAAAACATTCAATGAATTAGGTTATAATGCTTTAAACATGTACATATCTACAGGGTGGGAATAATACCCCTACAGTGAGATCTCGCTAAAATGCAAATATCTTTCTTTAACAAGGAAATAAATAACTGCACATTATGCTCAATTACGCATCTTGACACATTCCCTACCAGTGTATCTGATTGGTTGATATTTTTAAAGTTAACACCTTGTACAAAATGTATATAAAAAATTTCCCAGGAAAAAGTCAAAAGTTATTGTAAGTGCTGCAATTGAATTTTAAACACATCTCATTTTCAGCATTAACAATTGACTACATGAATACTGAAGTGAGATAGCATAAGTTAAGTGTCTAAAAAACATATATTAACAAAATTACGTGAAGCAAAAATGTTAACATTCATACACCGGAAGCCTTGTTCAGAGGAAATTTGGGAGCATTTAACCATGGCAAAAATAAAAAACGACTACAGTGTGATGCAATTTATATTTTCCTAATTCTAATTGTCTTTAAAACCACAAAACATGTCTACAGTGTACTGCAATTATGTTTGCTTTACTCTAAATATCACCCACATTGAATAATTAAGGTCCCTGTCATCTTGAACTGATATAACTACATGTATTATTACATGTAATTACAATGCATCTTCCAAGAAACATACATGTAGACTTGTACCAGAGCATTTGCCAGGTGGGATTTTTGTCAAACCATCAAACAAGACTATTAAAATAACAAATCAGAGATGAAACATTAAAAAAAATTACCAGAAGTTAATGTCTTTATCACAGGGTTGGCGAAAGCCACTGGACTACTGGAGATCTCTGATAAATTTTCAAAATGCCCAGTAAAACTTACAACCTCATCTGACAAACTGTTCAACAGATATTAGAAGACAAAAGGAAAAATAATTGATCATAATTGATAATAATTTATTGCCTTTTATGTCAACAAAAATGAACTCTGATAAAGATAACTTGCTTTTTCGACTTTGGGGAAGGTGGGGGGGGGGGGGGGGGGGGGGGGGGGGGGTAATATAATTATATTCTTATATTCACAAGCACCTGTGAGCAGAAAAGGATTAAAAATCAATCTACAACAAAATTCATAAAGAAGTTTAATATTGTGTGGTCAAAAAATAGAGAGCTGTTAACTTGTTCAAAATAAATTAATGTTGAATTGTTCTAAATCATCAAATTCACTGCCTGTAAAATAAACAAAGTTGAAAAAAAAATATCAGTGGTAAATTTCTAAATTGTCTAGCAGATTTTCTACATGTCTTGTAGTTTTTATGTTCTTTCATCAAATCTGTTATCATGTTAATGAGAGTCCCATAAGTGGTGACTTAGTTTTATTTTTCAATTATTTTACTAGTATAGATGCATATCCATTACCTAGATCACATAAAATGTAGAAATTCAACTTCAGTCAATGAATAAGTCTTGGGTTGCTTTAAGCTGGTTTTCGTAAATCAAAGCGATTCATATTCCACAAGGGTGCTGTTCTAAATTATCTGTCATTTGATTAAATATTGTTCTACTCTGTCAATTTTTTTTTCTGTTTTGGCAATTAAAAGGGATATAGAAAATTCCAACACCAAAAAAACATTTTGATTTTTAAAATTTTTGACTGGCATATATACCGTCTGCCTGAAAGTCAAATTCTATATAATCTTTTAATCCTACCTTTCGAATCTTTAAAAATTACTTTAAAACGCAAAAGCCATAAGTATTTCAATTCTTACCAGTTAAATGCTGTAGGATAAAGAAAACAGATGTAAACACGTGAATCCAAAACATAGCTTCACATTTTCTAACGAAAATCAACACTTCACCACCAATTAAATTAATTCTTTACAGCTCCGGATATTTTTTTCAATTCCAGTATTTCATCACATTCTCTAATGCATACTTCTTTACGTGTCCTTAGACAAAAGAAACTATATTTGATTGAAGTATGCCCTCTGTTTATTTTTCTGGAAGATGGCTGACAATTTTCTAACTAAAGCCCGGATGTACTTTAAACAAAGTACGTCGTTCTGGTGTTGTTTCGAGGCATTACTAGACGTCAGATAGTCTGGATCATCCCGGCGTTTGCGTATAACGCCGGAGTATACACAAACGTCGGGATGATCGTCTGGATCATCACCTCCATTGAGTGCGCGAACGGAATTGTGGGAAGGGGGAAACCAAAGACATTTCGGAGCAAAGACACTTCGGCCTAGACGTTTCAGCCCCAAAACTTGGACACTTCGGCCGAAAGACATTTCGGCCCATTTTCTTTTTTCCGCGATAATTCGGCCCATTTTGATTGGTTGTTTGTTTTTATTTATTTATAATTTATTTATTTGCTCCCAACATCATAGTACATTTCATTACGACCCAATGACATTTCAGCCCAGAGACACTTCGGCCCATTTTTTTTTTTTTTTTTTATATATATCACGCATATTTTACTTCCAGTAATATATAATACCCAATATCCCTCCCCCATATATATCACGCGTACTTTTTCCCAATAGTATATAGTACCGTGACACTTCAACCCATGACAGAGACACTTCGGTCTAACCCCTCCCCTTAAATATTCAGCGTATTTTGCTTCCAGTAATACATAGTACAGTGACACTTCAGCCCAATCACCCCCTCCCCTTATATATTACGCGTATTTTTTCCAATAATATATAGTACATTGACACTTCAGCCCTCACTTTTATTTTGCTTCCAATAATATATAGTATATTGACTATATTGACACATTGGCCTGGAGACACTTAGTCAATCTCTCTCTCACTATTTCTCCCTTTCTATCTCTTATTGGGGCGTCTTATATTAGATATATCTACCACCTGTAGTTACAACTCTGTCCAGAAACTAAGTACTTTTGACACTTCAGCTTAATAACATAACGAATAAAGACACACGTTAATGAATTCATACATTATTGATTGATTGATTGATTATTTGTTGCTTTCCGCCACACTCAACAAGTTTTCAGTTATCTGGTGGCGTCCAGTTTTTGTTGGTGGAGGAGAGAACCCAGATACAATGTACCTGGGAAGAGACCACCGACCTTCCGCAAGTAAACTGGCAAACTTGCTCATATAACGCCACATACATTACTGTGCCACTTGTTCGTATGTTGTATCATTTCATTCTTGTTTAATCCTTTATAATTGAATTAATATATTAGAGAGGCAAAGGTCAGTTATGAATGAAAGAATACTAGTAACTAATATTATAATATAGCATATATGGTTTTATTTACATTATAGAAATAAAAGTAATAGATTAAACCGTCAGTATTTACAATTGAGCGTTCACTTAAGCAACGTCCGACAAAATCATTTTGAGCGTTCCCTTCCCAGACAGGTCTCCAGTGGCGAGTTGGTCTCACACAAGGGAAAAGTCCTCCTTGAAACCTTAATGCCCCCTTCCTTAAATTTTCTTCGTCGCAAGGGGTCCTCGGTGAGAAGGCAAACTTGCACAACAACTGGTTTGGACTACTCTCCCAGCAGCTGCACCGACAGAGAGAAAGGATGATGAGATTTCCATGCAGCGTGGTTCAGGCATCGGTGCCATCCCTCAACATCATTGTTGGTGCGGGCGGCTTCATTGTAGACACTTGACTCAGACGGCTACCCTCTCACAAATCCAGGCGGAATTAACGTACTCACACAAAATTTACCAGACCTGATGTGGTGGCTGAATCCAGCCTGATTCCCAAAGACGGTTAAAAAGATGGGGAATAATATCCGGTGAGAAGTTGATAGGGCAGGGCCATGATCTTCTCATAAAAGTTGTATGTTTCCTTCCGCTCTATGTAACTGGTCTGGAGTTCGATCTCATGGACCTTCCTCCAAACAGCCTGGCCCCGGTGGAATGAGCACCCACGGATGGAAACATCGGAGAAAACGGAGGAAGTAGCTTTCCACGTGGCCATCTCACAGTCCAAGACAATCTTCTGCAGGGCAACGGTTGGAAGGAGGTATTTGACTTCCCAGAACCACCTTTGTAATCAGACTTCTTCTTCCCTTTCCCTAAATCAAAACGAAAAGGAGTGGAACTTGGAATTTTATTAAAGAATACTGTATTCACAAAAACTTTCTACATAGAAGCTATATATGGCATAGATTGCTACCATGTTTTCATGAAAATTAGTTTTGACTCGCACGTAAAATATCTTTATTTCAATACATTGTCATTTCTCACATTTTTATTTTACAATTTACATCGCAGGGGATTTTTTTAACCAAGTTAAAAACAATACCTGTTGGAAGCTATCGTTGATATATGCATGGATTGACATCAAGCAACTGATGGAAGAATTCTTCATGATCTTGAAGGTGGCATCTATGTACTACGAGAGTTTGCACGTCCTAAAACAAATAAATCGTAAGCAAGCGTTTAGATATTTGATTCTTTCATGACATATTCTTACATGTTTAACAACCCACCCACCCCACAACACACACACACACACACACACACACACCGTGGGGATCCGAGTTGTTAGAATAGATCCTCAGTACCCCTTGCTTGTAAGAGGCGACTAGATGGGCTGTCATTCGTAAAAACCGAGGCCCCGTCTCACAGCAAGGTGTGACATGTTAAAGATCCCTCCCTGCACACAGGCCATAAACACCGAGCATAGGTCTAATGTTTGCGGCCATGGTGACGTTTCCATGTGGGCGAAAGATTCTCGAGCCTACAACATGGAATCAATCAACCCCCCCCCCCCCTCCCCAATGTCTCCTCTTGTTTTATTGCTTTCATATTCTAAACAGAGCAGCAAATATTTTGATGAAGAAAAATATCAAATTGTAAAAAATTTATATGAATTTTGGGTTATTCATTTTTATCAAATTCATGTAAATTTCTTTTTTAAAACACCAATTTTGATACACCACTCCCGGCAAGTGAAAAAAAAGGGGGACCAGATTGATTTAACACTTGCATTTAAATTTCAAAAATGACTAGTTTCTTCAACTATATTAAGCATTTCACATGCATATTGATTGCATACTGCATTCATGTCATGACATGGCATGTCGGATTCCATTTTCTGCCTACATCAGATTGGCAGGGCTTGCTTTAATGCATGTTCATTATCATGTTGAAATAGATATTAATGTGATATTCAAAATCTTTGTTGAATTTTACCCACGGAAAAATGTTCAAAACGTCTTTCTTAATTTATGAACACCTAGCCTCACATTCTCCAAACTTGCACAGTTTTTATGGACACATTTATGATGTGCATGTGACTCGGAAATTTTTCGAAAGGAATTTTCATGTAGCTGAACGTCGTCATTTTTCAGCATCTTTTAAATAGATGGTACCTCCTTTGTGTAATCAATCCTCTCACACCTTTAGACTGACATTCTCCAAAGTTTGTACTGTTATTACCAACACATTGAAGGTGTGCATTTGACTTTAGGAATTGCTCGGACATTTTTCGAAAATAAATACATGCAGTTGAACTTTTTTTCAGCATCTTTCAAATAGATGGTACCTACTATATGTAATTAAGGTTAATAGAGAGTTTTTCGCCTCTGGTTTGAATTTTATCATGCGACTTACGCAAATTTTCGCATCGTGGGTAACCCGTACGCAGTTTACCTCAAGACTGAGCGGAGTTATAAACGTTTATGTGTGGCGTGATTGGCTAAAATCAAGAGTGAAATTATTTGAAATTGAGAGAAATAATATAGAAGTTTAAATTAATTGTCAGGATGAAAATTTATCGCATAAAATCGAGAAATGAGTGAGGAAATTATCATGGTAGGGGTGTGTTTGTAATGAAAAGTGTAATTTATTTACTGCAGATTTCTATGTGTTGTAAAAAAAAAAGAAAAAAAAAAAAAGAAAAAAAAAAGTACAAATATGACCTATAATAGCAACGGGGCCCTATATAATTTTTGTCGTTTTTTATTGGCACTTGGAATGAACTTTGAAATTTTGGCAGTCATTTATCTAAAATTAATTTCGTTAATTAGTGAGAGGACCAAATGTTAGTATTGAGGTCTATGGGAAATGAATTGGTACTCTTTTCCCATATATACGCTACGCCTATTTACAAGATTTCAACGGCAGAATATTTGATGTATGCCTTGAGCAACCCCCCCCCCCCCCTTTCCAGGTCTAAGAAAGGGCGGTTCTCCAAACCATCCCAGCTGCGCCAATTGCAAGCCTTTGACGAAGCGAGGCCAGACCAGTACTGGTAAACATTTTCATCTGAATTTCACGTGATTTTGCAGTGTTTTGTGCCAGTACAATTTAATCATATGAAGTAATAGGAAGAATTTTTAAAAAAATGAATTGCTTTTCATTTCAAAGATGCTGGGATAGGTACATGTTGCCCAGACTCTGCAAGTGCTGTCCCCGCCTCCCTGGGCCAAAGAGCGATGATGATAATTCGTGGCGTATTTGAAGAGGGGTTGTAGAGCTCGGTACCCTTGATGTAAATTATATCCACTTACATTGTATTGCTTTTATATAATTAGTATATTTAGACTTAATGATTTGTATATGATTTCTTATACATGTGTCAGTGGTCTTTGATAATTGTCAGGAAAATGTTAGACATCATAATTAACCCTCCCCCCTTCTTGCAGTGTTTCTGTATGCATGTCTAGACCAGATAATCAATATTATTAATTCATTTTACCTTGTATTTTTTTTTCAGCATGATTGTAATATTATATCTTCCTGGAAGATATCCCTTTTCTAAAGCTTTTCTATCAATTCCTCGTAAAATTTGAAATTGTTATTATGGGGTATACTTGTTATAACCGTTATCTTGAAAGATCTGGATGGGCAATAATGATAAAAGAAAATTTGTGTGATCCTAAGAAGGATATTTTTATTTTTGCGATGAAATTATAATTTGGTGTCTGAAAACCGGGAGAGATTATTATTATCGCTGCGATATAATAATAATGTCAGCAAATAGGGGAAATTTAAATTTTTGGCAGAGATTATAATTTGGGTATTTTATATAGGGAAAAATAATAATAATGTGGGGGTACGTTACGGCTTTCCATATCTTTCTTTATTTTTATTATTATTATTATTATTATTATTATTAAGTATGATGTGTTTTGGTGCTTTGCATAATAAAATATGAGATCATACTTCTACGTGCTAAATTTTGATTTCTGAAAAAAGGGTGCGTGTACTCCATATCGAATTGTGTGTTAAAATGCACGGTAAGGTATGTCTTACATGGTCTTTTGGTTAGTATATGAGTTGTTTTAGCTATTAAAGAGAAAAAATATAGGTAAACAGAACTTTTCAAAGGGTCTGAACTACCTTAAGTCCTCTTCCAGCTTCGACTTGGCATCCTTCAGACCTTGTACAGTTGTTGTCGACACATTGAAAATGTGCAAGTAACTTTTAGAATTTGCTCAGACTTCTTCTTTAAACAAAAATTACAAATAGTTGAACTTTATCATTTCCTCTGTATACTGTGGATAGATAGTACCTACTTTGTGTATTCAACACCTCTCACGGGTTTCCCCAATAGACATTCCTCAAAATTCAACATGGTAGCAAATGAGTGATACATGCACTAGTGTCTCCATCATAGATGACATATTTTAAAGCAATCTGGTTATTTCTATTTTTGAATCGATTTTCTATATATGTAACAAAATATCTGACGTATTAGACGAAATTTAACAATCTTCCAGACAATATTTAAGATGCTATTTCCATAGTAGTTGAATAATATCAAGTCAATAAAAGGACGTTTTTGGTGGATGAATAATTTAATTGTATTCATGTTTTTAAATTGAATTTTCAAGAAGTTATACGCAAATAATGGGGACTTATACACATAATAATAAAACGTGTATTCTCACCTGACATCTTTCTTGTTCTAAGAGCAGCCAAGGGTTGGTACGCAATGAAATGACATGAAGTCAAATAGTTTCTCTGAAACTGCTCATAATTATTCCCGTTATTGCGTTTAATACCCCCCTTTTTGGGACTGAAAATGAGGGGAGGGGGACTCTTCGCGTGTATAATATGCCGTAAAAATTTTGACTATGCGATAATCTTGTCTTTATACTTTGCGGTAGATTTTACTGAATATTTTTGCTTGAATAATGAATTCTAAACATGTTGTTTTCCGCCACATTCAACAATTTTTCAGTTATCTGGTGGCGTCTAGTTTTTGTAGGTGGAGGAGAGAACCCGGATACAAAGTACCCGGGAAGAGACCACCGACCTTCCAAAAGTAAACTGGCAAACTTTCTCACATATTTCCGCGCGACCAAGAGTTGTTGAGTTTGGCGGAAAACAACAATCAATCAACAAATGAAGATTGATTTTCAAAAGTGAATTTTTCCGGGAAATCGTTCTCTCCTATAGGTCAATTCTTTTGATATTCCGAATACATCCTTTATACCCAGGGTCATTTTTGAACATCTTAGTAATAATTTTTCTAATTTCTGATGACTCCAACACGTTGAAAATTGACCCCAACTACAGAGTTTTGAACTGTCTTTCAATTGGAAGTTGTTCCCCGTGACTGTATCCACATCCTTTAAAAATTTAATTTTCATCAAATTTAATTTTTCCAGAATGATAAAAATTGGTCTGACATCATTTCGATGTTATTCATGTTTGAGTCCATGACAGTCTTATCTACGACATTACTTCTTTGATAACCTCCCACCCTCTAATATATTTTTAAAAAATGAACAAAACAAACAAAAAAGAAAAAAAATACCAAACAAAAACTAAACAAACTTTTTGGGGTTATAGGGGGTACCAGCACTTCTGAAACACCAGCCAATTTCCTGCATATGCATAGTCTTAAAAACTTGCAAGGGATCCATGTTACTTTGGAAGGTGTTATCAATTTTATTTCATTTACTAGAAATCTTAGACTCTAAATATCCCAAAAAGGAGAGCCCCTCCCTCCCCCGTATAATCATCTATTTAACAAAACAAGCAAGTGTCAGGAGTTCGTTGTTTGACTGTTTGGTGAACTAGGCAGTGAAAGTCTTTGAGAGGTCACCTTCAGCTGTTATTAAAAAAAGGTTTTCAAGATGGGTATAATTGTAATAATATCTTTTATTTATACATGACTGCACAATTAGTTATACAATTGTTACACTGTGGTCCTGTCTTTAACATATATAGCAATGTGCATGACTAAGTATACATGAAAATGTACGTGCATCATGCCTCAAATTTCTGACACTTCCCAAATACTAACATCACCAATTTTAGTGGGAAAACCGAAGTGCTGTTAGCCTATAGCAAACAAACAAACGCATTTCTGAACTAAACAGTATATCGTTTAACCATATAAACAAATATTGTAATTTAAACATGATATTTTAAATATAAATATCACACAAAACATTGCGCTTACACACGAAAAGATCACTATAAATAAGTTACTTGCATAATTTAATGATTCTTCAGATAATTCGAGACCTTTATCTTTAAAATGGTTCAGTTTTGTACAGACTGTCCATTTGAAATTGAAGATATTAATGTAAACTTGTCAGACTGAAGAATAAATATTAATCAACTGTAAATTTTTAATTGAATAAACCATAGTGTGACTATAAATTCATTAATATGTGTTATGTTGTTGAATTTAGACCGGTTTAAAAATGATCAAAATTACACGACGGGATTCAATTTTCAAAGGACTAGGGTCTAAATTCAACAACTATGGTCTCAATATTCAACGTTGAAAAATGACTACCGGGTCAATTTTCACCTGGGTCAAAATTCTGTTATACCGCGCATAGTTTAATTTCCAGGTAGTTCCGCCCGTCACGCTAAATACCTATATTACATTTGCCAATGTTTTGCCTTATATTACACTACCAATGAAAATGAAATTCAATTTTTCATAATATGAAATTAATCACGTAGTCAGACTTTTTTTTTCTTGCGTATGAATACAATCACCACTTCAAAAGTATTTGAGTCTTACTTTCACCTGCCTTGACACCATAACAGAAACAAAATAAAACGCATGAGAATATTTATTTAGAGTTATTTTGTAAAAAGACGAAAATTTCATGAATGAATGAAAAGGTTAAGATAACTAACAGTATCCAATCTCGTAATTCCTTTAGAAAATACAAATCGGAGGGATGGGCGAACACGGACCCCTGAACATACCAGATGTGGGATCAGGTGCCTAGGAGGAGTGTAGGCATCTCCTATCGACCGGCCACACTCGCCGTGAGCCCTACATTCCGATCAAGTAAAGGGAGCAATCCGTAGTCAGAATCAGTGTGCCAGGAACGGCCTAACAATTGGTATGAATCACGTCAGACAGCATTTGACCTAATGGAACGTTGTACTGGCAAATTAGATCGTTACAACGAATAAAATTTGCAAAATGCTGACTTTAGACGAGACTGTACAAACCCTGTAACATCACCTTTTTTGTCAATAGCCATTAAATTGTTTTATCTTAAATACTCTCTGCAACTAAAACTGCAGCTTCTGAAGTAAAGCAAATTAATATGATGTCTTTGATATTTACTTTGTGACAATCAAAGTAGATTGACATTTAGTTTCCGGGCAATAGCCCTCACCGCCATGCGCGGGGCTGGTTTCTACCTCGAAAAATTATTCAAGTCAGGGCACCGCTTCGAGTCTACAACAGAATCACTCCAGTGAACAAAAAGTCTCTTTCAGTTCGTGTTTATCTTCTTTTGCACACTCTGGAAGTACATATAAAAAATACAACCTACCTGCACTTTGTCTAAATCTGTCAGTATAATGCTACAACCACGAATCCTAACGATGACCATGTTGTCATTCTCTTCCAAAACTTGAAGAACCTGAGCTACAGCTTAACGGCAACTTGATCCATTTATCCTCCGTTTGTTCTCTTATATCCTCTGAATTTCTGTTGAAGTCTGTGTTCAACAATTGCATTTTCAACTTCAAGTAAGATAGGTTACTGCTACCGTTTCTCCACCACCGATTAACCGTATGTAGTTTACTCCGCTCCTCTTGTCTTTAATTTGGGTTGGCTTAACGCTTTAAATTATCTTTATATTACACTTGTTTCATCTTTTTATTCCTTCTAACATAAATAGTTATATTTTATATTCTCCTAGATACTGTTCCTTCGGGCGTTATAGGATTTGATCACATGACCAACTTCAAGTCATATCCCAATAACACTAAAAATGATATCTTATTTCTTAAATAATTTTGTTCCGGGCTATAATTTACGTTCCGGCTCGCGTAAATTTGGTTCCGGACACATACTTTCCGAAATATGAAATATTTACAAACACTTCTAATGTGATGTTTGTTTATTGAGTTGTAGAATTAAAGACTAAATAAATAGGGGTCTGTCATGAGTGCCGGCTTTGTATGTATATTTCTTTGTTTTCAACAACCACAAATTGTCAGAACGACAAGGTTTTAGTCTTGGTTCAGATGCCCAGTTCAAAGGACGATAGGTGTAATCACCCTGCTTTTGTAATCGGAAGATGTGAACCTTGTTTACATCTAGACAGTTGTTACCGATCGAACATGCAGTCAAGCGAATCGCTATCCGATAATGTTGGTAAGATGAAGGCAGAGGTCACATGGTTCCCTTTATCATTACTGTTAATATTCAAATTGTAACTGACATTATAATAATTTTTATTTTTTAAAGGGTTCTTCAGTACATAGAGTAAACAAATTATACTTTTCATAGGCGATTGTCATAATCAGGTGGATTTTGTAGAGTCCGTAGTCCTTTTTATCACTTTCTTATATTATATATTATTACTTAAATATTTTATCCAGTAATACAAACACATGTTCATTATCATGCTCAGATATTCAAGTCAATTTTCTAAAAAGAAATACCATATCTATCTGAATTTGAACAAGAAGCTATACTTGAAAATATTGCAATTAAAGTACAAATTTTCAGTAAATGTTTGGAGAAGAATTTTTTTTTTCTTCTAAGAAACCTTATATATTAGATGTTTATTGTATATTTTCACAGATATAGTGTATTGACAACTAATGGGATTTTGCAGTTTAGGAATTAAAGTTTCTTCAACAATTACACTTGTGATTATATTATATTAAACTTAAATTTCTCATGAAGTCTAGGTCATATCCTTAAAAAATATGGATATATTATCAAAAATATGTTTAACTTGAATAGGAAATAATTTTTTTCTGTGTACTAGTAGTTCAAAGTTGATTTTTGGCTCATTGTGACACCAAATTGTGTTTATATATATTATGCAAATATAAGTAAATATCCACTCAAGGAGTTGTATCATTACGAAAAATCAGAACGCTGAAATTAATTCAAGCGGTTTCATTTTCAATCTTCAAGAGTTATATATATATATATATAGTTAGCGATAAACTGGCTGAGACGTTCGATATAAACATAGAACTCTATGAAAAATTAGCAAGAACAATCTATTATGTAAAGGAATCAAAAAAGGTTGCAAAAACAATTTAATGCCTTTCAATGCATGTTGTATTTATGAACATCATGCATTTTTAAAAGTGAAATATATATATATATATATATATATATATATATATATATATATATATGCACACTATTTTTATTATGTTCCCCAAAGTTTGGGAACATACTGTTTTCACTGTTTCTTATTTAGGTCTTCTATTTCGAACGGTAGCCCTTATGTTATTCTAATTTTTCGTACAATTTTTGTTCACGCGATATCTCGGATGAGTGGATCGATTTTCACATGTTTTAAGGAATGACAGATATTCACATGAACTCGATAGTTTGTTTTTTTCGATTTGATTATTACGTCAATTATTACGTAAGATATTGCCGGGTTTTTGTTTGTTTTGTTTTTTTTAAATTTAAGGGTCAGTATGTCCAGGAATGTTGGAGAGTGTTTTCTGTACTTTCCAGACAAAGTTTTGTATTCTGATACTGTTTTGAATATATGATAAAATTATGTACAATTTTACACAATTTTAATTTAATTATGATCAACCAAGCTCACAAAATTGGTTCACAACTTATATAAGAGCATGTGCTAAAAATCACAAGGCCTCTCACCTCGTCGGCGCGGGTTCGATTCTTGCTCGCGCCGATATATGCGATAAAGTTTGCCAGTTTACTTTCGGAAGGTCGGTGGTCTCTTCCCGGGTACATTGTATCTGTATCCTCTCCTCCACCTACAAAAAACTGGACGCCACCAGATAAATGAAAAATTGCTGAGTGTGGCGGAACACCACAAACAATCAATCAATCGTTATAAAACGAATCTAAAACTATATAGGTCATTGCGACCAAATGATGTTTATCTATATCCCACCACTAGTTAGGCGAAGTTCTCTTCAAATTACAACAATAATAAAGAAACTAATCACACCAGTTAAGCTACCTTTAGATGTCAAAGAGAAGAATGTCGTATTCCACGGACCAAAAACTAAATGCACCCCCCCCCAACACCTTTTCATTCTTCTGTTCCTCTTGCTGCAATTTAGTTTGATACACGTCTTGATATTTACAAATGTACTTGATATATGTTACATTTTGAGGCATTTAATGTTTTCATGTAAATCTTGCGTTTAGTTGATCATTTTGATTTTATTAGTATCTGTAAACAATTTTTAGTAGAATAGTTGTATCATAGACTCCACATTTAAAGTCAATCTTTAAACTTCATAAACTTATTAAATATGTCTTCAGTTTCATATCTATTGTTAAACTAATATGCATAACAAATACGACAATATCTAATATATCCCAAAAAATTTAATAGACGAGAAAATACCAAAAAATTACCTTTACTACGCAGATGCTGCATCACATATTTTTTTTAACTAATAGCGATGATTAATAAACACGATGTATGATAATTGTTATGTTTTAAAATGTACCTCGATTCTAAGTTGTTTAAAATAAAATTTAAAAAACATTGTCTTGAATCTCTACATTTCAGCCATTCAGCACACATTCTTTCTATAACCAAAGGAATGACTTCCAGTATATTTTATCCCGTGGAGGTCCGGGTTAGAATAGATCCTCAGTACCCCTTGCTTGTCGTAAGAGGCGACTAAATGGGGCGGTCCTTCGGAGGATACCGCAAAAACCGAGGCTCCGTATCACAGCAGGTGTGGCACGTTAACGATCCCTCCCTGCTCAAAGGCCATGAGCGCCGAGCATAGGCCTAACTTTTGCAGCCCTTCACCGGCAATGGTGACGTCTCCATATGAGTGAAAAATTCTCGAGCGGGACGTTTAACAATAGACAATCTAGTATATTTTTGTAAACCACCCATGATGGATATTTTTCTTCCTATGATCAGAAAAAACAAACATGTCCTTAGATACTGCATTACAGCCAGAGTCGTGCATGGAGTATATCAAGGAATTTGAAAAAAAAAAAGATGGTTCAACGATTTTATTACTTGTGATCAGATATACGATATTATCTTATTACTACGGAGGGCAAAGTCTTGCGGTTGAATTTTCTCACTATGAAACATTTAAGGCATCTTGAACAATAGATGAGGCCAGTGGTATATAGCGTAGTGTATATAATGATACAAAATAACATATTTTTGAATTAAGTGATAAATTAAATTAAATCACTGAAGCACTAACGTTCAACAAAAAACCAAAAAACACAAAAAAAAAACCAAACCCCCCCCCCCCCCCCCCAAAACCCCGGCAAGTAATCTGATTGCAGTACATGAATTAGTGTGTGTGTGGGGGGGGGGGGGGGATGAACACATAACTGTAATAAAGTTATTCCCTTCACTTCGGCAGCAATGGTTATTATATTTAAGCAGAGACATATATAACAATAATATTATATTCCGGTATGTCTCTAATTTAATTAAGCTTCAAAATCTTTTCCAAATTCATTCGCAAGTTCATCTGGAGGTCTCAATTCCACCTGGAAATTGTGTGATTTCCCTTGTGAAGTTAGCTTCTGTCTGTACACGTTAAAAGAAACCCCCAAAGCTAGGGCCATTCTTCGACAATTCGCCGTTGAATCACACAAGTAGGCATGGCACTCTGTTTCTTTGGTTCTTGAGGACAACTGATTCACCACAATAAATGTAAACACTTTCCAGTATTTGATGTCTTGCACACCGTAAGAAATGAAATCAATTGGTATTAGTCCGTAGTTGAGTTTGTCTTTAACACTATTGGATTTGTGTTCTCTGACATCGATTCCACGACTAGAGATCACAATATAGGATAGAGGTAACTCCACTTTTTCATTTGCCAACAGACCGTCTTTTACTACCTTCACAAGTTCATCCACCGGTTTTCGAACATGATGAAGCCCAAATAAGCCTTTCACTTCTTTTTTCCCAAGATATTTTGCCACAAATATCTGAGGCAGTTTGTCAACTCTTATTGTGAGGAATTTGGAGGTAGGGGCTGCCGCTGGTGTACTTTTTGTTCTATCAAATTTTGTGAGTTTCCTAAGCTTAGATAACACTGACCCTCCTTTCTTTTTGTCCTCGGACAACTCACGTTTTGAGGCACTCACCGACTTCTTTCCGTCCCGTAATTCGTCCTGACCGCTGCCTTTTTCCTCGGAAATCTCTAAAATGGAAGAATGTTCCTCTATTGACCGAGTTTCTGAATTATCCTCTTCAGTTCTTGTCACTTCTGATATGTTTAGATCCGCGTCAATTTTGATATCGTCCACTCCATGTAGAACATCAGTGAAATCCGTATTTAGATTCTCATCAATTGCACTCTCCTCAATTTCATTTCGATCTTCCATGCCACTTTCAAAATCCGACATTTTGATTCCAGGAATTGCTATGTGTCAAATTGTTATGCCTGCACACTTCCGTCACAGCTGGTAAGGAGTGACACAGTGTTCAGGTGAAACATCCACTTCAAAATGAACGCATTGGACCTGAACGCTTTAGACGGGCCCACCAGATATAACTCTTATCGCATTCTTTATGCATAGTAAAATACAAAGGTATTCGTCTTAAAAAGTCAACATACGCATAGGCGATGAATTACGATCTTTAAACTTTAATAAATCTTTACCTGTGTCAACAAAAATATCTATTGATTGACTACATATACGACACAAAATACGTTATGTTGTATAAATAGGTACGGAAATTAATTCTTGGTCATATGATGCATTGTCATACTTTATATAATCATGTATTAAATGGAATAGGAATTTATATGGAATGCCACAACTGCCTTTTGTGGATAATTTTCATGTTGTGATGATACTTCTTCAGTACATGCTGATGCTTTAACATTACATGCTGATACTTTAACATTACATGCTGATACTTTAACATTATATGCTGATACTTTTACATTACATGCTGATACTTTAACATTATATGCTGATACTTTAACATTACATGCTGATACTTTAACATTACATGCTAATACTTTAACATTATATGCTGATACCTTAACATTACTTGCTGATACCTTAACATTACTTGCTGATACTTTAACATTACATGCTGATACTTTAAATTACATGCTGATACTTTAACATAATATGCTGATACTTCAACATAATATGCTGATACTTTAACATAATATGCTGATACTTCAACATAATATGCTGATACTTTAACATAATATGCTGATACTTCATCATTATAATTATGATGATACTTTAACACTACATGCTGATACAATAACATTATGTGATGATACTTCTTCATTACACGATAATACTTTAGAATTATATGCTGATACTCTAATAGCACTTTGCCAGTTTACTTTCGGAAGGTCGGTGGTCTCTTCCCGGGTACATTGTATCTAGCTTCTCTCCTCCACCAATAAAAACTGGATGCCACCAGATAACTGAAAAATTGTTGAGTGTGGCGGAAAACAACAAACAATAAATCAATCTAATAGCACTTAAGGAATGACTTATTTTTTTGATGCTTTATTTTTATAATTTACATACATGTACATCATATTTATACAGACAATTATCTACATTCATTCATCCATACCTGCAATCATTCTGTGCATCTTCCACATCCACAAAAATAACTATGAATTATATATAAAATATAAAAAATCATATATATATATATATATATATATATATATATATTACACACACACACACACACACACACACACACACACACACACACACACACATATATATATATATATATATATATATATATATATATGAAATAAAAGATTAAGGTAATTTTCTTTATCACATATGCATTATGATTTTCACCAAACTACTTGTCAATTATATTATCATACAATGCCCACTTACCAACCATTTTGGATTTGCTATGAAATACATTTTCACAATATATTTCTATATTTCTGTAGTATTTAAACAAATTGTGATCTGGAATAATAGATATGCTTTTTTGCTTACAAAATAAGAAAATTTTACAAAAAAAAGTGTACATTGTGGACACGTGGAGGTAATCAAAATTGACCTCAGTTATTTACATTGTCTTGTTCCAACATCGAAATTTTATTGTCATATCCTGTGTATATGGCTGACCTTTGTATTGGTATACAATTTTGTATATACCATTCTCTATTTAATGTAGCAGAATGATCTGAACTGCCTAATTCATGGAGTCTTGTGGGTTTGACTCCCACCACTAATGATGCTTAGTTGTTGGAAGTAGTGCTAATTTGGTAGACTATGATTTAATACCTGTTCTGTCCTTGCATGCATGCTCATCTTTTTAACTTTTAGGATTACTTGACTTATGTTTTGATATTTACAGTTAGTACTTTCATTCAGTGTTATCCAATTTCCAAAGTCTCTGTCGCATTGTGAACAATTTGAAAAATAGACCTAAATTGAAATTACACCTGCCTTTTGTATTGCACTTTAACATATGTATGTAGCAACACCTTCTCCATAAGCTATCTCAGTTCATGTTAGATATTACTGTCACTCAGACCTTTTACTCTACCTTACTTTAGAGACTTGTGGGTTTGAACCCCACGATTGCCGATGAAATATTAATCAAATGCAGTTAATGGTTAAGTCTCTATGAATTTCCTAAGCTCTCTCCTCTCATTACATTTAAAGATTTGTCTCTTAGATTAAGTCTACTATCTCAGCTGTCCTTACATCTAAGGACCAGTACAGAGTTTTCTAATGATTTGAACATTGGTAGATATGACTATGGTATCACATTTTGACTCCTAAACTTCCAGATTGATTGTTATAGTTATTTGTAGAAGTACTGATAGCTGTAATAACTAACAAAGTGAAACTACAACTTCCATAGTTATTTGCCAACCGTAGTTATTTATCTGTTTTTCAACCTCAACCATTTGGGTACAAATATTATATGGGAATTTAATGTGCAATCTGTTTATTTCATTTGTCTGAAATATCTAATAATTCTTCATCTTGTGAGTCTAATTTATTTCATCCGTGTTTGTCTTCTGCTTCAAATCTTGGTTGTTATCCCCTCACAATTCATTGTGAGAGTAGATATATAGAGTTCATTTGTGTGTGGGTAAGCATGTATGCAGCACTCAGCTTGTAGACTCTGTAAAGACCACAGTTTATGCTTGATCGATTTGATTTTACATGTTGCATGGTTATCAAAAGAGGAAGAATATTTAATTTGGGGGTCAAAAGGTCAAAGGTAAAGGTCACTACAAGACCTCATAAAATCTTGCAGACAGTCTGTGAACATCTTCATAAATCAATGGTTATTGATTCGTCAACTCACCATCAACTTCTTGATGGTGACATTCGTCGAGGGTTAGTGCAAGGTGATGAATCAATAACCCTTGACTTGTGAAGATGATTTGCAAGAGGATATGCTCTGCTTTATGGACCTCTTGTTCATACTTGTTTATCATACAATATTTTATTCACAAATATGTGAATGGGATTAGGCAGCAGGCAATTGCCAATTCTAGCCCTCTCCCTCTTTTCATATTTGTTTCTGATGTACATTCAACTGTTCTATCCTCAACAAGGATGCTATTAAAATTTATTTTTCTCTCTCTCTTTAGACTGGTAATATTGGTGAGAATATTATATACAAAATAGGATTGTAGCTGTGGGAGAGGAAAAAAACCCAATATAAAATCTATAGATTCAAGCCACATCTCTGTGTTAGCTTTAACAGCCATACTTTCTGTAAAATAAAAAAAAAAACCTGCTTCACAGCTTATTATGAGAAGGTCTGTGTTTCTTACATCACTAACTATTATTAACAGCAACATAAAGATACTAACTCATGAATGTCCTTCTTCAATAGGGTGAAGTGGCAATAGCAGAGTCTGCTTATGACTACATTTACAAACCTGTTTTTCTTAATCCTCTAATAAATGTGAATTCTTTTCCTCTTACAGTATTGCAATCCAAGTTGAAATGGTGTACCTACAGTTTTGACCTTACAAAATGCATGCTAAAAGATAACATGTATCTGCATACTCCTCATCCAGAAAACAATTGTGTTGTACTCAACGTAACCTGAAAATGTATGTTCTACTTAACATTTTACAAATTCAATAACGTGCAAGTCTAAGAATGTTTTGTTTTCATTCTGGTGATAAATCCTTGTGTTTAGAGGTAGACTCTATATATACCAATAATGTTGTCACATCTATAACCTTGATGACACTTCACTGTCTCGATTTCTTACCTATTTAGGTACAATAATTCACAAATCATTGAGGAACAATGACAAAGTGAAGTTGTGTTGGCCACCATCACTCTTCAAGAGGGAGCTGATTTTCAAAATGTGAAGTGTAGTCTTCATGCTGCCCCATCAACCAGAAGGTAAACTATTAACTGGAAAATCTAAAAAATGTCATTTATAAATACACAGAAAAGAAGGTACTTTAACCTTTCTGGGTGTTTTGTTTTGTTTCATATTAGGAAGGTTTATTTGCAGCTGTTGCAAATATAGAATCCATCTATCAATGTATTTTTATCCCCCCCCTTTGAAAAAAAAGAGGTCATACTGGTTTTCACCCCATCGGTTAGTCAGTAAACCAAGTGTTATCCAACATATGTCTTGAAATCCCTTTGCTAGAAAGATTAAAGTTGATACACTGGTACCGTTTAAGGAGAAGATGACCCAATTTATTTGAAGTCACAGGGTCAAGGGTCATAGAAAAATATTAGAGTCAATTACAAGTCTTAATTTGCATTACTTACATATATGAGCATTTCTCAATCATAAAATAAATCTTCTTCAGTGATCACCTTTATCTTTGTGCAGTCTATGTACAAGAGGTGGGCCATTCTGGAACAGATGACCATGCAGCTGAAGTAGTTTCAGATTTAAATAATTCTGATCTTAAAAAGAGAAGCCTGTTGGAAATAGCATTGATACATGTACATTATGTTAGGTATAAAACTAAGTATTGGTTCTGAAATGCAAAGACAGTTGAGATAAAAGCTTTAGGCATGAGTTGTGTTCAGACTCAGTAATTACATATAATATTTACAAGAATGTGTGCAATCAATGTTTTAGTTCAACAGATAAATCTTTAAATGTAAAGAGAGGAGTAATTCATAGAGACTTAATCATTAACTGCTTTTAATTAATTTTTTATCAGCAGTCATGGGATTCGAACCCACAAGTCTTAAAGTAAGGTAGAGTACAGATTCACTGACAGTAATATTTAACAAAAGGCAGGTGTAAATTCAATTTTGGCCTATTTTTCAAATTGTTCCCAATGTAACAGATACTTTGGAAATTGGATAACATTGAAAGAAAGTACTACCTGTAAATATCAAAACATGGATCAAGTAATCCTAAAAGTTAAAAAGATGAGCATGCATGCAAGGACAGGTATTAAATCATAGTGACCTACCAAATTAGCACTACTTCCAATTATTAAGCATTAGTAGTGGTGGGATTCGAACCCGCAAGTCACCTTGAATTAGGCATTTCAGATACATGCAATATAGTAGGCATGCTGGATAGAGTGCTGGTAACGTGTAGAAACACATTTAACAACAACCTCCCCCATACAGGGTACAGGGTACTTGCAGGATAAATACCAACATGCAAACAATACAAAATAACCTGCCGATAAATGGATGCAACTTAGTGGGTTGAGAACTACATTATGCAAAACTTGGCCACTTTTGCTGTATTTGATTGAAATGATATTGCGTAGAATTAGATTTTGTTGAACTGTAAGCAATTTCCATGAGTTAAGTAAAGTATGCAACAGTAGGTCAAACCACATTAATTGTTGAATCGCAACCGAAAGTTCAGGTCGTTCTGCTACATTAAGTAGAGAACGGCATATACAAACTTGTATATCAATACAAAGATCAGCCATATATATATATATGCAGGATATGACAATAAAATTTCAATGTCGGGACAAGACAATGTAAATAATTGATGTCAATTTTGACTATCTCCAATTGTCCAGAATGTAAACAATTTTCAACCCGGTGATTTCAAAGCAAAATTCACCTAAATCAAATAAAAAGAATGAAAAGAACTTGGGTTAACAAATGGAAATGGTGAAATAAGTTGTCATGAAGTAAAATAATAGGATTTGTGTATTGTTTCTCAGGATGGAAACTTGCTTCATCCGCCTTTTTGAAATTGCGCAATGCCATAAAGCAAATCAACCGGTGCCAGACCTCAATGTAGAGAGTTACGCGAACAGAATTGTGGGAAGGGGATCAGACTAATTATCCCTAATTATTTTTTTCTCCCCTGATTGACTACGATGTGAAGGAGTTGTGGTAAGTCAGAAAACTGCTTTGTACTAGTTTTGTTGTAAAAATGATCTTTACTTTTTAGAGCTAGTGTTGATTTGTTATAAACCATGCACGGCTTTAAATCATTGAAAAGATAATTTTTTTAAATTTATTATTATTATTATTATTATTATTATTTTTTATAATTTATTCTTTTTTCTCACCATTATCAAATAACACTTATATATATATATATATATATATATATATATATATATATAAAATTTTATGCACTCTCACAACTTCTCATACTATTTCACACAGCTATCACCCAAGTACATGTACATAATTTTCTGTAAAAGTATATTGCCATTCTAATTGAATTACATGTCAAAAATATTTTCCCAATTTTCCCAAAGTTTGTCAAATTTTAAAGATCCACATGACTTAACAGTTACAAACTTTTCAACTTTATATTTGAAAAAAAAAAAGGTAGTATACAAGCTCATTGATATTAGGTCCTTCTTTTGAACAATAGAAAATATATTGTTAGGTATATATAATAATAAAATTAACAACTAAGAGACATTTCACCCAAGATAACATTAATAAATTAAAACCTATACGCTTTGTTGTTTTTCTGAAAATATGTAAGCTAAGGTCACTCCAGAGAGTTAAAATATTAGGACAATATAAAAACATATGCTGGATAGTTTCTACATTTCATTTACAAAATGAAGAAATATTGTCTGAAATAACATTAATTTTTTTTAAGATAGTACTTTGTTTGAAGAAATTTGTAGAGGTTATTTGATTTAAGAATTTAGCCATTTTGCACTGGTAGTAAAATATGTATAGCACAGGAACAGCAATGAAGAGGCATTTCGCTCAAGACAACATTAATAAACATTAAAACCTATATGCATTTATTATTATTATTGTTATTATTATTTTTGTTTGTTTGTTTGGGGTTTTTTTTTGTTTGTTTTTTTGTTTTTTGTTTGTTTTTCTGAAAATATGTAAGCTAAGGTCACTCCATAGAGATAAAATATTAGGACAATATAAAAACATATGCTGGATAGTTTCTACATATTCTTTACAAAATGAACAAATATTGTCTGAAATAACATTAAATTTTTTAAGATAGTGCTTTGTTTGAAGAAATTTGTAAAGATTATTTGGTTTAAGAATTTAACCATTTTGCACTGGTAGTAAACCATTTATAGCACAGAAACAGCAATGAATGTAGTTTTATTTATGTGGTATTCACATTTAGAGCTATATTGACCGTGGATATTGTCCTGGGTAGCTCAGTGGTTAGAGCACTTGACTAGTAATTAAGAGTCCAGGGGGTTTGATTCCCAGTCCAGCCATAAATCTTCTCTTTTGACTTTCCAATATATGTTACAATACATAGATACATAAATTTAGTTTTCTGGAAAGGGGATGCTGGATTCCCTCCCAGAAGCCAAAATATTTTCTAGAAGTACCGGTTTTGGTGGATTCTGAAAGTCATTTTTCAAGTGTTATACTCCATCATGAAAAGATGAATGAGAAATCATGAATGAAATAGGCAGTAAGTTAAGATTGGAACTTGTGAACTGTTTTTGATTGCTTGTTTTATACTGCTTGCAGAGTTATAAAATTTCAATTGTTTTACTTTTTTGTTCTTTTTTTTTTTATTTGAAAGGGGAGTAGCAATCACATTATAATGAATCCCTCTTTATGATGGCTTTAAATGATTTAATCATATTCATCATTAAGGTGACATTTGGACCAAAAACTATAATAGTTTTATGGAGTTTTGTAGCAAATTAAAAGTGCTAGTACTAAATTAAAAAAAAAAAAATTACTCCTCTTTTAGCATGTGCTACGTCTGTGCCATACTTATCTTATCACAATTTCCATGTTCTATATATCATTACAATGCACCCATTATGATAAATAATTGTATAGTCAATGTTTGAAAGAAGGAACGTAAGACAGTTACATGGAACATTATCATTAACATAAGAGCATATTGTATGCGATATTAACATATGTATGTCAAACATTAATTTACATTTAAAATCCATATAGCAACTTTATTTTGCAACAAAACCCCATATAAGTAGTATAGGTGGCTATATAGGGTAACTAATCAATCCAAAAAATGTGGCAGGTCTAAAAATAGCATGACCCTGACCTACTTAACGGAGTATGACCTAATGACATGGTGGGATGAGGTAGAATGGAAAATCCAATGACGTCAATGCAAAAAACCCGAAGTAATCATGAAGGAGGATCAGATAACCCAATGACGTCATTGTGGGGCCATGGAAAATCCTTCTGGAAAAACCCAAGATCAATGTGTGGTCAACCTTGGTAAAATTAAAATAATCATTATTTTCAATCGATGTAAATTTTATTTTACTTTATGTAATTATGTAACTTTATGTAATTTCCCCTTTTATTTTACCTTGTAGCAGTATATCTGTCAAGTGAGTGTAGTTTAAATCAGAGAAAAAAGCTTCGCACGGCAATACATGTAAAACCTCATGTGGTGGCTGTCAACTCTGGTAGAGTTAATCACATATTATAACAACCCAGAGTGACAATTCATCATTCACTGCAAATTCCTTTCATGCTGGCTATATCTATTTGTTGTTTACAAGATCAACCTTGGTAAAATTAATAAATCATTATTCTCCATCGAACGTGCTCCGAGTAAGATCGACCGTTGTAGTGAGAGGAGATCATGGTTTTTGTATTTTTTCTGATGAAGTCAATATAGGTGTGTTGAGTCCCTATATGTCCGCCTGCACTAAATGTTCGCCCAATTTTGGACCAAACTGTCACTAAATATCCACCTACTTTTTAACGAACTGCCACAATATGTCCGTCTATAGGAATTTGATCACTACATATTAGTTAGCTATGTGTCCTAACGTTAATATTGAGAATTTGCAGTGTTAAGCGTTGTTATATCGTAGAATAATGCAGTGTTTTCTTGACGGCATAGTAATGTTGTCTTGACAGACAAGTCGCGGTAGCTCAGTGGTTAGAGCGTTCGATTCATAAGCGAGAGGTCGTGAGTTCGAACCCCGCTCCTGCCATGGCCATGTCAAACCTAAGACGTAAACATAGGTAGTGGTTGCTCCTTCGCCAAACGAAAATGAGAATCACGAGTCTTCAGGATACCTCCTTAAAAACGGAGTTCCTGTGTCGCAACAGGCGTTGGCACGTTAAAGAACCCTCACTGTCACGGCCCTGAGCGCTAAGCATAGCTCTAAATTTGTGGTACTTCACTTACAGCTGGTGACGAATCAATATGAGTGCAAAATTCTCAACGGGACGTAAAACATACAAGCAATCTTGAAGGCGTGTGTGATATTTTTCTACGCAAATGTATGATCAAGCTCGCTAATGTAAATAATAAGAAACTTGTTGTATGGGGCATTGCTACGTCATAGAATGATGCAAGGTTTACTTGACTAAATGTATACATTTCTGTGCGAGTATGTAACCTAATAACGTGACTGTGTTGTGTTCTCTCGCCTAAATGATGAAAAACATGGAAGTGTGAGGCGTTGATATGACTCAACTCAGACCGAGCGAGTGAACGGATCATGGAAGAGTACCCGAAAAAAGTTTGGTACGACCTCAAACACCCCGGTTCGTTCGCCGGACCGTCCAAATTATATCAGGTAGTGAAACGAGAAGGCAAATACGACATCGACCTCAGAAAGATCAAAAAGGTTTTACAAAACCAAGACGCCCAGTCATTACGAAAGAAAGTGAGGCGACGCGGGTTCAAACGGAGACGAGTCGTGGTTCAAGGGATCAATTATCAATGGGAAGTCGATCTGAATCTGACCGAGTACAACGAAGCGGTCAAGTTCCTGCTGGTGATCGTGGACGTCTTCTCTCGATTTCTGTGGGTTCATGCCTTGAAAGACCGGAAGGCCAAATCCGTCATAGAAGGGTCCAAAGACATACTGAAGGGAACGAGAAAACTCAAAACCATCCGCACCAACAATGGTTCGAAATTTTACAACCGCTACCTGCAACAGTATCTGAAAGAGCAGAACATCAAGATCTTTTACGCCCTGAACGAGGCCAAGGCTAATTTTGCGGAGAGATACATCCAGACGCTAAAAAAAACCAAAAAACGGTTGTAACGTAACTTTACCCACCTTCAGAAATACGAATACCTGAACATTCTATAATACGTGGTGCGATCCATCAACGACTCCCCTAATCGATCGCTGAACGGACGCAAACCGTCCTCCGTGACTTGCAAAAACGAGGACGAGATGCGACTGGACGCTCATCTGGTGCGTCAAAAGAGTGCACGAGTCCCCCGACTGAAGAAATCTCTCAAGAGACGCAATATTTCAACGGGACTACGATCAGACTTTCAAGTAAGAAATCTTTGTCGTGCGCGATCGCTTCGTGTCGCAAGGCATTCCTATCTACAGATCGAAGGACATGCTGGACGATAATTTCTGTGAGACATGAGGTAATTTAAAACAAACACATGCATATGTAGGTATGGTAATATCCTTTGATAAGTTAAGAAGATGAACAAAGTACTGTAGTACAGTCAAAATATAGGTGGAAAATGGCCAATTGTCTTGTCTTCAATAATTCAATATAGATGTCCTAAATGGGACCAAAATGACCCTGTATGGAATACACCAGGTACCAGAAATCTTTGAATTGATTATCAAATAGTCTTGACCTTTATGTATTAATATATTTCTAAATTTTCATGAAAGAGCAAGATTTGTTTTTACTATCAATCAGGTTTCTGAATTAACACCCTCCAATAAATTGTATAGAGATGGGAAATAAATCACCCAATTTTTTAACACTAACAATTTACTATTTCCCCCATACTTTTGTAATTATTCTACAGCATTTTCATTAAGAGTAAGAAAATAAATGCATGTATCACATATATCAATCAAACCATGCATCCAATGTTTTTGTTTATCCTTGAACATGTTAAATGCAGCTCATAAAATGATGTAAAACCGTACAACTGCTGTTCTTTAAACAAAGTCATTTGAGTATAAAATCTTTGAAATAATGTTGCAAAGTCCAAAGTGTTGTTATTAAGGTTTATTATTGACATGGTGGAATCAAGGGGACTGGAACCACTACCTTTGGAAATATTTTACCATTGGGAATATATTTTCAAATCTATCCCACCCCTATTGTGTAATCAAATATTACAGCTGCTGTTGTTGCAAACTTAAGTCATTTACACAGGTAGTTACTATCATATCAAAATCCCAGATACCTGCTACCTTTGTTAAAACTTTCTAGATCTGCCTTTAGGAATATCAAAATTAAAATATTATTTGAAACAACAATTTGAGACCAAATATATTATTTTGGATCATCCATTAAAACGAGGAACTTTATTTCTATTAAACTATTGACATTCTGCAAAACACAACAATGTACTACTAAACAGCAGATACCTTGAACTATTTTACCTGTCTGTGTTTCCACTATATCTTCTTTGAAATGTCTGGAACTCATAAGGATGGATTTACAAAGTATTTATGAAATTGAATATTTCAAATTGACACAAGTTTGTTTTTTCAAAAAATACATGCTATGCAGGATTCTCAATAATTTTATAAGGGACAGGAATTGAAAATAAAAAAGGTGTCAAGTATGTGAGCGCTTAAGGGGATCCGCAATCTCCTCTGAATTTTTCTAAATGTTTTGCAGGATACTGTGTTGCAATGCTGCAATATTTGATTAAAAAAGTCACTTGTCACTTATCCATTCCCCCAGTTTTTACATTCAAATCATGAAATGCTTTAAAAAAAAAAAATGAGCACGACACACCTTGGTGCGCTGCAACTTAAACTTGCAACTTCCCACTGAATATCATAGAAAGCAGGAATATGAAAAGACGAGAGCATGGGCTGAACTGGCTTACTCAAACTAGGTCATACCCTCCTCTTGTAAGATAGTATTATCCTATAATATAAATCCCTGACCGTTACATCATTTCCATGATATAGCAATAACACCTTTTCTGCCATAACAGTACTGTAGTAGGGTGTAGTTTTTAAATTAATGCATCAAGTAATGTCACAGTATGTGCATTTTATGTATATACTTTCATATTTCTTAATTTCTCACCTCTAAATAAAATATTTTCAATATATTTGAAAGCGTTTCTTAGACTTTTCATTTGATCATCATGTACATACTCATCAGAATCATTTACATTATCAACAGCATTTATTATTCATCATCATATGTAATATACTGTTCAATGTATTGTGTTACACATAATGCATTATTACTTTCTTGGTTTTTTTTTTTTTACTGCATTGTTAAAAAGGTCTCTTTGAGCCTAAGGCATCTATACTTTCAGACATGTGATTAAGGTCAGGTGGTTCTCTAAACCAATAGTTTTACTTATCCTACTTTCCCGCTTCTTTGTTCATACCAAAGTTAGACTTCAGACAGTACTCAATCAGAGAGGAGGCATTGTTTGTTTGCCCTCCGCCACACTCAACAATTTTTCAGTTATCTGGTGGCGTCCAGTGTTTTGTAGGTGGAGGAGAGAACCCAGATACAATGTATCCGGAAAAAGACCACCAACCTTCCTAAAGTAAACTGGCAAACTGTCTCACATATATCGGCGCGAGTGGGATTCGAACTCGCGCCGACTAGAGGTGAGAGGCCGTGTGATTTTGAGCGCAATGCTTTAACCACTCGGCCACGGAGGCCCCTTGGAAGCATTGTAAATTTTATTAAGCAGAATCTGACATAGACATTGGAAGGAATCGGACATTTGCTAACAGTAAATACACTATTTATTTCATTCTTTACATCTTGCATTAATATTATATCTGTAAAGTTTCTAATTTAGCATTTCTGTTAAATAGCAGTTAAAGAGTAATTTCCAATTATAGGTGAGATAATTGTAGCATTTTAATTATAATCTAAATCTGTATATTAGTTTCATACATGTATCATAAATATCTGTGGATTCAATCAGTACAGTACTTTTGTAAATATTGTTTATAGTACTGAATTGAAAGAGCTAGAGTTATTGGTTCTAGTTACCTTCTGAGAGGAACCTTGATCCAGAAATGGTTGATTGTTTATTGTTTTTCGCCACACTCAACAATTTTCAGTTAGATGGTGGCGTCCAGTTTTTGTAGGTGGAGAGAACCCAGATACAATGTACCCGGGAAGAGACCACCGACCTTCCGAAAGTAAACTGGCAAACTGTCTCACATACATCGGCGCGAGCGGGAATCGAACCCGTCACAAATGGTGATTGAATCACATTATTATGTTGTTGTTTTATCATAATATCATACGATGTAATGAAACAGCTTTACAAGGATATTGATATTTATTATTTTTTTTAGAATTTACACCTGTGCACAACTCATACTGAGTAATATTCATTATGACTAGAAATTTGATGCCGATTTTAAGTAGGGGGTGAGTGACTTACGGGATCATGCACTTAAGATAGGAAGGGGGACTCTACAGTCATTCCAAAATTTATGTGACAATTGCGAAAATTTAATGTCGCCTATCAATATGTGAGCTATGTTAAATGAATATTGATATGATACCACGTTTATACCACGAAATCATTTTAAGAGAGTCATATAAACATGCAGAAATATTTGTCAAGTAGCATATTATGTGGAAGAAAGTATTTCAAGGAAGTGATGTATGCTTTACTTTAAAAAATCTCATGTCGCTACTAATGCGTCTTTCATTTGTATGCGCTTTTCAAAGGTTTCAAAACGAGAATTCTGAACTTAGAGTCACCATACGCTACATCTAAGTACTGTAAATAAAAAATTGTATTCAATTTATTAGACATTTACATTGGATCGCTATTGGTTAGTCGTTCGTTTTGTCGTCAAATTATCATTAACTAGCGTTACTGGTGTAATCCACTCTATATAAAGATAAAATATATATTATCTTGCATATGAAAATAGCTGAAAATGAAGACGAGATAATCTAAAAAATTATTCAATTACATTCAACTTGTCTGAAGACCCATACATAGCAAATAAACATGATATATGCAGATATTCACGATGTCGCTCGTAAGAGATTAACACGCGTTACCTAAATTCCGTGTGTATTTCTTGTCTCTGATGCGCATTCATAACTATAATCCCAATTACCTATCAGCACTTTATAAAATAGACGTAACAATTTCTAAACTTTTACGAGAATCTACAATTTATATTGAATAAAAGTCATAATTCATTAACTTCCGTGACTGTTAACAAGGTTACATTTTAAACCTGTGTTTTTTCTACCCGGACTTAAATAGTATGGGGGTATTGTGAACTGGTACACCACGTGGCGTCAACGGAAGTTGTTTTGGTGGGAATATTTTAATTATTAAGCAAAAAATTGTGAATATTATATGATTCTAAGGTAAGTTTAGTTTGTTATATTTGATTTTTCATGTATCATATTGATAGATCGATTGATTTGACATAAACGCATGCTTGCTATACTGTTAATATGTTATTTGTTTCGAATTGTTGTGAATCTTCTTTCAATACAGACCACTGCTGTAGCTATCATTTAACCCTTGAATAAACATTGGGCCGTTCATCATACGAGGTTCAGTGGTAACGGATGTTAACATATTGGGAATAAACTTCAGTAATTACAAATAATTAAATTTTGTCTTGAAATATACGTCGTCGGGCTTTTTTTTTATTCATTCAAGCAACAGTTTATCATTGAATGGTTAAATGGAAGAACTATAAAGATCATGATCATCATTATTGATTTGTTTTTCTAATATTCCGTATTACTTGAACAAAACTCAGCTTTTACATTAAAAATCGGGACTTCTCCAAAATTTTTAAAGTTTCAATATCAATTTGAGATGAGATATCATCAATGAATTATCAGAACCTTGAGAAAATATTAAAGCTATAGATGATTAAGAAACTATGCAATTCGGTAACGGATGTTAAGCGTTTTTGTTTTGTACTAGGCATTATAAAAGCAGAAGAATAGAGATCAACCACAAATCCATGGGTCTTTAAAAAACCGTGAAATATATATACTCTGCAAAAAAAGAAACGCATAGCCCTTTTGAAATTTTAAAAATGCAAATTATGTATTTTACCAGGTAAACTGAAATGGTCAATTGAGTAATTGATTTTTTACAGGTAAGTATGAAACTTTAAAGGTCTGTTCATTTGATTTGGCTCTCTGCCAAATTAGCTCGGCGACTCTCTAAAATTGCACATCACCTCTATCGCCAAGGAATTTGGCTTACGTTTTTCACGAGAACTTTGTGCTTAATTCAACCACTACATTAAAGCGTATAAAAGGACGAAGTTTGAAGCTTGAATTCATCATAACGTTAAAATGTTGCCATGCCAAGGTTGGACCCTGCTACTCGAAATATCGTCATTGGCCGTCTCCAGGCCGGAGTATCCCAAAGTGAGATTGCACGAACTGAAAACGTAAATCAGAGCACAATTTCTCGGCTGTGGAACAGATTCCAGCAGACTGGCTCTACTAATGACCGACCGAGGAGTGGGCGACCTCGCATTACGACTCCTGGACAAGATCGCTACATCCGGGTCTTTCATCTACGGAATCGAACCGTTGCTGCAACAGCTACTGCAGTCGAAATACCTGGATTGAGAAGAATCAGCTCGCAGACAGTCCGCAACCGACTTCGACAATATGGCATTAGACCCAGAAGACCGTATTTTGGAGCAGTTTTGACACCGTTACACAGACGAGAAAGAGTCCGATGGTGCAACAGATTGAGGGGCTGGACATTCCGCAACTGGCGTAGAATCTGGTTCAGCGATGAGTCCCGTTTTCTGCTACAGAAACGTGATGGAAGAATCCGTGTATACCGGCGCAGGAATGAACGTTTCTCTTCCTCGTGTGTCCAAGAAGTGGATAGCTTCGGTGGAGGTAGCGTCATGATGTGGGCGGCGATCTCTAATGACCGTAAAACAGAACTGGTACATGTTCCGGGCAATTTAACGGCTCAAAGGTACAGAGACGAAATTCTCCAACCTCACCTTATGCGCGTAATTGACCGACAGAGGGAGTTATTCCAACATGACAATGCTAGGCCTCACACAGCCCGCTTAACAATTGACTACCTTCAGCAGAACAACATTAATGTGCTACCATGGCCTTCCAAATCACCGGATTTGAATCCGATTGAACACTTATGGGACCAACTGGATAAACGTGTGCGCCTGCGCCAACCTCCGCCTCAGACCCTCGATCAGCTCCGTCAAATGTTACAACAGGAATGGCGAACAATTCCACGCAATAACGTAAGAAAATTGATTGACTCCATGCCAAGGAGATGCAGAACTGTGTTGGCAGCTCGAGGTGGTCATACACGGTACTAACTTAAACGTGACAGGAAGTGTTCTTAACTGTGATGATCTGACTTTATTTTCACCAATATCTAAGGTTTGGACTGTAATTTTTTTCAATTGAAACAATTCTAGTGAATATCTACATTTTTTATTGTAAAATCATAATCCAAAATACATCTACTAAAATCTTAAAAAATCCATTATGCGTTTCTTTTTTTTTGCAGAGTATATGTGGATATATATACAGCAAATAAAGTTTATTTTCATAAGCAACTTCTTATCATTTCACTTTCTTTATTCCTAATTCCAGATGGCAAAAAGCCGTGCAGAGATTCAACGAGAATATAGAGAAAGAAAGAAGGCAAAGGAAGGAGAGGCTTATTTGAGGAGAGAGAGAATAAGAAAGAGACAATACTATAAAAAAACGAGCGAGTTGACACCAAAACAACTTAAGGAAAGGAGAACAGCTACACTAAAACGAGTACAAAACATTATTCAAACAAGAAATCAAAGAAAAGTGATGAAGAACATGTGACAAGATGTACGCCATCGACTGGCAAATTGCTGATTAAGGTGCCCTTCAGTGGTAAAAATTTAGGAATAGGGGTGAGACGTAGGTACAAGACAGCATTGAAAGGTGCATATAGGCGGATCAAATCACTCGAGGATGAAAATGTTCAATTAAAAAGAAAAAGCAAAAGACTACAGAAAAGGGTAGAAAGAGCAAAGTTTGAGACAAATTCAGATTTACCTTCAACTCCCCAGAAGTTGCCTGGTACCCCTAGGTCATTAACCAAACGACTTTTAGAAAAGGGCCGTTTCAATGGCAGACAAAGAAAACTTATCAGCAGACGATTGCTGATGGCAAACGTCCTAATTGATGAAATCAAATCAAATGAAGAAAAAAGGAAAAAGCAGAGGGCACTGAACCACAGAACTGTCTCCGTGAAGATTGTAAAGAAATACCGATTGGCAAGTCAGCTGAGTAATTATGCAAAAAAGCACAGAAGAACAGTAGTGCGAGAGCCTCTAGAAGTGAGAAAAACCATCAAAGGTAGGTTTGGAAGCAGTGTGCTGTCTTTGCTACAGCGAGAAGATAATTCCATTATCTTATCAGGGAAAAAAGATGTTGTCAAGGAATGAAACGTAAAGGAACAGAAACGGGTTCTCAGCGATTATCTGCATAATCTCTACGAGAAATTTCGAGTGGAGTATCCTGATGTAAAAATAAGCAGGGCCACCTTCTGCAGTCTTCGGCCGCCGAGCATACTCAGCGCAAGTTTCTGCAATAGGACGAAATGTCTGTGTGTAAAACATCAGAACATGGCCCTACAGCTGAAGGCACTACATAATCAAGGAGCCAATGTCAGCGCCAATCCTGATTCATTTGTGTCCCAGATTGACAACGTAGAGAGCATAAGGGATATGGTTCTGGATGTCCCCTGTGAAACTATTAGGTACGTACAATGGAAGAAAGTCAAAGATGGTGATAAGATGCGATGCAAACAAATACCTATCGAAAAGAAGAAAAACGAATTTGCGTTGGAGTTCTTGAAGGACGTAACAGAGTTCAAAAGCCATGTCCAAAGGGTAAGAAATCAGTATGCGGAAATGAGGAGATTGAGAGAAAATTTACCAGAGAGATCAGTGGTTATCTAGATGGACTTTGCCGAAAACTATATCTGTAACACGATGGATGAAGTCCAATCTGCTTATTGGAATGCCGCTATGGTGTAACTGCACACCCAAGTGGTCTACGTTCTTGCATCATGCCAGAAATCACATTTGAGCGTTGTTGGGGTATCTGAGGTTACGTCTCATAATGCCACTTCGGTCCATGCCATGCTGAAAAAGCTTGTTCCCTTAGTTAAAGTGACATATCCAGAGTTACGTACAATTCACTATCTTACTGATTCCCCAACATCTCAGTACAGAAATAAGACAATCTTCAACCTTATATGTTCTCACAGCGAGGAGTTTGGAGGCATAAGTGCGACTTGGGATTACCTGGAGGCGGGTCATGGCAAAGGGCCCTGTGATGGTCTTGGGGCCTCCGTTAAACGTAAGGCGGACATGTCCGTTAAACAAGGGAAGGCTCAAATTCAAAATGCCGATGAATTCTATCAATGGGCATCGCAAGAAAGGGGTACAACCGTTCAGTACTTTTATGTCTCCAGTGAAGACTATAAAGCAAGTCAAGACACTATTGATTCTCTGCTAGTCGGATCCATCCCTGTACCTGGAACGATGCAGCTTCATTCAGTTGTCCCTCTTTCTAGACAAGAGATAATAACAAGGAATATGTCTTGTCATTGCAAAGATTGTACCGTGGACCCCTTACGATCTCCATGTTCAGGCTGGTCGTCATTCAGAGTGAAGAAGGGAAGTAACAATGAGGTAGTTGTGGACAATGACAACATGGAAGAAAATCAATCTTCAGATTCCTCTCTTCAATGGGTAAAAGTTCCTGGAAATTCTGGCGACTTTGTTGCTGCTGTTTATCAGAGCAAATGGTATATTGGGAAAATATCAGATGTCGATACAGTCGAAAATGACGTACAAATCAATTTCATGGTAGAAACTTCGAAGACTGAGGGTGTCTACAAATGGCCACAAGTTCGAGATGAAATATGGATTCCAGATGCCAATGTTCTCGCAGTAATCCTTGAGCCAATTCCATGCGGAAAAAACAAACGCACGTTTAAAATACAGGATGAAGGAACAATTAAAGCAATGTTTGACATTTGGAAAAATATCTATGATGCCTAAACTGTTTCGAGACTGTCGCCGATGCTGTTTTTCAATTTACAGTTAGAGTGTTGTTACACTTGTAGTGTGTAGTTAGTTATACTTCGTTCTCCTTTCTACTCAGTCAATCAACGAGTAGATATGCTATTACATAAAAAAATTGTGTTATTGTTTAACATCCGTTACATCATGTTTGATTAAAAGATGAAAACAAATATAAGGGGTTATTGTCATCTGTGCTTACTGTGTCCTTTTTACGAAGAGTTAGGCAATAAACAACAATTAAATCCACAAGATATACAGTACGAAAATCTTGAAAAGTATTTTTGATGCCAAATGTGATAGGACAATGAAAATATCAGATACCGTTTATAAATACACAATTATTTATCTATTTACAACCTATTCGTAGACAGAGCATTACCTTGATACAAAACAATACAATACGCTTTATTCACGGATTGCGTCATCAGTTTTCATAACGAGGCTTGAAACGCAAACAGATATGGCGAGCGGCAGTTGTAACACGAGCAGTCAAACCGGTACAGCCTATCACTGTTGTGTACCGCTATGTAACAACGATTCACGTTATGACACCAAGAGAGAATTGTCTTTTCACAGATTTCCGTCTGATAAAATAAAACGAAAGGAATGGATAATCAAAATTCGGAGGGATGTTGGGAAAAATTTCAGAGTAAGTACGCATTAGATACTAGACCTGCATATGCAACAGGCCTAAGCCACGTTTGAAATGTCATGATATGTATATCTATTATGTTGCAAATTTGACCATATAAACGATTGGAAATATGGGCAATATGTGTATGTAGTTGATATTTAGCCAGCTGTTGGTAAATGAAAACTGCGCTCTGCGATAACCACGGCCACGCGGGATACTTCTGCAGACCACAAGCTTATTACGTTGTAACCTCTATTCTCTAATTAAACAAAATACATACAGTGACAAATTCTTGATATGATATATAGAGTTTGTGACAACCACACCCCCCCCTCCCCCTGGATTATAGATCTATCGGTTCTAAGGTAATTCGATAAGGTTAATCCGAAATTCCCCTGTTAGACAGCTGTTCGAGTGTAGTCTGGCTGCTACCTATAGGGCCTAGTCTTGCCCACAACTTTTTGTATTTAGTAGGAATTATTATCAATTATGTGACAACATTTTGGTGTGACAATACTAATGATTAGCCTGTTTACAGTGTTTAGAGAAGTGAAACATTTTGATTTATCATATTAATTTCAACCCCCTCCCCCAAATGCATATCTACAATTTAAAAAAAGATAAATGAAATAGTATATTAATTAAAGAGTGTCAAATATTTCATAATTTTGAAGCAGTCAGCCAGATTCGATTGTTGGTGGCCAAATTACAGTAAGTTGAAAGTCCTGTCAAGGGCAAAGATCCTAGGCTGATGTCTTCAGGTGTGTGAAGACATTTAAGGAGGGAGAAGTGCATCGGTCAGCCAGATATCTCAGATGGTAGAGCACCCGACAAGAGATTCAGGGGTCCTGGGTTCGAATCCTGGTGTATGGTCCATTGCATTTTCTCCCTTCCCATTACATATGTGATCTTAAAACTAAGACAGAAAGGATATGCCCCATTGACGATACAATACATGAAACTGCAATACCATGAGCGCCACAATTTAGTACTATAAACCCCACATGCGCTTATATCACTTGGTGACCCTAATACATATAAGTGTAGTCTTATATATGTATAGGGTCACCAAGCGATATAAGCGCCTGTGTATAAACCCATAAATATATATATATATATATATATATATATATATATATGTACAAAAATTCATGTTTCACTGTAAGGTTATATAAATGTAAATTTTAAAGTTTGACAACAGATCGATACTTTTGATGAGAAAAAATTACTAAACCTATAGCAAGCTTGGGTGAGTTTAAAATATCAATGTAGAGTAGATATAGAAGGATTCGATTTGGCTCCATTTCACTGCACTCTATTTGGCATTTTTTAGGGATCTTTAAAGTTATACGGATTTCCATTTTTTTTTTAGACCTGCATGTGCATCACTTAAGAATATATTATTGATTCAGAAATGTGCGTCTGGTGCATCAAAATTGATATCGTATGAAAATTACATATAATTTGTATATGTGCATGTTCACAGGCTTATACTATGCATGTTGTTTTTTCCTTAGATATCAGATGCAACAAGGGTTTGTTCGGCACATTTCCTTCCCACCGAAATTCGTCGGTCTTTGGTTGGGAAACGATCTTTGAGACCAGGAAGTGTACCCAGCATATTTGCCTGGAATTCTCCTGTAAAACGGATCAGACCATTTAGGAGATCATTGAAAAACATGTAAGTTGACTGATAGGTTGAAACTATTAATTTGCATACATATACATTACAATGTGTACTTGCCAAATTAGGACTTCATTGAGTGACTGATTGATATATGTATACACTAGTGATGGGACGATGATCGATTATAACCGAAAATCGATCGGTTTATCCTTTCCAATTATTGATTGCAAAACCCTATAATTGAAAATTATAAACAAATGATATATATTAAATAAAAATATACTATTTTTCAATATTATAGAAAACCGATTTTTAATTGAAAATCGACCGGTTCTCTCCTCCCGATTACAAAACGATTATCGATTATGATTTTAAACTGATTGCCCATCACTAATACACACACACACACACACACACACACACACACAAAGTTTTACAATTAAAAAATGAATTAAATGACGACTGGATCAAGGGAGTAATTTTTTGTGTGGAATTGTTTGATGTTACATCAAGAGTCCTCCTGTTTATTTGGGATTGGTGCGACCGGCCGGATTCGATCGTCAGTGGCCAGTTGCATGTAGCTAAGTTTGATAGCAGTATTAGTGATTCATGGGGCCTAGGTTTGAATCTCGGTCTGGTCCATTGCATTATTTTTAATGCTCTTTGAAGTTCTTTAACATATTGTTTTTTGATTTTCAACATATACATTTAGGTCACCAAGAAGATCTGCAGAGGATGACACTTGCAGTATCGACGAGGAGCCACAAGAAGTGCCTGGTTCGATCGATCACTCGACATTTACCCCACCCGTGTCAAACGACCACGATTACACCGTCCACACGACAACCAATGACCAACTACAGGCAGCCCATGAAAAAATCTTAGATTTGGAGGAAAAGTTGGTTGCAGTAGAAAAGAGACTTTTTTGTTTAGAAAGATTCACCTCTGGTCCCCATTTAATTAACTTTTACACTGGATTCAAAGATTATCAAACATTGAAAAGTTTGTTTATCGCTCTGCAGCCAAATGCAGAGACAATGATCCGATGGACACAAATGCAGAGACATTCTTCAAATATTGACAACATTAGGTTGAATGCAATTCGTAATGAAGCTTTGCCTCTCATTGATCAGTTTTTTATGTTCCTATGTAGAGTTCGTCAAGGTTTTCCAGAACAGGACTTGTCAGTTAGATATATATATATATATATATATAAAACAGATACTGGTTTGTGCCTCTGATGAGAATCAGACCCGGGACCTCTGGCACGACAGTCCAGTGCTCTACCGATCGAGCTAAAGGGCTAACCCACAAGCCCGAGCTAGTAGCAAGGTCATGTATCTAACACTACCATATATATTATCTCAGTCTTCAGTCAGTAGAATTTTAATAACATGGTCAAATTATTTGTATTCCATGCTTGGTAGTTTACGTTTATGGCCATCTCGTAGTGCGATTGACAGAAACATGCCACAATGTTTTAAAGAAACGTATCCTCATGTTCGAGTAATTTTGGACTGTACAGAAATCAAAGTTCAAACTCCTAGTTCAAAAGTACTAAATTCTGAAATGTACTCCAATTATAAAAGCCACACAACATTTAAGAGCTTAATTGGGATTACACCTTGTGGTGCTGTTGCATTCATCAGTTCATTGTACACAGGCTGTGTTAGTGATAAAGCTATTACTGCATTGTCAGGAATTTTAGACTTGTTGGAGCCTAATGACCAAGTCATGGCTGATAAAGGGTTTTTGATTGAAGACTTACTAGACAAAAAGCAAGCATCTTTGATAATACCTCCTTTTTTAGGTGAAAAGGGTAAATTTTCTGCTGCAGAAGTAGCACAAACACATGAAATAGCACGGCTTCGTATTCATGTCGAAAGAGCAATAAGACGGATAAAAGAGTACCATATTTTTGACGGTGTCATTCCTCTGAATTTAGCTTCATCTATTAATCAGATTTGGGCGGTTTGTGCAATGCTGAGAAATTTCAGAGGGCCTTTATTCTAATGTGATCAGGGATTTTCCACTCAATTTTAAGAATGGGGTGTGGACCTTTGAAATTTTTACAACATTTAGTTTAATTTCAACTAGAAACGTTTTTTAAAGACTAAGTAAAATATGATATCTGGTAATTTTTTTTCAAAAAATAAAACTTCTAGCAAGTCATGCATATCTATGTGTTAACAGTGCTTTTGTGTTTTTAAAAGTAGCATTCACAATTTTTGTTGATACTAGTAACTTTGGGAAAGTGCTATTTTTGCATTGGGAATAAGGCCCACTTTCAGCCCCTTACAAATGGGTGGAAAATTCATGATTGATAGGTTTTCTGTACAAAGGATTTCACAAATAGTTAGACTAGTGAGTAGTGTCTGTTTTCCATGCTTGTTTTTGTATATAATATTACATTAATCAAATGAATGGAGACACATTGTTCTTTTTGATTTCATCTCAAATAAATGATATTGAGAAATATTAAAACATGATTTCTTTTTGCATGTCAAATCTAGATACTGTATAACTGCATGGTTTTTGGTTTTTTTTTAGCGATCTTCAGTTTGTAGCGATTCTCTCCAAATATTCTCTCGTGTAAAATATGTTTAGTTTTTGATGATATAGATCCATTCTAAATTTCTTGTAAATAATGCTGTAGTATATATTATATGAGCATGAATTATTTTTAGCATGACCAGAATCGCCACTAATAGATAATCGCTAAATACCAGTTATATGGTGTGTATATATATATAGAAAATAATTTACAAACTCGGGCACATGGGTTTTCTTCGGTTTCCTCCCACAGTAATGACCCCCTAGAGCAAAACATCTGTGCATCATAAAGGACCCCATTGGAAATAAGCTCTTGAGCTTTCATGAGTTATCCTTTGTAATATACTGTTTATATACATATATAATTATGTAGTTACCAAATACACGTTTGTTTTGTTCAAAAAATTTCAAACACCAATTATTGACTTCAGCATTTATGCTACATTAGGGGTGGTGGGAAGGAATAATACTGTATCACTATTTTGATGAGATTTTAACATTATTTAATTTTTTACTGATTTTGCATTAAGTTACATGAATGCAAATTATCAAAACACATTTTCATAGCAAAATAGAAAATGTCATTGTCCAAGTTATTAAAACTTCGAATTTGTAAACTGAATAATTTACATCATCTTGAGAATTTCAGGCAAGAAATAATCAAAGTAGAATTTGTCCAGAGTCAACTTGATTTCTTCCCACTTGTCTTCATCAAAGTTTATTCTCTCCTTATGGTAATCTCGTCTGCACTTCACAAAAAAGTCACACCAATGCAGTCCAGTAAGAGCCATCTGTCCTATTACTTGGTAATAGTATTGATGAGAATGCTTAAGTTTATATGTCCCATCATTGGTCCTCTTCAGGTACAAACATTCTTGAAAAGATTCCTTGTCCTGACATTTGATTTCTAGGAGACCATGCTGTGGTACCGAATTTGGGTCATATATCTTTCTGTCTGGTGATGCTCCAAGATGAGGGGAACTTGGGTTTATAACAAAGCCACACAAATACACATTATTTCCAGTTACATCGGAATACAATTTTGCTGCTTGTGGTTCATTCTGCAAACCAAATTTCATAGCTGCAGTCTGTACGTTTTTGGCTTTTAAAAGACGCGCAGCTAACTTTTCATGATTAAACCTCCTTGAACAGATATCCTTGAACATTGTTGAAGTTATCCGGTGGTGACGAATGTCGTGCCATAACTTTGTAACACTCTGCATTCGAGTCTGCTCTTCCAATTCCAGTGCATGAGGACGATCAACATGCATGCCCATGAAAATATCACATTCTGCATTGTTCAGCACTACATTATATTTACGAGATTGTTCTGGAAGTAGTAAATCAGGGAATTCTTGTTGTTAAATATGGTTTATGATGTCATCGACCGAAGTTTGTGGTTTTTGTTGGTAAGAAAGCACAGATCCTTTAGGTACTTTTCCAAAGTTAGATGGAGACTCCTCTTGACAACTGTCGTCGGATAAAATGCGCAAAATCTGGGAATCGCTCTTTATGGCCGTGAGTTGCTCAATTAATGTTGTTTTAAACTGTTCACATGGAATAGGTTGAACCGGACAGTAAATGTTGGGAAGGACACCCTCCGTAACCCGCCTTTTCTTCTTTGGTGGTTTCTTTTTAGGATTCACCTGTCAAATTTAGAAGAAAATAAATTAAATATATGATATCATATGTCAAAATGCAGCAATTTAACTATTGAGTTATACATATTTTTAACTTGAACTTGGATGCCTGCATGGTAGAGAAAAAAAATTCTAAAACATGAAACCTCACATTAAGTTATGATCATCTTAATGTATGTACACCATAGCCTATTAAACAATCAATATAATAGGAATTGCTAATTGTAATCCAGAGGCCATGATTCCCATAACTTATGTAGAGGGCTTAGTGATATGAAAACTGTCAATGCGTATTTGCCATTTGGAATTTTTTCATTGACATGTAGGAGGAGACAAAACTTAAGACTATATCTGATTACCATTATGGCCATTTAGCCCCAACTTGTTAGCATATATTCCTAACACAAAACAAACAAATAACCCATATACCATGAAATGAAATCAAATAACAGTGATCAAAAAGATGTCTTAAAGGCATAAGATTTATCTTATTTCTCAAAAAATGGCTTGAAAAACTATAGAAATCATCTCAGAAGTAATGATTTATAATTTAATATGAGGTATGTACAACTGTAGCACGACTTAAGACTATATCTGATTACCATTATGGCCATTTAGCCCCAACTTGTTAGCATATATTCCTAACACAAAACAAACAAATAACCCATATACCATGAAATGAAATCAAATAACAGTGATCAAAAAGATGTCTTAAAGGCATAAGATTTATCTTATTTCTCAAAAAATGGCTTGAAAAACTATAGAAATCATCTCAGAAGTAATGATTTATAATTTAATATGAGGTATGTACAACTGTAGCACGATGTTTACCACATATTTTAGACAGTATGGCCCTTGAAAATACAAATTTGTCTGAAGATAAAATAGGGCGACCGCCTTTGTGATCTAATGAAACAGAGTTGAATTTCTGTCATCGGTCGCTTATATAGTCTGTCTGCAGTTTATATTTCAATCACACGTTAATTTCACATGTACAATAGACGTAGAAGTGTGTAATTTCAGTAAGAAAATGACATTATTTGCCTTTTATTTTGTGTTTTGAACTTGGCTTATGATGAACACTTCGGGTATTTATCGTGTCGCACTTCCTGTGGCATGGGGCCATAATTTTTCTAGTTTCTCCATTCAGTCACCATAAGGACATCCCCAAGGGTCGGATTGGTTTTTAAGATGTAACAACTAAAAAAAAAATTCCAAGGAAAACCCCTTAAATTTTGGATCACAAATAATTACCTTGCATATTTCTAAACTATGAACAGGTTTTGGTTCCAAACCCTCCCTTCTCTGAGGAATATGCCAGGTCTGTGGCAAAGATGTCTTACTCTGCACTGGTGGTATGGCCTTTAATCCAAGTCTACAAGTGTAACCAAAGCATATTATTGGCAAGCAGATGCTGAACAAGATGCTACTGGACCACATTGCTCACAAGTCCCACTTAAAACTATAGTATGATCAATTTGTGGTCTCTGAAAGACCACAATGTCAGCTGATTGGCAAAAAAGTGGTAAATACGAGCATTGACCGGGTCGACAGTCAATACTGGTTAAAACTGGTCAATTGAAAATTCTCTGGTCAATATACATGTTTTTTCTGGTTTTCTGGTCATTTTTATGTTACAAGTGGTAATTAAGGTTAATTTATAACTTGCACTATTTTTTTTAATAATGTATCAGGAGTCTAGGAATTCATGATATTAAAGAGAAATATATGTTAATTGAATTGAAAAAGATGTAAAGGATTCTTGTAAATTTTTTGGGGGAAAATGTAGATACCGTTTGCAGGTGTCTCTCTCGATATTTGATATTATAATTTGGATTTGTTAGGAATAGAAGTGGTAAATCCAACAAACTCCATTACAAATTGGTATGGCCCAACGGAAAGGTCTTGTCACAAAGAGCTATCATTGTATTGATATGAAAGGACTTTGTCCTCAATGGTATAGAGGATACAAGGTTAAAGTTTTTGCCACGACAGAAAGACGGAACTAAATCTAGTATCAATGCTGGGAGCATAACAAACCTGGGTTTGTTTGCAACTATATTCAGAATATGTAACAGCATTCCATCAACAGGCATCAGACAAATAGTGACTAGAAAAACTATAATTAAGACTTCAATGTAATAATCGGTGCACATATTACTGGCGAAACATATTCAAAAGGGTATTTGTTGTATGAAATACAACATTTTTACAATAGTATAACCTTAAAATTTGACAAGTTTTAGATTAGAAAAGATGGAAGTCATCAATAAATTTTATATGTATTATACATACATATATACCTTAGATAATGTCACAAAAGGTACAACAACCCCACAGTGTGACTACAGTGGCCATTTCCTGCTTTGCACTCGCATTGTGAAAACAATATGTGTGAAGAAGTTTGACACAGCTCAACCTGTAAAATCAAAAATGACTTTTTGAAAAATTAAATGAAAGTATTTCCCCCATCATGTAAATTCATAAACCATACAGGCGCAACTCAAAACTGTTCCAAACTTTAATACTCTATTATTCAGAATGAATAGAAAAAGCTTTTATTTCAGTAAATTACATTTTAGATCATTTGAAAAAAAAATTCAATTTCAATGTAGCTACAACAAATATAGAAACACTAGTACAGTGAAAAATATTATGACAGGATTCCATTTTAAGACGTATAACATAACAGGAATAAACGTCAGCTTTGTTTTCAACTAAAATGAATAAAGGATCTCCGAGTCCCATGATTTAATTGCAATTATGTTTTATATCCAACAAGTAGTGTGTTTTATAGAAAACACACAGCAAGATTCTTTTATCACATATATGCCACCCTATATGTTTTTGTTCAGACTATGATAAAGTCGCATAACTTTGATTTTGTAAAACAAAATATGTAAAAAGTGACATTTGTGTATGACATCACAACAAACAGTTAACACTGGTTAGTACAGGGCGCCCAAGTGACGTGTGTGGTGTAGAAATACAAAGTGTAATAGTTATAACTTATGAAATGATTGATATTTTAATTCACAGGATAAAGGTGCAAATACTTGATAATAGATCTATAGAGAATGGTGATCAAGTTGAATGAATCTAAGAAATTTCACATACAACATGTACAAGTATTAAAATAAAATTATAACAATACTCTTAAAAAATTGTAAATCTGTAGAACTGAACTGTGTACACATTAAAAACACACATTCTAATGCAACTATTTTGTAATCTGTAATTTCATTGGTTAATCTTCAATACTTTCCGACCGTTAAATTAGCCGATTGTTAAATGAGCGTTAACCTTTTTTACTCTGATGTCACAATTGACTCCACAACATTTTTGGCAGAATGGATTTTAAAAATTAAAAAACGCTTTATAAGTCATTAAAATACTATGGTTGCTTTAGAATGGGAATAACTACCTTCTAGTTTGTTTTGTTTGTTTGTTTGTTTATAGCCGCCTGAGCAATTTTTCAGCTATCCGGCGGCTGTCACCATTACCGGTGACAGGGCTGCAAATTTAGGCTTATGCTCGGCACTCAGGGCCTTTGAGCAGGGAGGGATCTTTATCGTGCCACACCTACTGCGACACGGGACCTCGGTTTATACGGTCTCATCCGAAAGACCGACACCCACGTCCCACAGTGGGATTCGAACCCCCGACTCAAGGATCATCAGATCTTTGAGCCCGACGTTCTAACCACTGCGCCACGCGGGCGGCTTCCTTCTAGTTTGTGATTTGCGACTGTTAGTGATGATTTAACGGTCGCAAACTGAGTTTTACAGACTCCAATGACGCGTCGCCGGTAAAACTCAGTTTGCGACCTTTAAATCAGCATTAACAGTCGCAAATCACAAACTAGAAGGTAGTTATTCCCTAATTTAAAATAATTAATGATAACAATATAAATTCAATGATATAAAACTCACAATGCCAATGTAAACTAATGCCTTAAAAGGGTTAATGTATATTATAGTCTCTTTCATTAAATTAACACTGACCTTATAATATTAATAGCCATTTGAAAAACACACCTTCAAAATACTACCAGGCATAAAACTTTTGACTTTTCAACTCATATATCCGAATCAGAGAATGGGGAAGCTGAGAATTTTCTAAGTCTGCACAAACTTAAGTAGATGAGAATGTTAACAAGGTCGAGGATAATTCCAACTCCACTATTCTCTGACTCGGATATTTGAGTTGAGAATTTCCTTGTCGAGAATATTATATTTATTTACTTAAAAAGTTGTAATACGCTGGGGCCTGATGTTAAATTAAGATCAGTGCCTGTGAGTAAAATTTCAATTTAAAGAGGGATCAAAATTAATATTCATGAATTACAATTGAAATGAAAACAAGACGACCTTATATTCCATAATTTGAAATTATCACAATTGATCTGCTTTATTCAGAGCCTGAAAAGAAAATTAAACTATACCCCCCTTAAACGTGTTATGCACAAATGACAAAAAAATTAACATATGAACACAAACATTTAAAAAAAAATTAATTAAAAGAAATAATCAGGAAATTAACTTCAGAACTATAGCGAACCATTAACTTATACGGTGGATTATTTTTTTTCATCGATGGATAAGCCCTGGCTCTCACTCGTACGAGGCCTACATCCTTGCATGTCTGTACTAAACAAAGAGGCAAAAGGATAAAAATCTTACATCTCTTCTGATTTCGTCCTCCATTCACCATGTATGTTAAGTTAGATATATAGTGAATGCATATATCATGTGTATATATAGATATATATGTGTGTGTAACATATGTCGGTGAAATGTAAATTCAAGCCGACGTCTCATGTCGTGGCAATTAAAGGAAATTCGGTCTGATTCAGCAACCACATAAGTTACACCATCACATAAAACTACTCTAGAAACTTGTTGAAAACTTCAAAGTCAACTAATTCTCACTTATTTGTGAAGAATTTAAAACTAAAATCCAACTATGCAGTCATCGTTTTACGGTTTACTGTTCGCTGTTTGAGTAGATCTACATGCATGTGCATGTGTGCAAATTCACTTCATTTGACTTACTTTCGACTTCATGTATGTATCCTTCGATGAAGTTGCCATAACCTTTTTGTTGTTTGGCTCTTGGGATCTTCGCGGTCTCGTTTGCCCATTTCTCTACACTGTCCTGCGTGAGATGGGGGACATGCTGCAGGTTTTTACTCCACGCTAAACAAGCGCTCGCCTTACTGGATTCAGCCATTGTTTGCGTTTCAAGCCTCGCTTTCGATTAGTAATGGCCGCGGTGTGAATATCGAGTATTATTATCTACTTTCTCATTCTAGAACCCCATCCAGTACTCTGAAAGGAGTTTGTTTTACCCAACGAATTCATATTAACTTCCGTTACCTTCAGCCATCAATGACAAATTCGTTTTCAAAGCCTCAAAATATCTAAAAACCCATAAGTGATGATTGTACTTATGTCATTACATATGTATCTTTGCACAAAAACATTAAGGAAACCAGCTGTACAGCTTTAATTTAAAAATTTACCAAAAATATAAGGCGAACTAATGAGCTAAGGAATAACGTATGCAGACATCATATACTCTTCATGAATTTAATCTTTCTACTTTTTTATTTGAATAAAATGAATATCTAATTTGAATCTACTTATTCTTGAGTTATTAAAATCGTACTTTTCATCAATACTGAATTAATTATCAAATCATAATTTCTGTTATTGTCCTTGTGGTCGGTATTTTAACATCCGTTACTCGCAAATTCCAACTGAAATATGAATCGTCATAAATACGAAAATTCATCTAGCGCTTGGAAAAATCATCAATAATCCTTTCCTATGGTATATAAGCTACAAGAAAAAGTACATTTTTGTAGGTTTCTTGATGCTTGATTTTTTGAAATTTGACAAATCCGAATTGTCACAAAAATTTTGGAATGACTGTCTGCATTCAGCAAATCCGGATGCTTCTCAACATATATCAATTAAATAATATACATTAAAAATTGCTAAAACATTATTGCAATAGGATAAGAAATGCATGCATGGGTTGACGCTACAGAGAGTGTGAAACATCCCTGGCGAATTTGAGAAAATTAACAGCTGATGAACGTAAACAACACGGCCAATGCGATTTTCAAACCACAGGCACGAGAAATTCAATATATTCATCAAAAATGAATGAAAATATACGGAAATATTTTCAAAATTTTATTTCAGTTATTATTTTTAGTTGTCTTACAGAGGAAGTTTTGAAACCTCTCAAAAATCTATCAATCCTGCGTCAGACACGTGAAATACGTGCATGGAAGTTGGGCCCTTCGTCGCGTCAAGTCATTATAATCTACTTTTTTCTGAAGACATGAATCCTTTGCAAAAGGATGGAACGATGTTGCGTTGCCCTGACAGCTGTCCTCGTCACACTACTTTAAGCAATAATTAGTGGCCGAGCTTGTTTTCCGTACACTATCCATTACTCGCATCCACACGCACATGTGATGTTTGTCAGGTCAGCCTCGTTTTGAAAACGAACTAGTCACACGCCTGAACAGATATATATATATGTGTGTGTGTGTGTGGCCGCCCGCGTGGCGCAGTGGTTAGAGCGTCGGGCGCAAAGATCTGATGATCCTTGAGTCGGGGGTTCGAATCCCACTGTGGGACGTGGTTGCCGGTCTTTCGGATGAGACCGTGACAGCCGCCGGATAGCTGAAAAATTGCTCAGGCGGCTATAAACAAACAAACAAACAATATATATATATATATATATATATATATATATATATATATGTGTGTGTGTGTGTGTGTGTTGTGTGTGTGTGTGTGTGTGTGTGTGTGTGTGTGTGTATGTGTGTGTGTGGTGAGGTCAATTGCAGGTGTTGGGGTTTATTACGGTCTACGGGAGATAACTCTAATTGTTTTCCCGGGATTTTTGTATCCGGATGTGAACCAAATAGTATGTGCGCCTGCTGTAAATAAATATTTGGACGCTGACTCTCTCTCCTGTTATTTTAGGTAAATTGTAATACTTTTTGGTGTTGTATGTGTATAAGCACCATTGCATTTGGTATAAGATGATTTAGAGTCATAGTTTACCTTAGTAGTTTAAATGCTAATGGGTTTGAATTTGTATTTTTCATGTTTAATGCAAGGTGCAGACGACTCGCACGCAGGGATTTCCCGACATTGCATTAGAGCGTGATTTTGTTGAAGATTGTATCCCATTTAGACCGAATAGTTATTTACTATTAATTTTGCATTATGTTGTCATGTTATCAAGACTTTAATGGTAGTTATTTTGTAAAGTTTAATTAAGGATTCTAATCCGGAATATATAGGTGTTGCCCGCCATAGGTTTTAGAATTAGCGTGCGTCAAATGTTTCCAGTTTGAAATTAAATGTAAATATTGTAGAATTTTACAACTATTTGAATACTGAAGTATTATGCAATGTTGAGCATAGGAAATTTTATGAGAACTTGGTAACATTGTTCTAGTCACTTTTGTTGGGATTATTGTATCCATACTTTATTTGTTAAATCCCTAGATATATGAAACTTTGTTAAACCCCTAGACATGTAAGTTAAAGCCAGTATTTTGTAAAACAGATAAATATAGTATGTGCGCCTTTTGTAAATAAATATTTGGACGCTGACTCCCTCTCCTGTTATTTTATGAATCTGCCGGACCCAGGTGTAACATTTTGGGGGCTCGTCCGGGATCCTCATGCGATAGAGAGAGGAGCTGAAGAATAACAGATGAAGATGCCTTTCACAGAGAAGATGATGAATGTTCGAGCCCAGTTAATGGTAGCACCAGAGGAAAGTCTCAGAGAGCTGTTGGAATTGTTTGGCCAGAAACTGAAATCCTTAGAAAGAATAGGGTTGGTGATGGAGACAGATAAACTCTTCCTAGCAGAAATGGATGGAGAGGTGGGGACTACTTCACGTTTGGCATTCGAACAGACATTGTTGACCAAAAAGAAAGACGTTGGGCCAGTCAAGATGGAAAAGGGAGACTCGCCGTCAACTGGGATAATGTCCAGCAGTGTGAAAGTCCATAAGGACTTTAAAATATCAGGACAAATTGACAGTAAGTCTGGTATATCGTACACCAGTTTAATCCGACAAATTGAGGCAGAAGCAAAGAAAGGCCACTCTGAAGATGACATTATCGATGGGGTGATTAGAGCCGTGGTGCCCACGTCCAGCCTAAGGAGTTACCTAGACGGGAGGCCTCATATCACACTTCCTACATCGAGGAGCATTCTGAGGGGGCACTACGCAGAGAAAAATGCAACGGAACTATACAGTGATATGGCTGGTGCCACCCAACAGCCCAGGGAATCACCAAAAGATTTTCTGTTACGAATTATGGACTTGCGAAACATAATCCTATTCGCATCGAAGGAGGATAGCCATGAATTGAAATATAGTCCAGAATCAGTCGCCGGTCTATTTACACGAACTGTTTATACAGGACTATGCAATGTGACACTCCGACATGAAATTCGGAAGTTCTTAGAACAGACAGGTATTTCAGATGCGGAACTGCTCCAAGAATTAAATCGGATCACACTCCAAGAGAATGAAGTCCAAGCGAAACTTGGTGGGAAAACGATGGTTGCATCAGCCGATACCAATACTGCAATGGTAAATGCCATAAAGGACACAGTGAGGAGTGACCTAGCTGCTGAGAAGAAGTAACTGAAATTGGAATTAGCGAAACTTCAAGAAATGATATCTACTGGTTGCTAGGGAACATCAAACCAGTCCACTACTGCTGGATCGAACCCACGAACAGATGTAAAGTGCCAAACACGATTTGGATGCCCTGTCTGTGTGTCAAACGGGAATCGTTGCAATCATTGTTGGACTTGTGGGGGGAGTTGGGCACTGAAGGAACCAGTGCCCCAACAAGTCAAAGACAACCAACAGTCCGGAAAACTCCAGGGGGTCTTCGTAGGGGGACAGCACGAGACCCAATCACAGAACACCTGTCCCACAGGGATTGTAGCATGTAAATTGACATTATCTAATAGTGATATTAAGGGTGATGTATGTGATATTGGACCAACTGTTGTAAAATGTGTGAGTGAACCATGTCATGTTAATGTATTTTTGAATGGGAAACATGTGAAAGTTTTGTGGGATACCGGAGCTCAGGTGTCATTGTTGAACAAGTCGTGGGTTGTAAGCCATTTTCCTGACTTGTGTTCACAGGTAGAGAGTGTTGACAAATTCTTGAACTCAGAATATTTTTCTGTTACATCTGCTTCTGGTACACCAATGTCAATTGAAGGTATTTTAACTGTAATGTTAAGTCTTGATGAAGATGTTGATCAGCCCAAAGCTGTTTATGTACCATTTTTAATCACCAATGTTCCAGGTATGAATGAACCAATTGTAGGTCACAATGTGATTAAGTTTCTGTTCCGAAGTAACGATGCATTGCAAATGTTGAAAACTTGTTTACCTTCAGTGGAGAAATCCCAAGTCAAGACCCTTTACCAAGAACTGACCGACACTACGGAAGGCACTGTAGGAAAAGTGAAAGTAGGACGCCATGGTCTACGGATTCCAGCTCAGTCATCGGTTGACATCAAATTACCATTCCGGAAGCAACAACAGCGATATAGGAACAAAGCAATTTTCACACCATCTCCAGATCTGGATGTGCTGGGATTGTTTTCTCAGGAAGTACTGGTAAGTGTGAAGCCAGGTCGTCGTGGACAGGTGAGATTGATGTTGACTAACCCTAACAAGACTGAAAGAATTCTTGCAAGAGGTACAGTACTTGGGCAGGTGGAACGGATCAGCTCTATGGTGACATTTGGCGATCAGGTCAATAGTTCAGAGTTAACCACCCCACCAACTGTGGCAGTTGGTCGAGTTTCTGCGGACCAGGACACTAAATGGGATCCTCCTGTGGACCTTGCGAATTCGATTCTCAGTGAGGAACAAAAGACCCAAGTGAAGAGGATGTTGAGAGAGGAATGTGAAGCTTTTACACAGGGTGATGATGATATAGGTTGTGCCGTTGACTTGCAGTTGGGACTGGAACTGATGGATACGAAGCCTCTGCACAGCGCCTATATGGCAATTCCAAAGCCACTTTACCAGGAAGTGAAGGACTACATTGCGAATTTACTTCAAAGACAGTGCATCCACAAATCTACCTCTCCGTTTGCAAGCCCTATTGTCTGCGTAAGGAAAAAGGATGGATCTCTTCGTCTCTGTGTCGATTATCGCAAACTTAATGCTAAAAGAGTACAGAACCAACATCCCATTCCTAGAGTTCAGGATGCCCTTGACTCATTAGGAGGAAGTATATGGTTCTCACTCCTTGACCAGAGCAAAGCATATCATCAAGGATTTGTCAAGGAGGATTGTCGTAAGTACACTGCGTTCGTGACGCCATGGGGACAATACGAGTGGAATCGTATTCCATTTGGGCTTACTGGGGCACCAGGTGTTTTCCAAGCCTATATGAATGAGACTTTAGAAGGAATCCGAGACCAGATTTGTCTTCCATATTTAGATGACATTCTCGTGTATAGCGACTCGTTTGAAGCACATGTGAATGACTTGCAAAATGTTTTGCGCCGAATGAAGGAGAAAGGTCTTAAACTCAAGCCCAGCAAGTGCGTCATTTTCCAGAAACAGGTTCGATATTTGGGACATTTGGTTACCACGAGTGGACATACTATAGACCCAAAAGATCGAGAAGCCGTTCTAAAGTTAAAGGAGCAAATCCCTCGTATTGTAGGTGACGTACGAAAGCTGATGGGTTTCATTGGATACTACAGGAGCTACATCCCAGACTTTTCCAGAAAAGTCAAACCAATCTATGACCTACTGAAGGAGGAAAGAGGGACTTTGGAAAAGAAGCATAGAGGTAGAAAACGGTCAAGTAATACTGGGCAAAAGGATTCATCAGTGCGTATCCACTGGACCGCTGAGCACCAGGGGATTCTTGAGGACCTTCTTAGCATGCTGCTTAATCCGCCTGTGATGGCTTATCCAGACTTCCATAAGCCTTACAACCTTCATATTGATGCTTCCCAGCGAGGTTTAGGTGCCATTCTATACCAGAATCCGGATGATGGGAATTTAGCCGTAGTTGCCTATGCTTCACAAACGCTTACCCCAGCAGAGGAAAACTACCATCTTCATTCTGGCAAACTCGAGTTTTTAGCTCTTAAGTGGACCGTTACTTGACGTTTCCGAGACTACTTGTATTATGCACCATTCTTTGATGTATACAGTGACTATAATTCTTTGCGCTATATTTTCACTGCACCGAAGCTGGATGCTACTAGATTGCGGTGGGTATCCCAACTAGCTGATTTTTGATTTCACATACAATACAAACCTGGCATCAAAAATGGTGATGCAGATGGACTTAGCCGCATGCCTTTGGATACAATGAAATATACAGAACAGTGTTCACCGGATACCATTGAAGCAGTAGTGAATGCTGTGACAAACGACAAGTCTGTATGTACGAGTATTGGAGCCCCTGTGAAGGAGGCGGAAAGAGAAGAAATCTGTTTGTCCCCAGCCAAAACCCTTTGCACTGTTGACAAAACCACCTTGATAAAAGAACAGCAAGAGGATCCAGACATAGGGCCGTTACTGTCCTATGTGAGAGTAGGGAAGAAGCCTACCAGGAAAAAGATGGAAGGTTTAACCCAAGCAGCAAGATGTATTCTGCGCGAGTGGCCAAAGCTTAAGATAGTCAACGATATTTTGAAACGGGAGATATCGCTTCCACGTGAGGGACAAATTCAGCAGATAATATTGCCGAAGTGTTCCAACGGTTAGCGCTTAAACATCTTCATGATGACATGGGACATTTACGGGTAGATAGGGTAGGGACCGTTTCTACTGGCCTCGAATGAGCAAAGAAATAGAACAGTACGTTACACAAGAGTGTTCTTGTATCAAGGATAAGAAACAGAACATCCACTGTAAAGCTTCAATGAGACCCATTACTGTTTCTTTGAGGAACTCCAGAGACTATGCGGTATTCACCTTTCTCGGACCACCTCGTATCATCCCGAGGGGAACGGACAGGTGGAAAGGTTCAACCGAACCTTACTACAGATGCTCCGAACTTTAGAACCACCTTTTAAGAAGGACTGGAAGTCTCATTTAAACAAAGTAGTGCATGCTTATAACTCCACCAAGAATGAGTCTACTGGGTATTCCCCCTTTTATATGTTTGGAAGGCACCCCACACTTCCCATTGACTTAATCTTTCCGGAGCTGCAGAAGCCAGGGCCCAAGGGAGAATACTCTCACTTTGTGGATGAGGGGAAAACTCAAATGGAAGCTGCCTACAAATTAGCTTCGGAAAATGCAATCAGAGCAGGAGAAAGGGGCAAACAACAACATGACAAATCATTACTTAGTGCCAGACTACAGCCTGGTGACAATGTTCTGGTTAAGAATCTTTTGGCGAAAGGAGGACCTGGTAAACTGAGGTCCTATTGGGAACATGATGTTTACACCGTACAGCGTCAGGTTAACGATGATATACCAGTGTATGAGGTATAGAAAAGGTCTGGACAAGGTGGTATCCGGAGGTTACACCGAAACCTACTCATGCAATGTAACCATTTACCTCTTGACGACGCAACCCTAGGGACAACAAGAAAGGCTAGCATACCAAAGCGTTCAAGGAAGACATTAGAACCAATAGTGAATCGTCAATATGATGCAGACGATAGCTCAACAGACTCTGATGGTTCTGTTGAAATAAAGGAAATCCCGTTGGACCAGAATGCTTCGACATTCATCCCTAGACAAGCGGTATCAGAGTCCAGTTCAGTGGTGGAAGTTCAGTCTCTGGCAGAGCAAGAAGACCTAATGATTCTTGATGGTTCTAGTGACCATTTCCAAACAGTAAGCAGCGGAGAGGGTGAGGAATCCAGTGATCATAGCACTGAACATGGTGAGGACAGACAGTTAGCAGTTCATGATAGCCAAAGTGTTATCAGAATCAGTCATGGAGAGACCGAGGAGGACTGTGAGACCGCCATTGAAGTCCACCTATGACTATCCAGGGAAACCAGCATATGTGCAAACACTTGATGCCACATTTGTATGCAACACACCTGAAATATCTGTATAATGGGTGTTGACTAAGATTCATTTAGAATGTATTTTGATTGACATTGTATTTAATGTGTTCATACCTAAGATGAGGTGTATTGTAATTTTTTTTATTTTTTTTATTTTTATTATTATTATTATTATTACAAGGCATTTATATAGCGCATTATCTAACATTATAAATATTACTCTAAGCGCTTTACAACATACACAATTAATATATCACCAAACATACATACAACATAGAGAAATTAAGAAAAGGACTAAATGGGGTATTTTAAAACACAAATTATATTTAGTTACGCTAACTACAAAAAAGACTAATATAGCACACTAAAACACCACACACACACACATCGCATATATACATACACTTGCATACGTACACATACATACATAGGTGTTTTTTTGGGGGGTTTTTTTTTTGTTGTTTTTTTTGTTTTGTTTTTTTATAATATGACCGATACATGTAAAAAGAAATACACATAACTTAAAAGAACAATAGTAGAAATGAGTTTTAAAAGTAATTCATGCATGGTAAAAGTGAGTTAAATATTTCCGTATGCAAGTCTAAAAAGGTGTGTTTTGAGAGATTTCTTAAAAGCCCACATGGATTGTTTATCTCTCAAATATCTGGGCAAGTTGTTCCAGAGAGTGGCCGCAGATTTGTCCAAGCGTCATTTCTTAATGTAATACTAAGGTAGTGTTTGGAGCTTTTGAGTAATAGCTTGTTAATTAACATATAGCATTCCAAGTAGTATAACTCGTCTCTACCCAAGGTATATGTTAAGATTGATTGATTGATTATTTATTGCTTTCCGCCACACTCAACAATTTTTCAGTTATCTGGTGGCGTCCAGTTCTTGTTGGTGGAGGAGAGAACCCAGATACAATGCACCTGGGAAGGGACCACCGACCTTCCGCAAGTAAACTGGCAAACTTGCTCACATAACGCCGTGGCCGAGATTCGAACACGCGCCGACAGAGGTGAGAGGCTTTGTGATTTTGAGCCTGATGCTCTAACCACTCAGCCACGGAGGCCCCATATCTGTTAAGAGTGTCTTTACATTCTACTTTATAACATGGAGTGATGCTTTATTGAATTATAGCTTTCTTGACAAGTACGAAACTTCGAAGGTTATCCTGAATATATTTCATATGTTACTTTTCAAGGTGTTAGTACCAGTTAACCGTTTGGCCATCTGTTAGCAGTAGGATTTAAAGTAACGAGAACATGTGTTGTGAAATTACTAGTCATTGCTGAGATCTTGTATTGTACTGCAGTACATTATGTTTTATGGAGATTACATTGTAAGATGATTCTTTCATGTTTGTCAATGTCGGGGCGACATTCCACTTTATGGGGGAGAGTGTAGTGAGGTCAATTGCAGGTGTTCGGGTTTATTACGGTCTACGGGAGATAACTCTACTTGTTTTCCCGGATTTGTGTATCCGGATGTGAACCAAATAGTATGTGCGCCTGCTGTAAATAAATATTTGGACGCTGACTCTCTCTCCTGTTATTTTAGGTATGTTGTAATACTTTTTGGTGTTGTATGTGTATAAGCACCATTGCATTTGGTATAAGATGATTTAGAGTCATAGTTTACCTTAGTAGTTTAAATGCTAATGGGTTTGAATTTGTATTTTTCATATTTAAGGCAAGGTGCAGACGACTCGCACGCAGGGATTTCCCGACATTGCATTAGAGCGTGATTTTGTTGAAGATTGTATCCCATTTAGACCGAATAGTTATTTACTATTAATTTTGCATTATGTTGTCATGTTATCAAGACTTTAATGGTAGTTATTTTGTAAAGTTTAATTAAGGATTCTAATCCGGAATATATAGGTGTTGCCCGCCATAGGTTTTAGAATTAGCGTGCGTCAAATGTTTCCAGTTTGAAATTAAATGTAAATATTGTTGAATTGTACAACTATTTGAATACTGAAGTATTATGCAAAGTTGAGCATAGCGAATTTTATGAGAACTTAGTAACATTGTTCTAGTCACTGTTGTTGGGATTATTGTATCCATACTTTATTTGTTAAATCCCTAGATATATGAAACTTTGTTAAACCCCTAGACATGTAAGTTAAAGCCAGTATTTTGTAAAACAGATAAATATAGTATGTGCGCCTTTTGTAAATAAATATTTGGACGCTGACTCTCTCTCCTGTTATTTTAGGAATCTGCCGGACCCAGGTGTAACACACACACACACACACACACACACACACACACACACACACACACATATATATATATATATATATATATATATATATATATATATATATGTATATATTACTGAGACAATATGGTTAAGATATGTGCATGGGGGACGTGTAACTGCGACACTCTTTACAACAATAGAGTGGAAAATGTTAGATTTGTGCCATTCCCCAAACTGAACAGCAATTTCTGCAAGTGTTTACGATGGGTGAAAGCTTGCGGTCGAACGTACACACAGCTGAATCCACAAAAATTCACCCGTCACACGTACGTCTTCTCTTTCTGGCCCCCAATGACATTAAGATTAAGGCCCCGATATCATCTTATTTTAGGTATCATTTGATTTTTTAATGAAATTTCTATCTCAATTCTGTCAGCATTGACAACCTATTTCAACCCCAGACACCTACGTACATACATATAACACACGCTACATGCCCCTTTTTACAAATCAGAGTCTTCTCCTGATCGCTATGTATATACTTTATCAACCCACACAACTAGCTTATGAAGGCACTTTAGAAACACTCGGTATCATACTGATTTGTGCGGCAAAGCAATGTGGCAAGGCAATTTGGAGTTCATATTAACAATATAAACACTTTATGGAGACGATATCAGCAAACTGGCACCGTTCAAGACCGCCCACGATCAAAACGTCCGTGTGTGACGTCACATCGGCAAAATACATATATACGGACGTCACATTTGCTCAATCAATTCCAATCGGCTTCTTTTTCCCCTAGAAGCATTCCTGGGCATCGATGGATAAGTCCTCGGACCGTAAGTAACAGAGAGGCCAACATCCGTTCTCGACGCCGTGCTATTCGTCCTGTTCTACTCTGGCGTCACCATGATGCGAGGCTAGCCTGGTGTAGGAAGCATCGCCGTTACAATAACAGAAATTGAGCGGGAGTTGTGTTTACAGAGGAGTCGAGATTTCATCTCGACAGCATTAATAGTAGTGTTCGGGCTTACCGAATTGCCGAAGAACGTTCCACTGACGACTGCGTTATTCAGCACCGCCAGTTCGGCGGAGGGAGCGTTATGGTCTGGGATGGAATTGCAACACATGTAAGGACCCCTTTGGTGACAGTGGGGGCAATTTAACCGGCGTACGCTACCGTGACGATAACAATATCGTCACGGTAGCGTACGCCGGTTAAATTGCGTCAGCACGTCATTCCATTCACTCACAGCAACCAACGTAACGTAATTCTGAAGCAAGACAACGCATGCGTTGTTAGCGTCTATGTACAGCAGCAAAGCGTGGATCTGCTACTCTGGCCGGTCACCGGATTTATCTCCTATAGAACGTGTTTTGGATGATGTGAAACGACGTCTACGTCTAGATGCACACCCCCTGCTACACTGGACGCTTTTCGTCTTCTTTACTGCGCATATGGTGAAACATTTTCGAGGCATTACTGCATAACATGATTCTTTCAATGCGTTGTGACTGTGTTCAAAGAATGCATCGATAAAATGGCACGCTATTAAACTTGTGACACGTTTTCGCGCTCAAAATCACAAGGCCTCTCACCTCTAGTCGACGCGAATTCGATTCTCGCTCGCGCCGATATATGTGAGAAAGTTTGCCAGTTTACTTTAGAAAGGTCGGTAGCCTCTTCATTGTATTTGGGTTCTCTTTTCCACCAATAAAATCTGGACGCCACCAGATGACCGAAAAATTATTGAGTGTGGCGAAAAACAACAATCAATATAATTGAAATTACTGAACTACGCAGTTCTTTTTTCCGCGAGTATAGATATATATTTCCATTAGATGAATATCCGATCAATATAATGTAGCCTATGGAAAGGAACGAAATGTATGTACATATTTCAGAAGTATTATTGCTAGAGTTAGATGCAAGTACATTGTACTTAGAAGAAAATATGCAGTCATATGAAATATTTACTCTTTAGATAATGATTTGTTCCTCTTTAGTTAAAATAACAAGCTCTGTGGTGGATTTAGAGGGAGCAGATCCCCATTTTTCCATCACAAATTTACAAAATAAAACAGATGGTCGAGCATTTTGGCCAAAACCTTTTCACATCCCCCCTTCGGGAATCCTAAATCCGCCACTAAATCCATTAGGATTTTCAAAAAATAAAACCAGTACAAGTATGTCAAATAAGTTGTTTTGACTTTGCTTCCTTGGCTGCAGTGTAATCAGCGATTAGTTCAATCATAGAGGATAGCGCTAAAAGCAAAACAGATTCTCAAATTTCGTTGTATGATGGATCAGATATCAGTGTAGATGGCTGCAGTAATGAAGAATTTTCTTCTGATACGGACAGTGAATCAGAATATATAGAAATAAAGTCACCTCTGTGTATTTTGGACAGTCACTTGAGTGACATTGAGGATGGCTATTTCTAGTTGCACTAACTCTATAGCGTAGAAATTGCGGAGTTCAAGAAGATTTTGGTCCCTCTCATGAACTTAACCCCATAAACCGTGTGTAATGTTACTTTCTGCTGATATTACTTCTCATATTTTTTGCGAAAATAGCAGGACACAGAAATACGCCGAACAGAAAGCAGAGCATAAGGGGCACCCTGAGCTCAAATGGATCCCGAAAAACGAAGCATATTTAGGATTGTGGTTTTTGATGGGAACTAATCAATTATCCATATGTACTGGTCAGGTAAACAAGTACATCGGTAAATTGACATTAATATTTGTTGACAAAGGCGACAATTTTCTATTATATTTCTATTATGAAATAAAAACAAACAAACGAGTTGGATTCCACAACGGAAAAGATGTATAAACACAGAATACTGCAGTTCTTTTTTTTTTTCTTTTTTTTTTTTTTGAATTATGAGAGAGAAAGTATGATTACATACGATGCCGGATGGTGACTCTCTGATTCATTACTAAACAGTAAAAACTTTAGTACGTTTAAAATAGTACTAATTTATAATCAATTAGCACTACATGTGAAATCATGCAAGAAACTATATATATAAAAATGAGAATCTGATATGATTTATATACAGTACACGTGCAGTACACAGGGACCTGCAGGATCACAAGTTTATGACTAATCCCTGTTTCTCGCGATGTGCGACAGTCTTAACCTAATATTACGAGTGTTGATCGTAAGAGGTATCGGACATCCCGAAGGGGATCCGGAACAAGACTGAACTGGGAGGTAGACTACTATGCTCCAGTACGTTGTAGGGGACATTCCAAACAAGTGACTTGCACAAGTAGATCTTCTAGTAGGTACAGAAATTTAATGTTGTAGATTATGTTCTGTACAGGAAAGGAAATATTTTAAGAACGCCATATTTCATAGAGTGAAATAAAACGTTCGGTGTGAGACTTTGACATCGGTAAGTCTATTTTACATAGAAATTTCGTGATAAGACTAATGGCACGCTGTAATTCAACTATTATTAACTGTTATTATGAAATATAATTGGTTACTCTTCCGCTTCATGGCAGCATGCAAAATGTAACATACAATCTGTAATATACAGTGTTTAATTTACATAAATATCTAATGTTTATCTCTTCGTAACAGTGGTGCTGGATTGTACATAACGCCCAAAGGGGAGCGGGGTGATCCCAAAGTGTAACGCTTGTATATGCAGCGGTTTCGATACTGTGTGTCCTTGGTTTTGAGATCAGATAGGTAATATAGTCGCGAGACCGGATATACCGCTCCCTATGTTCTCGTTAATGTTTATAGCAATACCGGGGGCCTCCGTGGCCGAGTGGTTAAAACATCGGGCTCAAAATCACAAACCTTCTCACCTCTGTCGGCGCGTGTTCGAATCTCGGCCGCGGCGTTATGTGAGCAAGTTTGCCTGTTACTTGCGGAAGGTCGCTGGTCTCTTCCCAGGTACATTGTAGATAACTGAAAAATTGCTGAGTGTGGCGGAAAGCAATAAATAATCAATCAATATAGCAATACCGTAACGGGTCAATCACAGGTGCTCAATACCTCCATAGAGTAGAAAAAAGAATATTGATTAAGAAAGGAACTTAATTTGGGGAATATTATACGATATAACCCGATTTGGGTAACTCTACGACTTATAATCGGGAAATCCCTAAATAATCCCCCAACATATTCCTTATAGCTAGTGCAGCAAACCAGTGCGAACTGCGAGTTCTTATAACTTGTAACTACAGCACGAGAAATAATCCGCGTTTAACTGTAATATTCAATCAGATCATATTCGTCCGTTTCCGTAACCGGAAAGAAGACTCGAGTGTGCGTCGAGCACAAAGATTGCATCAAATCAATACATTTATTCGCCAGATGCGGGCATGTGGATGAGGTTAAATAGAACCTAATCTCTGCATAATATGTTATCTCTAGATTAATTTTTACAACAGATTCAGTTTGGGTATCATTAAAGTCTACTGACTATAGTACATAAACATATAAGTCGAAATTGATAGTGAGCGCGAAGCGCTGGCCGGTACTGCGAGCCCCAATGACTAAAGCGCGCGAAATAACCCGACCTTAAACTGTACCTTTGTCTAGAATTTAAAAAATGTCACCAATTCTAAAAGTCGGTCATCCAAAGTGGTGATCTTGCATAGTCTAAGCTTGTCAACTTATGTGGATTGTCATCCTAGTCTTGTGGTCCTTTAGCTCCAAAATACAGTGCACCATTAGGCCTATAACGCAATGTTAATTAAAAGTAAGGTAAGACTATGTATCACGTCATGATACAACTGTGGCAGTGTCGGATCTAAATTAAGAGTTTAAACTAACACTACAAGCCTCTTGCATGTTAGCAGTTCTGATTCCCAGGCACATCCTGTACTGCAAACTATGGTGACAACCATAGATCAGTGGACACCATCAGGTACCAAGAACTTAGCGATGTGCTTCAGTAGTCTACAGACCTATTTAAGTAGTTTCTGCATTCTTTCCATAACCTCTGTGAATATCTCCACTGGGTCCGAGATAGAATTTGCGATCAGCGTGGCTTGTGCAAAATGACCTATAATTTCTGTCCAATCCTCCTTAAATTTCACAATAAGATAAAATAAATCTAATGAGTAAACATTGGAACCAATATCATTAGCTCCACAGTGGATGAATATAAAATTATGGTGTTTTTCAAATGTTTTTTAAATATAACAGTTTTTTCTTCAGCTCTAAAAATTAATGCCCGAGTAACCTTATCACCATAACGTCAATCCTACTACATGTACTACCAAGCAAAGGTTGACCCCACCAGATCTCATGAATGCTCGGTTGATTAAAGAACCCAAACACCAAACTTTCAAGGTTTATGAAAACATTTAGAAATTAACGTAGTAATAAAACTTATAAACAATATTGTGTCACATGTAATTGGTTTGACCTATTTGAATACCTTAATACACTAAAATTCCTGACATTAATGATTAACCCGAATTTATCTTGATGTAGTTTAGTTAATTTTATTTCTGCCAAATGGGGATCTAATGTAAGTTTTGTAAGCCGTGTATTTCCAACCTATTGCCTCCATAATAGATTCTGCTGAATAATCCAAATTGAATGTAGTCGTGGCTGCTCCTATTGGAAATGACTGGGCTCTACAATTGCTCCCGACTTCACAAGATTTAAACACTTTGCCTAAAACTGAAACAGATTGGTATCTAATGAGTGGTCGCTCCAAAAATGACAGAACAATGGTCCACTGAACTTGGTCTTGCAGACAGAAATTCTCTCAACATTTGATTGGACAAATATTGCCACCCATTTCGTCAGTACATATTGTTATACCATTGTCTGTTTGATCAGATTTAGATTGTCTGACAACCAAATATATTTTTGCATGTCCGATATTTGCAGAATGGAATTAATGTCATTGCCTACAGACATGCAAAGAAAGCCAAGGAACATGATGCTTGGAAAAGCAAAGTTTCATTCCTATTATAACTCACAGAAGGTAACTTAAGCAATATTTTACTGAGTAACCAAGGAGTGAGAGGTAGACGCGAGTCATACCCAACAGAAGCTTTGCAATAAGGAAATTCTAAATCTTAGTAACATCTTCTATATTTTACAATTAAAACTAATTGTTCATACATAGTATCTAGCTGTTACTGAAGAGTAGCCTAATATTGACAAATAAGCAATATATTGTACAACATGACTTGCTGATGTTGATCAGTTATTATCTATATCAAAACTTGTCCTAATTTAAAAAAAAATGCTGACAGCTTTGTGTTGTTGGATAAATATGCTTAAAATATCCTATCAATTTCAAATTGTATCATAGTGACTAACTCCAGTGGTGGAACTTCCGGTACTGCCTTTGCTGATCATTCCAATTACCCGAATCTCTGCCATTGTTTTCGAGAAATAGTGTCAGCAATGTTTCTATCTAGGCTTGCATTATGCTTAGCTTTAAAGACAAAATTGCTTAACATAAGGTTGAAGACTAAATGCTTAATAAGTTCCATGGTTCTTTTTGATTTAGATGTTTGCTTATTAATAACACTTACTAATGCTAAATTATCAATATGAAACATTACTTTTTCCACACTAGTATTTACTAGATTTCAACAGCTAGCACTACCGGTATTAACTCTAGAAATGCCATGTCTTTTATGATTTACTGGTCTTCCCAATATTTTCGTCAAGAAAAGAAAAACCAACTGCCTTAAAAGTAAACCCCGCATCCTCAACCCGAACTATCTGTATAAAACTCTAAAAGACCAAAATATTGTCATTACTTTTATGGGAAAACGTTATACCATTAAAGTGCTCAAGGAAAATCCGTCAGATTCTAAAGTCACTTCCTTCAATTTCTGAAGTCAATATGGTGAATCGCTTTAAAAGTTCTCACCACAGCTTTGTAACATCTTCGGAAAAATGACCTATCCGATTCGATTACCTTACAAAAGAAACTGAAGCTTCCAACTAATGATTGCGACACTTTAACTATCTCTCTAGCAAGGAAGCTAACAATGACCTGATGTAAAATATCAACTTTGTCTTTTCATCAGCTAAGGGAATAGTCTGTCACTTTCTAATTCTATAAACTGAAACATAAGTACTGCACAATCTTCCCAGCAAAAATAAAATCATCTAGATAAGGTATGAAGCCCAGACTTGTACTCTAATAACTAATGTAAAATGCTGCGAATATTTTCTAGATTTTACAACTAATGGAGTAACATAGGGAACCATTTATCTATGTGGTATAAACCATCTAATGAAAACCCGATGAAGTTGAAATCCATTGAATAAATAGGCATTAACCTAAATGCAATTTTGATGTCAACTTGGCCCAGTAGAGTCCCCACACTCATCCCAGCCACCCCAACTTCCTAAATGAACAACCATGTCTACCACTCCGTCAAATGTAGAATACTGAACTGAGCAGAGTTCAGGGTCAGTTACATAACTAAACCACTTTAGTCAGGATTTGATAAATGAGATATCATCCTTCAACCCCCTTCAGATTTAGGGACAACCCCAACTGGAGATAAATGGACATTTGCTATAAGCAAATGACGAAATGGACTAGATATTCTCTCCAACCTTACTTTTTAAAAAAAATTTCTAAACGCTGATCGTGGTGCTCTATAGCTGATGACAAATTCTTACATGAACCATTCATTTTTAGGGCCTGTGCAACAAAGCTGAAATCCTTTGTTAAAACACCTTTTCTAAAAACGTTGCTTCAGTTTTATTGGGTAATGTTGCAAGTGTTCTCCAAGCTTCTCCAACTTAATTAGTGTATTTCTTAATTCCCACATTTGTTTGTGGTCTAATTGGTCTAATATTTCAGGAGGTATTTGGTGTACTGGGACGAAAATAAGGTTGGTTTTCATGGTTCCGAGCAGATTGTCTGTCTGTGCAATGGAGTCATATGCACTTTAAGGACAAATAGAAATGGGACAGGCCCCATTGCATCTTAAACAGCTATGTAGATAAATAACTAGGTTCTATTACAAATACCCTGGTAATTGAAACGCTAGCATTTCATATTCCAAGCTTATTTGGGAAAACTTGAGCTTTCCACCCCCAGAAGTTGAGCTAACAGTTTACATCTACATAAGCCAAAGCTCATAGTCAATCAACAAATCATTTATTGAATCTCTTCACCATTATATAACGGTATACATAGACATAAAAAATACATACACATAGCAGGGTTCTGGCTTCTCCATTGTCTAAACTGTTCATCGTAGGTCTTCCAGTTCATAAAAGCACCACCCAAGCCTAACATCGTACATGTTCTTAACAAGAGGTCCACGGGCCTTAACAATCACCCGAGTATCCCATACAGGGAGTCTCATATTTGAATAAAACCCTAAATATGGAGTCTTTTATGCACATGTTTATGATCTTTCAAAATACGTACAATATCTATTTATTTATAGAAGAAGGAAAACGGAAGTTTAAAGCATATATAAGCTCACCTGAACCTCTGGCCCGAGAGAATTTAATAATTTAGGTAAACAGCTTCATAGACATCATAATCATGCATTTCTTTTTAATCAAATATATATGGATAAAGAACATTTTCTACGATTTAATACATTTCACTATATTACCATATTAGACCTACCCAAGGGCCTGAACCCTGTCCCAAGAGTCATGAATTTCACAGTTAAGGTAGAAAGCTTCATTGACATCATAATCATACAATTATTTTTTCTCAGATATATATGGGAGTGGAGAAGATTTTCTAAGATTTAATACATTTTTACAATATGACCATATTGGCCCTGCCCTAGGTCCTGAACCCCTGAGGGCCATGAATTTCATAATTTTGATAGAGGGCTTCATGAACATCATAACCATTCATTTAGGTTTTCTCCCACATACGTGGGAGTAGAGAAGATTTTTGAAAATATAGCCTTTTAAAGCATATTTTGTCCCGCCCTGAAACCGCAGGGGTGGTAAGATCACAAATTTCGCAATTTATATTCCTCTTATCCTAGGTTACTATTGGCCTTGTACGAGGGCGAGTCAATAAGTAACAGCCTAACTTATTTCCGGTTTAGATCCACCTCTTCTTTTTCGATGTAATAGCCCTCTAGTGTGGTGCACTTGGGTCAACAGTGATCAAGCGCGATTAACCTATAACTGAAAAAATAATGTACATTGATCCTGTACATTGACCCACTCCTCCACTGCCGTCACGACTTCTTCGTCAGACCGGAAATGACGTCCACGGATATCCTTTTTCAAGTTTGGGAATAGGAAGAAGTCGCTAGGAGATAGGTCAGGCGAATAGGCAGGATGTGTTATTAATTCATACCCGTTTCGTTCTACAGCATCCATTGCAAATTTGCAAGTGTGGACTCTCGTGTTGTCCTGTTACGGCAAAATACCTTTAGAGAATTTACCTCTGAGTTTTCCATGGATGACGGTTCTCATCTGGTCTAGCAAGTTTGCATAGTACACCTCAGTTATTGTACTTCTTTTGGATAAAAAGTTCAACATAATAACGCATTTTACGTTCCGAAATACTGTGGCCATCACCTTGCCGGCAGATGGTTGCGTCTTGAGCTTCTTAGGTCTCGGGGACCCTGTCTGACGAATCTGAGTTTTATTCTCTGGTTCATACTAATGAACCCAAGTCTTATCTACAGTCACCAGACGCAAAAGAAAATCATCTCTTGACCTAATACGCTTCAACAAGGCGTTGCATACTGATCCTCTGTTTGCCATTTGCTGATCGCTAAGGGATTTGGGGATCCAACAGGCTGTTAGCTTCCGCAAACCTAAAGGATCATGCAAGACTGTTGAAACGCTACCATGTAAAATGCCTAATGCCTGCGCTATTTCTTCCACCTGAATTCGCCTATCAGAGTATACCAGATCCCGATTTTTATCACACATTCCTTTGTTGGCAGCATCCAGTGGGCGTTCAGACCTGGCTTCATCTTCTAAAGACGTTCTACCGCGTTTGAATTTCCCTACCCTGAATTTAACCTGAGCATAAGATGGTGCAGAAGACCCATAAACATCGGCTAACTCGACGTGCATTTCCTTGCCTGTTTTACCTTTGAAATACAAGTACCGAATTACAGCACGATACTCAACTTTAGTTGAAAAGCATGCCTTTATATCACTAGCCATGTTTTATATTCAATATCTAATTAAAGAATGACTCTATACGCGTGCAATTGTGTACTTAGGTATGTATTGACACAAGGCATAAAAATCGTGACCATCTCGGTCAATCGCAAATAAGTTAGGCTGGTTACTTATTGACCCGCCCTCGCATTTTTCAAGAAGTTAAAAATGTAAAAATTTTAACGGACGACGTATGACAACGGACGAAGACCAACGGCAATAGGTCTTGAACAACCAATGGGTGAGATGCAGAGTAAATGCTACTGTAAATGGTAAATGCATCAGTCCACTTCCACATTTCCCTAAGAGAATCATTCTATGAGCCCCCCCCCCCCCCCCCCCCATCATTAATGTCCATGGTATCATTAAGGGATGTATTGTCTAGCAGCACGTCAACATCAATATAAGAAGAATTCACTTGCGTTATGAAGTAGTTACCTACTTATTTGCTTGGCAGAGGCGAGTAGACAGAGTTGACTAAAGTGTGTGGGGGTGGGGGGAGTAAAAGAAGGGAGATATATATGGCATATTGGTCCAAGTGGACTCATTTCTCAATGGTCTTGACAGCATTTGCATCCTTTTGACTGGGTGGACTGGATTCTGATCGGTTCCTGCTTTTGAACCCACATCTCGAGTAATAGTTACTCCCCCTTGCCGGCCTTGGTCAATTGGCATGAGTAATGTCATTATGCCTGTCGCCCGACTCGCAGATTCTATTTTATAGAATGCCCAAAACAGTGCTGCGATGCAAAGAAGAAAAGTAGTTCCAGATGCTGATTGTCAAGGCAGTCGCTTCACGCGCGTCCTTTTCTGTAACAGGAAAGAAGACTCGAACGTTGATTGGCGTAAAGATTGCGTCAAATGGATGCATTATTCACTGAATGTGCGCATGTGGATGAGGTCAAAAGGCTAGAATCGAATCCCTGTATAATGTGTTATTTAGAAGTAAGATAATTTTCACCACGATTACGTTGTTGTATCTTGAAATATTGAATAAAGTATTCACTCTAATGCATAAACATGTAAGTGGAAACCGATAGTGGTAGAATACCTTCCATATTTATGATATCTTAGATACATTTGTTTTAGCCTCGAAGCTCATTTCATATTGTGATGTATATTTGTGACGTCATAGTTATATTTGATACCCAAACCGTATCTGGTGAAAAATAATCTTACATCTAAATAAGGCATTGTACAGGGATTCGGCTTTAGCCTTTTAAGGTAAATCCCCATACCACGTTAAATAAGGCAAGAAACGTTATTCACGCATTACGTTATTGCGGCATTTCCGATCCTGACGGAATATTGCAGATAATTCATATCCTCTAATCCCCTATGACGATTCGGAACTAAATCGTCTGAAAGCAAACAACAAACTTTTAAAAAACCGATTCGAATCGGTATGTCATCAACTAGCCACGGATGAAATGTACGCTCCTCTCCCTTTTCAAAGAGGGGCGGTACATTTCAAGTTGTAATGCACATTTCAGCTGTGGCTTGCGACGATGCAAACAAACTGGTTATACATTGCGAAATCTAAATTGTCCATACACTTTGAGTTATGATTAGTCCTTTTAAAAGTAATTTCCAAATCTAAATAAGATTTCTGTAAATATTACAGATGGCGTTGTTATTTAATCGTGTTGCCGACCGTGACATCTATTTTAGGTTATTGTTGTTGTGTGATTGTGTGATCACTAATGACGGGTAGTAGTATAAACAGGCTGTATAGGGGGTTCAACTGAGTGCACTTTTCCCGGTCCATAGGTGGTTCAACTGAGTGCACTTTTTTCAGCTCAATAGAGAGGTCAACCGAGTGCACTGTTTTCGATAGCGAGGTCAACCGAGTGCACTTTTGAGGTCAAGTGAGTGCACTCGAGAGCAGTGGTATAGCGGTAAAGCTCTGTTTACTCCCTGTTATTTCGTAAAAATCCATGAAGATACGTCTTGATCCTGTGATATTTTTTGAGTTTTTTCCAATATTTTGTTTTTTTTTAAAAAAAGAATAAAGCATTTTTAAAAGTTTACACTTTGTGAAAACACTTTTAACACACTGTTGAAGTCTACAGTTCTAACACAGTGTTGAAGCCCATAAACACAACTTGTTTAAGGCACCAGTCACGTTGAAGTCCACAAACACATGGTTTGCTAAGAACTCCGATTTCACACAGTGTCCGCAGATTTTAACAGTCACTCTCCTCAGTCTACTGTACCAAGATTGGCGATCGGGAAGTCTGGCTGTAACATCTAGGTTAGTGTATTATGTTGACGTTTCGCTTCTTGGAAAAGCGGCTATTTTCTGAAAGTCAGATTGATAGGAGAGCAAACTATTGGCGAACGCCTGGAAAATCGATAAAGCCGAAGGCGCTATGACGTCACAATGGCAATTACGATGTAAAATCGACCGAGAACACTATGATACATAGTTATCTACGGTGTTTTAATCAGTGAGAAGATGTATCTTCAGTGTTCAACTCCTCTTTGTTGGTTTTTTAATTTTAAAATAAACATACACAGTGTAGTCAGCAGTCACCGTTTGTTTAGATTTCACAGTGTTTGCAGTTTTTGACAATCACTCTGCTCAGTCTTCTACAGGGTTGCTTATGTATCGAAACCGTCCTAGACTCGCGGCGATCAGGACACCAGGGCCCGCTGTAACACCTCGCCGTGAACATTTCCGATGGTCCTCTGAGGAATATTTTGCCATTCCTCCAACAAGGCTCTCTCTAATTCTTGCGGATTCTGAAGCTGAGGATGGCGGCTGCGCACACGTCTCCCCAGCTCGTCTCATAAATGTTCGATTGGATTCAAGTCTGGGGACATAGCGGGCCAATCAAGGACGTCAATGGCGTTCGTTTGAAAAAAGTTTTGTGACAATCTTGCCGTATGTGCGCGCGCATTGTCCTGTTGGAAAATTAACCCATTTCCTTGCCTATGCTGCTGCATTAATGGTGCTTAAACATGCTGCAGAATTTCGTCCACATACTCCTAGCAGTGAGGATTCCATTTAAAACGAGCAGTTTTGACCGAAAATTGTGGTTAATCGCACCCCAGACCATGACGCCCCCCCCCCCCCCCCCCCCAATCTGTCGCGCTCGAGGACACAATTGTCTGCAAAACGTTCATGTAAACGATGGTAAACTCGACATCTGCCATCTGCGTTGCTAAATCTTGACTCATTTGAGAAGACAACATGTGACCAATTTTAACGTTGAGTCAGATGCTGCCTTGCCCATTGCAATCTGTACCATCGGTGATGCGGTTTAAGCTGTAGCCCCTTATAAGGTCTTCTGCAGCGGATCCCATAGCGATTTAAAATTCTGCAGACGGTTCTAGGATAAATAGGCCTTCCATGACGTCCAGTTATTTCTCTCGCCGTGGTCGCAGAGGCCGTAAACCTATTGCGCAGATGACGTTGCCGTGGCGTTGTCACAAACGGTTGACGAGGTCTTTGGCGATTATTTAGGGATCCTGTCTGATGGAATCGTGACAACAACCGGCTAACTGCACAAGGATGGACATTAAAACGCCTTGCAACCTCACGCTGACTAACGCCTGCTTGCAGCATACCAAGTGCCTGATTGCATATTTCATTGCTTAAGCGGCATAGTCTTGGTTTTGAATTTTTTCTGTTAGTGGTGTCTATGCTTTCACCAACAAAGTTGTTTTATCGCGAAAAACTCCTCTATTACCTTTCCACGTGTTTGAAAAAAAGCCCTGAAATCGCGCGATGCTACTCACAACGAGCAAACAATGAACACAGGTAAATCGAGATATGGGTTTTAAAAATCAATACGATGTATGGTGTGTAAATTTGGCAATAAAAGTTTTATATGTAATGTTTTCATTGAATAAATTAAAATAACTTGTGTTGCGTTTTTAAAATCCGTCAATATATATCTTATGTCAATAACAACTGTACACGATCAATGATAGCTGTGTCACCATGATTAATGGGAAATCCTGGGATGGATCTAACTTTTGCCATTCTGTGAAATACAAATCACAACGCAAACATCATCGCAATCACCAGTCATGGTACATGTAGCCTTTTCGCAGGCATATCAATAAATGACTGTTCTAATTTGCATCACTCGCGATTTCCAGATCAACCTCGTAGTTCGATGTCATGATGGATAGTGAAACGACATACGACTTCTACATATGGAATCATTGAATGATAAAAAATAACATGTGAAGTACATTTTAAAGTGTTTCAAATAATGTAAACAACAGAGTGAAAGTGGATTTTATTCAAAATAATACCCCTTGTAACAATGTAAACACGTTAAGATTTTCGCAAATATCAACTCCCGTGAAGCGACTCTGAGAAAGTTTTTATATGTTGGTGGCTCTGAAGCCTGGTTTACATACTATTATAATTACTATGGCGCCTTCTTCTGACATTTGTTGCGGTAAATTTTGTTTGTTTGTTTATAGCCGCCTGAGCAATTTTTCAGCTATCCGGCGGTGTTGCGGTAAAAGTTTACGTTGTCTTTACTATGACGTCATAATGATGACGTCAATTTATGTTACAACTAGATCACGCTTGTCCTTTTCCGTAACCGGAAAGAAGACTCGGACATGGATCGGCTCAAAGATTGTATCAAATCGATGCATTTGTTCGTCGGTTGCGCGCATATATAAATAAAGTTAAAAGGCTAGAACAGAATCACTGTATAAGTAATATTAATGTTCGTCACAAATTCAATTTTGGTATCATTAAAGTCTTATTCACTTTAATACAAATATTTTACGGTGTGACCGTTGAAGGGAGCTTAGACCCTTAACATCATGCAACAAGAATATTTAGGCATTTAATCCGCCTATTCTTTTAAAGCTGGGAATATAACGCGACCGATGTAAACACAGTGCATTGTGACTCCATATTCGCTGCATTTTTTTTCAAACCGGTCGGGGTAGTTCAGTGGTTAGAGCGTTCGCTTCGTAACCGGTATGTCGTGAGTTCGAGCCCCGCTCGTGCCATCCCCGCGTCAAACCTAAGACGTAAACTTAGGTATACGAGTATAACCTTGGTTGGGTCAGTTTACGTTGTATTTTGCAGTCATTTGAATCATTTGACCCACGCAATGATTCACTTGGCAACCACGTCGAAACGTGTAACAGGTCTAATGTGTTGCTTTGCTCAAGGCAGCCATCTTATTCTCCTATTATTTGTTTAATTGTGGGCCAATCCTGTAGGTACTGCAATAATCCACGTTCCTCAATTTGAATCTATACAATAAGAATTAAATTATGCTGAGAACTTAACCCTTTGGGAAATGTTAGGCCGAGATTCATGATGTTTTATTAGATTCACTTTAACTGAAGAAGTTTTCTCATTGCTAGATGAGACATGCTAGATGCAGAAATTTGCAGTCTAACAGTATTGTGTAGAAATTTAGCTTATGTTTTAATAATATGTAAAAGACAGTTAAGAATCTTGATATGCAAGTCTAAAAAGATGTGTTTTGAGAGATTTCTTAAAAACATAAATGGATTGTTCATTTCTCAAATGACTGTTCCAGAGTGTGGCAGCTGATTTGTAAAAAAAAAAAATAAAATAAAAAACGCCTCTCGCCGTATGTCTTTCGTGCGACTGCGAGGTTGCACTAGTAACGCACAGTTTTCTGATAGACCATATGACAGTATAGTACCACAATATGGCGTTTGATAATGTATTCATTCCATATCTGTATATTACATTTTGTATAGAATTTAGAAGGGTCATTTAGACTGGCCAGGTGTCACTAACACCCTGGACATCACAGGTAAACCATGGAAATTATAGAAGCCACATGTGGCCAGTCGGTCAGTCATTTTTCACACCTGCCAAAATTTTCCTCATCTTTAAAAAGTGGTCGATATTATAGGGGGAAAGTACACATGTTTGTTACTAAATATTCTTTAAAAAGTGGTCGATGCCCGGTTTTCTAAGATTTTTTTTTTTTGCAAGGAAATGTTAAGATTTTTGCTGGGATTTTCCAAATCGGCCGATATTCAGGGAGACCGAAAATAACGGTTTCACTTTCAATCTTCAAGAGTTCCACGTTATTTTGCAATTCAACTATGACATCAAAAGCGCCAAATTATAATTACACTTTAACAAAGATCATTGTGACGTCATAATATAACGTTATGAAGTTTTACGGGAAATTAGAAAAAGCACAACCGACTTAGTAAATAGTTTCATTGAAATACATGCAATTGTTTTTCAAGATTAATTGTAGACTTCACATAACGAATTCTTTAGAAAATCTCTCATGTAAAAGAGTAAAATTTGTCAGTCACCTATAACTTATTATTACTTTTGTACATATTGTATATTTTACATCTTGCACAGATCAGAACTCAGCTGTACTTATGAATTCTAAAATAACATGTATAAACAAGCAATTGTCATAACTCTCTAAGATTGAAAATGAAACCGGTTGAATTATTTCCCGCGTTCTGATTTTTCTTTATTAAACTAGTACTTGTGTGGATACTTATATTTTGGTTTATATATTACATGTCCTGGATGCAATATATATATATATATATATATATATATATATATATATATATATATATATATATTCGGGAAACAAGCAATATGCTTCGGGCTCGCGTGAGTGTCCCAGGAATACAACTGGAAGCGACACCCAGAGATGTGAGACGGAAAAACATTTTATGAATATGTTCAAACCTAAACTCAGTAATTCAGTTACATGTAACTTTTATCAAATCTGTACATGAAAATGTTCTTTACATTTTCCCCGCACTGCTCACCATGACGTCACTATGAATAAAACGGTTTAACGTTCAGTGTCTTAATACACGTCGAAATTTTTTCTCGCTCTTATGACGTCTAGATTTGTTTTACTTTAAAGATCCGCTGTTTGTGACGTAATGTAAAGTTTTTGAAGATTTGAAATGAAAGCGCTAAAGCTTTACTAAACGTTTTCGTGTTTCCAATCAAAAGTACTTTTGAGATCACTCTCGTTTCAATATATCAATAGGATAAAAACGCCGGATAGCTGAAAAATTGCTCAGGCGGCTATAAACAAACAAACAAACAATAGGATAAAAAAAAAAAAAAACAAGAAAAAAACAAAAACAAAAAAACCAAAAAACAAAACACCGGCAATGGTGACGTCTCCATATGAGTGAAAAATTCTCGAGCGGGACGTAAAACAATATATAATCAATCAATCAATCATTGATCGTTGATGTGATTACAAACTGTCGCAACCAAACCTTTTTCAAGTAGATCATTGATTTTACGTCAACAAAATAAATACATGGAAAAAATATTATAGATTAGTTTTTTAAAAGTGAAATAATTAAGTACTAAGTTTAATGATTTTAATGTTTTCTAAAAATTCATTGATAGACATGAATAAAAATTTGTGGAATGTGTAATATTTATCGCACTATATTTTTTCTCGCGTAGAAACACAAACAAGCACGACTGTTGGTAATGACGCATCGGGAATGATTTAAATCAATTGTTTTGTGGTATTGGGGATCATCTCAAAACTAAAGTGACAGAGAGCTCGAATAAGATGAATAGAACATTTATAATTGCGTGATTTGATATTTGCTCCATCTAACTCGGTGAGCCTCGCAAGTAAATACACCATTTCAACTCTTTGGATAAAGCTAATATCAAATCACGCAATATAGATATCCTCTATATATCAGATCTGGTGAAAATTTAGGTGTGCTTTGAAAACTACTCTTGTTTACTTATCATGAATTACAAAGATTTGTGATTTTGCAGATGCACACTATGAATGTCTCCGGAAATTCGTCAATTCACCGATTGAGCCTTGAGAAATTGGAATACTCGGAATTCATTGAGGAGTATCTTCCTATATTCATATATCTTTTGATCCTTGGAGTAATTGGTACTTTTGGGAATTTACATGTTCTGGTTGTATACTCCCAACGTTATAAACCGTCAAATCATCGGATATTTATCTTGTGGTTAGCGACTGTTGATCTCTTCTCATGTACTATTAGTATTCCATTTGAAATGTACGATATTCGGTACCGATATACATTCACAGCTTCCTGGGCTTGCAAGATATTCCGTTTTCTGAACCACGCCGCTAGTGTCTCCTCAGGATTTCTTCTTGGATTAATTGCATTAGAGCGTTTTCGAAAAGCTTGTCAACCTACCAAAAGCCAAATGACAATAAAACAAGCAAAAATAGCATGCATTGTCACACTATTGATCAGTTCTTTTCTGGCTGTACCCGCTGTTGTGATTTACGGTGCCAACGTTTCAGAAACTTTTCATCCTGGCATATTAGGATCGGACTGCACAAGTTTGAGTAAATATAAAGTTTATTTTAGAATATACAGCGGATCTTTGCTGCTTTTTTCAACTGGTGTGTTTGTTATGTGTATAATTATTTATATTTTTGTTGGAAAAGTACTTTATAGGCAAATGCAATTTCGCAAGAAAGCGCAACTACGAAGAAATAAACTGAATGCTTTGTCATTGTATTCTTTGAGTACTCAATGTTCAACAACCAAATTAGCAAACTTGGGATCCATGGCTTCTCTAGATAAAGTTGAAATCGAAGATGATCCATCTAGTGTCAATGAACATTCGAGGGTGAAGTATCCTTGTGGAAGTGGTGAACCACATATTCATAAAAGAAAAACCAAAATCAATCGTTCTAGAAGAATCACGCTAATGTTTCTAGTAGCAACAAGTGTATCGTACCTTGGTTACCTGCCCAACACAGTGTTTTCAGTTATAAAGGCACTCGACACCGTGACATTCAATGACATAGCAATGTGGCTGGGTGCTTCTGTTTTCATTCTTCTCCGTTTATATTTCATAAGCAATATCACTAATCCAATAGTATATAGCTTTATGGACGAGAGATTTCGAGAGGAGTGTAGCGTTTATTACCGGAGACTCAAAACTTTGGCTTTACTTTGTCCTCGCCGTATCAAAAGTAATGATTGATTGTTCGATGGTAGTACGTACGTATGTCCTACACTGTACCACTTATGCAAGTACTACATAAATGCATAAAGTTTTAGATGCTTTTTTTCCCTTATGTACATTTTACTAGCAAATAAAACTATCAAAATATATCTTAATTATGTCACATGATTATATGTAGTAAGATATTTCAGTGGATCCGAACACATCAAGATATTGTACAAACTGCGTTTATGAGGTTGTTAAGGAATGATTTTTCTCGCATGTAATGGACGCATTGCAATATTGTACTAGTATTTTATATGCAACAACTACAAAATTTGCTAAGGATAAAAACTTTTCTGTCTGTAGTTTACTTTTAGCCTTTATAATATAAAGGCTATATATAAACCTTTTGAACAAACAAATAAACCTTTTGAACACTTTGTTTTATTCAAGAGGCCCATGGCCTTAGCGGTCACCTGAGTATCATAGCCCATACATGGTCCATACAGTCCAAACAGGGAGTTTTATATTATCATATAAGCCTAAATATGGAGGCTTTTTTTTTGAGCACTTGTTTATAATCTTTCGAAATACGAACAATTCCTATTCAATTACAGAAGAAGGAAAATGAAGTTTGAAGGATATAAATCCTTTTAACATTCCAAAATTATTTTTATACATTTGCATTATGTGATCATATTGACCCTGCACAAGGACCTGAACCCCTGACTCAGGAGTGACAAATTTCACAGCTTAGATAGAAAGCTTCATGGACATCATAATCATGCATCTAGTTTTACTCAAATATACATAATAGCAGAAAAGAAGATTTTCAAAAATTTCGTGTGTATTTTCACTATATGGCCTTATAGGCTCCACCCTAGGGCCTGAACCCCTCACCCAGGAGTTATGAATTTCACAAGTTAGGTAGAGAGCTTCATGGACATCATAATAAGGCATTTAGTTTTTATCAAATATATATGGAAGTAGAGAAGATTTTCTAATATTTAATACATTTTCACTGTATGACCACAATGGTCCCACCCTAGGGCCTGAACCCCTCACCTAGGAATCATGAATTTCACAATTTAGGAAGATAGCTTTATGGACATCATATCTATGCATATAGTTTTTCTCAAATATATATAGAAGTAGAGGAGAAGATTTTCTAAGATTTAATATATTTTCATTATGTGGCCATATTGGTCACACTCTAGGGCCTGAACCCTTGAACCAGGGTTAGCCCCCCACCCAACCTTTTTGGCAGAGACTTAGCTCAATTCCCTGATTTCAATTTGTATTTATGACATTAATCATTGTTCGTTAAATTAGCCATTTCATTTAAACTGTATGAAAAAAATCAATTTCTTATAACCAGTTTATAAGTTTTAAATTGCACGGCCCGTGGGGATCCGGGTTAGGATAGGTCCTCAGCATACGTTTGCGTGTCGTTTTTAGGAGGCAACTTAATGGGGCGTGTGGGAATCCGGGCTAGAATAGGTCTTCGGCATCTCCTTGCGTGTTGTAGGAGGCAACTGACGGATCACGAGACCGGAAAAACTGAAGCCCCATGTCACAGCAGGTGTGGCACGATAAAGATCCCTCCCTGCTCAAAGGCCCTGAGCGTCGAGCATAGGCCTAAATTTTGGAGCCCTTCACCGGCAATGGTGACGTCTCCATATGAGTGAAAGATTCTCGAGCAGGACGTAAAACTACAAATAATCAATCAATCAAATCAATCATTTAAATTGTACCACTAAGCGGTTTAATCCGGAAAAAAATATATTGAGCAGTAGCATTCTAAAAATACTTTTAAATTTTACATTGCACCGGGTATACGTCATTCGTCATGTCATATTGGTTGTTCACATTATCAGAATGAGTTTTATTTGTCTATATTATCATTTTGTTATTGATAAAATTTCGTTTGTACCTTTTTGATTATCATTATTTACCTTTCGTAATTGATACCAAACTCAAAGATGATGATCACAAAGAATGGTAATTTCAGAGTATCATTTTTCAAGAAAATACTATGTGAATGCATCAACGAAAGGGTGAGCAGCACTGAAATTCCAAGTCATGTTGAAAAAGAAAGCATAGAGAGCTCATGTTTACCATCCGTATCTCAGAGCGATTTTGACAGCAAGGTTTTCAAAGACCTTCATAATAAGGAGAATGCATTTTTGTCAACGGGATTCCGTAATTGGAAGAAAGCCACAATGTGCTTCAATAAACTTACCAACAGCATGTGTGATAGAGAAGCAGTAGAGAGCGTTTATACTTCCAAAAGTATTGAAGGATGTTAGTGAATCTTTCAGTAAATAACACTCGGAACAGAAATTACACAACAAAGATTGTTTCTTTGAAACAGGAGAGCCCGGTTCAATATTCTTTTTAATAAATTACGGGGTCAGTGTTATGATATAGCTGCCTCAATGACAGGGTCAAAAGGAAGTGGAGCTGCAAAGCAAATTTCAAATAAAGAAAGAGAGCAGAGCTCTTTATTCACACTGTTATGGTCATGCTCTAAACTTGGCATGCTCTGATGCTGTTAAATCATCTACAATTATGTTTGTTTGTTTGTTTGTTTATAGCCGCCTGAGCAATTTTTCAGCTATCCGGCGGCTGTCTACAATTATGAGAGATGTCCTTGAAGTAATGCGTGAAATAACAAAATTGATCAAAGAGTCGTCAAAAAGAGAAGCAATTTTTTGAAATTTGAAAGAATCTGAGAATTTAAAAACTTCATATTTGGAATAAGAGTTTTGTGTCCAACAAAGTGGACAGTTCGAGCAGATGCTCTTCAGCGTGTAATACTTAACTACAAAGTGTTATTGGGCGTATGGGGGGAATGGACGGAGTATGTAAAAGTTTCCGACCTGAGATGCAGAATAAGAGGTGTTGTGACCTACACGAACAAATATGACTTCCTTTTTTGGTTGTCTGTTGGGTGAACAGTTGCTCCGTCATAGCGATATTCTTAGAAAGCCCTTCAGACAAAAACTATATCAGCCTCAGAAGTCAGAAAATGGCTCTCAGCACGGTGAAAATAGACGAAACTTTTCTCTCATTGTATGAGGAATAAATAAATAAATAATAAAAATAAGAAAAGAGCCACAGATTTTTATATTGATGGTCTGCAGTGCATCGTCGAAGACGTCCTCCGATAAAAAAAAAATGACGAAAGATCGCTGTATCATCATGACACATCAAAGATTTGTACAGAGTTAAATATTTCGAGGCAATTAATTTACTTGTGAATGGCACTAGAAATCGTTTTGATCAGCCAGGATATGCTAAATATATGCAGCTGGAATTGTTATTGTTGGAGGGGGCAGAGGAGAAAATTCTGATAAGGAATTTGAGTTGGTCACGAATTTTTACGGTACAGACATCAATACCAAAAATTTGAGAATTGAATTTCAAACACTCATGTGCAATCTCCCCGATGAACTTCTCCTTGTAATGCCAGCAACAAATGCTACCAGCGCAAGAATGTTCAGCACACTGCGCTGCTTCATTTCGTATTTGCGATCAACTATGATCCACATTAGACTAAATAACCTGATGATCCTTCAAGTATATCAAGAAGAGACAGATAATCTGGATCTACGGGGCGTGGCAAATGGATTTGTTGGTGGGAATGAACACAGATTACTCGTTTTTTTGTGAAATTGTAATGAAAGGATTGAAAAGTTGTGACTATTTGATGAGCCAATAGCCAATTCCTGCAGCTCACTCAAGTACTTTAGTTTCAGTTACAATATGCATATGAATTCAATAGTCAATAGGAAATAGCTTGTGTGTGTTCTCGATGTAGAAACATTTGTCTTGGTTTAGCCCCCCCCCCCTCCTCACTTTGAATTTGCTTGTGATTCCAATGAATAAAGTCAATAAAATTCACTCGACTGATCAAGCCATGAGCTATGGTTTAGCATAGCGAACATGAATGAAACTCCGTTTTGGAGAAATCGAGAATTTCACTTTGACCCGCCGCGCAATATATATATGTAAAGAAATTCAAAACGCCGAAATTAAAATAAACTCAACCGGTTTCGTTTTCAATCTCCAAGAGTTATGGCAATACTGCTTAGTTACACATGTTATTTTACAATTCAACTATGACATCAAAAGCACCAAATAGCCACATTTCGAGTTCGTCCTGGGGGCTTCTGTGGGCGAGTGGTTAAAGCATTGCGCTCAAATCACAAGGCCTCTCACCTCTAGTCGGCGCGGGTTCGAATCCCTCTCGCGCCGATACATGTGAGAAAGTTTGCCAGTTTACTTTCGGAAGGTCGGTGGTCTCTTCCCGGATACATTGTATCTGGGTTCTCTCCTCCACCTACAAAAACTGGACGCCACCAGATAACTGAAAAATTGTTGAGTGTGGCGGAAAACAAACTATCATTCGAGTTCGTCTGGAACACCGTTTTTATTCCGCGTTTAATCACGCCAGGTGAAAAATGTTCTTCAGTGTAACTTCTTATTATTGTTTACCAACGAAACGTACATTCTATATTACCGTACACTCGGCCGCCATTTGATTTGTTACCTGTTCCATTGTACGTTGAAAATGGAAGAAGACATTGATTCATTTTGCTGACAAGTACCATTTTTAAAGAAATATATCCAGGAGAGAGGCATTCAGTGCAGTTTGGGGAAAATATTGAGCTTGTTCAACTTCGTGAATTAGCAAGCGAACGTTCGTTGTCTGTGACATGTAGTCATTGAGAGTGTAAACAAAGTTTCTTCACTTCGTTTTGTAAGTGAAAATATGTCCTGAATTAATATTTATCCAATTCTCATTTCCTCTGCTATTTCATAACGCGATCTATAATGGGAGTGGTTATTCACCCGGCTGTCAGAAGAATACGCTTACATCCGCTTATATACTCGGTAACAATAAATATGTATAATTTTTCACACATTATTTTATACTGTTTGGAAGACCATATGTTTTGTGTTTGAACGGACTAATAATTATTATCCAGCCAGACCAATGATTCTTTCGATTTCATCGATTATCCGATGAATTTTATCATGTCTTGTCGAGACTAGTCAAACAGCTGAAAAGGGTGGGAAATGTTTGTCGCATGCTGTTTCAGCATGTATTCATTGGTCAAAATGACAACCTTCATGCAGATCAGCTCTCGATTACCACAATTCATCGGTGCCTTATTTAGGCTCTAAAATATAGATACATGACAGATAATATAGGTCATTCGTCTATATAGGCTATTCGTCCGGCATACGGCACTTGGGTACCCAGCTACGGGCGAATAGCCTTAGCCATTTATAATATAACATCTAAAAATTTAAACACATCTGCATAAAAGTTGTCATTTTGACCAATGAACACATGTTGAAACAGCATGCGACAAACATTTCCCACCCTTTTCAGCTGTTTGACTATATATATATATATACATGTATGTATGTATGACATATGGAGGTTGGAAAGTGGAGGGAGGGGGACATGTTCATGTTGCAGCAAAATTTTCTCTAGTATACATGCTATGAAAATTGGCATTATATATATATATATATATACTCTGCAAAAAAAGAAACGCATAGCCCTTTTGAAATTTTAAAAATGCAAATTATGTAATTTACCAGGTAAACTGAAATGGTCAGTTGAGTAATTGATTTTTTACAGGTAAGTATGAAACTTTAAAGGTCTGTTCATTTGATTTGGCTCTCTGCCAAATTAGCTCGGCGACTCTCTAAAATTGCACATCACCTCTATCGCCATGGAATTTGGCTTACGTTTTTCACGAGAACTTTGTGCTTAATTCAACCACTACATTAAAGCGTATAAGAGGACGAAGTTTGAAGCTTGAATTCATCATAACGTTAAAATGCTGCCATGCCAAGGTTGGACCCTGCTACTCGAAATATCGTCATTGGCCGTCTCCAGGCCGGAGTATCCCAAAGTGAGATTGCACGAAGTGAAAACGTAAATCAGAGCACAATTTCTCGGCTGTGGAACAGATTCCAGCAGACTGGCTCTACTAATGACCGACCGAGGAGTGGGCGACCTCGCATTACGACTCCTGGACAAGATCGCTACATCCGGGTCTTTCATCTACGGAATCGAACCGTTGCTGCAACAGCTACTGCAGTCGGAATACCTGGATTGAGAAGAATCAGCTCGCAGACAGTCCGCAACCGACTTCGACAATATGGCATTAGACCCAGAAGACCGTATTTTGGAGCAGTTTTGACACCGTTACACAGACGAGAAAGAGTCCGATGGTGCAACAGATTGAGGGGCTGGACATTCCGCAACTGGCGTAGAATCTGGTTGAGCGATGAGTCCCGTTTTCTGCTACAGAAACGTGATGGAAGAATCCGTGTATACCGGCGCAGGAATGAACGTTTCTCTTCCTCGTGTGTCCAAGAAGTGGATAGCTTCGGTGGAGGTAGCGTCATGATGTGGGCGGCGATCTCTAATGACCGTAAAACAGAACTGGTACATGTCCCGGGCAATTTAACGGCTCAAAGGTACAGAGACGAAATTCTCCAACCTCACCTTATGCGCGTAATTGACCGACAGAGGGAGTTATTCCAACATGACAATGCTAGGCCTCACACAGCCCGCTTAACAATTGACTACCTTCAGCAGAACAACATTAATGTGCTACCATGGCCTTCCAAATCACCGGATTTGAATCCGATTGAACACTTATGGGACCAACTGGATAAACGTGTGCGCCTGCGCCAACCTCCGCCTCAGACCCTCGATCAGCTCCGTCAAATGTTACAACAGGAATGACGAACAATTCCACGCAATAACCTAAGAACATTGATTGACTCTATGCCAAGGAGATGCAGAACTGTGTTGGCAGCTCGAGGTGGTCATACACGGTACTAACTTAAACGTGACGGGAAGTGTTCTTAACTGTGATGATCTGACTTTTTTTTCACCAATATCTAAGGTTTGGACTGTAATTTTTTTCAGTTGAAACAATTCTAGTGAATATCTACATTTTTTATTGTAAAATCATAATCCAAAATACATCTACTAAAATCTTAAAAAATCCATTATGCGTTTCTTTTTTTGCAGAGTATATATATATATATATATATATATATATATACTTCATTTACAGTGATGCTGACATATCCCTGGACCCCCACAACTTCACAAGTTTGATCAAGTTACAGAGACTTTAAAATTTAAAAAATACAGCAAAATTTGAGACTTGGATAAAATCGTTAATGTACTCGTGAGCCCAAAGTGATGAAAATTGTGCAAATACTTAAACTAAAGTGTGTATTAAAGAGTTACTCATGTATGATGTGGTTTTTTTTTACTGAAGACAATAATGTTGCATAAAGTTTGTGAAAATGTCAATGTTGATTATTCTTGATTATTCTTCCTAAATGAAATATCGTGGTTGGTCAGTGGATATTTTATAATGGAATACTAATTTTATAACTTTAAACAATGTGTTTGAATTTTTTGTACCAATCAAAATTTAATTTAATCATTATAAATCATGGATGGCTATGAATTTTACATTTTATTAATCATTTTCATAGAAAATATAATGAACACACACACACACACACACATACACACACACACACACACACACACACACACATATATATATATATATATGCAAATTTTTAAATAAGTGTCATGATGGAGCTTTTCATTATTTATTTACTTAACATTTATTTGTGACTTTTGAGTGTGAGTGTCAATATCATTATCCTCTAATAATTAATCTGATTGCTATGTTGATTTTTTTTATATGTTCCCAGGACAAAATTTGAATAATATAATAAATTAGTAATAAATAAATGGAATGGAGGAAAATGTTTAGTGGCTAACTATCAATAAAACTTTATCAATTACAGACTCAGTCACTCTGAAGAATATTACACACTAACAAATTCAAGAGACATAAGCAGCAATTTTTTATATAATTCATTTTGACAACACGATGTTAAATCACGACGGTTCAATATTTTATATTGTATAGCCGAAGGAATTTTAGCCATTTTCGTCTATCTGATGAAGCTTTCTTTTTCGAGAAAAAAGCAAAATTCTTAACATTTTGCACGTATCTGTACCTCCCTCTCTTCCCATCGTCAGATGAACACCCCAGAACTGCATGGAAGTATCCCTTTTTTTGTCGGTATTCGTAACGGACAAAATGTAGCTAATGCTAAAAAATTTTACGGGAAGTTTTTTGGCTTTGTCACGTGATTGGCGTGTCAGAATAAAAACGGTGTTCCGGACGAACTCGAAACGCTTATGTTTAGTGGTAAATTCACAATACCCCTTTTTTATTATTAGCCAGAGCCTTTCCATCTGCCTTCAAAATTCGGGCTTTTACGTACAATTTACTCCTTTTTAATTCAACGTATTCTGCTCCCGAACCAGATACTACGATTTGGATGGGTGTATCGAACACTCCTATGCTAGACATTTGTCTTGCTTCTGTACAGTACACTTTTTCTACCGCTACCTGATTCGTTGGAGACGCAAAAGGCTGAGCTATGTCTTTATTACCACTGCTTAAAAAGGCCATTTCTACTGTTTAAAGATGCTTCTGTAACTGTCAATCTTAAACTCTCTTTTGGTTTTTGATTGTGTTTTCTTGCCTGGTGCTCCTCACTGTTTCTTAACTGACTTCTGTTTCGTTTCTCCTGACGTTTTTCGTTGTTCTGTAGGTTTAGATAACTTTTTTCTCTTCCTCGGATTCTGAGATGTTGCTGACTTCGATTTCTTTGAAAGAATGACAGAAGATTGAGGACGTGGCCTTTTTATACTCCCCTGCACCTTGACAAATGGAACGCCTTTTTGACATCCTTGGCATGTTTCCTCCACGGCAGCTACTTGTGTCATTTGAGTGCTGGCGTGTTGTACTGATTCTAACTGTGAGTGATGTCTCAATGGAATGACATAAGACATAACTTTTCACGCCTCTACCAATTTGTTTAGGCTTGTATCTATAAGGGTTGAACTTTTTCTCTGTCATGTTCTTGTAAAAAGCTTCCCATATTCTGGGATCACTGACATGAGTCTGACTATTCATCATCACAGAACCTATGGAAACTTCTTGAAATGAAGTGTTACGGTCACCGATCCGTCTCAGAAAACACTAAGTTCCCGTCTCTGTCTGTTATTTATATACCAATCTGCTGCATATGGCCGATTTTTACTGGAATGTAATAAGGTAGTGCGTAATTGATATTTTCCGGTTTCTCCTCCAGGTCCAGGTATACGCACCTTAGTTTCCACCAATAAGGTTTTCTTCACAAATATCACAACAATTCAAACAACTAAGATTTCTTCTTCTGGGACGCCATCCAGCTCTCCGAGGAAAATTCTGTCAGGGCAACAGTCCAATATCCGTCGAATTGAATCTGTTTATTCAATTGAACTCGATAACAATTTATTTCGATTTATTGTCAAAATATTAAGGACTGTTCGTAGACGTCAACACCATACGAACGCTCATCTTGAATGAACACATCTTGAAGGGAAAAAGTGTCTTTATTGCTTTTCCAGAGAGCTTTCTGGAATCCATGAATTAAATTTTGTTGGCCATCCTTCCCATTTTACAAACAATTCTTTCGTTTTTCCACGACGCCTCCTTTTAAGTATTTTTCCACTCTATAGGCAACATCCTCTGACTTGACAACTTTTTGAAGCTCAGATTCGTAGAAGGTGTCTTCTATAGGATCGTCTGTTAAATCTTGTACTTTGTATACAGGTATTTGACCCCTTTTGTATCTTTTAATCACTTTGAAAAATTCTTCTGTCCATTTCTTTGATAGTCTCTTTCAAAGGGGTGTTTGAGCTGTGATATCCTGACAGTATCTCAAACTTTTAACTTAAAAAATGGTTTTACTCTTTTTTTCTTTGACTTAAGCTGGTTACCATTGTTTTTCATCAGATCCGATTTTGTCCCCACCTCAGCCTCCGAAAGATAAGCATCGAGTCTTATTTCATCAGCATTCCCCTGGTTGGCAGTGACTGGGTCATTACCACCCAAAGATCTGTGAGGTCTGTTGTAACTTGACCAAATCTTGTAACACATTCACAAATCGGTAAGTTCTGTTTTTCATGGAACAGCGATATATAAGGGTTTTAATGGTACGAATCACTCTCTCCGCATAGTTTTCTTTGGTTTCATTATGTGTATATGACGTTAATTCCTTCTTTTTTCAGAAATGTCTTTACCCAACGATTTTTGAATTCGCCACCTTTATCTGTTCTAAGAATGTATGGTTTTCGTACAGTTTGAAAAACTGATTTTAAACCATCGATTGATTATATATTGTTTAACGTCCCGCTCGAGAATTTTTCACTCATACGGAGACGTCACCATTGCCGGTGAAGGGCTGCAAAATTTAGGCCTATGCTCGGCGATTATGGCCTTTGAGCAGGGAGGGATCTTTAACGTGCCACACCTGCTGTGACACGGGACCTCGGTTTTTGCGGTCTCATCCGAAGGACCGCCCCATTTAGTCGCCTCTTACGACAAGCAATGGGGTACTGAGGATCTATTCTAACAACCCGGATCCCCACGGGGTTTAAACCATCGATAATGTTTTGATGATGTTTAAACCATCGATAATGTTTTGATGATGTTTATTTGTTAAGGGGACTATAAATAAATATCAACTAAATATGTCAATTAATACCAATAAGAATTTGTAGCCGTCGTTATGGGATGAAATATCACTGACGTCGGCTAAGTCACCATCCCACATAGAGTTGATTGTGTTCACTGTCACTTTAGAGCGCGGGAACGTCTTACAAATTGGCTTATAGAGATTATATGGGTCTTCGTTGTTTAAAAATTGTCTTATTTTCCGTCTGCCAATTTTGTATTTGCCTTCCTATTTAACGACTTGATACAATTTTTCGGGACTTGCAAATGTTCCCGATTTACCGGGAGTGTAGAAGAGCGCCTTAAAGTAATCCGTGTAGTTTGACATACTGGGATACACTCATGCTCTATCTTTGATTGTCACGTTTTATATTCAAAATGCAGACAACTAATTGCAATTCCTGTTTTTAATTTTCGGATTGTTAGGATGTTTGTTTATAGCCGCCTGAGCAATTTTTCAGCTATCCGGGATTGTTAGGATAAAAAACAATCAGACATGAAGTGATGTATATACAATTATTCTTAGCAATAGTTATTTTGGTTGCTTGTCTTTCTAACTGAATGCTGTTGTAAGTTCAATGCTGTCAACAATACTCCATAGTAAATTTGTACTTTTTTCCATTTAGTTCTTTGATCACGCTGGTAACGTACTTTCCCACGGTTTCCTTACAATACAAAATATTGCTTATAACCCCCTTTTTTGTTTTATTTTTTAAGCATTTTCCATAAAACCTTTCAAATTTTATTTATGATGAGATTTATAGAAATGCATCCACGTGTTATGTATAACTACTTTAAAATATGAAAAAAATTGGGTCAGCCAAAGCGAATAAAAAAGGCGCAAATTTTTCAATATAGAGGTGATTCCAGACGGACCCATGACGTCTTGACCCCCAAAACACCCCAGACTACCCTGGTTACTACTGCTAAAATACTAATAATTTTATTCAGGAATATTAGAGAAACAATCATTTTGGTTCAGCCACTCAGAAGCTACAGAGACCTCATTAAAGTTCACTCATTCCAAAATATAAGACTACATTTTATAAGGACCTGTTTAGGAATGTTTATGCTATATCTGCTGATATAGAGTAATACTATTTTTAGAAATGAAATTGAATGGCCCTTTGCTCAACAGAACTCAATTATGTTATATCTTCTGGTATAGCATAAAACTATTTTTAGAAATTAACTTAACCTTTGCTAAATAGAGCTATGGTGGGGGAGCAGAAACATGTAGATATATTTATTGACAAAAAGATGAAAAAAAATCTTGCTCTTTTTAAGGCTCTTCAAAGAAACCAGGATATGATGGAAAATACATACGAGGGAAACCTAAAAGAGGTTTGCAAATATTTTGAAACAATTATCACATGCACACACGAGAGAGTAAAAGTTAGACTTAACGTGTGTAATATTTTCAGTGTTAGTCAAATTGGTAACAGAACAGTTTTTAACGTGGTTCCACCGTCGGAATACGTCATGAATATCGAGATGGAGATCGTATGACGTAACAATGATCGGGTTTATAATCGCGACCGTTCTCTATTTTAAAATTTCTTTGCGATTGTTAGATCCGGGAAATAAAATGGCACGCTAAACAAGATTTACCATGACAAAGAATGACAAAAGTCGGTTTTTGAAAGCATCATGTCAGCGACAAAGAGAAAGATTTGCGAAAAGAAGAGACGCGTGAAAGAAACGTTGTACTGTCACTAATACCGAATCATCTAAAGAGCCTATCATTGGAACTGATCATAGTTGTATCATAGGAGTCGGGAGTTTTATCTGTAAGGACCTACCTTAAGCAACAATAGATAAAATGAAATTTCTTTCTTTTATATAATTTAAATGATATTTTTTTCTTTAATACAATACCAAATGCACGGCATCAGTGGACACAAGATGAAAAAGCAGCCCTATTGAGAAAGTTTAATAAGGCTATTTCTTTAGGGGAAACACCTAGCCAGCTGGATTGTTTTTTGAAATATAGCTTGTATGGTATAAATAGGTCTCTGTTATAGTTTCAGAAAACGTATGACTTACCGGAAATTAAAGCATCGACTTCCGGTTTTTAAAGGTAACACTTCCTAATATTGCTCTTTCTTTTTCCTAAATTTCTCGCTTACAAAGTAAGTGTTCGATATGATTTTCTTATACATTATTGACACTATCCATCTTTAGTATAACGTAGATTTTTTTTTCAAAGTTCAAATCCGTTCGTGAAATATATTGGATTTCCATCTTTAGAAACAGTAAAAGATCTCAGAAAATCTTTACTAGTAATGGTCTATTTCTGTAGTAGGCGAGTCCAATGCTGTTGAATTTGCAAGTCGTCGTTTAAGTTCGTCTCCAGAAGTGAACCAACAAAAACAAAACAAAACAAAAAAAATTTAAATTTCAAGTTTATGGTTATGAAGCAAAACTGACATGGAATGGAGTAGTGTAGCGGAAGACCTTATTTGTTACTAGTAATGAATTCTAGTTATAAAGGTCTTTTGTTTTCAATGAAACTTTCATGAAAGATGCAGAGTAGGAAGAACTAAATTCTTTTTTCTTTTCTCGCCAAATTCACTTCCGGTTGCGAGTTACGGTCAATTTGCTGTATTGAAAACGGCATTTTGTCCGGAAGTTTTCTCCTAAACGGTTAAAGATATAGTTTTGAATCTTTCAGGGATGATAGATGGTGACTTTCAGATCTGACATAAGCATTTTATTTTTGTTGCCGTCACTTCCGGTCGTCACCGGAAGTGAACGAAAGAAACGTATTTCAAATTTACGCGTTTAAAACAAAAGGTGAATGGAATAAATAGGTCTCCTTCGTAGTTTCAGAAAATATGAGACTCACCGGAAGTTATCACAGTAACTTCCTGTTTTAAAGAAAAACTTCGTAACATCGGACTTTCTTTTCATATAATTCGCTTATGAATTAAGTTTTTGATATGAATTTCACATATTATGTTATTGTCATTATCTATCTCTAGAGTATAGTCAAACAATTTTTAAAAGGTCACTTCCGTTCGTGAGATATATCCGATTTCCGTTTTTAAATTAACATCTTGTCCGGCAGTTTTTCTAAGCAGTTAAATATAGGGTATTGAAACTTTCAGGAATTATTGATCGTGATTTGTAGATGTGACATAGTCATTTCAGTTTTGTTGCCATCACTTCTGTTCGTCACCGGAAGTGAACGAAAGAAACGTCAAATTTCAAGTTTATACTTTTAAAACAAAACTTAGATGGAATAACCAAGTCTCTTTCGTAGTGTCAGAAAATGTGGCATTTAAGGAAATTAAAAACAGCAACTTCCGGTAAAAGCGGATTTCTAAGGGAATAATGCACAAAATATTAATGTTTTCTATCTCTTAAACGAGAAATATTTTGTAAAATATTATACAACATAAATTTGTTAGAATATGACACTAAACAATATGCCATCTTAAAATTTTGTCTGTCATTCACTTTTAAGTGTCCCGTGGGTATCCCGGTTATAAAAGATCCTCAGTACCCCTTGCTTGTCGTAAGAGGCGACTAAATGGGGATGAAACCGCAAAAACCAAGGTCCAGTGTCATAACAGGTGTGGCACGATAAAGATTCCTCTATGCTCAAAGGCCATACGCGCCGAGTATTGGCCCAAATTTTGCAGCCCATCACCGGCAATGGTGACGACTCCATATGAGTGAAAAATTCTCGAGCGGGACGTTAAACAATATATATTCAATCAATCACTTTTAAGTAGTTACGGGAATGGCCCTAAAACAAACATTTTCCTATATTTTGTCGATAAAACAAGTGTTGTTTGGTTTATTTAGCTTGATAATAATTGAGTATAGGTAAAGAAACAAAAATTCACTGCGATAAAATTTATACACAAATTTAAAACAAACGGTATGCACGACATATCAAATTCACGTAATCGACTTTATTTCAATCGCGATTTATTTATTTATTTTGACAAAGTATGTATTGCAAACAATGCGAATGAAGAAAAATTGTTTTTAGCCCAAGTTCCTTGAAAATAAGAGAAAAAGTGCTCATAAAAGACGAAAAGGAGAAATAGGTCATTTTATACTCCCTTCTTGGCAGCCATCTTTTTACGAATAGAATCTCAAAGAAATATCATGGAGAATTTCTAGCTATCTAATGCACTCATCCCATATTTCAATGAAACATGACCTGCTCTATATATTGAAAAATATATTTTACTAAAAAATTGTAAATGCCATGAATTTAACATATATTTGAAACATGCTATTAAAAAAATTGAACATTCATCACAAGTATAAACCCATTTTCCCCTCTATCTCAAATATTCTGACAAATTACCATCAGATCTGGCTGTCATGTTTAGTGACTTTTTTGTACAGAAAATTTCACGTATTCGCAGCTCCATTACATGCGACTACCACCATCCACTTGTAGAACTACCAGCACTCGGAGACGAAACCGAACTTGGTCATTTCCAACATGTTACTGTAGATCAAGTAACGAAGTTGATAATGTCATCTGCCAACAAGAGCTGTGAACTTGACCCTCTGCCCACATCTCTTGTGAAGCAAGAGGTCACAACTCTCGCTCCCATCATCACGTCCATCATAAATAAGTCACTTGAGAGTGGTTCCTTCCCAACATCTTTTAAAGGAGCTATTGTGACACCACTTCTGAAAAAGGCTTCACTAGACCCTGATGTACCAAAGAACTACCGGCCAGTGTCCAACCTTGCATATGTATCCAAGTTAATTGAGAAGGTTGTAGCAGCACAGATACATACCTACCTCAGTGAGAATGATCTACTCGAGCCATTCCAAAGTGCTTACCGTCAGGGACATAGTACTGAGACGGCACTTCTGCGAGTTCACAATGATGTGGTTTGTGCCATTGGAGAGCAGAAAGCTGTCTTGCTAGTGCAGTTGGACCTATCGGCTGCCTTTGATACTGTGGATCATTCACGCTTGCTACAAATAATCAAGGACCTTGGAATTAAGGACACTGTGCTCATGTGGTTCGCGTCCTATCTTACCAATCGGACCCAGATTGTCAAAGTGAAGGGGGCAAAATCTGGTGCCACTGAGTTGGGCTGCGGTGTCCCCCAGGGATCGGTCCTTGGGCCTGTCCTATTCAACATCTACACATCATCCCTGGGGACCCTTCTCAGAAAGAACAATGTCTTGTACCACATGTATGCTGACGACAATGAATTGTATATCAGCTTTAAAGTTCAAAAGGTTGCTCTTGCAGTCAGTCAGATGGAGTCTTGCTTGAGGTCAGTTCAAACCTGGATGGCTCAACATCACCTCAAGATCAACACAGACAAGACCGAGGTGCTAGTAATATCCTCAAAACAAATGGCATCTAAGCTGCACATACCATCACTGCAAGTAGGAAACGATTCTATCACTCCTGTTGCTAAGGCCAAGGGAGTTGGTGTAACAATTGACCAACACTTAACCATGGAGGCACATGTATCATCAGTGTGCAGAGGTGCCTTCATCCACCTTAAGAACCTGAGCCAGCTGAGAAGATATCTAGACAGGGAATCGTTAGAATATGTTGTCCATGCCTTTATAACAACAAAGCTGGACTACTGTAACTCTCTCTTTTGCGGCTTACCATCAACGCAGATCCAGCGGCTTCAATCTATCCAAAATGCTGCTGCCAGAATCATCTCAGGCACCAGCAAATATGATAGAATTACACCTGTACTACGCTCTCTCCATTGGCTTCCAGTTCAGCAAAGAGTCATCTTCAAGACATTGGTGTTGGTGTACAAAACAGTACATAACACAGCCCCATCCTGTCTGCAAGAACTCATAACACCTTATGCTCCCTCCAGAATACTGCGGTCCAGTGACCAGAGCCTACTACGAGTGCCATTTACCACCTCAACGGTGATTCAAACTCGAGCCTTTAGTGTTGCTGGCCCTAAACTGTGGAACGCTCTTCCGTATGATATCAGAACTGCCACTAGTCTCTGTACCTTCAAATCTAAATTAAAGACTCATCTGTTCACATGCTACAACTAATCTGGGACCTACTATGATCTGTTTTTATATACCTCATTTCACTCATTTTATTGTTGTTTAAATAGCGTTTAGAGCAGTATGGACTTTACGCTTTACAAAATAAATTTATTATTATTATTATTATTATTATTATTATTCTCAAATATCTGTATCTCTTCTTCCTTCTAAACTTATTGTAACAAAAGGTTTTTTTTTCTTCATTTTTTTGTTGTTGATAGTTTGATATATCCTTAACCACACACAAAAAGTTTAGGAAATATATTTAGGGAAAAGCTACTATGTTGGGGCTAAAACACTATTTATTGATGAAAAATCGTCAAATATTGGAAGTTTCTATTAAAATCTGTTTCTTTTGATACTTTTTTATTTGCATGATATTTGGATATACTGTAGCAATGTATCCTTAGACAGAAAGAACAAGTTCAGTTAAAATGTTGAAGGGATATGTTATTTTGAGGGGGAAAATTTGTTGATGAAAAATTGTCATAAATTGAAAATTGCAATTAAATCTGTTTAAATTAACGCATCCTTTAACAGGTAAGACAAATTAGAAAAGATATTGAAGGGAAATCTGTTATTTTGAGGCTAAAACACCATTTATTGAGGAAAAATCGATGAAAATTCCAATTTAAGTCTATGTTACAATGGAAACATGATTTGTATCATATTTGGATACACTAATGTATTTATCTGATAATAAATTTGACAAGTTTAGAAAAAAAATAGTAAAGAGAACGTTGTTATTTTGAGGCTAAAAGATCATTTACTGGTGAAAATTGGAAATCTAGTTTGAACCTATACTTCAATTAAAATGCTTTGATTTGTATCATATTTGTATAATTCACCATATCCTGTAACAAAGATAAAAAAAAACCAACAACACATTAATGAATAGGAATGGGGATGCTATATGATTTAAAAAAAATTAAAATCTCACTTTTGAGTGAAAAGCGACAAAAACTGAAACTCCATTTGAATTTTTTTTTTTTTTTTTTCGATTTTTCCTGCCGAACACCATTAACAGTTTTCAAGCTGGTTTCTTTCTTATGGAAAGCCGTAACGTACCCCCACATTATTATTATTTTTCCCTATATAAAATACCCAAATTATAATCTCTCACAAAAATTAAAAATTTCCCCTATTTGCTGACATTATTATTATATCGCAGCGATAATAATAATCTCTCCCGGTTTTCAAACACCAAATTATAATTTCATCACAAAAATAAAAATATCCTTCATCATTTAGCTGCTATTATAATTATATTGCCGCAATAATTATAAACTGATCCTGGTTGCACATTATCTTTAGAAATATAATATTTCCACCACAATAATAATCAGCATCGCCAACAATAATCTTGTTTAGCTGCTCGTTATTTTTATTCGGATCCTAATCTGTACAGACAATAATAATCTTGACAATTCAAAAAGACGACATTATTATTTAGACGCTTGAAAAAGAAAACATTTATCTGAATCGGATTCACAATAATAAGAATGTGCTTCACGGGCAGATGAACACAACCCATTGTCTCGCGCGAAAGTGGACGAAATGAAAGAGACGTATTCTGTAAATAGAATTTTTCCGGAATGCTAGTGCGTAATGGCGGCAAAAACAAACGAAGCGCAGACGTTGAAGGAAAAACTCTTTTCCTTTCTTTCATAATGCTATGGTGGATAAAAAAATGAAAAATGATCAACAGTGATCAATCGCATAAATCCCATGAAGAATACAAAATTATGAGTAGGGAAAGCATGAACCCCTAAACACACCAGAGGTGGGATCAGATATGAGATTGTTACCATTATCTATGCTTTTGAATAAAATATGCAAATCTGAAGCAGTTAGGTGTATCACAACTCCATTACCATTGAAATGGTCACTATAATTTTGTACATCCCAAACTTGATATTGTAAAGTTTTTTTATTAAATTGACATACATGAAAGGGGAGTGGGGTTAAGGCCGTAGTGGGTACCGGTAGTGTTATGATGAAAATAGGAGGAATGCAATGCTTGATTAGATTTGGTGAAAGGAAGTATAATGATAGTGATAATTAAACAATTAGATTAAATCCAATTGATCAATAAGTGTTTATACCAGAACTAATTATAAAATGCACAGGTGCTGTATCTACTTGTGTGTGTTTGAGCAGTTTGAATTAACAAATTAAGGTACTAAATATAATTGTAACGAATAAAGGTGTAATTTTTTTTTTTTAATCATGTTAAAGATTATATTAAGCTATAAATATAATAAGTAAATTTTGTAAAATTCCAGCATGATAAAGTTGTTTTGTGGAAGTTTCCTTAAACATGAAGAAGGTAAATAAGCTATTTTGGACCCACTATCAAGTATCTACCATATTGCTTTTTTAACCATGGCATTTGACTTGAAGTTGTTTTTTAAAGGAGATTTAAATTTAAGTACATAATGTGCATCACATGCAATTTTAATGATTTGATCTTCCATGAAGGCTGATGATTTTTTTTAAAAACAGCATGAAAGACAAACATTACTTCGACTTAGGAAAATGAACAACAAAATAGGTATTTTTACATAATTTGGTGTACAAAGAAATCTCATAGCAGGAGATTGTAACTGTCTTGTCCAGTGTATTTGTTTCTCTCTTCATTTTCATCAGAATAAACATCATCTCTAACACTGAAATATGTCTGTGGAATGGAAATTTAAGTTTGTTTCAAAATTATTTCAACTTTAGATATTAATATCCTGGAAATTGTTGGTAATGATACATGTTACAACCCAATCACTACTTATGGAAATGTGGGCAACCTCAGCAAATCATCAATATTTTGTGGTAATGAAGAGGAATAAGTTATTATAAATCTGTGACAAAGAAAAGATCTTTAGATCTACCCAGATAAGATTCAATAAGAATCGAAGGTCAAGATCATAATGGAAACACAAAGTCACTGCATTTTCAAGGCATGTTGATATGAAAAAAAAAAATTATAAAAAAAAATCCTCCAGTAATATCCACACTTTGCTTATATGTGAAATCAGAGGGCAGCCTCAATATTCAGACAGGTGGAAACCAGTGTAATTCAAACTGCAACTCAAAATACCAAAGAAAAACAAGGAAGGGCATTGTCAAATCAGCAGCTTATGTGTTGTACAAATCATCCATGAAGCATGCAATGGGAAGGTGACAGCCAAGTATATAAAAATTCCACACTCGCTCCATGTAATGTCACTTAAACAATATAAGTATTTATTTATTTTAAAGTCAGAAATTCTGAACAGGTTTTAACTTTGAAGTTTAATTTCAGGAAACAAAGTGATTAAGCCTCTTGACCTTTCAAATAACATTTCCAGAAAATTGATGATCAATGAAGAAATAGTTGGGAATGCAACCCAGATTTCCTTCCACTTAAAAAAAAAAAGGAGGGGGGGGGGGCACACTGTAAAAAGCAAAAGAAGAGGACTTAAAGAACTTCTAAAGTCTTTTTTTTTTTATTACAAAAAAATATATGCTGAAATATCTAGAAAGAAAAATTTACCGAATTATTTAGTGAATGCAATGTCATAAAACTTTGATTTTCTTTATCATTTTTTGTAAATTACAGAAATGGGAGACAAGAAATCCAACATCTGGGAAAGTGGACACAGCAGGATTGTCTCATCACTCGATCAGTAGCATCATATCCGCCATTGCAGTTGGTTCCTCTCCAACAACCAAAATATATGCCCACCAACAGAAAACAAATTGTGTATGCATTTTATAATTCTTGATATTTGCATTAACTAAACTGATAATCCATTGATAGTGCATTATTTACAACCACATCTGTGAGATAGCATTAGTGTGGACACCAGAAAGGAAATGGGCACAAAGAGACCCAAAACAGCCTGGAGAAGGAGAGTAGAAGCAGAAAGAAGTGTAGGATGGAGAAGATGGAATGAGGTCAAGATAGTAACCTTATGTGCCTTTTGGTGTGCAGAAAACCAAGTGCTTAGTAATGTCTAGATTGTTGGAAATGGGATGACCTGTAATATGAATGGATGTGCTGAACCCTGCATGGAAAAACTATACTAAGACCATCATGTATTTGAATAGATTTATATTTTGCTATGAAAAACTTGTATTTATACTGTTGCTTATACTTATTAACAGCTCATATGAACCTAATGAAAAAGTGTGTGTACAATGGTGTGTATTAAATCTATAATTAACAAAGTATGTATCTCAATTTACTTCAATTGAAAATTTTCAATCCACTACTTTATTTCTCTAACCAGTACATATATATGAAAACATACATGTAAGTAACCACCTTAAGGATGGATTTTTCTCATATTCATTGAAAAGTTGGTGTCATTTTATGCTCACAGTTATTAGTATCCATTATTTGATTAATTTGTTCAGTGTTAATGAGTTTGATTTCATAGAATAGGTATTTTTAGACAAAATATATCTAAACTACAGAGTCCCTGTACATTTAATAGGTTGTGATATGTGTGTGGAAATCTTTTCCAAGATAAGCACATATTAGCACATTAGTTTTAATGATGTATATCTTGTGACTATGGAAGGAAATATGTTCAGAACAAAATGTGTATCTTGAAGAATTGTTGCCTTTGAATATCTATCATTCATTGAACTGCATGAATTATATACAGAAAAATATCCCTTTTATTGTGTTGAATGATGTTGTCAGTGGGTGAATTTAAGACTGGGCAAAACCATTTTCTCTTTTATCTTTCTTTTAATACTTCTGTGTCAGTGAGAATTTTAAACGGGTGAAACCATTTGCAATATTATTACTGATCAATGTAGTTAGTGATATCCTGTTATTGTTATATTAAATCTATTTCAGGACTTTACATTTGTACATTTTACAATACAATATTCTGCACTGTGGTATTAAATTCCCCAAACCTAATTCAGGAGTTATTGTCATTAGCAGCAAGTTTATTATAATATGTTATGGAGTTTGTTAATTTGTTAAGAAACTTCACTGTATGTTATAATGAACTTGTTCAACTTAAAAAAATCTTGCTGGACTCTTGGTTTAAGATTAAAAGTATTTTTGAATTTGTGTCTCCCAAGGAATTCCTTATAAACAAGCTTTACTTCATCATGATTACAGTATATAGATTCGTGTGCATTTCATTATATTAGACTTTCTCATTTTATTACATTTCTTGCAAGTTGCTATGAAAAAATTGATGGTCTTTAAAAGCATGCACAAAGAATGTGTGTGTGTGTGTGAGAGAGAGAGAGAGATGCAAAATAGTTTTAAGCATATTAAATTTATTTTCCACTCCAGCAATGTTCACTCATATTGGAAATGATATGGCGATCTCGATATAAAGTACAAGAAAGAGATGGAGTACATCGCCACGCGTCCGACAAGTGATATACGCCCGCTAGGAATCGTTCCGTGAAACAACAGATGTCAATTTAGTAAGCTTTGCAATATCAAGTTTGGGGGTGTACTAAATTATAATGACTATTTCAATGTAATGGAGTTATGATACACCTTATAGCTTCAAATTTGCATATTTCATTCAAAAGCAAAGATAATGACAAGTCACATACTTAATCCCACCTCCGGTGTGTCTAGGGTTCCATGCTTTCCCTACTCATAATTTTGTATTCTTCATGGGATTTATGCGATTGATCACTGTTGGTCATTTTCATTTTTGCATCCACCATAGCATTACGAAAGAAAGGAAAAGAGTTTTTCCTTCAACGTCTCCGCTTCGTTTGTTTTTGCCGCCATTACATACTATCATTCCGGGAAAATACTATTTAAAGAATACGTCTCTTTCATTTCGTTCACTTCTGCGCGAGGCAATGGGTTGTGTTCATCTGCCCGATAGCACATTCCATTCGAAACTGGTGGTGTTCATCTACCCTTGTAGCACATTCTCAAAGTATCATTAAAAACAAATGCTTTAGTGAAATGTTGCAATATTATTCTACATTCATGTGTATTTAAAAGGTATACAAGTAAATAAACTATTAAAGTACATTATATTACGAAAGTTTAGCAGCGTACTCGGGGCCTCCGTGGCCGAGTGGTTAGAGCATCGCTCTCAAAACCACAAGGCCTCTCACCTCTAGTCGGCGTGGGTTCGAATCTCGCTCGGTATATGTGAGAAAGTTTGCCAGTTTGGTTTCGGAAGGTCGGTGGTCTCTGGACGCCACCATAACTGAAAAATTGTTGAGTATGGCGGAAAACAACAATCAATCAACTAATTTACTCCGTTTAGTAGGCCCTAGTATTCCAAATAGTAAACATATTTTTGTCAAGCGCGGCCCATTCCCGCAAGGTTTATGAGTATACTTAATTTATTTCAAATATTTTTATATATTATAAAATTCCTCGTTCCACATATGTGCGGAAACAGAATGAAAAATGTATAAATTAGCGGAGACATTGCGATTTTAATAGACTCTATTCACGCATCAGCTATTACAATCCCAAAACGAGGCTGACCTGACAAAAGCGGGCCTGGCGACAAAGTATGAAAGCGCGGTCCTACGAAATTGAAAGGCAGTCAGCGTAGGCGCGATTTCTAGCATCTGTGCCAGAGATGAACGATGCAATAACCACTATGTGGGACAGCAGTTCCCAGGTCCTACAGAAATCACTTTAAAAATGATATATAGTAAATTTGCGAAAGGTTGGGTGCACGAAATTGAAGGTTTGTTTATGTTTTCCGAAGGCTTCGCACTTGGCATAAATGAAACTGTTTACATTGAATACGTTACAACTACTGCGATTTCTTGAATGACAGGCAATAAAAATACATCATATCTAGTGCAGAGAATATATATCAGTAATAATTTATATAAAATCTAGCGAAAGAAAAAGATATTTCGCCCTACATCACAACATAAGTGGACGTGGCTTAGGATTTCAGCTGTCTTGTATCCGATTTATTAGGAGCCATTTGCCATTAATCATTGAAAATATCTATGCAAATATACACACTTTTCATTTCTTTAATATTTGAATAAAATGTTGAAATTTTCCATGCACACCCCATTTATAAAAAAATATTGATCGTTTTTTGACTAATATGTATATATATATATATATATATGTGTGTGTGTATAAACACATGCACATGTATGTGCAAGGTTTTACACACTCAAAGAAAATGTATAATTTTGACTATCATGATTAATCAAGCCATTTGAATATTCCCATCAAGCTGTTATAATTAACCTAATGTGGACCTGATAAATATATTGTATATCTGCAAGTACATATTTTGTTGATATACATAATAATGGGATGTTTCCCCCCCCCCCCCCCCCCCCCCCCCTTTTTTTTTACAACAAATATTGATTTGGAATCCAAAATGGTCGAGTATTTACCTGAAATTCACATGCACCCCCTCCCTTTCCGAAACCATGACTATGCCACTGTTTAACATCACTTTGATAGATGTATCAACAAACTCTAAATACATACATCCAGCACTTTAACAAGATTCCCTATATATATATAAATCAGAAGCCTCAGTGCCATGGATATTATTCTATTTATTAAACATTCATTATCAATTATAAAGGGCTAATGCCTCCGACAGCACTGGTGACCAACCCTTGCTTTAATACTTTGCTTTAATCACATGGATGTTAAACAGAATATGATTAAACTATAATATGACATCTAAATCACTATCTGAAATTTGTACAAGGTTCAAAATTTAAGTACAAAGTATACTAGTATTGAATGATTTGCTAATTACAACCTACATGTTCTTCTACAGCATTTTTTTTTTTCCTTTTCTTTTTTAAATGCCCATTTTCTATTGTATTATTTATACAAATGTAAACCCAAACTATATGTGCATATATAATAGTATTTTTTTAAACTATAGTTCCCAGTTTGATAAACATGAATATCACAGACTTCTATAGAGTATGCTGTAAATATACATGTAGAATAGTGTAAACTATTGCAAAAGATTATTTAGGATTAAGTGTTGTAATACCCAAAAACAATACAAATGCCTTTTTCTTCTGGCAATTTCTTGCTCTATAGACACAATTCCAACATTTACTATATGTACTGTGTACAAAGCTAGACAGTGTTCTTCCGGCATATCAAGTAAGAAACTATAAACAGTTGTAATTTCATTTTCCTGATTATCTCCCTTTCAGTGGGTGAGGAACCTTTATAGAATTATGAAAGTCTTTTTCTCAATGATGCTCATTGGCAAATTGGTTGAAATTAGCTTGGTGGTATTCGAGAAGTTGAAAATGTGAAAAGCTTACAGACAACAAGTGATCAGAAAAGCTCACTTGAGCTTTCAGCTAAGCTCAGTCGATTGATTGATTGTTGTTTTCCGCCACACTCAACAATTTTTCAGTTATCTGGTGGCGTCCAGTTTATATTGGTGGAGGAGAGAACCCTGGTACTATATATTCGGGAAGAGACCACCGATCTTCCGAAAGTAAACGGGCAAACTTTCTCACATATATCGGCGCGAGCAAGATTCGATCCCGCGGCGACTTGAGGTGAGAGGCCTTGTGATTTTGAGCGCGATGCTCAGTCAAAATGTAACATCAAAGAAATTAGTATGTAGATGTACTAGAGTCTCTTTCTGAACATAAATAAAATGTTCTATCAAAACCAACAGAATGCATAATAAAGCTTCTCCAGAGTTTTTAAATAATCTTTTTATTACCCCAGCAGCTACTAGTACATTGTAGTATGAATATTCTTATAGCCAAGGTTGGGGAGCCTTGGGTTCTATAAGTTAATTTACAAGAAAATATAATGTTTTGACAGAAGGTTCTCTGCTTTGAGGACAACATTCATATTCCTATTCATCCTAGACATACAACTGATGAGTGTGGTGAAGTTTCAAGGATTGTGTTGATGATGTTGTCCTTTGCTTCATGTTTCTTCTCTGTGGAAAAAAAAATATATTGATAAATAAACGATTTGCAAATAATTTTTGTGAGACGTGAGGTAATTAAAAACTTACTAAGCATAGATCTAAATTGCGATACTTGACCTACAATTGGTGACATCCCCATGCGAGTGAAAAATTCTCGATGGAACATAAAATGACTAAACACCAAATTAATTTACACAGGTAGTTACTATTATATCAAAACCCCAGATAACTGTGACCTTTGTTAAAACTTTCTACATCTGCCTTTAGAAATATTAAAACTAAAATGTTATTTCAAACAGCAATTTGTGACCAAAGACATTATTCTGGATCATCCATTAAAACAAGGAACTTTATTTCTATTAAACTATTGACATTCTGCAAAACACAACAATGTACTACTAAACAGCAGATACCTTGAACTATTTTACCTGTCTGTGTTTCCACTACATCTTCTTTGAAATGTCTGGAACTCATAAGGATGAACTTATATCTACAAAGTATTTATGAAATTGAATATCTCAAATTATCATAAGTTTGTATTTTAAAAATACATGCTATGCAGGATTCTTATTAATTTTAGAAGTAACAGGAATTAAAAATACAAGAGGTGTCAAATATGTAAGGGCTTAGGGGGATCAACAAGCTCCTCTGAATTTTTATAAATGTTTTGCAAGCTACTCTGTTGCAATATTTGATTGGAAATAGAAAAAAAGTCACTTGCCATAACTTTCCTTTGTCCACTCCCCCATTTTGTACATTCAAATCACGAAATGTTTAAGAAAAAAATTATGAGTACGACTTCCCCTGGTGCACTACCACTTAAACCTGCCCATCCACCCACTCAAGATCATAGAAAGCAGGAATATGAGAAGACGAGAGCTTGGGCAGAACTGGCTTACTAAAACTAGGTCATACTTTCCTCTTGCTAGATAATATTATTCCATAAGATAAATATCTTCATTTCCATGACATAGTAGTAACACTTTTTGTGCCATACTATTGGACGATATCGCCGATTTTAGCCAGGGGTGAGTGACTTTGGGCATCATGCACTTAAGAAAGGGAGGGGTCTCTACATTCAGCAAATCCGGATGTTTCTCAACATGTATGAATTAAATAATATACATTAAAGAGTGAAAATAAAACATTATTGTAATACGATAAGTAAACGCATGCAGTTTCACTACAGAAAGTGTGAAACATCCCACGCGAATCTGAGAACATTAACAGCTGATGAATGTAAACAACTGTCAATGCAATTTTCAAAGCACAGGCACGATAAATTAAAAATATTCACGTCAAAAATGAATGAAAATATACGGAAATATTTTCAAAATTTTATTTCAGTTATTATTTTTTGATGTCTTATAGAGGAATTTTTGTAATGTCGAGAAAACCTATCAATCATTCGCGACAATGCACCAGATGGTAGTTTGCGAATTTATGGAAGAAGAATCCTGCGTCAAACAAGTGAAAAACGTGCATGGAAGTTGAGCCCTTCGTCGCGTCAAGTCATTATAATCCACTTTTTCTCAACACAAGGATTCTTTGGAAAAGAATGAAACGATGTTGCGTTGCCTTGACGGCTGTCCTCGTCACACTACGGGAAGCAATAATTAGTCGCCGAGCTTGTTTTCTGTACATCATCTGTTTCTCGTATCCACACACACGTGATGTTTGTCAAGTCAGCCTCGTTTTGAAAACGAACTTAGTCGCGCGCATGAATAGAATCTATTTATGTCGCTGCTTTTACCCCCGCCGCTATAGCTCAAATTCCATACATTATAAGTTCTCCGTGAATACTGTCCCCTACGAATGATGAAACTGGAGTTGTAGCATAACGGAAATACAAAGCTGGGCTACCGGAGCCTAAACCGCACATAACCGGATATGGAACCAGTTAGTTTGTATACGGAAATGACGTAATAAAATAGTGCCAACAATATAATGAAAAAGTTAAATTGTTATATGAATACCTTGAAAACGCACAAATAAATACGATAAAATATTACGTATAGACCTAATTTTATATTACTTAAAGAAAAAATCTCTCTCTCTTTCTCTATACACACATCTCTATCAAACTGCGGAGGAATCTATTAGAAAAGTCCCGGAAGCCATAATACTGGAAATGGAAACGAGTACTTAAGTTGTGTTTTCCTGTCTTAAGGGGATATTGAAAGTCTACTAAGAATTAGCAACGAAAAAAGAAGGGGGAAAAGAAAGAATAATCTTGCCGATATCTGTTATGTATATTATCTTAAAGTTCATATTGGTATTAGGGCTCATTTCGAGTTCTAAGACAGAAGCAAATAAGTTGAAGAAGGTCCAGGTATGTTGATTTTCGCTTCTCCATTGTCACATAAGGAATTCACTTATACAGTAAAAACCAATGGTATTTACTCTTATGCTGTGTGTAGTAACGATAGACATAGACTGTTGTTGAATTTTAGCAACACTTGAAAGTCAAACTTCAGTGGACTGGTTCACGATCCCCCCCCCCCCCCCCCCCCCCCCCCTAAATTTTGGGTTTTTTGTTTTTGTTATTTTACTTTTAATGATTAAAGTTTACTGTCAAATGTGTTTATAAGGTTTCACACGCACACACACACAAAATTAAGGTTATACATAATGAAAGAAGCAAATGTCAGACACATCGGCCCAAAGACCTTTCGTCCAATGACATTTCAGTCCAAAAACACTTCGCCCCAATTTTTGAGACAATTCGGCCCAATATTCTTTTTGTCCAAGACACTTAGGCCCATTTTTTGTTTGTTTTTATATTATTTTATTTATTATTATTTTTTATTTCTTCTTCACAACATCATAGTACATTTATAATTTTGGCCCAATATCATTTCTGCCCAGACATTTCAGTCCAGGTTTTATATATCACACATGTTTTGCTTCCAATAATATATAGTACATTGACACTTTGGCCAAGAGACAGAGACACTTCGGTCCATTTACCCACCCCCCCCCCCCCCCCCCCCCCCCCCTTCCACTTATATATTACACATATTTTTTCCTATAATATATAGTACATTGACACTTAGGCCAAGAGACACTTTGGTGCTATCTCTCTCTCATTGGAGTGTCTTATATTAGATATATCTATCACCCGTACTTACGACTCTGTCCAGATAGTAAGTACATTTGACACTGTCTTTATAACATTACTAATAAAGTCACATGTTAATGAATTCATATTCAACTTTTTCGTATGTTGTATCATTTCATTCTTGTTTAATCCTTTGTAATTGAATTATTATATTGAAGCAAAAGTCAGTTATGAATGAAAGAATACTAGTAATTATTACTATAATATAGCATATATCATTTTATTTACATTATGGAAATAAAAGTAATAGATCAAACCATCAATATTTACAATCAAGCATTCACTTAAACAGTCTGACAAACATCACTGCAATCTTTTTGAGCATTTTCCTCCCAGACACTTCTCCAGTGTCAAGTTGGTCCCACACACGGGAAAATCCCTCCTTGATGCCACTTCCTTACATTTGTCTTCATCGTAAGCTATCCTCAGTGAGAAGGAGAACTTGCACAACAACTAGTTTGGTCTTCTCTACCAGCATATGCACCAACAGATAGAAAGGAAGATGTAATTTTCTGGCAGCATGGTTCAGGCGTTGTTGCCATCCGTCATCATTGTTGGTGCGGGCAACTTCATTGTAGACACTCCACTGGAATGGCTGTCATATAATGATCAAAATGCCTAATATCCAATGGAATTGATAAATGCAAGTCTTTATTTTACATTTGGGCCGAAGTGTCAATGTACTATAAATGATGTTGAATTGGGAGTTAATGGGTGATTGGACAAGTGCTTTTTTATGTAAAGAATTCTCCAATTAATAAAAAGAACGATTGGTGAAAAGGTTATCGTTAGTTCAAAGTCTGAAGTGATGCATGAAAAATTAACTTCAATCCCGATATCATTCGTTATATATGTAAATAAATAACATACTTATATTGAGGTCACTTATACTGAACTATTTGTTATACTGTAGTATAAGATAAATAATAAATTCCCAGTAACTTTAGTTATATAGTTCAACATCAGTTATATCAGTATTTGAAAACTTGCTGTAAAGTTAACTAGATATGCAGAGCTAACTGCTTGTCAAAGTTGCCAGCCCAGCCAAAGACCTACTAGCCTTGAGAAAAACTGCCATTTTTATGCCCCCAAGGTTGAAGATTGGGAGGCGTATTGTTTTTTATCATGTCTGTCATTCTGTCTGGAACTTTAACCTTCCTAATAACTTTTGAATAGTGAATGCTAGAGCTTTGATATGTCACATGAGTATTCCTTGTGACAAGACCTTCTGAACTATTTAAGGTAGGGCTTTCATATTTTGGGAGTAGATTATTTGTGGCAAGACCTTACATTTTATACCATGATTTGACCTTGAGACCATGTATCATAGTTATGTCATGACCCTTTGGGGTTTGGTTGGAGTCATAATATGGGGTCTAAAGTTTTCATCGGATTAAAGATTAAAAAGACAGGTCTATTAAATATCACTGCACATGGCCAAAGTGACTTATGTGAGCAATGTCACCTATGGGCCTCTTGTTGGAAATATTATTTTAGGTCTCGTATAGAAAGTGTATCTGTTATATGAGTATTTCTAAATCCAAGTAAATTTATTGTTTTCAGAACATTGGGCTGCAGATATCAGGTGATGGAACACTGGATATAGACAACGTAAGTCATTTTAAGGAGAAATACTACACCATAGAAAATGTATGTGAATGTATGAAAAATGGAGGATATGTGCAACAACATTTTGAAATTGAAAAGTTTTAAATTTACTTTATTCAGTAAAAAAATTGCAGTTTTAGTACTAATGATTCAGTGATAGTCGCCGACCATCAAAAAATCTTCACTAGATTGCTATTAATGGCGAGAATCGATAGCTGAAATCTGACATTGATGGTTGGTAACATTTATTTTGCTGGTATGAATTTTTTTTTTTTTTTTGTTTAATTTTCTGGAACGGGAAATAACTTTAAATTTAAATATCATACAATAGCAGATGACCCAGCATATTTTTAGTATAGCTTGTGAAGTTTATGGAACAATTGCCTGTGCTGTGTTCTGGTGTCTGAAAGTATTTTGAAATCAAAGCACCGCCTAGCAAACACAACTTAGATATGGAAACTTTGCAGAAAAACATAAATAAAGGCAGGCTGAAACAGAAAATTGACATTTGCACAGGTTCTCTGCAGGCATGATGCAGTTTTTTGTATTCTTAATCAAGCTTGTTAGTTTTTAATTTGATTGAATATTCATGTATAATTTCTATTTCATTATTGAGTATATGAAGTTTACTATAAATTTTACCCCGTGGGGATCCGGGTTTTTAGAATAGATCCTCAGTACCTCTTGCTTGTTGTAAGAGTCAACTAAATGGAACTGTCCTTCGGATTAAACTGCAAAAAGCGAGGTTCCGTGTCACAGCAGGTGTGGCACATAAAAAATTCCTCTCTTCTCAAAGGCCATAAGCGCAGAGCATATGCCTAAATTTGCAGCCCTTCACTGGCAATGGTGATGTCTCCATATGAGTGAAAGATTCTCGAGCGGGACGTTAAACAATATTTAATCAATCAATCATATTATAATTTTTCTTAAATATCGAATGGTGAAGTAAACAGTGTGTCAATTGTAATCACAAATCCCAAAAGACATATACAAATTCAAGTGTAGCGCAGGTGCCATGGAGGAGTAAGCATCCTCTGTTGACCGGTCACACCCGCTGTGAGCCCTTAGTCGAAATTAGGTATACGGGATTACCTTTAGTCAAAATTAGTATGAAAAATGACAGTTTAACAAAGGGTATGAAACAGATCATTCAACATATGTCCCAAAGACACTTTGTAATTGCAAACAAGGTCATTATAGCGACCGTAAAATTTGCGAAATGATGACTTCAAACGAGATTCGTTATAACCCTGCAACGTCAACTTTTTTGTCAGTAGTTGACCTCGCTTTAGAAAATTCTCATACGCATGGCATGCTCTCGCATGCTCTGAATCAAATGGGGGATATACACACCATAAACAGGTGAAAGTGGTATATTACTACATAGATATGGAAAGTTGATGATTGCAAAGTTGAAGTCATCATGCTTGTCATATAATGTAGTTGTCAGTCTGCCATTAGAGTCAATATTAAGTAAAATATCCGAATATTGCAGTTGTGCTCAAAAGCCAAGGAGCTAAAAATAATAATTTTTGGAAGCCCTTTGTTTAAATACATTGAGACTTCTCCTTTTGGACTTCAAACACATGGGCATGGATGGTAAACAATCCAGTGAGAGGAAGCATACAATGGCTGAACCCAGAATTTTGACAGATTTTGTGAGAAGAGGGGTTAATATAGAACGAGGCTCAAATGCGAGCTAGAATTAATGTGGGGATATTACTATGACCCCCTATCTATGAAACACACATAAGGCTTTAAAAATAAAAGCTATTTCTATCAGAACACATGGCTTGTTTTTTTTTAAAAAAAAATTGTTTGGTTAATGGAGACATGAAAGGGTTTCCGTTATGATAATGATTTATAATTACTTCATTATAAGAAGTAGGAAATAATCCCATACTTGATATTCTTAAGGGATATTTAAAAAAGTTTTTACACAGCACGTGTGCTGTCTTTCTGAATCATGTGATGTAAAATGTCAGCATGAAGAATCCATCGAATTCCAGATGATCTTCCAAACGCAGTTGAAGGCAAATTAATGCATTCCTATTGTTCAGAATTGTCAGTATTGTAATGATTTTTAAGGCACTGAGCTTGCTCGAGAGCCTTCTAGCAATCATGCAAAATTTTGCCTCTATCCTGCCTTTCCGATCTCAATGGGCGAAATCAAATAGTGACTATTGGTATTGAAAGTTTATGATTCAAGATTTTGAAACATTGAATTTAATTGATATTTGAAAGGCATAATACCATTTCCGTTGTTGATGCCGTTGTTTTATTATTGTGTCTTTGTTCAGTACTTAAATAATGATTGTTTGGCAAGAAAAGTTGATTATTCTCAGATGGATTTACTATAAATCAGATTTTCCATCGAAATTTGTGTTGTATACTTATAAAACCTTCTCAAATTTGGTTTTCATTTATATGTAAAGTCTCGTAGTTTCACAAGAATCCTTATTTCAGATCAGTAGAAACAGATAAATACTAAATTGGATTGCACATTTTCATGGTTCAGTTCCTATTCCAAAAACACAACAAAGACTATTTCCAGTTTTGTTTTCGGTAATCCTGATCCGGATTCTCAAAAAATTAAAACGAAAGTGTGTGCATCGTGACGAAAATAACAGGTTATTTTGTGAAACCCAGGCTAGGTAGCATTTATTGGGAATTGAATCTTGTTCAGAATTCTAATAACCTTTCTGCATATTACAGATATTCTACATATTACGTTGACCTTTTGAATTGTTAGGCATTATTGAAAAAATAATTGTTACATCATACATGAACAGAAGATATATCTTCTATACACAAGTAGTCTCACTCTGAATCAGTTATATTCTTTTTAGCATTTTTCATCTGCAATTTCAATTTATTTATTATAACCTTTGTAAAGTAACTAGTCTTGAGGGGATATTATCTAGCAAGAGGAGGGTGCATATATGCTTGTTAGGATAAGCAACTTCAGTCCAAGCTCTCGTCGTTATTTCTTTTTATGTAAATGAATACAGTTTGCTGACATTTTACAAATGATCGTAATGCTTTATTTATGTACTTAAACATGAGAAAATGTCCCTTGTGGCACTCAAACATTTTTCTAATTTACCTGCTCTCTGATTTTATTGAGAACCCAATAATGTATATGTTATTGCACTTGACGCCTTTGTGGCTCTTCAGGCCTTCGATTATTATTTAATCAATATGTGTTTTTAAAAAAACCGCTTGATTAAAATGTGGAAAATGAACTGTAGTGTCTCTTTAAAAATAGTAATTAGTACAGGTCAATCGCTATGTATTTAACAGAACTTTCTTTATATTAAAAAAATATGTTATTGAATAAAAAAATGGAGGCAATGAGTCAAGATTGAATTGATCTCAACAAACCATTTAAGTTATTTCCTTGATTGTTTAGGTTTATTTTCCTCATCTATTGATGAGGCTAATGCAGTGAAGTTATTCAATGGCCCATTTCAGGGAAGTGGAGTTGGTCCCACATTTACCGATGATGAAGATCTTGGGAATGATTTCTCTGGAGAATGGTCAGGATCTGGACACTTAACTACAAAACTTCATCTTGGTAAATATGAACTTATAAAAAAAAAATATTTAAAAACTTTCATGATAAAGATGTTTTCACTAATGACATGACATTTCAGACAGCAGTGTTGTCTTCATCACATAGGGTAGATAATTAGAATAGTCAATAAAGCTGTCAATGATCATCAATGTTCTGCATTTTACACATATTTCAATATGTGAATATTTGCTTTAAACACCACATAACTTGGTGATGAAGGAGAGTTAGAAATGTTGGGTATTATGTGCCCACCCTTGATATCCCTCCCATGCAAGCTAGGGTAATTTATATAACTTGTACTTTTGAATATTATAATTACTTTATAATTTAATCGAAAATATCCCCATATTGAGTTGAATACTGATTTGGGAGTAGGCTTGCATATCTGACATAATACTCAACCTTCCTTGGTTCTTAAGAGAATTCCAATAAAAGTTCTTAATTTAACCAAGTCTGGCCATTATTGTATAGCAGTTGACAGAGACTGTAACTGTAGAAGAGGTGAACTTGGTTAAATTGGAAGAATTAGATCTGAAAAGTGTAAGTCAGCTATCCAGAATTTTCATCAGCAGTTTAGAACCACTGGGCCAGTATCAATCAAACTTGGCAAAAAGCATCCTTGGGTGAAAGGATTGAAGTTTGTTCAAATGAAGGGCAACACACTTCTCCAAGGGGAGATAATGGTGAAATAGTGAAAAAGCACCGACAAATTTTGAAAATCTCCAGAAACAGCTGGCCAATGTCAATCAAACTTCGTACGTGCCCCCTTCAAAGAGGAGATAATCACAAAAATGCAAACATAAGGTGGGGGCATTTACAATCATCATGATTCTTGCATGGGAAAATATATGGCAAAAAGCTCGTTACAGATGTGGAATGAATTTAGCTGCCATTAGTTAGTATTTGGACAGAATTCAAATTTGCCAAACATCATGAAAGCAGATTTGCCTGCATTAGAAGGAAATATAAGTTCTGAGACATTGTTAGACATTTGAACACCCTGCTTAAAGTAAGATGTGTCTTTATTTAGAGTGAAGCAGATGAGCTCTCTGTTCCAAAGTAAGGGCAGCAGAGAAAACTTGACAACAGTGATTTGGTGTTTTATAAAAGAGAGGGTTGAGAGTGCTGGTTAGGACCTAGAAAGGTCCAAGAAAAGTTGTGTTTGTGAGGCATGGTGGTGTCTTTGTGAGAGTATCCCCTAACAAACTGTTAGGAATTGAACATGATCAGTCAGAAATAGAACTGAATGAAGATGGTTTCAAGAAAGAATGGTAAATGGAAAAAGTCAAGATGATGATGTGAAAATGGAGACTGTTGTTCCAAATACTGTTTCAGAGGAACATTCAGGCACTGGAGCAACACACTCAGGAAGTGGAACTATGGACTAAGACTGAAGAAAAATGACATTATCAAGAACAGATTACTAGATTCAGAGGAATGGGCTAAGGAAACAGTGCTGGGAAGAGCTAGAAAAGTGACAGGAAAGTACCCTTCATGGCATAATGGTAGAAATGGTGTGGAAATGAAGAGAAAAGTTGATCAAGATATTGTAGAGTGGAAATCTGCTGACAAAGAGGAGTAAATTTAGCCCATTTTAACACAAATATTGAAGCATCTCATGGTCAAATGTTTATTTTTATTGCCAAATGAAGAAAAAAAAATAGATGAACTGCATCATTTCATCACATTTGATGAAGTAGAGGACCATGGACAGACCACTGTCAACCAGATGGCAAAGACAGAAGCACAAGAGCCAGATTAGTTCCAAGAGGTTTGGAAAAATATTCCATTATCCCTTCAGATAGCTCAACAATAGCAAAAGGGGCTATCCGGATTTTTCTGACCATGGTAGCTAGCAAAAACTGGATAGGAAAACCTACAGATGTAAAGTTTATATAATCAATCAAAATTGGACCCTGCTATGCTTATTAAAGAAAATGGAAAATTTCTGACAGAGATGGTATGTTGCCATGTAAGGGTTTAATTGACCCTTTCTGTTAGAGGGTCCTGTGACCTTTCAATTGGGAAAAGTACTTGCACAAAATAATGAATGCATTATAGGTTGAAGAAAAACAAAGACAGTCATTTATATTGTCATTTATTTAAATTTGAATAAAGATTAACAATCTATAATGGGCACAATGTAGGATGTAACACCCTGTTTTACATATTCCTAAATCTGTCATTCAAAGAATCCAAATCATCTGGGGAGTAAGATTCCTTTCCTTCCTAGCAGACCCTCATCAGGGATTCTAGTGAGACTTGACAGTGATTTTTGCGATGGAGTACACAGATTGTTCATCAGGCTATATGATCTCTCTACTGCTGCTGTATTGGCAGAGATGAGCATGTTCAGGAGCACCAAATGGGGCATATTTGGATAGCACCTCCTAAACACAACATTCCTCTCAAACTCCTAAAGCAGCTCTTTTTTGTGGATTTGATAGAGCTTTGTTATCTCAAAAATTCAACAAACATGTAGACTTGACATTTATTGACTTGTGTTAGATGCAATGTTGTAAGGTACAAATATGTAAATACTAAGTCTGCAAACAGAAATATTGTGGAGATGACTGCATAATGTAAAATAAGAAATCAAATGATTACACAAATAAAAGGTACAACACCGAGGTTTTCATTTCTGAGAAACATAACTTACACCTGACTTACAAACACACATAGCTGAAACTGAAAAATTAGCAGTTTGGATTAACAAGATTATTTTCTTGGATTTTTCAACATGATTACCCTACATAGTCAACAGGGCTATCAGTTTACAAGTTCTTCTTTCTTAATAAGAGGCTTGGTATATGTGTTCATATTTCATTCAGTGATGATATATATTGTGAATCGGTGGGATAAGACATTTTTTTTTAAAATGTTTATAAATTGATATTCTGTGGTAATGGCATATGTAGTTGAAGTTCTTGAAACAATTTTAAAAATGTGAAACAAGACACCATAGATCGGAGAGAAATATTATTCATAGTTTGAATTTTCTCCATTGTTTACATGTAGGTAATAGTGCAATATCCTTGAAACAGACACCTATGGAAATTGTAATTAACGTTGATATTGTCTACGATTTGATATATCAAGAGAGATAACTCTTAAAAACTCTTCAGTAAACGGACTGGGAGATATTAATGAGCTGATGCTTGATAGGGAAAAGAATACCAATTCATTTCCCATATTCATTAATTATTTTAGACAAATGGCCACCAACATATGAAAGTTCATTCTAAGGGCTCTAGTTATTCATGTCAAAAATTATCACTTTTACAGTAACTTCTACAAAATTTAAGATTAGTAGCTATGTAACTATATGAACATAACAAGGCACATACATTGTAACTCAAAGCTGATCATTTGGAATATGAATATAATATTCAGTTCAAAGTAAACTTGTGTAAAATTATTTACTAAATTCTTTTATAATACAGTCATAGCAAAGCAAACCAACTGAAAGTAAGTTAAAGTGGTCTGTCCCTGCTTCAGGAATACTGATCCTAATTCATTTATTGTGACTTTCACTTTAAATGTTTGGAATAGCTTGGCCTACAGCTCATGTGTAGTATAATTATTCAAAGAAACACCAGCCAGTAATTTCGGATTAGTTTTAACAGTTATTAGCAACAACTTATCATGCTTATAGTTTTTCATAGTAGTATTTAGAGGATTTGTGAAAAAACACAATGACATTATCTTGCAGAAATGAAATCTCAAGAATAATAAATGATTTAAAGTATTTATTGTTATATTACTTGAAATACAGTAGTCACCATGCCTATTTTTTTTCCAGATTTGTCTACAATTCTTACCACTACTCGTTCCCTGACTGCCTGTGAACAGCTCAGATTATCTACAGAAAACACTACATCAGATGCTTATAGACCAAAATGCACAATAAATGGAGAGTATGAGTCTCTACAGTGTCATCGGAGAATGTTTAACAAGGAGTGCTGGTGTGTTGACAAATTTGGAAATGAAATAACAGGTTCAAAGATGATGCAACCAAATGTTCCAGATTGTATTTCAGGTATTTTAAATCATTTGAACAATTATTCTGCAATACTTCTGAAATTGAAGAAATAAATAGATGACCAACACATCATTAGATTGCATGAGTAAATTTATTTGGTTGACCAGTTTTGACCATAGCATGGTTGTCATCAGAACAATGATATATATATATATATATATATTTATCTATATATTTATAATGTGACTGTTGTTGCCATAAAAAATTGTGAAAGAATTGAACATATTGTGGATTTGCTGAACAAAAATAACAAGATATGTAAATTGGATACTGTTAAGGACAAAACTGCATACCAATACTTTTGAATCAAAATGATACTTTGAAATATCATGGTATGAATAGATGACTGCAATTCTGAGATTTTTAACCTTTTAGAATAAGACACATGGAGTTAGAAACAAATAACAGCTATTGACAATCATTTAAAAATTTAGTGTTGATTTTTATTTATTACACCCCATTTAGCTATAAAACACTGAGGGGGTTTCAACTATTTTTCGGATTGAGAGACTATCAGGGGTATACAAGTAGATTTTTTAAGTACTTGCCAAAAGTCAGGTAGAAATGCCAAATTCACTTGCCCTATCACAAAATTTACTTGCCTCTCCTTAAATTAACAAATATATAAATAAAGCTATTTCAAATTGTTTATTTCATTAAATCAATTTATTTATTCTATTTCTGTTTGCTCATCGTAACAAAGCATCGACCAAATTTCTTCTTTTTGTCATACTTTGTATGCTTTGTTGGTATTGGCAGCTGATAGCTGTTATTGCTATATTCTGGGATTTTTTTTTTTAATATAGTCCCGCTAAATGTCACGAACTTGTCCTTGTTTCATTAACGGCATTGCACGTTCACCTTGGCTTTGTGTCAAAGTAGATTCCACACTTTGCAATAAATTTTAACTTCTCTGTGCATTTAAGCGTTTTAGTGACCGTGTCATTTCTCACTAGAGGAGACTATGTATTTCAAATCACCATAAGGATGTTGACATCCTTTTGTACATCAGTGATCAACGTTGTTAACGCTTTTACATTTGTTAATAATATCATATTTTTATTTTACTTTAAATTTTACTTGCCCATGCACAGGTTCTTCTTACAGTTTTACTTGCCCGACACTAAAATATGATTGTCCCAGGTGTCAGGCAGTTCTATTTGTCTACCTCTGGAATATGCTTTTCTTCATTTAAAATTCATCAAATGTCATGTTGTACATGTAGCAAATATATGGCATAAAGTCATGTGTCAAGTCTGCATTTGGAAACTAGGATAAGGTGAAAAAATGGATGTGATTCATTCTTTACCTTCCGAAACATTTTAGAAACATTATTCAATTCCTCCCCAAAATTTTAAATCAGTAATCATGTGGCTTCTAAGTAATTTAAAAGTGTCAAACATAATATTCTCAAAGTTGTTTTTCTGATCCTGGTTCCTCATTCTTTATTCTTTTCAAATTTGGTATGAAGCATCTTTGGGATAGGGGGGACATAAAATTGACTTGGTTGGAGTAAAAACTTGCAAACAGTAACTAATTTTCAAACATTTCTACAACCATACATCTGTGAGAAAAACTAAATGCATAACCTTGTAGAGTTGGAAGGCCTGTGTTAAGATTGTAAATTTAATGATCCCAGGGATAGAGGTTCTGATTCCATTGCAGTGCCAAGATTGATATGTAGTGTTTATGTGCAAAACATTTAAATAAGATAATTTTTAATACTGTTGAAGCTAAATTGATGGTGAATGGTTATCTAAAAGGAGCAGGTGGTCCTCTAACAAAATTATAAATTTCACGATCCTAGGAGTTTTGGTACTAAGGTAAGGCCAAAATGTAATTTAATTAAAATCAGATCTTCTCTATTCGTTACACTGGAGAAGGATCTGACAGCATTCTGTTTGAGGTCATAATATTTAACCTTTCACACTTGACAATCAAATGACGGCTTTCGCAAACATGAAAGTTTTGGTGTTCTATTGAAACATAAACAGCCCCACGTGGTAAGGAAAATTCCAACATGATATATTTAACTCGGACTCAGCAATGTCTAAATTTGGTTTGAAAGAGCATTAAACAACCAATTACATAAGGTATTTGATACATTTATTTATCATAAACTTATGTCATGGTACTGTAGTGGTTTACGCAGATAAGACCACTGGTCTGGAAGTCTGAACTGAACATGTGACTTGTCACTTAACTTCCTATCTAAATAATATGCATTCAAAATGACCAAGTGACATTTGTTTGTAAACATTGATTTAACACCCAAATAATCCAGGTTGAAACAGCTGAAATAATGTATGTCATCTCATAAATGCGTACGTGCTATGATTGCAAAGTGGAAAAAAATTATTGGATATTCGGACCATGCAAAGTTTTTCAAGTGCCAAGAAAATTGCCAAGCAGTCTTCTTTCCCCAGTATGCATCTAAAATATTCCTTCATGCTTTTTTTAATGCAGGTGTTTGGAATTCTCTTAAACACAAATTTATTAGTATTTTTTTAAGGCATCGAGCTTGCTCGAGAGCCTTCTAGCGATCATGCAGGATTTTGCTGCAAAACTTCCCTTCAGCTAATCTCAATGGACGAAATCAAAATAGTGCCAACTATTTTTGAAAGTTTCTTATGATTCAAGGCTTTGAAACATTAGATTTGATTGAAATTTTAAAGGCAGAATAGCAATTCTGTTGTTGTTTATATCATTGTCCAATAATTAAATAACGACTGTTTGGTAATAGAAGTTCATTATTCATGGTTGAATTCACTACAAAACTGATCAATGAGTAGTCTGGTCCCCTTTCCCACAATTCTGTTCGCTAATTTAGAGAGTGCACGAACGGAATATCGTGGGAAGGGGGGGGGGGGGCAGATAATCAATGAGAAATTTCCCTGTGAAATACATGGCTCATTAATATCATTAAAAACTTACAAAATTACTTGTTCTAATTTCTTTTATATCTAAAGTCTCATAGTTTCGTCAGGAATCCTTATTTCAGATTAGCAGAGTGGATAAATACTAAAGTAGTGAAATAAATTCTGTGCAATATCACGGTTCACTTACCATTCTTACAAAAACACTAAAACAATGTATTTCCAGTTTGTTTTCTGTCCCAATCCTGATTTTCAATTAGGCAAAACAAAACTAGCATGTATATCACAAAGAAAATAAACAGATTATTTCAAGGAAAAACCCAGGCAAGGCAGCATTCAGTGAGAGTCAAATTTTGTTCAGATTTACAATAATTTTTTTTTTCATATTATGTTAAACTTTTAAATTGTTAGATTTATTATTGAAAACAGAGTTAATACTGTAATTGTTATATCAAAATAAAATGGAAGATATGACTTATGTAAACTAGTAATCTCACTCTGAAGCAGTGATATTTTTTTCAGCATTTTTGTCTGCATTTTGAAGTTATTGATTATAGCCTCTATAAGACAACTAGGCTTGAGGGGATACTATCTAGCAAGAGAAGGGTATGAATTTGTTAGGATAACCAACTTAGGCCAATATCTCCTCTTTATTTCTTTTCATGTAAGTAAACACATTTTGCTGACAGTTTAGAAAGATTTTAATGCTATATTTAAGTGCCTAAAAACAAGGAGACGTCTGCAACGGCACTCAAATGTTTTTCCTCCTACTTTCTCGAATTTCACTTGCTGCCCTCTAAATATATTGAGAACCTTGATGAATATTATATTGCACTTTACACCTTTGTGGCCCTTCAGGCCTTTGATTATTATTTATTTTTTTGATCAATGCTATTTTTACAATCCGAATACGCTTTAGTAAAACTATTTCTGATTGTCTTCATGTTCTCCTCCAGAACCTCTAGGCCAATTTCCATAAATCTTGATACACTTCATCCTTGGGTGAAGGGGATTTTAGTTTGTTCAACCATGTTGTATCCAGATTTCTTTGTCACAGAAGGATTGGTCATGAAGCTGATTGTTGGTGAAATGTTATGAATGCAATAAGCAACAGAGACTTAACAGTGTGTTTTCATTTTTAGCTCATATGAGCTAAAAGCTCAAGTGAGCTTTTTTGATCACATTTTGTCCAAAGTCAGTCTGTACATCCATAAACTTTTAACATTTTCGATTTCTCAAGAATCACAGGGCTAATTTCAGTCAAACCTGTCACAAAGCATGCTTGGGCAGGGTTTGAAAAACTAAATGCTTAGTGATGTGGGGCAGGAAGACCTCTACCAAATTTGTAAATTTCATGATCTCCAAGGTATCTTTAATGCTGTTGACACTAATGCAAAATTGAATGCATATTTAGAATGAGCAGGTAGTCCTTTACCAAAATTTTAAATTTCATGATCTCGGGGTTAGGGGTTTTCGTATCAGAATGGGGCCAAAATGGACAGTGATTAAAAGGGTTAACAATTGAACATCTTAACTACCCGTCCAATTCTTTTCAAATTTGGTGTGAAGAATCTTTGGGACAAGGGGGACATAATTTGTAAATTTAGGACTTCTACACCCCCAGGGGCCTTAGGGGCAGGGCACAAAGTGTCAAAAAATTACCAATTTTTCAAAGAATCATCTTCTCTCGGTGATTGGGAAGGTGGTAAAAATAATCTATGGGACTATGGCCTCACAGTTCAAATTTTCAGTGGGCCATTTTCAGATTTAATGGGCCATCAATATATTTTGAAAGGCCAACATTTTATTGTCTTTTAAATCTAAACATTATTTTTTCCTCCCACCACTCCTGAAAGTGTGCTGTTATAACCCTCGATCAATATCTGACAACGGACTCACATTGGTGTTATTTTCTCAGTTTGTTTTCTTACTATCTGCCATTTCTGCATCAAAGTGTTTGTTTTCAGTGTATTATTATCCTTTTAGATGGGGGCATTTCCCTTATACACTACAGTAAAACATCTTCTACTGAAGAAAAGCAAGTGGTGTAAGAGGAAAGAGTTTATTGGTTATATATTTTGATTTGTATTGCTTCATTCAATCAGAATCAGTGTATCAAAATACATCAGAATTAAAAATGAAAGTACAAAAAATGATGAGCTGTTCTCCATTCACTTCTTGAGAGAACAAGCAAATTAAACTTCCAGTTGATAATGAATGTGCACTTTGGCACATGGATTAGATAAGCTAATGTGCTAATTTTCATCTGAATGGGACTATGGTGCAGGGCACATGGCCTTCCCAATCACTGTTTTCAACAACCACTCTTAGAAGTTCAGAATGCATACATCCTTCATCAACAGAATAATATTTCATGTTTTGTTTATTTTGTCAGGAAAAGGTTTGAAGCCTTGTGTTTTTCAACTACTGAAGAAGAAGCAAGGGCTATTGGGAGTGTATCACCCACGTTGTACAATAGATGGAGAGTTTGAGAAGATTCAGTGTCATGGATCTGCTTGCTGGTGTGTTGATGAAGTTGGTGTTGAACGACAGAATACCAGAGTATATCAACCAGAAGTTCCTAATTGCTTAGGTATAACATTAAGCAGTATCAAACTAAGCTTTTATAAGGAATAATTGTTTTACTTTTAACCTGTCTTGTCTGATGTATGTAAAGAAGTTTTATCTTTATGGGTCACAGACATCATTCTGGAAAGGATATCTTTACTTCTTCTACAATTTTTATGCTTGTCAAAAATTTTTCTGAGGAGCATATAGTCATCATGTCTATCCTTCCATCTGTCTAAGCTCATATCTCCTAAATCTTTCACCAGAAATTGATCATATTTAATCACAAATATCCTTGGACAGAGACTTTTGGACCAAGGTCATTTTGGAAAGGTCAAGGTTACCTTATATAATAAAAGATTCCTTATTTCAAGAGCTTTTGAATAGGTATTCATCATATATTACAAAGATAAGTAACAGGCAAATAGCATTCAGACAAAGGTCACTCAAGGTCATTTTGGAAAGGTGAAGGTCACTTAGAACATATACCTCATAAATTTATATATAAGATCAAGATTTCTCCATCTTCACAAAGCAAGGGTTTTCGATCCATTCTACTCCCAACAAACCATTGGCAGATTACACCACAGAAACTGATCCACACTGGTGACACCTAGCAAATGTTCTAAATTTGAACTGATAATCTAGCTAATCGGGTAATGGCTTTCATGATACTGCTCGTTATAAATGTAAACAAGTATGGCAAAATCAACTAAAGAGTCTTTGAAGTAAAATTAACAGCAGACCAAGTATGTGCTATAGAAAATATAAATCAGGGATGGGAATATTGCTAGCAACAGAACAGGAAAAATCAGCATGGTAAAAAGAAATTCTACTTAATTTTACACATTGCACAATCATCGTCATTGGCGTAAACTTTTCACATTTTCATCTTCTTCTCCAGATTTTGTTCGTTTTGTTTGTTGATTTTATGTCCCATTGAGAATTTGTCACTCATATTGAGACGTCACCAGTTGTAGGTGAAGTACCACAGATTTATATAATGCTTAGCGCTCAGGGCCGTAGCAGTGAGGGTTCTTTAACCCTTTTGTGACTACATATCTGTACCATTCATGGCATAGAGATTCTCAATTAATCTTCCAACATTTTATGGAATTTTCCCCATCATTTCTTAATATCACAACTTTTTTATTTATCAATGTATTGCAATGAAATATCATTCAGATATAGTATAGATATTACTCTTTGAAATGTGACTTTTATTTTTCATGTAAGTCACATTTCATTTATTTATCAAATAAAACCCAGTAAAGGTAAAAAAAATTCAATAAAACAGACTTAATTAAATTTTTAATTATTTTTTTTTGGTCACTCAAGCAACATTATAACACTGGAAAAATGAACAAGGATATATTGTGAATTTTTTTTTTTTTTATTAATGCTATGCTTATAAACTGAAAAATATCCAGGTAATTTAATTGATAAGGAAAGGACATGAAAGCAAGAAATACTGACTCAACAAAAAGTGTACTTTAACAAATATCAGCATGGAAAATGAAACTGGACAAAGTGTCTGTTAATCACAAGAAAATCATACACAACTTCTGCAACAATGTAAACAGGTAGATACAGGTAACACAGGTAAAAAAGTCTAAAAGACAGAGAATTACAATCACAGTCATTATAAGTTACTTAAGTTTCAGTCATGGAAGGAGGCAAAACACCCATTTCTACACAGAGGAATGTTATAAAACCCACATTTGAATGTTGTTTCCACTGGACAACCTGAGAGAGTCTTTCTATTGAACAATGAACACTCGTGACAAATTTATTTTTGTCCTTAGATTTTCAGAAGCTCATGATGCTTGATGGATTGGATAGCAATTTTCTTGTTGCAGCTCTTGGATTTTCTCCCAATCCTGTGTTTCCGGGATGTACATCCTGCTCGCAATTCTTCTTTAACATCCATTCTGAACTGTAGGTGGTTGGATTCTTTCATGGGTGGGGGATTCCTCTTGGGTCTTTTGATACACAACCCAGGCATTCAATACGGACAAGTTAACGACGTACCATAGAATATATCTCAACCACTTCGTTCCAGGTCTGCCAACAGGATAGTATGAGGCCAACTGATCAAATTTATCTACTCCACCTATATGATTGTTGTATAGTACGTTCACTTGTCGATTTCCTGTAGTTTCATCCAGATGCAGTGGTACAGACGATGAAAGGAATGATGCTTGTCTTTGTATGCAGTCACAATTAGATTTCCTCTCTGCATCATAACGATTTTTCCTCGATTCTTCAATTTGGCTTTCTTTACATCATCGGGAAGTCCTTTCCTGATAGGAGTTATTGTACCACACACATAAGTTCCAACAATCTCCAGGTGTACAGCAAGAGTAACCGAGGAGAAAAACCTATCAAAGTACAAATGCCTGTTTTGGTGGTGATAGTGTTGGGATAGTGTCCACACAACATCTTGTCCTAAGCCATACTGTCTTCCTCCTTGTTTTTTCCCCCATTTATATCTCAAACCCACAACAGTATCTAGTGTCTGACTCACAAATCTGCCACACTTTGATCCCCCATTTCATCAGTTTCGCTGGCATGTATTGTCAAAAGTGGACACTTCCTTTAAAACCATCATACATTCATCCACAGAAAGGGTCTGTTGTGGCCTATAATTTTTCCTAAGTCTTGGTAGGATAGAATCTATCACACTGCACAATTTGAACAAGGAAGCAGACACAGGGTCATTCCGTCCAGGTGTGCGAGACATATCCCTTAGGTGAAGATACTGGTTCAACTTCATGAATCTGGTTTTTGGCATGATTGAAGCAAATAAATGGGTCTGCAAATCGTTTGTCATTACTCCAATAATTTCTAATGCGAGGTAATTGTCGAACTCCCATGAAAATGTCGATGCTAACAAATGCATGCATCTCGTTGACATTAGTTGGATTCCATCTTGGATCTGGTCCTTTCTAAGTAGCTTAATGATTTGTCTATGTAGATAAAGTCTCAAAAAAAATTTCCTGGGGTAAAAATCTAAAGAAATAGTCAATGGGTCTAGCATCTGCACTTAGGGTATGGTTAACACCAGTTTCTTCCTCAAATGCCGGTAAATTCACATCTGAAAGTTCGTGCTCCCAATCAGCATTCAAATTTTGTAAATAAGTGTCACCATATGCCTCATCTTCGTCAGAACTTTCTGACAAATCAGAATCTTATTCTTGAAATCAAATGCAATGGTTGCTGCAATTCGCCAGTATATTCACCGGGGCAACCGATCATTTCTGAGATAAGCATGTCTATGGAAAAGGTCAATCAGTATGCTGATTATTTTCTGACTCCACTAGTGGATAAATTAAGCACATTCATTAGAGACAACAGAGATTTTATCAAAAAAATCAAGAGCTTGATACCTAACAGTGACTGTCAGCTATGACATTACATCACTCTACACAAACATGCAAATTGAGGAATTAATTACTGCAATAGAAACATACTACAGTAAATTGGACAAGTCTGTCTGCAATAAGTACACCATCCATTGACAATCTAAGCCTTCTCAGATTCATTTTGGAAAATGATAGTTTTGAATTTAATTCAAAAGTTTAGAAATAATCATTGAATGTGCAATACCCCCATTTGTATGTGATATCCAACTACATCAGATAACCAAGGAAATTGTACACAAATTTCCAGGTAAAAATCGCACAACACACCACAGGCGTTATCATGACGATGGCTTTATTATATTTCATGGTGAAGAAAGCAATTCTCATCAGCTACTTAAATTCACACATGAAATATTTGAAATGCAATTCCTTGACACTACAGTGTATAAAGGAAAGCGATATGAGGCAACTCGCACCCAAGATTTTAAAATATACATCAATTTTAAAACATGTTCCAATATTTGGAATGAAAGAGGGCAGTGTTTTTAAGGTGAAACCATACGTCATATGAGAAACACAAGTGATGGAGATGTACTTTAAGAAATTCTTAAAGAATTTGAAACAAACCCTCTAAAGAGGGGTTATAGTGAGAATGAAATCAATCAAAACATACAAATGGTACTTGATAACTACGTTTAAGCCACTCTGTTATTAGTTGTAAATAAATGCAAAAAAAGGGGGTTCACCACTTGTTTTTGTCACCAAATACAACCCCTGGAATTAAAAAAATAAAGAATAAAAAATAAAGAAAATACAACCCTGGAATTAAGATACAGCAAAAACTTTGATAATTCGGGCACATCCTCCAGAGAGACAAATATATTTCCTCAGTTTTACGTATCATTTCATATGAACACAAGAAAAAATTAAGTGATATACTCGCATCCTCTATTATGAAATAATCAAAATGCATGATTATTGTAAAGTGCAAATAGATTTCTGATGAGGTGGATTTGCATGCAGCTAAAATTCAATCAATATTATAACCTTGTATCATATCACTGGAACACTTAATTAGTGTAGAGTCAAGTGATTGTTGAGGTGGCTGATTAGAGCCATATATTTTCTTACAAAACAATTGGCACCACATTTTGAAAGGTGAAAATGTTGGGGGAACAACTCTAATGGTCTCTGTTACAATTAGCACTATTTAGGTCAACTTAGTAAATTCAGGTGATGTGTTGCAATTGGTCATATGCAGTGTCTGCCAATTGTATTGCCTATTAAATATTTTTTTATCTTCTGGATAACTACCATTCCAATTCTTTTCAAATTTGGTATGAAGCATCTTTGGGACAAGGGGGACATAAATTGTAAATTTCAGGAATCCTGCACCCACCCCTGGAGCTTTAGGGGTGGGTCAAAAATGGTCATGAATTAACTTCTTCACAGCCATATATCTGTAAGAAAAAAACTAAATACATGGTCATGTTGAGCAGGAAGGCTTCTACTGAAATTGTATATTTTGATATCAGGGGTTGGGGCTTTGACTCTGTTCAGGGCAGTGCCAAACTTGGAATGTTGTGTTATTTGGAATATATTTGAGCACCATCTTCTTTAATATTTTGAATACTAAATTGAAACTAAATAGATAGGTAACCATGTACCAAAATTGCAAATTTCCTGACCCTAGGGGTACTGTAAGGTTTTGGTTCCAAAGTTGGGCTATGGTTATTGTAATCTTTATAATTTGAAAGTGCAGATACTGTAAAAAACTAAATACATAATTAGGAAGAACAGAGAGGGAATTGTATCAAAATTTTCAATTTGCAACCCCTGGGTTGTGACTCTCAGGTCTAAAATAATCATATAGTGTATAGATAGCATATATTATGTAAAGTCTTCACTCAATATGTGCACTTTTAAGGGCATTTGTTTCAAGAATGTATCTTTTTTTTACTGCTGCTTGATATTAATTATGCAGAACAGGAAATTTATTCTAGATTTCGTAGCTCTTGGGGATAGTGATATTTTTAACTAATACACAGGTGACTGATAAGGCCTGTGGACCTCTTGTTTAAAATATATGTAATAAAAAATACAATTTTCCAGAGGGGATGAGGAAATTTTGACTAAATTTTCTGTTATTTGTTTTTGCATTTCTTAACAAATGTTTTTACCAGGTTAGTGTCTGGACAAAGACTGTTTAACCATGACGGTAACCATTAATTGTATTCAAATCACAAACTGTTTATTTATTATACACGGCATCTGTGGCTGAGTGGTTAGAGCATTGTGATAAAAATCACAAGGCCTCTCACCTCTAGTCATCTTGGGTTCGATTCTCGCTTGTGCCGATATATGTGAGAAAAAGTTTGCCAGTTTACTTTCGGAAGGTTGGTGGTCTCTTCCCGGGTACATTGTATCTGGGCTCTCTCCTCCACCTACAAAAACTGGACGCCACTAGATAACTGAAAATTGTTGAGTGGCGGAAAACAACAAACAATCAATCATTTATTATACACCATTTATTATGCATATCTTTGCATCTAGCATTGCTAAATTTCGGTGTTATTTGGTTTTCATACGACAGTCTAAAACGGGATATATGGAGATTCTGCCCGTCCATATGTTCCCCTTCATTTCTGGCTCATAACTTAAATACTATGAGACCAAGAATCAATACACATTGTCAGATGATACAACTTGGATAGAGGGTGGTGATTCACACTTAGAGACAGTCACCAGAAAAATTGATGTGATGATGTTTGTTTATGTTGTGCTAGGAGATGGTTTGCATGGGGAAAAATATAATTATATATATATATGTATTTTGTCATTTCACCCTTCACCCTGATCACTTTTCTCAAATGCCTTGGCAACAATCTGTAGAGCCCCTGTATATATTCAACAGTCAAAACTTGCCACTCCTGGGTGATCACATGTGAAAGTTCAGCAGCAGTCTTGATGTTTTCAGCATTATGTTGCAATCGCCTCGTAAGTTTTAACCACACATTTGCTGTGATGTTCACATCAGGCGACTGTGCAGGTCATTTGATGGGTGTATATTATTTCTAGCCTTGTGATTTTCAACGTTTCTGGCTCCATGTATAGTGGCACTGTCATCTTGAAAAAAGAAATTTTGGTTGGGGAAATGTTATGCAATTACAGACCACAAATTATTTTCTAGGATTTCAATGTACTTGTGTCTGTTTACAGTGGCATCCACAGTTGTTATAGTTCACAAATCATGCCAGGTTACTGAACCCCAAATCATTACACTGACATTTTGCTGGGCCAGGGAACTGGCTTCATCCTTGCGGTGCCATAGAAAGATCCTCAGGTTTGCACCCAAAACAACTTGACTTTCATCAGAAAAGATTATTTTATCTCACTGACCATTTACATTCCACCCCAATTTACCCCTGCACCAATTCGATCTATTTTTATGGTTTGCTTCCCTTATTCTCACTCTCTTCTTCACAACACAGCTTTGGTACCCTTGCTGATATAAACATCGCTGTGCTGGTAATTGAGATACTTGTAGATCTATGTTGATTAAATGTGTCAGTTAAATCATCGAGAGGAGTTTTATGATTAGTCCAAACCTACCTCACTAGAGAATGTTCTTCTCTGGAATCTAGAATTCACGATCACCCGCTAAGTTTGTTTTCTGCACTTCCCCTCTTAAATCTTACTATCACATCAGAAACTGTTCCACAATGAATGTTTAGTGTATCCACAATATGCTGTAACATACATCCTTTGTTCCTCATTGATGCGATAATATTTTTTTAACATCAGGTGACGATTTTTTCCTTTTCTCAGCCATCTTCAAAATCTGTAAACAATCTACTAAATATTGCAGATAACAGTCTAACCTCCAGTATATACATATATCAAAACATTGGAAATTTCATGATACTAAATATTGAATACACAACAATGAAGTATGGATGTAAACTATGCCTTTATTTCATCGTGTATTTTGTTATTTGCCGCTGTTTTAGATTTGTAGGTCAGTATGGCTTTTGATTAAGACAATATATCCCAATATGGCAAAATCCTTTCTGATTATTTGGTGTAGAGTCATCAAACTTGGTTAGTCAATACATCTTTAGTAGAAGGTTTGTCACACTGTAAATCAAGGTCACTGTGACTTATATTAAAATGATAATGGCCATATATGGTCTAACCTTTTTGGGGCTTATGTAGATTTGAGTCCTAGAATCAAGAAACTTTGTCAATTTGTGCATCTGTAGAGGAATGTAAATTGAAGCTTAATATTAGGTCATTAAAGTAAAATGGCAAGTATTTTTAAAAAAAAACAAAAACAAAAAACCCTTTTGTAAACGTTTAAACGAATCATTGTAAACGAAACGTTACCGTTTAAACGAAGTGTTGTATAATTTAATAAAATAAAATACGCACAGAATTTTAAGACCCATTAATGACCATTATGTTTGTGTTTCAGTTTTCATCGTTCTATGGACGATGCAGAGATTGTCACCGGACGTTCCGGAGTATAAATATAAGACAGAATAAAATACACGAACATAAATATCCGGATAGCATTTAAATTGAATTCAATTTTATTCACACTGTACAACATTTGCACAATACAGATCACAATAAACTTCATTTTTCAAATTTTCATTTCAGTGATTTCAATTAGATTGTCCAGAGAGGGCAGAGCTGGTGCCGCGGCTTCTTCCGTCGGTTCGGTTTTAACATGGACTTCACGTGCAGGCGGAGCAGCGCAATTCACTTTATGTTTTAATCTTTTGTTCAAAAAGATCAGTTTGTCTACGTTCTCAGCGTCAAGGGAGGAGCGCAGTTTTGTAACAGTTCCACCCGCTGTGGAAAAGACGCGCTCAGAGGCAACGGACGTTTATAAATTCATTACTTCCCCTCTCAATTTGTTTAATAAGTTTATTCACTTGAAATAATTATTCAAATAATTTAGATTGTAATTTGAACCCTGCAAGATTTGTGCCACATATATAAGACATCGTTTAAACGTTTAGGGATTTTGTAAACGTTTACAGCCCAAACACGAAACGTTACCGGTTACACGTGTACACGTGACAGCCTTAGTAATTACTGTAAATTCCTTATTTTACACAAGTACTTAATATCGCAAAATGCCTTATTGACATCAAATTGCATAATCATAAATTCGTGAATGGTCTATTGATGAAGAGTTTTAACATGTATTTCATCAATATGAAAATAAAAGCCAGTAATTTTATTTCACGAGTGATGCTTCTCATGAAATTATGTGGTAATAAGTTTCTCACATATATATAGGAATCTATAGGATAACATCAAGAAATACACATTTTTTCAGAAAATGTGTCTAAATAACAATTAATATGGATAATTGTGTTTTTAGCATGATATAAGTATATGCAGTATTGTACCACAAAATTTGCAAAGATTTGATATGCACATCACACAACAGATTGTCTCATGGGAATAATTATCTAAGCCATGGTGTTTCAAAGTGTTTGATTACAGCCAAATCCTGTCCAGTTGAGATTCCATTTGTCCTTTGGGAGTAATGAGCTAAGCCATGGTGTTTCTAGGTATCACACCAGTAATTGTCCAATCAAAATGAACTTAGTCAATTGTAGTTCCGTATATATAACAGAATAATTTTTTATCATGTGTGATTTTTCTCATTTCCCCTTCTTCTTTTCTCTTATTTTTTGTACCCCTGATTAGGAAATTTTGTGTAATTTGTAGAAATAATCAGTTGTTTACAGTGGAACTATTTGATGTTGGTAGCTGAGGCTTCTTCCTGAGGAGCACTCTGTCTGTTTACACACATGTGAAAAACACGTGGTAATCTTGTTTGTGGGTAAAATTATTTCAAAAATGCCGTGTAGGGTGTCTTTTTTCTGGTGTCAGCAGACGAGAGAGGTAACATAGAACATTTCCGAGTGCGTTATTTGGCATCAATTTTGTAAACTGATTTTTAATGATTTTTTTCCCCTCTAGAGTAATATATAGTGAAAATAATTACCGGTGTGATACCTTCAGAGCTCAGCTGAACATGCAGAAATCTGTTTGATAAGAGCCAAATTTCATCTGTCCACTTAAAGATTAATTAATGAGTATAATGTAAGAAGGCTGTGGAAATAATTTGTCACTGCATTTCTTTGTACGTCCCAAAATTGTTGGTAATTATATCATGTGAAAGAAATGTAATTGCATGTAATAAATGAAACATGTTTTGAAATGTAGTTATTTGAACCATTGAAGATATATATTGACAATTCAGTTGTTGTACCAAGGTTAACATGATCTTGTCCCTTGCACACCCATCTGTTTATGATAATGATTCATAAACATTTGCCAGCATATCATGTGCCATGGCAGTGCAGTTTATCCATCACTGGACAGTTTGGAGGTTGTTTCCATGGGAACCAATTATCATTTTTCAAACAGTAACATACCTTTTTTCTATTAAAGAATTTTTATAAAAATCTCATCCCAGCTTCATATCCTCTTAAATTGTTGGTTAAATTATTCCCAAAATAGGCTGACAAATTTCATTCAGTACTTCAATTGACTGAACTTATTTTACCCAAACTCGTGAAACACAATCTGACAATTTATGAAGAACGCTGGACCTCTGAAAACAATTTTCAAGTCTTTATTTTTCCGAACTATATGATAGTAATTCTTGGGTCTACACTGCCATGGAAGGACTCATGTTGACCCTTTGCCAATAGGCAAAACATTCTGAATCCCAACAGCTGTTTTTCCAAAGTGTCATAAAAAGAAAGTAGAAAATCACTGTGTGGGTTTCTTGTTTATTCATTTATTTAATTGCAGGTAAAATGTATTACACTTGAAATCTAAAGATTATTTTTTAGAACCTACAAAGAAAACAACATCAGAGTTAACAACACCACTTCCCATAACAGTTGACACCACAACAGAACCAGTGATTCCAAAAGAAAAGAAAGAGTACAAAGACACTACTAAAGTAAGCAAAATCAACTAGTGAGGTCATCTGTGAATATTAAGTAAGCTATTGTGACTCCATGCTTATCAGGCATTGTTTGTCATGCACTGTCCTTTGTCTGTTAATTTTTGAACATTTTTATCCCCCCCCCCCAAAAAAAAAGTAATTGTATATGTGAATCAGGTTGTCCGTCTGTCAGTTTGTAGAGGCAAGCAATGGTTTCTGGGGTCTAAAGTTTTATCCTTTTCACGTAGAGCCACCATTCCACACATATGGACTCCTCATGGGACAAAGATGATCTCTATCAATTTTGGGATCAAAAGGTCAAGGTTTATGTGTAATGGATATTGAAATATCAAAATGGTTTCCAGGCTCTTATCCTTTTTCTCCTAGAGGTATCACACGGTAATTGTCCAATTAAAATGAACTTAGTCAATTGTAATTCCGTATTTTTAAAAGAAAAATATTTTTGATGCGTTATTTTCCTCATTTCCCCTTCTTCTTTTCTCTAACTTTTTGTACCCCTGATTAGGAAATTTTGTGTAATTTGTAGAAGTAATCAATTGTTTACAGTGGGACTATTTGATGTTGGTAGCTGAGGCTACTTCCTGAGGAGCACTTGGGCTGTTTACACACATGTGAAAAACCAGTGGATTTGAGGATAATCTTGTTTGCGGGTAAAATTTTTTAGAAAATGCTGTGTAGGTTGTCTTTTTTCTGGTGTCAACAGACAATAGAGGTAACATAGAACATTTTCGAGTGCGTTATTTGGCATCAATTTTGTAAACTGATTTTTAATGATTTTTTTCCCTCTATAGTAATATATAGTGAAATTAATTACCGGTGTGATACCTAGAGTCACCATATCATGCATATGGACTACCCATGAGATGAAGATGATCCCAAATGATTTTATGGTTAAATGGTCAAAGGTAAGGTGTACTGGACATTGAAATAGCATAATGGTTTCAGGGCGCTTACATGTTATCCTTTTCACTTGAAATCATCGTATCACACACATATAGATTACCCATGGGATGAGGATGATCCCTATCGATTTTGGGGTAAAATGATCCAAGGTCAAGTGTACTGGACATTGACGTAGCAAAATGGTTTCCAGACTCTGTGTTATCCTTTTCATTTAAGAGTCACCATGTCATGCATATGGACTACCCATGGGACCTATCATTTTGGGGTCAAAAGATCAAAGGAACACCCTTTAGGTTTGACAGATTGGGGTGAGCAGGGAGTATTCTAGTGGGGAATGCTCACAGTACCTCTTGTCTCATTTCAGGAATTACAGTGTGACAGTGATCATTGGTAATCAATGGAATATACTAGCAAGTTGTGTTCTACTGCTTACCACTTAGTAACAATACTTGTCTTGGTCCAATTTACATTGGACGTGAGATAATGGCAGTAAAGTTTTAATATATTTTTCTTCACTTATACTTTCAATTGGTACAGTGGACTATGCATAAAAAATTATAAACAACTTCAGGTATAGCTGCAGAACTGTAGATTTCTGGGGAAAGATTATGATAGACCAGAGAACTACAGACCCACTGTATACAACGTCACGATGGAGAAGAGTTGTCACTGTGGATCACGAGGGCTTTGCTGAAGTAGAGCAAATGCAGTATCTGTTTTTCTGATATTTCTGATATTAGTGAGGCTCTGACCCCAGGGCAGGACCAAACTTGACATATAGTTTTACAGGGATGAAAGTATTCAAGGACATCCATCATATAAAAGAATATGGCAACAATGGAATTTCAACTAAATATCAGTGCAGTTGAAATCTGGTGTTAAGGAAGTATGTGTGGGAGAATCTCTTCATAGAGTGGATTTGGCAGGGAATATTTTTTTCATTTTTTAAGGTAAATTAAAGTATGAGGTCCATGAATTTGCATTCTAGTGTACTGGGAATGCTCTCATTTATCCCTGAAAATGCTAAAATGCTTGGATTTTCCAGATCCTTTGACTTTGGATGCCCAGTGGGGCTTTGGCTCTGCAACCTGCTGATCCTGACTAAATTTTCAGCCTTTTTGAATAATCTGCATTTTCATCTTTGGTTTTCAAGTGCAAAAGATTTAGGAAACATCTTTAATGCTATTTATACCGAATTGAAACTAAATGGATATTTAAAATGAACAGGTAGTCCTTTACCAAAGTTGTAAATTGGTTGATTATTGATTATTGCTTTCCGCCACACTCAACAATTTTTCAGTTATCTGGTGGCGTCCAGTTTTTGTTGGTGGAGGAGAGAACCCAGATACAATGTACCTGGGAAGAGACCACCGACCTTCCGCAAGTAAACTGGCAAACTTGGTCACATAACGCCGCGGCCGAGATTCGAACACGCGCCGACAGAGGTGAGAGGCTTTGTGATTTTGAGCCCGATGCTCTAACCACTCGGCCACGGAGGCCCCGTTGTAAATTGGGGTCGGGGTTTAAGTATGAGGGTGGGGCTAAAATGATCAGTGACTAATTGTGTTAACAATTGAATAATTTTAACTCCTTGGTAACTACCATTCCAATTCCTCTGAAATTTTATATGAAGCTTCTTTGGGACAAGGGGGCACAAATTGTAAATTTCAGGGCTCCTGGTTTCCTGGGGCCTTAGGGCAGGGCAAAACTGTTAGGAATGTAAATTTTGAAATTTATAATCATAGCTTTCCCAGAGCTGGGGCCAAAACTGGAGGGATGGGAAAAACCAAATGCATGGTTATTGTGTACATGAAGCCCTTTACCAAAATTGTGAAATTCATTGCACCTTGGTCAGGGAAATATGGGATAATATAAATACTTCAAATTCATCTTTCTTTCTATTGTAATTGAATGGGAATTGTATGCATATTTAGAAAGATCATAAAGCTTTGAACAAAGACTCCAGAATGAGGCTTAAATGCAAATATGAGACTCCCCGACAGGTCTATGTATGGGCTATGATACTTAGGTGACCTTTAAGGCCTGTAAGCCTCTTGTTTTATACTAATCTGAATTTGCTCAGTTGTGAATCCAGAATTGATTCGACTGAGAATCACAGTTTTCAGTGCATCCCATTGAATGTTGTACCTCTGTAAAGCAGCATGTATGCAATTCCACCATGTGCTGCAGTTCTGCAAGGAAAAGACCTGTAGAACAACAATCTCAACAGGAAAATCTATTGATTTCAAATCCTTGTTGTTATACTATGTGATTTCAGTTGATTAATATTTTTGTTGCAGTACATAACCAAAATGGAAGAAAGTGAAGAAATTGAGGATTCAAGAGAAGTTGTAATTCCTGATATGAGTAAGTATATAAGAATTTACTGGGCCTTACTCTTCCTAGAAGCAACCTAGGTTAATATCCCTTTGTTCCTTATATACTTCACTGTTACACAGTAAATTTGAAAAGCTGTAACCCAGGCCATAACTTTTGAATGGTTGTTGATAAGGCTTTCTTGTATCATGTTCATTTTGACACCTTGACCTTGGAGTTTGACATACTTTAATAAAACTTCAATTATACTAGTAACATTTAAATGGTAAATGATAGAGCTTTTATAAGATCTTATTTATACAACATAGGATCAATAGGTTGAATATTTTTGTATGCCTTCATAATTAGAAATTCTGGTGCATATAATTTTTAGCTCACCTGAGCTAAAAGTTGCAATTGGTCTGCATCTGTTGTCATTTGTCATGTGTTGTTAACAATTGAACATTTTTAACTTCTTGATAACTGCCATTCCAATACTTTTCAAATTTGGTATGAAGCATTTTTAGGATAAGGGGAACATTAATTTCGGGCCTCCATGGCTGAGTGGTTAGAGCATCACGCTCAAAACTACAAGGTCTCTCACCTCTAGTTGGCGCGGGTTCGAATCTCGCTCGTGCCGATATATGTGAGAAAGTTTGCCAGTTTACTTTCAGAAGGTCGGTAGTCTCTTCCCGGGTACATTGTATCTGAGTTCTCTCCTCCACCAATAAAAACTGGACAACACCAGATAACTGAAAAATTGTTGAGTATGGTGGAAAATAACAAGCAATCAATCAGTTATAAATTTCTGGACACCTGCACACCTTGGGCCTGAAGAGCTAATGATACTTTTAATTGATACTCAGATGAACGATAAGGCCTATGGGCCTCTTGTCTGATCACCTTTTGTGTGTTGCTTTTTACATTTTCATCTTTTTGTCCAGAACCACTGAGTCAATTTCAATCAAATTTGGTACAAATTATCCATGGGTGAACAGAATTCAAGTTTGTTCAAATGAAGGGCCATTCAAAGGGGAGATAATCAAGAAAAGATACTACTGCAGTGGAGTCATTTAAAAATTTCTGTATATATTAGAGCTTGGGATCGGATGCACAGGTGAAGGTCACTCAAATGATGTAGCTATGTGGCCGATTAAAACTCTTCCCAATTGAAAAGACCAGGCATAGTAGTTCATTGGTAGAGCATTAGCTTTTTAATGATAAGGTCATGAGTCTGAGCTTTTTTTATGTCATGACTATGTCAGACCATGGGTCTTACAGGTATAATGACCTTGAAAACGGAAGTCCTGCTTTGTGGCTTTGTGGCATGCATTGACATGCAAAACTTACCACAACCACACTACTGTATGCCATGAGTAGAAAACAGATTTAAATTTGATTTCACCTCAGTTGGTATCATTTCAATATGTGGGAAAAATTCCTGATGGAACATGAACATAAAAGAAACAAACAACCTGATAAGAAAGAATATTCATGAATCTGGACCAATTGAAAAATTACAAAGGCATCCGTGTTTGGCTGAATATGAGTAGCAGATGCATTACTAGGAGGCATTTTGATGCAGATTTTTTTTTTTCTAGCTATGCAGTACAAAGTACATGCAATTGGTCTGACAAAACAGAATCTTTAACTCTGTCAGACCAAATGTCTGACAGTTATTGAAAAATTTTGACAATTCTGAATTTCGTAACATTTCATGGAGAAGTTTTAAAGAAATTGATTTTTATATTTTACGATGTTTTTTTTTAATTCTTTGAGATGGGATTGTATGCTGATGGGAAGTGGGTAAAAGTTGGACGTGTGAATAGCAGCAGTTGACGAAACACAATTGCTGATTTTGTAAAAATGATTAACATTTCAAGCTCATTAATCACAAAAAGGAACATATCAATGAAAATATAAATAAAGTATGTTAATCACATAGATATTTTCTGTAGTTGGTGAGGAAAATCTGATACTTAGGCAGTTCTCAATTGATCAAATTCAATCCGACCGAAATCGCAGGAATTTGTAATTGACCTTTAAACAGTTAATAGTTATAGTAAATAGTATTGCAATAGGATTTAGAACCTTCTGTGATATTTAGGAGATAAGCGGCTTGTTTTTGAGATGTAGAGTTTTAACTAAGACTATTTCATCCCTGATGAAAACAATGTGTGTCAACTGTAATATGAACAACAAAATATTAAACTAATGGTAGACTTGGTGTCGTGGTTCCAATGCTTCCAGCCACAGTTCAAGATAAAACAGCACTGAATGTACATTCTCTTGAATATTACACCTGTAAATTAATGGGGGCACTGGTAGGGGACATGCATTGCTCATGCAGTACTCTCAGATTGCTTGTTTAGCAATGATCATCATCAAATATAGTTATTTTCATAAATGCAAATGAAGATGTATTGAATGACTGACCCCTCCACTGATTTTGGTAGCTGTAATGAATGAGGGATTGTAAACTTGAATGATATGAATTGAACCCATATAACAAAGAATGGGCACTTGCCACCCCAACCCACCTGAATTTAAGAAAAGGTTAAAGACTGTGAGAAAAAAATGAGAAAGAGACAGGTATAGCTTACAAATGCTCATCAACACACCTACTGACACGATTTAGAATTGTAAAGAATGAACTTTTTTTTTTTCAACACAACACAATACCCCCCACTTACATACTTTATACCTTGAAAAATGATGCTGTGTGCCTGAGATTAGAAATATTGCAGGTAATAAATATTTATTTTTTTCTTCTTATCACCATAGAATCTACCCTCTGAAAATTATCAAATATTTATCATTAACCTGTTAGTATCATTTGGAAATAGTTCAGAATGAAGATGATCTTGATTGTCTAATGATGAAAATTCATAGGTGTGACTAGCTTTGCATTATTTATGGGTTCAAAGTGATATCCTAATCCAACAAACTCTGGTTCCTCAACCAAAACCTCTTCAGTTGTGAAATAAATCGTGTATGGGGATGCTTTTCTTTTGATTCACAATTCTGATTGTGGTCTCTTATGACATCACAAATTCCGGAAATCAGGAACAATATTCAGGTAACAATTTTCTATTCCAAGTACCTTTGCACTTTGTACTCTGACTTCTTAGAGTTAATATCATTATCAATTTTCAAAAAGCATTTATAAGGAGATTATGAAGCTAAGTTGATAATTACTAAAAGGAAAAGCACTGTTAAGTATTGTCTCCTATATCCTTTAACCCAGGGCATAACTTTTGAATGGTTAGTACAAGGGTTTTCTTGTTTCACATTAGACAAAACAACTCTATCTTAATACACCATACTTGGTATAAATGTTCCTTTAGTGGTCCTACACAAGAATTGTTACTTTTTGAGTGATTTGAATTTCATAATGGTCACTATTGGCTGAAAATAACCCAGGGCAGATGAGCAATTGAGGCTTAGAAGCCTCAAGATGTAGTGTATTTTCCATTCAGTTTCAGTGAAACTTGGAGAGCTGCAAATTTACACAAAGATCTAGATATCCTAATGTTAGATATACAAGGTGAATGTCTATGGAAGGAATAATTTAATACCAGAATTCCTTGTGCTTCAAGGAGTCCTGCTTTTTTAAACTCCAATTTGAATTATCTGATTCTTTGATTTTGTGTAGATGAACCATTGACAACCAAAGACCATGATATATCTAAGGAAAATAATGAGGACACTGGAAACTCAAGGAAGGCAGAAAGGCAGGAGTCATCTGCAATTGTATATATCATGGGCAGACCAGGCTTACTAGCAGGTAAAATCTTGTTAGCTTGTCAATTTTTTTTTTTAAATTAGGTCAGTTGTGACTTATTTGCAATTGGTCTGTGTCTGCTGTCGTGTATCGTCCATTGTGTGTTTTTAACTTCTTGATATCTACCATTCCAATTCCTTTCAACTTTGGTATGAAGCATCTTTGGGACAAGGTGGACATAAATTGTAAATTTAAGGACCCTTGAACCCTGGAGACCTAGGGGCATGGCCAAAACTGCAAAAATAGTGACAAATTTTCAAAAATCTAATTCTCTAGAACTGCACATTTGTAAGAAAAACTAAATGCATAGTAATGCAGAGCAGGAAGGCCTCTATCAAAATTTGAATTTCCAGTTCCCTGCGGTAGAAGTTTTGACCCCAAGGCAGGGCAAACTAGGTAATGGTATTTATGTGTGAAACATTTAAAAAAAAAAAAGACATCTTCTTTCATGAATGTTATAAATAGATATTTAGTGAACAGGTAGCCCTTTATCAAAAATGATTCCAGAAGTAGGAATTTTGGTATGAGGATGGGGCCAAATAAATGTATTAAAAATTGAACTTTTTTAACTTCTTCTTAATCACTACCATTCCATTTCCCCCAAAATTTTGTATGAAGCATGTTCAGGACAAGGCAGACATAAATTATAATTTCAGGGCTCCTACCATCTTGGGGCCATAGGAGCAGAGCCAAACCTGACAAAAAAGTGACCAATGTTAAAAAAAATCTTCTCTAGAACTGCACATTTATAAGAAATACTAAATGCATAGTAATGTAGAGGATGCCCCCTACCAAAATTGTGAATTTCATGATCTCTGGGGTAGAGGTTCTGACACCTGGGTGGTATCAAACTTGGTATATGGTATTTATGGGTTAAACATTAAGAAAACATTTTTAATGCTGTAGATACCAAATTGAAACTAAATGGATATTTAGATAGAGCAGGTAGCCCTTACCAAACTTGGTATTTGGTATTGATGTGTAAAACAATTTAAAAAAACATGTTCTTTAATGCTATTGATACCAAATGAAACTAAATGGATATTTAGAATGAACAGGTGGTCCTTTACCAGAATTGTGCTGCAGATAATTCCAGGATTAGGGGTTTTGGTATGAAGGTTGGGCCAATGTGGTCAGTGATTATATATGTTAACAATTAAACATTTTTAACTCCTTCATGATTAATACCATTCCAATTCTTTTCAGATTTCATATGAAGCTTCTTTGGGACAAGGCTAATACAAATTGTAAATTTCAGAACTCCAGCTCCCCTGCCACAAAGTAACCAATTTTTAAATATCTTCTCCAGAAATGCACATTTATAAGAAAAACTAAATGAAATGCATAATAATGTTAACAAAAAAAAAAAAAAAGCAAGAAGACCTCTTCCAAACTTGTAAATTTCATGATCCCAAACGTAGAGGTTCTGACCCACAGGTGGGGCCTTGGTATATAGTTTCAAGTGTAAAGCATTCAGAAAACATCTTCTTTAATGGTATTGATGCCGTATAGAAACTAAATGGATATTTAGAATGAGTAGGTAGCCCTTTACCCAAATTGTAAATTTTTGATCTCTGGGATAGGGATTTTGGTATAAGGGTGGAGCTAAAATGATCAGAAACTAAATGTGTTTATATTTAACATTTTTATCTTCTTGGTATTAACATTTCAATTCCTCCAAAATTTTGTATGAAGCATCTTTGGGACAAGGGGTACACAGATTGTAATTTCAGGGCTCCTCCTCTCATGGGGCAAAATCTGTTGGATATTGTGAAATTTATTATCATAGCTTCCCCAGGGCCTCATGGTTTGGGCTAAAACTGGCAAAAAAAAAAATTTAAGTTTTAAAAATTTTCTCTACTCCCACACATGTAGGAGAAAAACCAAATGTATGGTTATTAGACCTAATTTTAATGGATCAGCAAAGAAAAAAAATATAAATCTCGAATTCATCAGTGTAGTCTGGTCCGATTTCAGCTAAAAAGAACTTCTAACGGCAAATTATTATTATTTGGTTCAACATAACTTTTTAACCTAATTTGAGTATGCTGAATCTGAAAAAATATGTTGAACTTCATGAAAATGGCGTTAAATAGGTCAAAATGGCGATTCAAAATGGCGGACAGTAATTTTTTTCAAATCGTTTTGAAACGCGCATGTAGAAAAAAAAATGTAAAAACTATGATTACAAAATACAATAGCATCGAGAAAAAGATAGAAATAAGCATGCGACCCTAAAAAAGCCATTGCACGAAAGAAAACCCGAATTTTCTCTGTTTTTCCTCAAAATTCAACGTATACTGTTCCTACATTGTTCTTTGCTTGTAACTTTGCACTTACAAAGGTCCATGCACAGCAAATTGTTACACTTGCACCCACACCTCAATGTTTTACAACCTGTTGTGCAACTACATGCAATCAAGTCTAAACAAGATTCTGGAATTGGGTCTAAAGTCATCAGAATAGGCACTAGAATACCTTCATTCAACTTCCATCCCATCTCAGTTGGAGATGGTAATGTGGGGTTACTTATATTTGCTTGTCTCCATAACAGCGCTTGATAATGTGCACGTTTAATGTGCAGATGCAAGGCATCGCTAGTGGGGGGCATGTTTTCGGGGCTCTTGGATTTTCCGAATAAAATGTTCCTAACCGAGTCAGTTGACGACACTGTGCCCTGGTTATACAGCTTGCATACGAACTTTTCACAGTCGACTATTTTCTGTTCAGTTAAATTGCCCTCTCCAAAACCCCCAAGAAGCCCAACATTGTCTTTGTAAACCTTAAATCCAGTTTTTTTGGATATCCCAAAGAAAAAAGAAGTTGTGTCACATCCAGTCAGAGCATGGAATGCTAACAGATTCGTGCACATTTCTGGAGAGGTAAAGGTTTTCTCTACAACAGCATGAATAGGAATGTTCTTGGGCTTTGCAGATGTTCCAGCAACCATCCACAACTGTATATTTATTTCTGAAAAGAAAGATACAAGTAGCAGTAAAACATCAGTATCAGATGCTAGTACAACAACTGAACTGCAAGTGGATTCTTTCGCACAATGTATGGCATGAAGAACTATTCTAGTATCTGCCTCTTCATGTGACGCATGTAGGGCAGATATATCGAGGAATTCGTCATTGCATTTAACGCTATTCTCATCGAGAAACCCACCAGCAGTAACAACAGTTTTCTCTGTGGGTGCATGAAGAATTATCTGCTCAGATAAAAAGGCAGCTAGGTCTTTCTTGTTGTCATTCAAAGACAAAAAAGCTGAAAAGTTATTCGGGAGTGGCACATCCTTATTTTCAATAACCCTTCTAACTGGCTGCTGCCCTTTTGCCCTACGAGAACGAGTGCCCGATTTTATAGATTGTTCCCTGTAACGGTCGAACAGAACATCAACTCTTGAATACATGGCCCCTTTTCTCACCACAGTGGAAACAAACTCATCTGCAAAGTCTCCAAATGTTTTCATGCCATGTGTTTTCATGCTATGAAAACATCTATGATCAAAGCTGGTGATTCGCCTACATTTTCGACTCGCGCCCTTACATCAACATCTTGAAGTATGTCTTCTAAAACAACAGATTTGTTTCCAGACTTTAGTGCACCGCTGGTATCCGCTATAGATATCGGCACAGGAAGGAGCTCGTGTTTCAAAATCTGCTCTAAATCAACCTCTCGTCCGGCCTTATATGCAATGACAAGTCTCTGCAGTATGTTCCGATCTGCCTTTAGAATTTTTTTCTTTTCCACAGCTTTTGGTACAACTTGTACCTTGTATAAGGAGTCAAATGTTAATGAGCAGCTTTTTTTCAGAACACTTCTCAAAGGAACTTGTAAACTACTTGTTTCTATGTTTGGTATCAGACGATCTTTTACGAAATTCTCTAATGATATCTGTCCCAAATTTGCTGCAGAAAGTAAGGACTCCTTGATCATATCTGTAGCTTTGTCTTTTGTAACTATATTGATCAGTTGATCTCTTTCGTACAAAAGGTCAAATACTCTAAACCTTTTCATTGCATCAACGAGCGAATCCTCATACACTGCATCAGTAACTTGTCGACTCTTTGATGCGTCCTTGTGTGTGAGAATGTCATCTGGATTCACATCGTACATCACCTTTGTAAGAAGACTTATATGAGATCTCAGATTGTAGGAAAGGGACCACCTACTGAGAGCAGATGGAGTCCTAGTAATTCCTACAATTCCACCACCTTTCTTACCCGTGGCGTTTAGCCATTCTTGACTTTGGTCTGGGTCAACTTGATTGAAAGTTCCAGCACTTCTCTTGACGACAAAATTTCCATCCTGAAACTCTGATAGTACTTCAATAGGCAATTGGTGGCAATCAGCAAGATACACACTACCCCACCTAGCATAATTTGTATGGTCATATCGGAAGAACCATGGGAGCATTGAACGGAAAGACTTCAAATATAAATCCCAAAGCCCATCTCTTTCTGACTTTGTAAACATTAAAAGGATAGAAACCATGTCCAAATATGACCACCAAAACAGGACATTTGGGTTGTCAATTTCCTGTCTGAAACTTGAAAAATACTCTTTGAAAACAGGATTTTGCAGTTGGTCAATGCTAGAAAGTATGTCTTGCTGTTCAGTCATGATGCCATTCAATGTTTGCGAATGATCAACATTTTTGGTAGATACAAATAACACAAAGTCTGGCAGTAAAATCTTCCAGATTGCTTGAGCAGTAATTTTATGGGCTCTCATGCCACGACTGTAGTGCTTTCCACCTAATACATTTTCAGCAGCCACAGGTCCTAATAACTCGCATTCCATCCACAGTTCATGCAAACCAGAACCTCTCATATGATCTCCTATACATTTCATGAAATTCATAGCTATATGTAAGCCACCCATTCTTGGAACAAGCCTGTCTCTATACTCAGGAACTGACCATTTTAAATCCATCAACTTAAAGTACAAAGCTTGATCAACTGTGATAACTGTATGACGTTGACCAAGATGCTCAGATATGTGCATGCATTTCTGGACAACTGTGTTAAGTGTATCCATTTCATGAGCAGGTGCTTGTACAATAGGCATGTAACCAACAAGTGTGAGATCCGGGTTTTTACTACTGACAGACTGATTATGTCCTGACCAACTAGCTGGGACTTTCTGCTTATGTCTGTGCAAATGAAACGCCAATTCATTAGCAAACTCTTGAGAGGACAATTGATTCTCTGAGTCAGAAGGTTGGAAGATATCTAACGTAACTGGTCTGGGATAGTGAGGTTGTGATTTTCCTTTTACTATTGGGGAAATGACAATACTGTCCATCTGAGGAGGTACCTTCAATGTCTCATTTGAAGATGGACTTATGTGCTGAAGGTTAATGTCATTTCCCGACCCTCGTTGCCAACATGCTATCTGCGTTGCATGGAATGTTTCCTTGCCATCCAGTGTTGAATCACTAATATCAATATTGTCAGCTGTAAAGTGTGTGAAAACGCTTGGCTTTAAATTCGAGGGAAGGAAATGTCCAGTCCTTTCGTCCATAGACTGAAGGCTTTCCTCTGCAAGCCCAGTGTCAACACGCAGAACATCTTTATAACTCAGGGTGTGACCAGCACTATTAAACAAGTTTAACAGCTGTTTTGACCTTGTCATTTGATGCAAGGTGCATGCAAGGCCAATATGCTTTGGAGTCCACTTTTTTCCATTACTTACCCCATACACAATATCCTGAGCTACGCTCACTATTTTCTTCTGTCTGCTGCAATCTGGATTGTCATTGCCATCAGTACAATCAAAGACCTCTTGTCCGCCATAAAGAAGATTCAGAAACATGAGGATACTATCTGGGACACAACTTACGGCATCAGCCTCACAAACATTCAAACCCATGTGACCAGGTCTATCTTGCAGGTCTGATCTTAATCTTAGTGCAACATGTACCAGTTCATGAAATGAGTTGTGTGGAGGTTTATAACATGGCATAGTGAGTAATTCGTCATCCATGGTATCTTGGTCATCATGAAACATATCTCCAAAATGAGATTTAGAAAGAATATGGGGCACTAAAAGAGTTTCGCGTTCAGATACTGCTCTATCGAGGGGACGAAGAAACTGGAAGATATTCTGCACCTTGGCTTGCAGATATTCTTTAAACGTTGATCTACGAGTGATAAAAGACTGTGGCATTTCAGATCCTACCTCTTCTACCAACTTGGAGTACCTGTTCCATGTATCAGAGAGCTGTAAGATTTGGCACTTGCTGGCTGCGTACTCCAGTTCTCGAACAAGAAATATCATGGCCAGATCTTCACATTTTGACTCCTTTTCTGTTTTTTGTGTATCATACTTAAAAGCATTCATGCATTTTAGATGGTACTTACCCTCTGCAGCTATCAAATCGCTAACGTTTCCTAACTTAACATGAAGTATGTTGTCATACTTTGCATTTTTAAGAACCATGTCGCTAACAGAAAATGTTGTAATGTTGAATAGCTTCTGTTTAATTTGTTGTTGACAAAATATGCATAACTCCCAATCTATTGGTGTAGATGCATTTCGCAAAGTTCGGGATGCTGCTGCAGAAGGGTGTGAGCAAGATGACGTAGACGGTACATCATCCTCTGTATCGACGTTGATTGTATCAGATGTGTTTGTAAGCAAACATGCTTTTCTTTCCATTAACTGAATTGGTCTGGGGTGAGTAAATGCACTATAGCATTTCCTATGACATAGAACTCTATCATTCGGACTTAATTTTTCTATTCTGTCAATGGCATCATAGTTCCTGGCATCTTTAACTTTCTTACAACGAGATGCCCTCTCGGTCAACGTTTCGATAGACTTTTTGCTTTTTAATTCTAACGTGTCTGTCTTTTTTTCCTGACATATAACACACAAATCTGTATCTATTTGATAACTTCGCTTAAGTGATCGTTCAGTCATGATTTCTAATCAATGAGTGGTGAGATATGACAAGCCTATAACCTCGGCCATCAGTTTTATACCTTATGTCAGAATCATTTGTTAATTCGATCCTCGATTGTGTCGGTCGCGCTATTGTGAAAACCATTGAACACTGTGTTGAATTTCAAGTGCATTTATATCATAAAGTATGCAATACGTTAACTGAATAATTTGCACAATTAGAAGGAAATAAGCATTAAATATCATATCAAAATGCATATATATACTGTGCGTCAATATGCGGTTGCGAAAAAATGAGTTAATTGGGATCTAATCGTTTTTTTCACAATTTTAATTGTTTAACGAACATTGAACAATTTATTCTATTTTTCAGACACATATAAGTTTAGTACAAGCCTTTAAATTGCTTTAATTTGCAATAAACTTTTTTAAAATAAAGCCATATAGATAATTTTGCAAATTTCAACACCGCCATTTTGAATCGCCATTTTGACCTATTTAACGCCATTTTCATGAAGTTCAACATATTTTTTCGGATTCAGCATACGCAAATTAGGTTAAAAAGTTATGTTGGACCAAATAATAATAATTTGCCGTTAGAACCCATTTCTAGCCTCTTTTTTCAAAATCTGGACCAGACTAGTGGTTTCTTGGCATCGGTTTTTAATGTCTCTGATGTGGAGGTTAAAAATTACACAAAAAACAATTGGATTGGCCATCATGGCAAAATAATCATGTTGATGGTGGCCATTATTGGGAAGAAGAAGAAGATCACAAACTTAATATTAATCCAAGATTCCTCTCACTCTTACCATTGCTATTATAATGTGACGTGTGAGGGAGATTCAGAGCAGACCTCATACTTAAAAGTGTCCAAGACATAAGAATAAAATACTCAGATGATTATTCCCCAAGTTTATCATAACTAATATGATGTTATGATCATTTAAACAACCCTAACGCCAAGAAATGAAGCGTCACTTCACCGTTAAAGTTCTTTGTGCTTAATGTCAGCACACAAATACACAAAATTCCAATCGGTGTCAAAGAAATCATCTGATTTTTTTTTTAAAAGAGGAATCTCTGATTAGCTCAATAATTGCAATCAAAATTGCAAAATGTAATTAACATATTTTGCTGAATATAACACGAACTTTTCAAGATTTTTTTGGTGTGAGAAAGGGGTGCTTACTATATCTCACAATAGGGTTTTTACCTTTTTTTTGTTTTTGCAGGTGAAACTTGCATCTAGAAACCCTGCATTAAATTCATGGATCTGAATATACTGCACCTTGTATGCCAACATTTAAGCATGTATACAATGCCTTGTCATGTGCAAATTTACCACTAAAAATTTCTTGTGCAAAAGAAATAATGAGATGGCGATCAGCACATGTTTTACAAAACCTTTGTTTGTCAAATACTCCCCCAGGGTAAAGAAATATCCAAGAGTTGTGTTTTTTTTGGGTTTTTTTTTTCCCCACACATATTTTATCAAGTGACCAAAAAAAAAAAAATGTGCAGAATGTCAAAGACATAAATGGACATGCTGCCCGATTTCCACAAGTCGGTATACACATTTAATATGCCATGAATGCCCATCCTCATGCAACTTTTTGTATTTCTCTACTGTATCCAAAGCATTGTTTTTACAGGCAGAGTATTCATTACGAATGTCTTTGGTCATAATAATTTTTGTTTTAATATTATGATTTTATTTTTATAACATCAATGTTTAATTGATTTTAATTCAGTTTCAACATAGCAAATACTGAGTAAGTTATAACTTAAATGCTACAAAATTTCATGCTTTGTTGAAATTAACATGATGATTACCAGGGTATTTCCCCAAAGATATTCTGTGAAGATTACTGTAGATGACTGTTATCTCAAAAATATAGCTGCGTGATTGCAAATTCTGTTTATTTCAGTATCTATACTTATCTGCATCAAACATTTAGCAATATCCTACTACTATGCCTGAACAATTTTTAGAACAAGTTATTTTCCCTTAATCCACTCTTTAGAACCCAACATCCAGGTACCTCAGTTTATGTTCAGGCAGCCATTTTTTTCATGTGGGTATTTTCTCAGGTGAAAATTACAGGTTTTTACCTACTACTGTGCATTTACCTCTTAATTATTTGGTAGAAGTCTTGAGCTAGAGTGTTCTGTCATGTTTTTAGCATGTTTTGAACCATATTTAATTTTATGTTCCATTTTAGTTATGATTATTGTTCATTGGGTCAACCACACAGTTCAAGCATGGCAGAGAATTCTTACAAAGAATGTAAACGATGTCGCAGGGAAATGTCGTATTGATGAACCTGATGATTGTTTTCGGCATTAGTCCTGCACTGAAGCTCTGCCTTGTAAGGTCTGTAGATGTTGGTCTAAAGAGAAACATGGCACTGTGGCGCACACGATAGAAAAAAACAAGCAGAAAAGCAAAAAAGCCCGCAGTGGTGTCAAGTCCTCATGAAGAAGGAACTGGAGCGACGTAAGACAATCTATCTAAAGGTTAAAAAAAGTTTCAATGTCTGTGGAATCTTGTGGGATAATACCTAGTGCATTTGTGATGAAGATGTTGAGTCTGCGCAAGAATTTCAAACTGTTCTGTCCTCAGAACATGTTCCTATTACCAGCAATGAAGCTACCATGTCAGGTCATTCCCATGACATCCTGGACAGTTGCATGGCCATTCTTCCTCGGAACATGAGAGTCCTTTTACCATACCAGGTTATTTCTATGACCAAGTAAGCCATTGCTACTCCAGTTGGTATGGCCGATTTTCTTCCATTTAATATGGGAGGGTAAGTGCCTCAAGGTGCTATGAATTTTTTGTTACCACCATGTATGCAGGATATTATAAACAGAGTCGTTATGTAATCAAGGGCCTTTTGAGGCACCAAAGGAATTGGACCAAAATGTGTTGAATATTAAACACAAAAGATTTAGCAAGTTTCAACCTGTCTAACAATGTTTCGGTTAATCTGAAGACTGGAGATGATAGAGATGTAGTATGCATCACTGAGTTGCCATGCAAATTTGACCAAGCAGACAGCAGCTTAGAGGCTGGTCAGTCATGTTCTTCCACCCAAGGTACACCAAAGATTGATTGGAAAGGTTTTGTTTCCAGGGTTGCATCAGATGTGATTATTCCTATGAACAAAAAAAGCAGAGACTTGGAATACAAGTCTTGTCTTGTTGAACATTTACTAACTCCAAAAGAGGCAAGGCAGTTTAGCCTTCCTTTATAGGGTTCGATTGTACATGTTCTGGAAGAGGTTGATAAGGGCAGAATAAGATGTTTTCTGTCATCTGATGATCAGAAATACTTGGTGAATGAGGACCACTTTACAAAGTTTTCCTCCTAGCCACAGTTAGATGAAAACATTGAAGAAGGCATCTTGGGTTCATAAGAACTTAGAAGATAGAAAGGTGCAAATCCTTGTAGGTTTAACCACAAGGCATTTGAATCAACTAACAATGAATTTAGAAGAATGGACATGAGCTCAAGACTGTTGCTGAGACAGATTTCCTATGGCTCATTGATTACAACCTATCTAGATTGAGCAGTGTCTGATGACAATAGACAGGAAGCTATCCAAGCTCTTTCAACTTTTTCACTCAATGGCTGGTGTGACTTTCAGAGTTATGCTCTAGTCCTCCACAGACAAGAAGTAATTCTGTCACTCCTTCCTCTGTCTCTGATAGTATTCTGGTGTGAGTGGTCTTTCTGGAATGAATGGCTCATCATCTGCCTGGTAGTTGTCATCATCAGTATCTCCAGCATCGGGGCCAACGTCAAGTCCTTCTACCCCTTTCTGTCCATCATCCATTTTCATTCTCTATCTCTCTGCTGACATCTTTCTAGTTTCCTCTCTTTTCTTCTTTCTTGCCTAGTCTTTTGAAATAGTTGGTGTGTATATTGCTTTGTATGCACCATAGAAATTGTCATGATAAAATTGCTCGTCCACCTCTTTCATTTTCACTCCAGTCTCTGTCTCAAGGTTCCTCTGAAGATCTGTATTTTTAGTCCTGATATCATATGCATGTGAGCACATTGCATCGTTGAATTTTGTTGCTTTTTCAGTCCACTTGTCATCTTTTTGTGATATATATGCTGGTATCTAGCAAGAGCCATTAATGTTTAATAGTCATCCTTTATCTGTTTATCCACTGCATGTTCTGTCTTAGGGTAGACATTTTTCGATATCCAGTCAGAACGTACTTCATCTGCGACTGTTCTACTGGCATCGGCCTTGCTGATATGCTTTTCTCCTCTAGTAACAGGTTGGCATAAATGTATCGTACGTCCCAGAAGGTACAGTCCCGGTGGTAGCTTTGATTTTGGTTTATATGCAGCTATTGCATTATAGTCTCTCTGCTGTAACTGAATGTTAGGGTACTATTTCTCATTTCCTTTTTGGAGTCAGCCATATCTTCCCACCAATCTGGAAATACACGAAATTGATGTTTTACATTATTACAGTGTTCAAATATAACAACCAAATCCAGTACCTAACCTAATATTATAGTAAATTCACTGGCACATCACATTCACAACACAAAGATACATAGAGATGGATTTTACAATGTAATTGTTAGCAGAGTGAACCCCAAAAACCGACATCAGGGATGATGTGACCTGCCATTTTGTATATAATTACTGCATAAATCGTCACCAGTCTACCAGAGCATCTTAAAAGTGTCATTTTCATTATCTGCAACCAAGAAAACCTATATATCCATACCTTACACGTTATATTGCGATGCTGTCAAGAGAAAAATCTTGGAAAATCGTGAAATTGTCCGCCATTTTGAAGGGGTCAAACATGATCATGGGTCAAAAAGGTCAATGGATTCGCATTTACCATCTACAATGGCCATAGAAAACACAAGACTTAGAAAAAAAGTCATTTACCCCACCCTACTATATAGCTTATGTAGATACCCATTTTTATTTACAGGCAGGGGGATAGTTGAGTGTCCTACTCTCTGCCAATATTACCTCTAACTGTAGTGAAGACCCAAGAATTATAATAAGATTCCACAGCTCACAATGAGAGGTGCATCTAGTTCTTTTAGAAGTCAGCTTCAACAAGATCTAGCAGATGTCAATCCCAGAACTAAAATTTTTACTTGTGAAAAAAATTCATATGAATTTTAAAAAAATAACAATTATTTTTTTTTGTGGAAAAAATTGTTATAAGACAGTAGTAAAAAAAAAAGCAATAATGCACAATTCATCATTGACTGTACATGACCAATATACTTACTGGTTATGAATTTGTTTGTGTTTAATCATATAGACATGTTTTTTGGCAAGTTTGCAAATTGCTTGTATTCAGTATCTTGAAGTGATTTCTTTCTTTTGCTTCTGTACATATTGCACTTTAAAACAATTGATAAAGGATTAGGCAACAATAAAATGTATGTGTTTCCAGTTTCCCCAACCCTACCTATGTCTTGCTTCTGACCCAAATTATTTTAATTATAAATAAAATAAAAATATGGAATTTGGTTTTTAAAAAAAAATTCTTGGTGATTTCATTTCAACTTCTGATTAAAATAGATTTGTATAATATACCTTTTTTTTCCAACTTACACATCTCTTGAAGTTTTTAACAGTACATTTTAAAAAAAAAATATAAAGGGACTTTACTAACTATTGTGTATCTTTATTGGATAACAATTATTGCTAATTTTTCCTATGTTGATTTACAATGTATTGCCTATTTTATTAGATATTTTGTGTTCATTATGGGGACAATCTATTTTTAATAACATATCTCAGTAGAGATGCGTTATATGAAAAAAAAATTATACCACATGCAAAGTTTATATGTATAGTGGTAAAGTATATATCAGTAACAACTCAATCCCTGACGGTCGATGTATGATTCTTATGTGGAACAGTGCTTAAATCAACGTATATAAAAATTCATATAGATATCTATATTGACATGAAAAGTCATTTAAATATGGCAACTTTTATAAATTAATGAGAAAGGTAAGGTGGCGAAACAATACTATTGTTCTTAGTCCTAAGTCATATTAATGTTGCATAATTTATGTAAAATCTTTCATTAGTATATGCGCTTTCAAGGACATTTAAGTTTTAAGAACACATCTTGTTTTATACTGTTGCTGCATATTAGAATTTAGCTTAGATATGCATAACAAAAATTTTCTTTCTAGATTCCATAGCCCTTGGCACTAGTGATACTTTTGCACTAATAATCAGGTGACTGATAAGGTCTCTTGTTATTATGCCATTTGCACCTACTTATTGAGAAAGACGACTAATTATGTAATCGATGATCATTTTGCTGACATCAGCAGTTGCAAAATGTTAATACAAACACCTTTGCTTCAGTAATGCTAAACATATTATTTTTAGTTTTTGGAGATGTTTAGAAAATACTTTTTACCCCTCTTGGCCCTTTATTTAAGGCACTCGGCCCTAGATTTTAACACTGTCGAACAGATCTCATCATTATCTCTAAATTTTGTTCTATATGTCTTTTCAAATTATTTCTGTACAAAAAGAATTAAAGAAAACATAGGAAAAAAATTGTACAAAAATGCAACAAAAGTTTGTGGTACTTTATGAGCCCTATCGAGCAGGGATGTTTTTTGCAGTAAAGAAATTTGAATGTGATTTGGCACATCTATGAACTCAACTCTTCAATCACTGAAAATTTCAACTTGATATCTTGAATAGTTTCTGAGAACATTTGGGAACACACTGACCCTGTAAAATTTGGGAAAACATCAATATCTTACATAATAAACAACATAATAAAATCAGAAAAATACCTATTGAGTTCAAATGAATCCCTGAAAATTTCACAAAAATTGGCAGATGCATATATCTATAACACTATGTGTTCAGGGACATGGTAAGAAACAGAATAAAAACAATATATTCCCAAACTTTGTATGGGGAACATTGTAAAACATTGAGCATCTGAGTTGAATTAATAATTGTGGATTCAAATGCTCAGTGTTTTAATTAAAGTCAAAAATTTTCAAACTTCTAAGTTTTTCATTCAGACAAGATAAGTGAAAGTTTGAGTTTAATTGCCTGAAAGCTACTTTCTTGAAAGAAATTTATGGTTTGCATTGTAGCCGTGATTGGTGGAGCAGTGGTAGCCCTGTTACTGACCATCTTGTTGGTGATGTTTATTGTTTATCGCATGAGGAAAAAAGATGAAGGAAGTTACCCACTTGATGAGCAGAAGTACACAAATTACTCATATATGAAGGCACCAGACAAAGAATTCTATGCATGATGAGACAGATCAACATTTGTTCATCCAGTTTGATCACAGATTTGTTTTTTTATTATTTTTGATTTTCATGCCAAAATAGTTTTTTCATTGATATTCCAATTAGCATGTGTGGACCAATGTTCAGAGCAGATATTTAGTTTCTTTTTAATTGTGTGTATTTAAGTAGTTACTAAAAACTATCTTTATGTCATAGTTTGCAGTAAGTGGGATTTGAAATGGAGAGAGCAGCAAAGAAAGAACAAGGTTCACTTTTTTTGCAGATAAAAGCCTTGTTAATTTCTGTTCAAACAAATTCCCACTTGTGCCTGGATTTAAGCACATTCAAACAAGTACTTTTATTTTCTATAAAGAACAGTATTATATTTAAACTTGTAAATTTTTAATATTTCTGGTAAAAAGCTATATTTTGACAAAGAATTTTGAATATAAGGACAGCCAAAAAATAATTGATGTGATAGATGTAAGTATCAATATGTAACACTTCTCTCAATAGATGCAGATTGTGCTGTATATAGAATTCAAATGACTATCTTACTTTTTTTTCTCATTTAAGCCAGTTAGGCTCAATTGAACTTTTCCATTGAAGTTTTGCCTTCCAGCGACTACCTGTCTATCTCAAACATTTTCCATTTCTTTCATCCAAAAGTCCAGTTTCAACCAAACTTTCCACAAAGCATCCTCAGGTGAAGGGAATTCAATCTTACTTAATGAACAATTAGAAAAGGGTCATGTTTAGGGTCCTAAAGGAAGATGGGTATTTTTTTTTTTTAAAAATTTTAAATCTTTTTCTTAAAAACTACTGAACCAATAAAACCAAACATTGTACAAAAGTATCATTATGGTCCCCAGTGCCAGGGTAGACATAGATTTTGAAATTTTGAGCACATTTATGAATTAAATATCGGTAAATAATGCTTTCTGTATTTTCATTGTGAGATCTTCACAAAAAGCCTTGAGGGCTCTCTCTCTCTCTCTCTCTCTCTCTCTCTCTCTCTCTCTCTTACACACACACACATCTAAAGTGCACTCTTGTTGGAGACAGACATTTTTATAGCTCTGTGAAAAACCTTTGTGGACACCTTGTTTTTCCCTAGTTTAAGTGTTTTTGTTTTATAACTTTGATTTAACTTTCTTATTTTTATATAATTATTTTATTATCTTAAAGAAGGGACAGATTGGTGGTGTGTGTGTGTGTGTAAATAAAAATGTTGCAAAGCCAATGAGTATCCTTATCAGCTTTGGGATAATAGAATACTACTACTTCTGTAGACTTTTCTATTCTTATTACTAGATTTACACACACACACACACACACTTACACACCCACACACACACACACACACACACACATGCTTAAAAGTAAATTCTTTGAATTTTAAATATTTTTATAACTTTTAGGGTACTTTAAGGACATCATTTGTGAACCTTGTTCTTTCTTAACACATTCATTGTTTTGTAAGGGTTTTATTGGTGTCCTGTTCAAAACATGTACTCAGTTCCTTTTTGAATGCTTTTAATATTTTTTTTTAAAGAATATATTTTTAAGCAGTTACTAATATAAACCATGCCCAAAACACTCTTATCATTGTGTGAGTTTGAAAAGAGTAGGATTGAAATAGGGAAAGCAACAGCAGCAATGAAATTTCTTGATTTCACAAATTGATTTGACAAGATTTTAATTTCATAGCAGCTAAGAAATATCTGAATATAAAGCTGCACTTACAGTAGGAATGATATACGAATATGTATTATTTAAATAGTTCCCTACATCAAAGTATGGGAGCAGTAAAGGTATCAATTGTCCGTCCGTTTGGCCATCAACATGCTTGTGAGACACAATTTTAACCTTCAGACTTCATGTTCAATCAATAGGCCATGCATAATGGTCAGGAAAAATCCATTTCTTTTTTTTTTTGGTTAAAGATCTAATGTGAGGTAATCATTGATAAGTGTGTGAATTTTTTCTTCCAACATACTTCATATTCGTTATATAAACAGATTAATGGTCAGGTAAACAGCACTTGGTTTTTAAAAACAAACAAAACAGCAGAATGTAATTTTTTTTCTGCCACTATATGATTTTCCTTTCTTTGTAAGAATGGCTGGAGTCTATGTTGTACAACTACATATTTTCATGCTGATTATCATTTTTTTGGTTTTACAGTAGTAGCTCCATCTCTTTCACTTAAGAGATATCACGATAACAAGCATGGCAAAGCAGATGAAGTATTTTTGTATGTTCTACATGATATTTAATAAAAAAAATATATCTTTTTGAGAAACCGGTTACGGTAGCTCAATGGTAGAATGTTTGCTTTGCAACCAGGAGGTGGTGAATTTAAGCCTCATTTATGCTCTGGCCATGTCAAACCTAAGATGTAAACATTGGTAATGATTGCTCCTTCACCAAATGCTTAGCATTTAGAAGTGAGAATCGTAGGTCTTTCACATATGACCTCAAAAACAGATCCCATGTCACTACAGTTGTTGGCACATTGAAGAACTGTCACTGCTATGGCCCTGAGCACTAAACATAGGTCTACATTTGTGGTACTTCACCTATAGCTGGTAACGTCTCATTGTGAGTGAAAAAATCTCGATGGGATGTAAAACAAGCAAACAACTTTATTAGATATGGCCATGCGTAAAGTTGGTACTCTTTAGTGTAAACAACATTAGAAACAAATACACAGAGCTTCTAGGTTATTCATATAAATATTTTGTACCATTATGAAGATCCTATGGAATTGTAGCCCTTTCCTGAAAACGTCAGATTAAAGAAAATTGGAAAGGGCTATATTATTGCAGCTAACTTGGTTTGATCATGGATAATAAAGAATAATGTATTAATTATGAGGACCCTGTATCAAAATCACAGGTCAAGGTCAAATTAGTATATAGCATGTACTTGAATCAAGGTTTAACTTAGCTTCATCCTGTATATATAAATGTGAACTTTACTCATTTCTTACTTTTTCTGAAGAACCATTCTACCAATATCAACCAAACTTTTCACCAAGAGTCCTAGGGTAACATTTGTGTGAAGGAAGGCCACACATGTGGTTTTGCTGTATACAAGTTTTTTTGTTGTTTTTTTTTTGTTTTGATTTTTTTGTTTTTGGTTGGTTTGATTTGGTAGTTTAATTTCTGCTTAGGGTTTAATATATGGGATTCAATAAATACTATTGAATAAGTGGTGAAAATCATGTATATGACTTAAAACAGTTTTGAAAATTAAAAATAAAATGTAGTTTTAAACATTGAATGTGAACAGATCCATACACAGTAAGACTGAGTGAAATTAAGAGGAGCTGATTCAGAGAGTCATAAAAGATGAGAGTTGATATATTCATTTACAAAAGATAAAACACTTAAATATTTTTTAAAAAATGAAAAATTGATTGTTGTTGCATCTTTCTCTAATGGAACAGAAATTCGAGAATGATGTTGTGAAATGTACAGCCATTTTGTTGAGGGCTTTGTTGCTAGGTAGGGTTCTGTGGTTCATGATGAGAAAGGTGGTTTTGGTTTTTTTTGTTTGTTCTTTTTTTGCACTTCTGACTTTAGACAGTTCAACTGTATGCAAAGTAAAAGTGAGATGAGGGGCCTATATCAAAATTGTGAAATTCGTGATCCCGTGGTTCAAGGCCCTAAAGCATTCCTATATGGATCATAAAGTCAAATACATTCAGTCTTAGTATATACTACAATATTGTATGCATATTGATAATTAATTGGGTCTTCTGCCAATTTTAAAGTTGAAAATCGTGAAATTCGTGGTCGCAGTTTCCCAGGATGGAACCACGTATTTATATAAGTTGTATAGTGCAATGAATTATATCTTAGAAAATTTCTTTTTAAAGACCCAGTTGTTTTGATATATGATTCAGTATAAGTGTTATTTACTTCAAAATGGGAGTTAATTTTTCTATGAAATGATTGAATTATTAATTTTTAAATTTTTTAATGATTGATTGCTGAAATACCTAGGAAATTAAGATTGGGGACCTCTAATTAGATGACATCAAAATATTTGTTTACATATCAAAATGAATTTTGAAATTGCACTCTAATTAAATTGTTCTAAGAAATGTATATATCACGGTGTTCATTTCATTCAAGATAGATGAATGATGTACATGGTACAAATTTTTCAACAACTTAAAATAATTGGGACTGAAACATTTAATGTTCATTCTGCAACAGAAATTACCCAAATATTAAAATGGAATAAATTCAGCTGTAGTGCTGGTTTAAATTTTCATTGCACATATAGGATTCATTAATTGAAATGATTATTAAGGTCCCCTCCTTCTGTTTGTTCCAGCAGTGAATCAAGACAATTTTGCATACTTTAAGGAAATCTTTGGTAGGATCCGTTAACATTTAAACATTTTAAGATGTCCTTTCAGATAAGTAATTTACTTGGACCAAAATTTGTAACTTTTGAAACACTGCATTTTAAATTCTGATTTATGAAAAGATTTCAAACTCATGATCACTATAAATAGATTATCTCAGCAGCCATTGCAGGACATTCCATAAAGATTTAAGAACCTGGAATTTAATTTTAAGATATGCTTCTTAATGGGATATTATGATACTTTACTTTCTGGTGTTTCCAGCTCAAATCACAGGAATTTTCAAAACAACCAGATCTGTGCTAAATTTTTATTACAAATTTTGTAACCATTTGAATACACTTGGTTATTTTTTTCTGAGGGACATGGATAGTGGTACATAAAAGAGCAGGACACATGATGAGGTTAGTGTTATATATAACACACATCTCATGAGTAGCAGATGGTATGCTTTGCTGTTCACATCAATCATACAGGGCATTTTTGTTTTTTGCATGATTGACAGGCAGCATTCCATTGATATCGGAAGGGGTAGATTTTTTGGGCAATGGCTAAAAGTTGATTCTTTAACTCCTGAAAGTCTACCAAATCTGCCCCTACAGACATAGTGTGTAGTGGTTCATTGGAATTAGCATGTATCTACCACTTTCTGTCACTCAGTTTTGGATTGATATCTGACCCACAAGTATGTAATGGATTGAGCTGAAACTGATGCTTGGCATAAATATTGCATTTGATCAGAAAATGTGCCATTACTAGAACCAAGGTCATTTGGAGGGTAGTAGAAGTTTATGTAAAGGAAAAATATTAGAAACTTATGTAAGACAAGTTGTTTATGAATAGACAAAAAATCATAACCCTAATTCAATGTTATTTGGTCATTGTCACTGGTTTAAGAGAAAGTTTTAAACATTATTTTTATTCTGTAGTGGAGGGATATTAGAAAATTAATACCAGACAAATAAGTATTATAACTAGACACTTGTCTTTGATTTTTTTTTTTTTGAAGTCAGCAACCCTAAGGTAAATTTGTTAATGGAGAGATGGCTGAAATTCATTTATGGCACAAATGATGCTTATGACCATAGATTTTTTTTTTATTATTGTTTTTGTAGCCCTCACCATAGTCTTTTTGGCCAAAACAAAGTTCTCTGATTACAAAATTACAAGTAAAAACCACATAATGGAGATCAAAAGATGCACGTGTTCCATTAACAAGGTGTAACTTCTGTAGAAATTTTTTGTCATTTGATAATCAAGTGAACATTAAGGCCCATTGGGTTTCTTGTTAACTGTTCTGGTCAAAAAGCTTATGTGATAGTAAATACCAACAGCCATAAGCAAAATGTAGGTGGCTAGAAGGATTGTCCTTTGAGATATTTGTGGCAATGAATAAAGTTAATAAATGGACCATTTCCAATAAATTAATAGCCTACATTATTCAAATTGTATCAATGGATATACACAATTCATGATTGAGCCTAACTTGTATTTCCTTAACATGTGACAAGGATACCTGTATGTAATGTACACACGAGGCCCATTCTTCAGTTTCTGTACACCACTCATGATTAGGATATGCATCTTGACCTATTTTTTCTACCAGACAAATGACCAGGATGTAGTGTTTGCAGCAGATATATTCCATAGTAACCAACCTCTATGATTTACATGGATAATTTTCTATTAGACCTCTCTGATATTATTCCTATTACATGAACCTCAATGATCATTTCGTTCTGTAAGGCTGAATAGTGCACTACTGCTCTTCAAAAAGAGCTAGGTGCAACAATAGCCTTTTATGGCCCTGCAGTTATCTTGCCTATGCCCTAGTTGAGCTTTTCTGATAAATTTTTCATCATCTGTCATGGTTGTCATAAGCTTTTCACATTCAACTTTTCCAGAAATACTCGACCATTTTCAACCAAATTTGGTACAAATCTTTAGATAACAAGGATTCATGTTCAGATGAAAAATAGTAGTGCTATTTCTAAAGGGGGATGGGGTGTTTATCAAATATCTTTCTCCTATACAACTGAACCAGTAAAGAGTAATTTTACTGGAAGCTCCCATACAATATAGATTCTAGTTTGTTCAAACCATGGCTCCAGGATAGGGCTTGCAATAGGGGTTTAAATTTAACTCGGAAACATATAGGAAAATTTTCTCAAGAACCACAAAGGTACAATGTTTGCAAACATTCTCATGTAATATAGATTAAAGTTTGTTTGAAGCATAAACTTGTGGCCACAAAAAGGATTCGAGTTTTAAATAGGAATGACCAGAAAAATCTTTTGAAAAATTGTCTTCTTGAAAATCACCAAAGTAAAACGAGTTGGATATAAAGTGAAATCCTCCTTTTCTAGGGTAGATCAAGTTCAAGTTTGTTCACATCATAAACCTAAAGTTTTGCAATTGAAAATATAGGGAAGCAGTTTACAAAACTTCCTATTAAGAATAACAAAAGTTAAATAATTTGCAAAGGTAAATTGTGATTCCAGAGACAGGATGGGTTCACAAAAGGGGTTCAAAGTAGAAACACATTGTATATGAAAAAAGATGGTTCAAATTTTCAAATATAAACACCATAAGGTATATACAACAGTGATGAACTTCTCAAGAAACACAAAGGTAAAATGTTGTGAACATGATATGAAAGTAGTGTAGATTCACATTGTGTATGTCATGAATGCTGGAGCCAAGTTGAGGGTACAATATATGTTGAAAGTTATACATTGAAATGTACAGGTAAAAGATTTTTTTTCCCTCAAGAACAACAAGGGTACATTAATGATCTAATAAAGATGTTTTTCAGACCTTGACCACTGTGATGAGGATGAGGCTGCTATAGGGAGTTTAAAGATTTATGTAAGAATAGTGGAAGATAAATCTTGAGAACAACGTACAATTGAACAATTTAATGTTGAATTTAATATTCTTGTAAGATGAAATTTCAAAGTTTGTTCAAACATGTCCCCCTTCCCCCAGGACATTGACAAGGGCACACTAGAGGTTCAATGTTTTATGCAAGATTAGAAAGGTAAACTATTTTGAAAATCTTTCCAAAAACTTCAAAGATACAGTCTTGTAATATGGAAGTTTTCTCGTGTTTGATGAATTAAATTTTCTACATTCCATTGCCTTGGAGTGAAGAGAAGGTTGCAAAAAAGAAGTGTAAAGAATTTATGCTCTTGAGTGTCCAAAGATATGAATTTTTATCCACTCATATGAGTGCTTCTGGTCCATGGACTTCTTTTTTTATTTCTCTTAATTTCAGCGATTTCCTTTTTGAATGTGTCAGAAACAAAAATCAGCATTGTTTCCCTTCATATTCCTATTTTAGAATGTGATATCATGATACTGATGAATTTTTTACATTTTCCTAGAAAATTTTAGAAAATCTCAAATTTTCAGGTAATAATTCAATGGATATCTGGGCCGCATGCATTGACCAACATTATTTTCATGTATTTATATTTCCACCGACATTTTTTATTGTGTAACAGCAATTTGATAGCATTTTTTTTACATCATAGTTTGTAAACACAAAAAAAAAGAAAAGGAAAAAAAAAAGAAAGAAAAAAATTTAATAAAAATAAAAAATGAATTTTTTTTTAAAAATAGATTTAAATGTAAATGCATGTACAGTTGCTTATATGCTATTCAAACTATGTGCAAAAGTTGTTTAAAAATATTTTATGGTTTGTTTATCATTGTTTATGATCAGTATACATATACATCACTTTTGTAAATTTTACTTACTTGTCAATAAATAAATTATAATCTCTATATTGACACAATGAAGGCTTTCTTTATGACAAAGTGGATACTGAGTTAATTAATTCAGTAAGTAAAGCTGTTCACAACTTCATATGTCAAGTACAGCATATAGTTGGGAACATGCCAGGGATTCGCAAACCAAAAATCGGGTCAGACACTAAATCTAAAATGCCGTTTTGGGATAAGTATATATTAATGTTCACTCTCAGCGGTCGTATGAAATGTTTACAACAGAAATGAATTGAACAATCACCTTGGCTTTCTAACCAGAATTTTAATGTGTTAAGTGAATATTCAAATACAAGACCATTTTATTGAGGGGTCGAGATTGCTTGAGAGCCTTCTAGTGATCGTGCAGTATTTTTGCCTCTACACCACCATTCAGCCAATCTGAATGTGCAAAATCAAAATAATGCCTATTGGTTTTGAACGTGTCTTACGATTCAAGACTTTGAAACGTTGAATTTAATTGATTTCGAAAGACAGAATATCAATCCCGTTGTTGATGCCGTCCATTGTTATATCATTGTCCAATAGTTAAATAACGATTGTTTGGTAAGAGAAGTTCATTATTCGCGGATGGATGTACTACAAAACAGATTTTATCGCAAAATTTGTGCAGCATGATATCTTTAAAATTTAATGCATACAAAATAACCTGCTCAAATTAGGTTTTAATTTTTATCTATAGTCTCGTAGTTTTACCAAGAATCCTTATTTCGGATCAGCAGAAATAGATGAATACTAAAGTAGTGAAGTTGCGCAAGGTCACGGTTTGGTTGCTATAGTCCAAAAACACAAAGACTTCTTTTTAATATTGTTTTCATTATGGTTATAAATTCTGTTTGGTTGAGTGTTGTGTTAGCAATGTGGTGTATCTGTGTGTCACGTGGGTTAGGTTCACCCAATATATCTTTAATTTGAATAACAAATAATTAATGGCCATTCTCAAAAAAGTGTAGAGGGAGCAGTCTGCTTTTCCACTGAGCTATCGCAGCCTAAAAATGAATTGTGATAAATTTTGAACGTATGTTTCAAGCACCAATAGCAGAAAGTACCTGTTATAAATTATAAATATTTCAACTATATATTCATAACCAAACATACAATGAATAGATAAACCATCTGTCCTAACCATCGGGGAAGTTTGTGTGCAACTTATGAAGGCAAACCCCAAGGATATGACTTGCCCTGCTTCTCAAATTACTTTTTCGTCTTCGATTACCTATGAAATGTGAACGAAAATCAATATACCTTTCATATTTCTAAGGAATGATGGCTATGGTGTATACATTCATTTAACATCAAAAACTAATTTTCGAAAACATTTTCACTTGCCATTTGCTTGGAATGACTCATTATAATGTTATTTTTCGCGGTCTTCTCTTTAACTTCCCATTGTTTTGTTTTGTATGCCCTTTAATCTACAAGACATCTTATTCTGAAATTTTTATTCATAAAAACATACATAAAATACTAATATGCAACTGACTTTTGAATATTACTTTAAATCAGTTGTTTCAAATTATATGCATATATGCCGGAGTCCTATAATACCGCGGTACTTATAGATTTCGATTCGTTTTAATATCTGTCGGCCTAATTTCATCGTATTCACAGTTCTTCCAAAATTAATCAGTGCAATTCAAAACTGGATTCATATAAGTAAGAAAAGGTCGAGAAATGGAATGGCCTCGACAGATCTATAATAATCTCTTGGATTACTTGTGGAGACAGTTTCTCTTTGTTGTTGCTTGGAGCAAACCCTCGGGGTTTTAATCTCTATATCAAGGTCGTCTGCAATTTGTTTTGCATCTTCAAAGCAAGACTCAAATTCGGTATCTACCGCTCTACAAATTTCTTTGATTCTATCCACGTGTTCCTCAATTAACTTACTTGCAGTGAAAATGTCAATATCTTTTCTAAAGTTTGAGAATCAAAGGCTTTATTGTATGCATGACATACTTTACAAACTCAAATGTTATCAACACAGAGAAGGACGTCATCGAAGCCCCTGTGTAGTCACTTTTTAGTTTGTCTATCCCAAGACCAGTCATCACTGGTACTTTCATCAAGGTTTTGATTGAGAATGTGCTGCAGACATTTGATGATGAACTTGTACATGGTGTAGAACACATCAAAGCAGATATGACGCTCAACTCACCTAGTCTTACAGAGTCCAACTAGTTTCTTTCTGGAAAAATCTACAGACCCATCATTTTCTACAGTAATCTCAAGAAAACCTTGTCATTTAGGGGTACTGTCAAAGAAAATAAACACTGAATTGACGACATCTATCATATTCCTCACAAGGGGTAATTTGCAGGTGAAGCGATGCTCAGATTCAATACATGACTCCGACAGTGTGTGTACAAAGCTAAGTGGTTTAGAGACTTGATTCGTCCCTGACACCCCTGTTTTCCCGATGCCATTGCTGCTGCACCATCGTATGCTTGCCTTCGCATGTTCTTAATCGGAATTGCAAGGAAGCAGCGGAGGATTTCAATGAGTTCATCAGCAATTGCTTCCCCAGTAGTTCTTCCTATATTTGCAAAGTCAAGAAATTCCTCCTTAATGATGGCAGGGTGTTCTCTAGTATCTTGAAATCCAACACAAGACTAAAACGTCTTTGTTAGCGTACTTATCAGTTACCTCATCGGCTGTGATGGAATAAAACCCCTTCCCTTGTAAACCCTTCAAAATTTTACCTGTGATTTCCAATGAGTTGGATAACCTCATTCTGAATGGTTTGTGGTATACAAGGCATTCTTTTTTGCTTTTTGTAGGAGACCTGAGCTGCTCATCATGCTTTGCTGACAGCTGTAATATTGCCTGGAAATTACCTTTATTTGAGGAATCACTTGTGGTATCATCTCTGTGTCCTCGGAGAGGAATATTTTGTTTCCCACAAAGAATGGTCGCATCTACTATTTTCTCAAGCAACTTTATGGTGTGCTGATACTGTGGCTAAATTTGCTGATTGAGTTTATACGGAAGAGACGAAGATGGCACTTCGGATGTCATCTTGGTTGTGTGATAAACAGATTTGGCACTCTTGTGGTGTTCTGCTTTAAAAATGGCAGATGTTTTTCCATGGGTTTTTTTATACGCAGTAAAAGGTTGCGTAACAAAGGTATTTTGATGTTGGTCATCTGACTGAGGGAACACGACACAAAACTTACACAGCACGCCATTTAACAGTTTACTGAAGGTCAACCATGACAACTGATTCATCTAAGAAGATTGAAATGATAAAGTCTTTTTGAGTTCACCCGTATTCGTTGTATTTAACTTGGCGATTGATTGATTATCTATTGTTTAACGTCCCGTTCGAGAATTTTTCAGCATATGGAGATGTCTGGCAAGGGTTGATTCTGAATATAACTTATCTTTTCAGCTGAGGACATTGTGTTCAACTTTATTGCACCTGTTACAATTTTACCAAGATCAGAAAAATCCGAATCGTCAAAAGATATCTTTATCATGGTCTGTTGTCTAATAAATTCATTGTCATCAGATTTAATATCCGTCCTTTCATTTTGTGAGCCCATGGTATCATCGGAATCAATACAAAGTTTTGACTTTTTATGGGCAGGCTCCTTCATTTCATTTTATTCAGTAGGTAAAGTGGGAAACAAACCACAAACCACGCGCCGACAGAGGTGAGAGGCCTTGTGATTTTGAGCCCGATGCTCTAACCACTCGGCCACGGAGGCCCCCGCAATATAATGGATGATTCAGGGCATTTACCGTTGCGAAAAAATGAATCAAAGAACAATATTCCCCTGATTTGATCGAATTTTAGAGTTTCATTCTGAATCGACTTGAGAAAATTCCCCGGTACAAGTGATCTGTCCGATACTGACGTCTCCACAACATATTGTACACTTGTGGGATGAGAACACATCTTGTCGTAAGTTGCCCGTGACGCATATTTTCTAAAGATCTTTTACAAGTTCTAATACGGTCATGACACGAAGTTCGTTGTCTCTCTTCATGACCAAAAATGGCTTTAGAGAGGGCCCTATAGAAGCAATTGCCATCCCCATACTTTCACAGGACAAATACCTACTGGGCCACTTTCTGGATAAGGCGCCTCGGCAATTTTGTCCAGATTAATCATCTCTGGGCAATATATCGGACCTCATTACACTCTTTTTTGCAACTTGCGTATCTTAAAGATACATCGAACTGGAAGGCTTGCCAGCCTTTTCAGTAAAGAGACATGTAAAAGATCAAAATCCCTTTCACCCATATCTTTTGCATCTATTACTAAGCAAGTGTTAAAATTGGAAGGAAATGATAATCGGATTACTGTGAGAAAATTCTATTAATATTTACTAAGCACGAGCCCGTCACATCGAGTCTGAAGCAGACTGAAAGGTATACTAAAGCCGATGACTTTTTGTGACAATTCAGTAGCATAATGTCAAGATTATGACGTCAATCATTCGTAATAGGATAATAAACAAATCGTTCCTGTTTAGAAACTCAAATGATATTTGTGATTTCATTCTAACCTCATAATGACATTACAATACTAAGAAAGTTAATTCAGAAATATTCATAATAAGTCAACCCATTTTTCTTATAAATCGCTACATTGCAATTCATTTTTTCATCTTTGCAAATTCCAGGGGGTGGGGGTGTATCCCGACCTCCGCCTATAGATCCGCGCATGCATAGCATTTGTACCCTATATCGCTGTCATTAGCGGTACAGTTTAACACGTTTTAAATACCAACGCTTGACAACCTATCAGATTATTTGTATTGTAAATAACTTATACAAATGGTTATCCAGAGTATTCCTTTCCTGTCTAATTCTGCCTTTGAACGAGTGCGTAAATGATAGAAATAATACCCTGTACCCCCTTGTCGTCAGGTGGGTTTATAACGGTAATTGTTGAAACCCTGACTCAAAAGAATAAATGTTGTGAACCTTCAAAAAAAAAATAAAAAAATGGCAGCAATGATATAGTGGTGACGAAATATACCGAGCTAACCGGAGCTCCATATTGAACTAAAAGGAAAACCGAAGATCAGGAACATATTTCTTCCGAAAAAAATAAAAAAACCAATCTTAGGTCGGGGTTGTAATTTAGGGTCAGCGGAGACAAGTTTTCATTTCTGTATCGTCTTAGTCCTCCTATACCTTTTCTTCTTTTTTTTTTTCAAATCGGCATTGTACTATCCTCGATTCTCTCACCTCACTTGTTCTTTCAAAAAAATTAGTTCATTCAAGACCCTTATTGGTTGGCTTGCTTAAATCGAATTTGTTCAGTGGTAAATATAACTTTTACGCACGACTTGTCGGCTAACAGTGGGTGTGATCGGTCTACAGGGGATGCACTCTTCCTAGGTACCTGATCCCACCTTTGGTATGTCCTGGGGTCTGTGTTTGCCCTACCCTTAATTTTGTATTCTTTAGAGGAATAATGAGATTGATAACTCTTTGCTACCTTCAGCTTTTAATTAGCTGTGTAGTTCCGTGGCACCCCGGTTTAGAATAGGTCCTCAGTGCCCCTTACTTGTCATTAGTGGCGTCTAAATGGGACATCCTTTGGATAAGACCGCCAAAACCAAGAGTGACACGATAAAAATCCCTCACTGATCAAAGGTCGACACCGCCGTTTATAGGCTTAATTTTGCCTTTCACCGATAATGACGTGAGTGAAATGAAAGATTCTCAAGCGGGACATTAAACATGGAACCAATCACTTAGCTGTATTCATTTACATATTCACACGAGGAAAAAAAAAAAGAGTCAGACTTTCTTTATTTTTATTCCAATATTCACACTCTTACTAGATTTTGCTTTCTTTCATGCTAACAGTCTCTAGATTTGTATTTAGAAAGCAAATAGAATACCAGCTGCCAACAAGAAACAAAACAGGCCCATAGCTTCTGATAATGCAAATCCCAGAACAGCATAAGTAAACAAATTATTCTTTAAAGATGGATTCCTGGCATATCCTATAATCAAGCTTCCAAACACGGTACCAATTCCAGACCCTGAAAAAAGAAGAAGAATGTTTTAAGGATATTCATGTGGATACTTTGCTAGCCAAGGGTGACAATCTACAGTGTTTCCTATTCACCCTTGGCAGGTTTTGTAGCTTTCAAAAGAACGCGCCCTAAGATTCTAGGGTATACAATGAAATTCTGCCAAACAAATAGTGTGTAAATAGTAACAATTAATGGTGCCTTTGAGAAGATTTTTAATTGACTCCACCTATTTTGACCCGTGTCATTAATTACCCAAAAAGGATATTATGGACCCATAACGATTTAGTCTCAAATATTAATTTTGATCAATAATAAATCATTATAGTATATACATTATGTTAATAACATGTCTTCGTAAAGACGCACACCTCTTATTATGTCTATTTTTATCCAAAACACACCTCTTATGTCTATTTTTATCCAAATTACAACAAAGGTGTGTGACGATTTATGATAATGAAGTTAATTTGGGTGTCACTTGGAGCTATTACGGACTTCAGTTTATGAATTGAGGGAAGAAATTCAACTAAAAAATGATATCTAATGTTGCACATTCTATGCAATTACTTGTTGAAATGCACAAACATTCTGTTTAGTCGTACATTGCCAGGGCCCAGCTACCAAAAAATCATAGGCATTTTTTCTGAATTCATTTCTGCATATCTTGGGAAGTGTATAAAATTTCTAGATCAACTTTGGTAGTAATGTTGATTGATTATGTGTGATCATATTAGATTACAGAGTAGAATTTTATACCATTTGTTTTCTGATTTTTCATCGGCACACTTGGGTACTCAACTTAAAAAGAGAGTTCTATACCATTACTCTTTAATAGTAAATTCGAACCCAAGCGACCTAACGACCTGCGATTGAAATTGGCTGAATGACAGTGTAGCAGCTAAATCCTGCATGATCGCTAGAAGGCTCTCGAGCAAGCTCAACGCCTTAATAAAAAGCAGTACCTCTTATGATTTGAAAGATGTGTAGAGGAGATTTTTGAATTTTTGACAGTTTTTGCCCCGCCACTATGGCCCTTGGGATGCAGGATTTCTGAAATTTAAAGTATATGTCCCCCTTGTCCCCAAAATGCATCATACTAAATTTTAAAAGAATAAGAATGGTAGTTACCATGAAGAAGTTAAACACGTTCAATTGTTAACATATTCATGTATTGACCATTTGGCTCCCTGCCCTTTTGAATTTCTCTTTACTTTCAATTTAGTACCAATAGTATTAAAGAAGATGTTTTACACATAAATACTATATACCGAAACTTCTACTCCAGGGATCATGAAATTTATAATTTAGGTAGAAACCTTCCAGCTCTACATCATTATGCATTTAATTTTTCTTACACATAGGCAGTTGTAGAGAAGATTCTTTAATTTTGGTCAATTTTTGCCCCACCCCTAAGGCCCTAGTTATGCAAGAGTTCTGAAATTTACAATATATGTTTCCCTTGTCCAAATGATGCTTCATACCAAATCTGAAAAGAATTGGAATGGTAGTTATCAAGAGGAAGTTAATAATGTTCAATTGTTAATGTATGACAGATGCAAACAAACTGCAATAGGTCACCTGAATTCGAACAACTCACTGTAAGGTACCTGGTCCAGAGCAGGGCTCTTTTTTCCCTACTTGTCCATATGGATAAGGGACAAAAATATTTACTTGTCCGAACTTCAATTTCACTTGTCCGAAAAAATTTCATAGATCTAATATTGTCAACTTGAAAACTGTATTTCTTAAAATACAGTCCATTTTTATTGTTTCTTGATTGATTTTTGATCTTATTCAATTGATAAAAACATCAAACACATAAAACAAAATTTTATCTAGACTTCCTGTCTTGAACCAATGACTGTGTTTGCTCCATGATGATCTAGAGAATCAAAATTTCATAATATCCATGCCTCTTTACACAAAATTGAAAGTAGTATGCAATAAGTGAACACCGATCCAGATCTAGTGTGACTCAATTAGTTTACATAGCGATTGATATTGGGATCCATGTTCATTTTTCATGCATTGCTTCCGACTAAGAACTACTGATGAACTTTTCACCAATCGTTTCTATCTATTATTTGGAGACTTCTTTACATAAAAAAGTCCAATTGGACAAGTTTTCAGCAATATTCACTTGATTTTTTCCTACTGGTACCAGACAAACAGACAAGCTTTAATGTTGAACCCTACAGACTAAATTAAACTTTTACCTAGCACTGTTTTTTGTGGCTATGCATCCAATACAACCTGTAAACACATGATGCACTCTGATATCACACACGTCAGTGCAGTATCTGTATCCATGACAAAAAAAGTCCAGGAAACTACATGACCCACTTTCAACTCTACAGTAAGTCACAAAGCACCAATCAAGTTGAAATGTGAACTGATTATAGTCCAGTCAATCTGATATAAACCTTAACAAAATTGCAACAGAAATATTTTTAACATAATATTGTTAAAACAATAAAGGTATAACATATATCAAAAGGCTAAATAAATCTAAAATATATTTCATAGAAAATTCAGTTCTCAAAAATTTGTGATTTTCAAATTTTCAATTTTGCACGAATGTAATACCGTAAATGCAAAGGGAAGTAATTTCAATTTAACGTTACGTCATCGAGAAGAATTACATGTGAATATATGTTGCCAAAATGTGATCCTGCAGAACACTGGAAAATGAGTAAGTATATATACACATACACAATAGTCATGTTTTTCATTATTAATATGGTAGATATATTTTAATGTTTCTGTCTAAATGACATTCCATAAAATAAGTTATCGTACAGCGAGCGTCTGCTAAAATGTTAGCTACTGCTGATTTGTTGCTTATGTATTAGAAAATGAGATTAAATTGATGTAAATATGGTAAATATGAGTAGTAAGTGATAAATGTATGAATATCAAACATTTAGAGGTAGTATTTATCTGGGAACCTCGATTGTTGACAGACGGGAATGCCGCTGGGGAAAAAATCTACGGAACGGCGTTCAGACCAAAATTAACATAAACGTAATAAAAATTTGAATTGGTGAAAAATATCATACTTATTTCAAAGATGCGAAACCAGTTAACTAATTGATTGAAATTATGCTTAGGAAATTGACATGATTTTCAAATCATATTTTTTTCAGATTTATAGATATTTTTGCTCTGCCCACCTCAATTGTGCCAGATGAGCTGGAATGGTATTATTCTCCTGAAAACAATTGTTTGGTTTTGTTTCTGGTAAGTGAAAATGTAAACATTGTACTTAATTACACTAATATATTGAAATTGATTATCTAATATTTTAAAAGTATACAGTTCAAAATGTCAATTGATATCAAGAACAGTACATATATCTATGTGAAGCCTATCATATATGTCATACATGAAACTGAATTTCTTCTATTGTAGGATTCCAATGGCCGATTTGGAGCAGTGTGCCATATGTAGGGAGGACAACAGCGTACCCTTGATCAAGCTTGGGGAAAAGGGTTGCCAAGGATTGTGGAGAGCAAGCAGAGAGAGAGGGGAGATGATCTGGATGTACGGACTGGTCAATATGCACATAAAGAGTGCAGAAGAATCTACACCAATCCAAATGAGATTCAAAAAGTCCTTAGAGAGAAAAACGTCACACCAGATAGCGCAAGTATCCCAAAACTTCGATCAAAATCACTATCATTTGATTTCAGAACGCACTGCTTCATCTGTGGTCAACATGTTAAAAGCACAGACACAGCTGTATATTGTGTACGAACAAAAGATTTACAGACTACTATATTAAAGGTGTGCAGACATCCCTTGATTTAGAGAACAGTCAGATTCTCAAAGAAGCATCAGATTTGTACATTCAACTATTAGATGGGACTTCATCTCCAGAGGTGATCAGGAACCATTCTGTATTTAACCAGTTGCAGATTTCTTTCCAGGAAATTTTAGACCAGAAAAGGGAAAGTCGAACTGCTAGATTGTGGATACAGTATTCAGAGATGATACAGATCCTGAGAACATTCATCAGAGCAGAGAGAACTGGTAACTGGAATCTACATTTACAGGTGCTTCATGATATGTTACCATACTTTGCAGCAGCAGGACACAATCTTTACACAAAATCATGTTATGTGTACCTCATGATGATGCAGAAATTGAAGAGAGATCATCCAGATGTGCACCAAGCTTTCCAGAATGGTCTTCATGTCATCCGAAGAAGTGAAAGATATTGGGCAGGATTGTCTACAGATTTAACAATAGAACAAGTTCTGATGAGAAGCGTAAAGACAGCTGGTGGTTTGACCAGGGGCCGTGGCATTGGGGAAAGTCAGAGAGCACTGTGGCTTCTTTCAATGCCCTCATGTGCAGAAGTAAATCAAGCCATGCAAGAAATTACTGATGTTGGATTTTACACCAGTGAACAACACAAAGAGGAGACAAAAGCAAGGCAAGAAAGAGATCAGAAAGATGTACTGTCAATTATAGATGTCATGAAAGATCGTAGCCCGTTTACAGGTGATGCCAATCTCCGTAACATTGAAACTGGTGTAGGAGCAGATCGTTCAGTCAATGCAGACAATGCAAGGATGTAGGTGATAAAATAATCAAGTCTATGGAAGGAAGAAACATTTTGGACTTCAGCTTTAAAAGAAAAGACCAAGTTGTCACAATGTCTTCTAAAACTAGTATAAAGATTGATGGTGAAACTATACATGTTGATCCACAGCTTCTGTTTCAGAGATGTACGACTGCAGCAAATGATTTATTTGACGACATCTCGGAAATTTTCAAATATGAACTGTGTAGCATTCCATCTTCATTGTTTGATGCTAATGGATTTCCTCGTGAGGCACACAAGTCAACACTTGCTGATATACTGTGGGAAAATACAGTAAATGATGATAATGTACCAGAAGCACAGAAGGATACATATTACGTATTAGATGGTGGCTCACTCTTGCACAGAATCCCTTGGCAGCGAGGTGACAAATTTTGTGACATTATCCAATCTTACCTTAATTATGTTCACAAACACTACCCGTCTGCTACAGTGGTGTTTGATGGATATCCAGATGGTCCCACAACAAAGGATACAGCCCATATCAGACGCACAAATGGAATAAATCCTCTTAAAGTTGATTTTTCTGAGGACATGCCATGCAAGATGAAAAAGGATAATTTTCTTGCAAATAGGTTCAACAAACGTTTTATTGAAATGCTTGGATCCAGGTTACTTGAAAACAACTACACAGTCGTGCATGCATCTGACGATGCTGATGTGAAGATTGTTCAGACTGCTGTGGAATGTGCAAAATCAAGGAAAGTGACTGTTATTGGGGATGATATGGATTTATTGGTACTACTTTGTTACCATTGTGATTTGAATTCTTACGCCCTTTATTTTCGGCCTGAACCTAAACAGTCAACCAAAAGAATGAAAGTATGGAACATTCAGAAAACAAAACAAGATATTGGAGAAGAGATGTGCTTATTGTTACCGTTCCTTCATGCCATAAGTGGTTGTGATACTACGTCTCGTATGTTTGGAGTAGGAAAGGGGGCTGCTTACAAAAAATTCAAATCCTCAGTGTATGTCAAAGATCTAGCACAAAAAATAATTTTGTCCTCTACAAAGGAAGAAATTGCTCAAGCTGGTGAGGAAATAATAGCATGTCTTTATGGAGGAGCACAGTATGAAGGTTTGGATTTGCTGCACTATAGGAAATTTGCCTCCAAGGTTGTGACTGGAAACATCTTTGTTCAGGTCCAAACATTACCACCGACTTCTGATGCTGCCAGTCTACATTCAATGAGATCGTACTATCAAACTAAAGTGTGGATCGGTGAGGGAGATAACTTAGACCCTAAAGATTACGGATGGTATGAATCCAATGATAACATGTTTTTACCAATCAAATGTACTCTGCCTCCAGCTCCCGAACGACTGCTGAAAGTGATCCGATGTAAATGCAAACTTAACTGTGACTCGAAAAATTGTACCTGTCGAAAACATGGCATTGAATGTTCAGCAGGATGTGGAGAATGTCATGGTGTAAGCTGCTCAAACTCATCTGCGTTGATCTCTTCTGATTTGGACGATAGATAATCATTCGAATATATATTTTTCAAGTTATTTTGAATGTATTTTGAAACTGTTATGATTTGTATTTAAAATGTATAAAGAGACAATATTTTGTGCCATGACCACAAGATAGCCAGTGTAAATCATTATGTAATATTTTCATTTTAGCAATTTACACATAAGATTAAATCAACTATCATCCAATACGCAAAGAGAAACTGTTTCTCTTTTATATCTATTTCCAGTTTTGGAATTTTGATATTGCATGTTTAACCCAATTTTCTGATTTTTCCAGCGGGGATTTTTTTTTAGACTAGGGTGTAGGAAAGTATATCTTCTTTTCAAATTGTGTGTAGGGCAACATGTAGTGAAGTTAAATTTCTTGACTTTTGTTAAATACCCATGTTTTCAACCAAATGTCACTTGTTTAATATCTTTGATATTTCTTGACTTTTGATGTATGAAAGGATTCTCTCTTTCTGTTTTACATTATATATATATATATGTGCGTGTGTGTGTTGTCCATTTAATCGACAATAAAAACGATGCAACATATTTTCTTGTTTTTCAGATTTTTTAGAATTAAGAAACGTATTTTCACACAATTTTCTTAAATTTATTGACGTAGACCTTGGTATTCAACAATTTTTCTTATTATTATTAAATAAGCTTAAATGTTATGTTCATTAAAAACATTTCTAAAGAAAAAAAATCATATTTCTCATTTTTCACAATTTTTGAATGAAAAACGCATGTTTTCACCCAAATTTCATGAATTTGCCGGCTTAGATTTTTCTAGACTTTTGATATAATATATGGAATCAAATAGTAAATTTATGCTAAAATAAATTCTGTTGCAATTTTGTTAAGGTTTGGTCATATTTTGAATAATTTGACTGGACTATTATGTGTTTCTCAGGGTTGGTTGTGACAAAATTTCAGGTTAATACCTGTATACATATTAACGAAAAGAAATCTGTTTGACCTACTTTTAGCCCTTTCCTAAGAGAAAGCCCGAGATTAAATTTCATGGCAATATCTGTATACCAAACAAAAAAAGTCCATAAAACTGTCTGACCTACTATCAGCCCTGAAGTAGGTCATGGTGTACCATTCCAGTTGAAATGCAAACTCACTCTTTTGCTTCTTGAGGGAGAATGTGACCAATTTTCACAGCTGTACATGCATCTGTTAGTGAAACAAGTCCAGAAAACACGACCTCAGATGGATGGACAGTAAAACTGATAAATTTCATCTGATGAGGGGCATATAAAAACCCAGTCACAATCTTGTTCCCATATATGCAAGGTTTGGGCGAGAACCCAGATACGATGTACCTGGGAAAAGACCACCGACCTTCTGAAAGTAAACTGGCAAACTAGTTTTATTGAAAAGATCATTGGAAGAGTAGTTTTTCCCAAAGGAAATCCATGTCTTGGTAGCCATTCTTACCAGATCCAGCTGCTCCTACTGCTGCAGCTCCTGCACCTATGTATTTTGCAGCCTGATCGATGTCTTCTCGAGTTGCAGTTGTTCTAAACCATCTAGCCTGAAATTGGAAATATTTTTATGAGAATTAATTATCTGGAGACCCCCACCCAACCCCAAATCCACATCTATATAATCTAGTATCTTTGTACCATATTGAAGAAAATTATATTGGATAAGAGGCCACCGGGTCACATTGTTTACCCAAGTAACCTTGGCCCCACTGTTGTGATTTTCTAAAGATTATCCCCCCCCCCAATCTTTTTGATTTTATACTGTGGGCCCAACCTAGCTTGTCCTAAAGGGTCACAGCGAGACTGAATATGATGAATTCACACAACATAGGGATGTCTCAACACCAATTTGTCTATCATGACCTCGCTGTTCTGGTGAAAGTCAAAATCACAAATCATGGTATGAAATGAAAAGTTGTGAAATGAAATGTCTTGTTGCAAGAAATCTATATACATAAGCACCCCAAGTGTATTGCAGACAATATAAAGTCCACTACTGATAGGATAATTCACTCATCCAATACGGATAAAAGTCTGGAAAACTGACTCTTGGAATTCATCATGGGGCACAATTCAGGCAAAAGTAGGCCAAGCGCAATGAAACTCAAACTTGATCTGTAACTATTTAGACAAAGCCATATATAAGATTTCAGTTAAATATCTTCATCCAATGTGAAAAGTCCAGAAAACTGCAAGTGGAATGATAAAATATGAATGGCTGGACAGACATAAAGAGTGAGGGTAAACTAATAGGCTCCTCCATCAAATCCAGTTGGGGAAAACTAAAATATTAGCCATTTCTGTTGAAATTTTCTCAACCTCAACTTTTATTTTAGGACTCTGCATTTCTTTCTTTCTTGTGGTTACTAAATGATATTATTCAAATTAATTTGCAAAAATATTTTGCAATTTCCCTCATTACGTTTACAATTTTTTTCTCAATGGAATCACACGTGCAACCACAGTTTTGTTTACATGCTGTAATGCCAGATGCATCATTTTGCTTCATTGGTTAATACATTTGCTTCATTTGAAAGATCTTGGGTGTGTAGCACTTTCTGCAATTTGATTTTGTACTAATTACTACATTTAACATATAATTTCAATTTTTTATGAGTCCGTTAGGCTGCACACTTATTGTAATCCTGTGTCCTGAGCAATTCAATGTGCAATTTATGCAGGACACCCTAAACTGTATCACTTCTGCATATATTTATATCAGAAATATTAGAAACAAAATAATCATCTATATCAATTGGTATGTATCTACATTTTATGAAGAAATGTGTATTTCACAAGTAATAATTAATGAATACATAACCCTCTTATATAGAGTGGGATTACCTCCCTTCAAAAAAAAAAACCCAAAAATACTTATCATTTTAAAAGCGTTAATGATCTACTGCAATTTATATTTCTCTACCGGTGCACAAATTGAGAATCTGTTCATTCTAAGACTCAAATCAACACAAGTCTAAAATTAAAAAAAAAACAGAGAGAAGGGTTATGCTATGTACTGCCACATCATCTTCATTACAGGTCATATTGACCTTGATTTAGAATGTGACACACATTCTACCTAAGATGCATTAACTGACCTAGTTTTATGACTCGAAACAAAATATTTGTCCAGTTACAAGTAGGACAGGATTTTGCCATATCATCTTAATAAAAGGTCACTGTGGCCGAATTTCAAGTGCAACCCACCTTCTACCCAAGATGTATCAACTGATGTTTGACGATTCTAGGTCTTTGGTATTGAGCTAGAAATGAAGCGCGATGTAAGGATAAACAAATGGACATGATCGTCAAATCACATTACTTCCAGTCTTAGATGGGCATATAATGATTAGATATCAAATCTCATAAAGAGGACATCTATATCTACAGAGTTGTTCACAAAAACTCACTAGCCTGACACAAGTTAAAATTGACATGGACTAGTTTAAATTGTCTCAAGGGTAACCCAATGGGCAAGTGAAAAAAATTACAACTTATACAGTCAGGGATATAACTGAAAATAGTTACAGAAAAATATAACGTAAAACTGTTATTTGTGTCTTGCCAATGATGGCTTAAAAGTCAACTTTAAACACAATTTATTTATATTTCACAGTTTTTTGAAGGCCTCTGGTATTCCCATATTTACCGGAAGTTTCATTATGCCTGCAAAGATGGAGTCGCATGAGGTTTGAAAGCAGTGAATTTAAGAGAAAAGCCTTCAAAAAACAACAATAATAATAAAAAATCAGAATGAGCCTTGTCAATTTCTATACAATTTTTCTACTTCATTTTTCAGATGAAATTCAAATTTGGCTTAATTCTGCAATTTGTAGCCATTTCATTGATTTTGCCAATTGCTCACTAGAATTTCCAAGGAAAGACAACTTTTGCAAGCACAATTTGTAACTGATTTTTGTTATATTTTCATAACTTAAATCAGTTACACACCTGACTGTTAAACGATACTTTATCAAAATATTAAGTTTAAAAGGGATTTCTCATCACCACATGGTCCCACTGTCCCTAAATCTCTCCATATTCAGCTGTACTACAATCAAATTTCATTTTTTAAAAACACTCTGAAAACATTGCCAACTTTCTGATAAATCTGAATTTCCTCCATTTTTGTTTTATGGTAATTTTATGTTGTTTTAATTTTGGTAGAAATAAATCTTTTCAAACTGTGCACTTTATTTGAAGATTTTGCATACTACTTTGTACATGTATAATGGAAAGTAAGGCATTTTATTTTAATAAAATAAGTTTCCTTGTATCATTATTAATGATACACTATAGATCTATTAAAATTTTGATCAACCCAATTAAATAATTCTTAATTACATTGAATTTTTTATTACACCTGTGTTTTTTTGCAATGAGTTGATTAACTGTATATCAACACAAAGTGCTGGTACATCAGGCATGAGAAATGCAATTGTGGTACTGACAAATTTGTTACAGTGGAACCCCATTATTACGTTTATTATGCGAGACATTGGAATTCTAACACATAAAACCATTTCTCAACAAACGTATCTAAAATAGACATGGTTAATAGACCCCCCCCCAAAAAAAAAACAAAAAAAATGTCTGTTTAAGGTTTCATGCCTCCCAAAAAATAGGTTGGTCAGTCAGATTTTTTTTTTAATTGATTATCCTCTACAAATTGTATATAGAGATCCCCTGTATGTCTCAGTCTTACACTTGTGAACTCAAAATACCTAGGTATGCAACAAGTTACCCAAATATCATGTATTTACATTGAGTGTAATCTACATATCAAATTTCTTAGAAGCACCACCTTTCTTTCATAGAACAATGACAAACTTAACAGGGATGTGATCGAATTCCTCAGAGATCAGAGGAAACTGGTCAAAAAGGGAGGAAAACACCTCACCCTACCTGGAAAAATATCATTTTCTGTCACTTTAAATCAAATCCAGAGTGTTTCACTTTTTCAAAAAAATTAAAGAGACACTCATTTTCAAATTTTCATTGGGAGTTTTTAAAGACTTTTTAAAAAGTTTTTGTTTTTAAAAAATGTTATCAATAAAATAATAAAAATATTAACGATAATGACAATTTTCAACAACAGGAATGCATTAATTTGCTCTCTACTGCGCTTTGAAACTCATCCGGAATTCAATGGTTTCTTCATGCTAACTCCCGACACTTTACATCACGCAATTCAGTGGGACAACACACGTTGTGTAAAAACTTATCTAAATACCTTTCAAAGAGTACATACTTGCTTATTGAACATAATGTAATTTCCTGCTTCCTCTAATTAAGTAATCATAAGTCATCATCCTTTCATGTCCCTATTAATCAAACAATGTTTTTTAAAAACACACCACATGTTCTGATAAAATTAGCACTTACTTTTAAAGTCCTGCATGTGTGTCTCGTAGCTAGGGGGTAATGGTAATATCCCCATGTAAATTTTAGTTCGCATACGAGTTGTATCTCGTCCTATTTTAACTCCTTTTCTCACATAATTTGTCAGAATTTTCTTTTATAATCTCAAAATTCTGGGTTTAGCCATTATAGGACGACATTGCTGCATTGTTTACCGTCCGTGCGCATGCGTGCAAAGACAGAAAGAGGAAGTCTCAATGTATTTTAAAAAGGGCCTCCCAAAAGTATTAATTTTAAAATTGAAAGGAGAATTTTCAAATTTAAAAATGTGTTAATTTCGCAAAGTTTATACTTTCAACTAAGCAACAACTACTTTTAAAAGGAAAACGCAATTTCAATTCCAGATTTCTGGGCTCGGATACAAAAAAACTTTTAGGACTGGGAAGTAAAAAATATGCTCGGTCAGGAAACCGTAAACAAACATATCAAGCTGTCCAGTGTTATCAGTTGTTCCTTGCATGGCATTCTGCTCTGTGAAAATTCTAAAATATCCCTTGATCATTTTTGAGAATTGCACATGACTTTTGAAATTTAGTGTTATAAATTAATTTTGGTGCTCATTTTGTTTATTTTTTAATGTGAAATGTGCTTGTTCTCAGTGCTTATTGTTAATGAAGTGTAGTGTATTGTGTGCACTTTGTGCACATGTTTTCTTTCTTTCTTTTGGTGTTGTGTGCATTTAGTGTTTTTTGAGTGTGCATGTGAATTTATCATTATATAGCTAAAGAGTAAAAGACCAATTTAACCCTTGCCACATAGTATGAAATCGTCAAGCTTCTGGATCAGAAAGTATCACAGTTGGAAATAGATTGCCACAATGGACTTTTCCAATCATCTATTTTTACAATCTTCAAAAACCATGCCAAGATCAAAGAAAATTATGAATCTTCTGAAAATCCAGAGAGGGAACATTGAAAAGGTAAAAATGCACAGCTCAACAATGCTCTCAAGGAATGGTTTCAGACAGCAAGACAATGCAACATCTCTATAAGTGGTCTGATTCTACAAGAAAAATTAACTGACTTCACCCAAAGGATGAACATATCGGATTCCAACACAAGTAAAGGATGGTTATGAAGATTCAAGACAAAGGAAAATATTGGATTCAAGAAACTTCAGAGAGAAGAAAGATGCAGACAAAGATGCTGCTGACCATTGGATCACTGATGTTCTTCTGGAGTTAACATTTGAGTATAGTGCCAATGACATGTACAATACCAACGAGACTAAAATCTATTACCATGCCCTACCTGACAGCAGCCATGTCTTCAAGAATGAGGTTGTCGGTGGATCGAAAAAGTGTAAGAATCATGTGACAGTTTTAGTGTGTGCAAACGACAAAAGGAAATGCTAATCATTGGAAAAAAGCAAGGATTCTAAGTGCTTCCGCAGAAAAAGGCTGCCCGTCATATACAGAGCAAATAAAAATTCATGGTTGAGGGGAGAGATTTTCAGCAAGTAGATCCGTGATTTTAACCATGAAATGTGCCGGAAAAAGTGCAAGATCCTGTTATTGGTAAACAACTGCACATCCCAAGGATTCTGCGAAACGCCTGAACAATGACGGTCATGAATTCTAGCCGCTAAATACAACATCAATAATACAACTGTGTGACCAGGGTATAATAAGAAATCTTAAGTCCAAATACCATAGTGAATTTGTGAGAAAGACAATCTAGACAATAGAGTGTGACCACCTAAAACCCAAAGTCTATTGGATGCTGCTCACCTACTAAACAAGGCCTGAAAGTCTGAATGCAGTAGCATAATAGTGAATTGCTTCCATAAAGCTGTATTCACCATTGACAAGATGGAGGAAAGTGAGGAAAACATGGTTATCGATGATATTCCAGCTGGAATGATGAGAAAAATTTCCAGGAATTTGTAGTCCATGATAACAACCTCCTATCTCATCACTTACCACCAGATGAAGAAATCTGTGTGGAATTTATGGATATGAGGGAATCATCAGAAGATGAATATGAAGAAGATAACGAAGAAGATGAAACAACCTACCTACCAGTTACCAGTCATGTGGTAAATGATGTATTAAAGACCACCAAAACTTATATGGAAGAAAACAATGAAGAGGATTTCCTGTTAATATACAGCTTTGAAGATAAGTGTTGAGAGATTGCCGTGAAGGCAAAGAAACAGAAGACAACAATTTATCAAATGGATTCCCTGAACATGATTGAATATGCTGTTATAAGTTGTAACACGTGTAATGTTTGAATTACATAAATTTTATGATACTACAGTTGAGGTAAGTAAAGTGTTCTATGTTTTCATCATGAAGAATTATGGATGTTTAAGATGAGATAAATAAAGTGTCAAATCTTTTAAACAAGAAACGGTTAAGTTATATTCACACACCTCTTCCATGGAGTATCAACGAAAGATATACGAGTTCCAAATAATGTTTTAACAGATTTCACTGGCAATGCTAAAAATGTTGATCCGGTACTGGCAATGCTTATATTGTTGATCTGGTATTATATTTTTTTTTGGACAAAATGAGAACCGTAACAATGGGGTTCCACTGTATCTATATTAAATGGGTGACAAATAACAGTGTCACAGATTTTTTTAACATTAAAATATTATCTGAAGTAAAAATTCAAGTCAGATTTAATTTTGTTGTTTTCTCCTAGACACAAAAATAATGAAATATAATTGGTGTGAAATTAAATATGTCTTCAGAATTTTTCAGGACTATTAAAAATGCGAAATCCACTAGCCCTACTCACCAGTGGCTCAGAGAAGTTTTCATGAAAACTGTACAATTGTGGTATAACACTGAAATTTTGTCCTCGGACAAAACATCCCACAGAATTAATGCTCCTGTCCCAAGTAGTTTGCCCAGGAATTCTCATTAAATTCCACCTAACAAGTGTCTCAACAGCCATTTTGGCCTTAAATTTACTTCTGAGACGGGCATTTACGCAATTTTCGTGGCACACTTTACCGAGTTCAACACTGCAATTTGAGAAAAATTCTCAGATTTGTGCCAGAAATAGTCATAGATGATTGTGATCCCGGGGCCAGGAATCCTGTACAAGTACATTTTGCATGTCTTCAACTGCTTACCTCACATCTTTGAGCCACAGCAGCATTGACCAGTGGTCTGGATACTTGCTGAGATACAGCTCTCTGAAAACAACAAATAAGAATGAAGTAAACTTCAGTGATGCTGAAATATGTAGCAGGGGTGTGCAATGACCATTGCCTGATGCCCGGGCCTACTGATTTTAAAGGTCAATTTCAACACCAAAAATGACAGCTATTATGGCTTCAGACAAAACATTTATTTGGCCTATTTCTGACCACTACAGCAGTTTTTTTCCCCCGAGATCCACCACTTAGCATTACAAAGTCCAGCAGTAGGAAATAAAAATGCAATCAAAACATTATAACTATCAATTTTCATTGAAGTGAATCAGCTGCTAGACTGAATTTATAGGTCTAGACCTGACGATTTTTAATTTCATGAGAATTTTTAATGTACAGGTGTGACAGCATGGATGGAGTTGTAAAACTGCAATTTCATATATAGCCTGTACATATCACATGTATGCATCTTTACCTATTTTTAAGACATTTTTCTCTGTTGTTTACAGCTTGGGTGGAAATTGTGTATTTTTAAAGAAAAATTTATACAAGTCTGATCAGGCTAGTGCAGGAAAATATTTACTTGTCCAATAGCAATGTTACTAGAAATAGGGTGTTGATCAAGCATTTTTGACCCAGACCGACAGTTGACAAATATGATCAAAATTCTTCAAGGAATATAGTGAAAATATAATGAAAACAATCAATAAGATTTTACTGGCAATCAGCATGCAAGCCATTCCAAGTTGGAGCTCCATTGCTATTCACATAATGCATGCACCTACACAGCCCATGGAGAGCGAATCCACCGATTCAGTAAAGCATTTGAAACCACATGGATGACCTTCAAAGAGTCTGAATTTACTCTTATCCTGGTCATGAGTTTGTGAATATTGTGTGCTTTACAATAAATATTAATTTGTTTTAAAGTTTTCTTTTGCTAATTTTTTCTTTATTCAAGTAACTAATATATTGACTAGTAAATATTTGTTAAAGCCAGTAAATTCATGAATTCAGTGCTCTTTTTTCGCAATTCAAAAACTCTGTGAACAATATCATAATACCTTTTAGGAATACATCTGCCATGAGCTTCTGTATCTTGATCAGGAAAAGGGAGTAATCAGTAAGTATTTTTTGTTTACAGTATGTATGGAGAACATGGTTGAAATATAATTTCCTCAATGAAATTTGATTTTTTTGTTTTCAGAAATTTAGTTGAAATTGCTAAATCAAGCTATTTCAAATAGCTTTATAATGCTATGTATAGCTAAATCTGTAGAGATTGTGCTGCACCAAAGTAAACCAAGCAGCATTTCCAGTTGACTTATATGCTTATTGTCTGTAATCACCAGCTGATTGAATTAATCACTGACACCCCCTCCCCCATTTAATGACTTCAACAACTGAAAGGAGCGTGTCCTTAAAAACATACCAAACGTCCTTGAAATCTTGAAATCGCTTTATAAAAATATACCAAAGCTGTTTCACAGAAAAGATAATTAGTATAATTTTTATTTGATAGTTATCTCTATATAACTCTATATTAAGTCCTCAGTCAAGTGTCAATCCAAATAAATATTACGGGTACATAAACCTACTGACCGACTTCATTCAATGTCGAATGAACTATTTGTCACAGAGGACGTAAATAACACACATGCACACTGATGACTCACCATACATCTAGCACTGCATGTAACCAGTCTTGTACCATTCATCTTGTTGATCTTCTTGTAAGATACAAGTTTGCCGGTCTCTGCAACAGAAAAAAAACTACCGTAATTTTGTCAAAATATTCCTTCGACATCTAATGATCAAATTTACACTGCCACATTAGCACTTCATTTGAAAAGATATTTTTCCTCATCAAACCACTTTATTACCTTAGCCAAATTGTGCAGATGCCTTTATATATCTAAAAGTTTATAACGATTGTATTCGCCCTTGAAAATTCCTTACCTGATAATGTACAACTAACAACTCCTTCACACGCATGTGCACTACAACGGAAGTTGGTGCATTGGTTTGGGTACAAATCTAATCGGCACCTGGTCATTTCAGCACTAAAGTAAATTCGGCACTTTGCCAAATATATGCAAAGTAGTCAATTTCAGCAACAGATATTCATTTCTACATTTTATCATTCTAGGTAGGCGTTATAAGGATATATATATTTTTTTTCATATTTAACGACACGACTAGTATGGCTGTAATATACGGCACTATTTTGGTCACACGATAAAATCAAAGTACTGAAAGTACTCAAAAGCGCTTAATTAGTGAACTAACAAGCTGAATCAAGTTAATTCGAGACTAGAATCACTGTAGCTGAAAACGTTCGTTCGTAGAAATAGATATTGGTCACCCGATAGTTTGTTTTGGTTGAGTTGTAATCAGCCGTGATCATGGTGAATTTTTATTTTTTTGTTTTGTTTTTTTTTTGTTTTTTTTTAAAGTGTCAAACTCACAATTTAGGCTCCTATTTAGGTAATTTCCAGTCCAACTTTTTCCACATGGCAAACAAAGTCTTCTCAGTCATTCCCAGCACTTCTTCAAGTCTGGAGAATTTGAGAAAAACTACATTTTAACCGAAGCCAATTTAAAGACGTCTGCTTCTCTGACATTATTTTTTATTTTCACACATCAAAATAATACATTACATTTTCTATAAGAGATTGTTTGTTGTTTTTCGACACACTCAACAATTTTTCAGTTATCTGGTAGAGTCCAGTTTTTTTTTATTGGAGGAAGAGAGAACCCAGATGCAATGTACCCGGGAATAGACCACCGACCTTCCGAAAGTAAACTAGCAAACTTTCTCACATGTATCGGCGTGAGCGAGAATCGAACCCGCGCCGACTAGAGGTGAGAGGTCTTGTGATTTAGAGCGCGATGTTCTAACCACTCGACCACGGAGGCCCCTACAGCCAATAGATATGGGAATAATAGGTATGGATGGCAAATAATGTCATGAAACTGCTAACAATGTTGAAATATAAATTGTATATGACGTTAATAATACAATAGTCATTATGATAATTCTGACCTCACCCGAGAACCAACACCATACTCCTGGGATCATAAAATTTACAATTTTGGTAAAAAGCTACCTGCTCCTTGTAAATATCTGTTTAGTTTGAATTTAGTGTTAATGGCATTAAAGATGATACCATTAAAATGATTTCACTTCAAAGTTAGGTTGGAAAGAATGTAAATCCAAACACACCAAAGAAATAAGTACACTTGAAAGCAAAATTTAGGAAGTTATCCTAAAACGTCCACTATACCTGTTCAAAGTTGCTGCGAATCAACGAAGGTGGAAAGAACTAATTTGTGAATATGGAAATTGTACAATTCACGTTACAAGTGCAAGAGGATATATCAACAACATCCAAAAACATATATTATAGAATTCAACAAAATATATTTCTACCAAAGTTCATATGGCACACCAAAACACATGTATTATTTACATACATCATACTTTGACAATCTTCTATGACTTTTATAAAAAACATGAATGATAATACACATATAACTTCAAAACCGACATAATAAAAGAAACCAACATATTATGTACTTGGATTTACTTTCATGCACTGTAGTGTATGTTGGTGATATGTAAATTTAAACAAGAGCCCCATGGGCCATATAGCTCACCTGTGTCACCTTGGTTCATATTTAAAGATTTTCTCAATATATTCACATGTAAAGCCTTGAATCCCTATTGTGGCCATCATTCTCACGAATCACAGAGGTACAATCTGTCAAAGGACTGCGAACGATAGTATTTTTTCGCTGCGTACCTTTCTGATCAATTCTTAAATGTCGTTATTTTTAAATGATTTTTTAATGTCAGTATAGATATTAATATGAATTTTCATAAAGGTTGATTTATTTGACAAAGCAAAGAGAGGTAACTCTATAATTTAGGTTAAAGTTACGTATTTCACTAAAGAAATCAATGGAAAACAGAAAATATTTCTATCCTACCCACCCTCTCCGTGAAACACAAATTCCTTTTTATAGGTATTATAAATTATCATTTAACAAATTTATACCAAATCTTTTGATTCAAGTGGAAAGGGACATATGTTTACAGACGAAACGCGGCGAAAATGTTCACTCTGAAATCAATTGCAAATGAATTAAGCTATGAAAAATAAAGATTAACCATATTTTACTCAGTAATATAACGTATTGTGTTATATATTGTTTAACGCCCTCCTCTAGAATCTTTCATATGGAGATGTCACCATTGCCGGTGAAAGGCTGCAAAATTTAGGCCTATGCTCGGCGCTTACGACCATTGAGCAAGGAGGGATCTTTATCGTGCAAAACTTGCTGTGACACGGGGCCTCGGTTTTTGCAATGTCATCCGAAGGACTGCCCAATTTAGTCGCCTCTTACGACAAGCAAAGGGTACTATTCTAAATCGGATCCCCACGGTCAATATAATGTAATTTGACAAATGTAATGTAATTTGACAAATGAGATGGTTATTTATCAATAAGCATTTAAAGCTGTACGACGTCATAATGCCTGATTTTACAGAACAGATTTTTCCACCCCCAAATCGAAGGAGTTGTAATTAAGAGCAATTAATTAACTCTGGTATTAAAGTCAATAAATCAATTACTTATGAATTCTACTTTGCATTAAAAAAATCTCATTGTAAAACTTTTTAGAATATACGAGTTGAAAATGAAGGCGGGAATCCAGAGTTACCGTGCGTAGTTCTTAGTTGAAATATTTTAGAACTATCAAACTATTGTGCTTAACATTCAGATTTCTCTGTAAATCTGAAACTTCCGTATGCTGTTATTTGAACAGGTTCTCACACTTCCTCAAAACACATAATACACATAATTTGTCATAATAATGCTAAAAATTTAATAAATATTTTAAACATTTCAGTGAAGCAGTATATATTTCATACTTTCGTTTAATTTTTCAATATCTTGGATTTCTTTTTCCACATCATATAATTATTTTTCAAGCCAGTCACCAGTTGATTGATTCATAGTGATAAAATTGTGAGAGATTATAAAAGGGTAGCGTAACAATATCATATAGACTCATCTCAATTAAAAAAAAATATATGAGTTGGCTACGAATTTTCAATAAGTCTTTCAAAAAAAAACCCACCAGAATAATAATAATAATAATAATAATAATAGTGATAATAATATAACATATATATTACAGATCACCAGATGATATAAAGTTCTGAATTTCCTATCTGATCAAGTTCTACCGAGATGCCTTACGGTATTATCATATCATATCTAATAGTGAAAATTTCACCTCTAGCCTATGTAATTATTACATGTACCTACTAAATTTTAGTAATAATGTTGATATGGATACTAGGAATATTCTATCATACTAGCATAAAACTATGAAAATTCTATATACTTTATCATAAATCAAGTAAAGCAAAGAGGTGCAAGGTAACAGAGAAATTGATCGCATCCTCTCATCATTTCCCCGTTATATTGTTCACACGCAGGCAATGTAAAGCTTATTTGCTATAAAATTATTCAACCATGACACCTGGATTACCGCTTTCTACTAGAGTCTTCGTGCAATAAACCCACTCTATCGTTTGGCGCGAAAACTGTTGTGTGTTCTTATACAGGAGTGTGATTGTGTCATGATTCCGATATCACAAATTAGAAGCTTTCATTGTTCAAAAAAAAAAAAAAAAAAAAAAAAAAAAAAAAAAGATCACATTACAGACTTGATTTGTATGAATATTTCTCAGGGTTGTAACTACGAATTTTTCAAGGCGAGTTTTAGAAACATTGTTTATGAGCAGCTCGATTCCCATGAAAATTTGACGAATCTCATGAAAATTCCATGAGTCCTTTGTATCAGATCTTTTCTCTATTCAGAATGAACACAAGCTGACACTTTCCTCTGTTCGATTTATGCTCAATGACGTGCGTGTTAATAACTCTAGTTGCATGTAATTGTGATACAGTTAAACGTTCTTCGTTATTTGGCCTCGGATAAACAATATTTATAATCGTCCCAGCGGTCAGCAATACACTCTCGGGTCATCACAACAACCTGACCTCAATATGATAACAAATTAACCTTGTTTACGGCGATCTTTCGATTCTGATATAATTTCATGGCTATCATGAATTCTGTGGAAGAATATACCAGACGTTGGACGAAATCTGAAGGAGAGGAACTTGACACTTTGTCCGAGTGGATCAAAAGTATTCGAAAATTGTTAAAATCCCACATTCAGCATTTGATGGGGAAAATGCGCACTATTTATCCTTCTGTTTTTAAGAAAGCTGAAGTGACGAATGAGTTACGTAGACTATATGAAAACTGTGCTAGTTCCAGCAGATAAAGCAAGTAACAACATTGTCTTTGTTTGTAAAAGCTACTATTATAAATGTCTTTTAAATGAACTGGGATTTACTTCAACATCTGGGAATCCTACTTATACTCGAAGCAATCTTACAAAGGATGAAATTCTTCATAATCATCTTTCAGTTTTAAATACTTTCGACATTCCTAAGAATCAGGATCAGTTTGAATTACCATACATTTATTGGATTCCGGAATTACACAAAAATCCTTACAAAGAAAGATACATGCTGGTTCCAGTAAGTACTCTACCAAGCCTTTATCTTTATTGCTAACTAAACTGCTAACAACTATTAAAGAGTCACTTCAGAGATACCGTTCCACTACATATTCCAGAAGTGGTGTCAATCAGATGTGAATTCTCAAAAATTCTAAGGAACTCTGGGAAAATCTGAAGTCTCAGGATTTTTCTAAAATTGACAGCATCAAAATGTATGATTTCTCCACACTTTATACAACAATTCCTAACGATAAATTAAAATTTAGACTTTTTCAGATAATAGATAATTGCTTTTTGAACGAAAGTAGCACTCGAAAATACAAATTTCTAGTGATTGGAAAACAAGGTACATATTTTGTTAGACACCACTCCGATAGCCCGCACAAGTACTCTGAAGCAGACAATAATAGTATGCTTGGCTTTCTTTTAGATAACATTTACGCAGTGTTTGGAGACCAAGTCTTCCAACAATCCATTGGCATTCCCATGGGCACTAATTGTGCTCCCTTATTGGCAGACTTATTTATATATTCTTATGAAGCGGAATTTTTCTCCTTGTCTCTGGGACATATGTTGAATGATTTGTTTCATACCCTTTGTTAGACTGTCATTTTTCATACTAACTTTGACTACGGGTAATCCCGTATACCTAATTTTGACTAAGGGCTCACGGCGGGTGTGGCCGGTCAGCAGGGGATGCTTACTCCTCAATGGTACCTGATACTACCTTCGCTTTGTCGGAGGTCCGTGTTGCCCTACACCCGAACATGTATATGTCTTTGAGATTTATGATTACGATTTACACATTGTTTACTTCACCATTCGATAGTTCCCTGTTAAAAATTCAAGTCAATTACATATACACGACAATATGAAGGACAACGTGTCAAAAGAATGCCAGGATGTTGTAAATATACACTCCAGATGCTATAAAATCTGGACCATAATGTCTGACCTTTAATTTTCGGATTTCTGTCAACTTTTGATCACTCGGTAGTTATCAAGTCACCTGTACCTTGATTGTAATTATGTAATTACAATTGAAGATATGTACAACGGTCAAATTTGCAAGCTTTTTGCCGTATTCAGAACAGTATGAAAAAAGAATATATCATTCAATTTTAAAGAAAAAGTAATAAATGACATTTCAAAACATATAAATTCCACAATAAGAATATTACTAAAATTCATCCCCCATTCCGGTCGATCAATGAGAAGTGATCAGCAGACTGATAAATTCTTTGCTAATGTTTTGTTTTAAATATCATTTCTTATTTCACATTTCAAATCTAATTGAACCCAGTATTTATCAATTTACCCTATCTCTACAAGTTCTTTTACAATCAACCTCTGAAGTGAACTACACTCCCTTATAACCATATTTTGTTTTCAATAATAATTTCTATACGTAGCATATAAACCCACTAATTTCGCTTTGGATGTATATACTGGGGAATTAAATATGAATGTACAAAATCATGACATGCATGTAATTCATTTATTAGTTTCTTTAAAGCAATATAAGCTGCCAAAATTGCAATTTTTTATAGTGGTATTAAAAGAGGTTAAATGAACTTTGATATGATTGAAAAAAAGAACTGCATCGAATTTCCTCTCTTATGCATCGTTTACACACCTTTACGTGATGAAAAATATATTCCTCGACATTCCGTTTGACCCTAACAACGGCAGCTGATTAATCGTCGGCGACAATCCCGAAGATAATCGATGTTGACACGAATGATTCTGATGCTGATCGGGGTGGATCGGGTTGTATCCGGGTCATTAAAATATGGATGTCGAGGTGAAATAAAATTCTATTCTTATTATTCTTTGCATTTATTTCCGTTCGTCGTCTTTTTCGTCCCGAATCAGTCAAAGTCGGCTTTCTCCCTCGCTTCGAACCTTTCGTGTCAGACATCTTTCGTGCTTACCGGAAATATTGCGCTTGCGCATTTGATTTTGCCGAATGAGTTCAACTTTAGGTCACTGCATACGGAAATAATGTCGGAAAAATTAAGGTACGGGAAGACTTAATTTTAACTGTCGAACAATTTTTACATTTAATGCAAAAAATACAACATGTCATAAGTTTAATCGATAAAATCAGGTATTAGAAGGTAGATGTTTACAAAATTTTCGATTAAATTTTAGGGACCCCATATTAACAATTTTGACAGCTTATATTGCTTTAATGACAATCTTTCACCGTGTATGTGAGGTGAAATGGAAATTTCCGTATTTTCAAAACATTTGCTTAGCTAGGTAGACTCATTGTGTGTGTGTTATTTGTTTTTCAATTTAATCACAATGACTCTTAGATATATGGCCTAGTTCAATGATTCTCATCCAATCACGTCAATCTTTACTTTTATGTCCGATCCCCACCTCCACTTTACTTCCGGTGTCAATATATTCATATATTCATCAGTAACGCATTCAGCATCAGTACAGTCTGTTTCGATATTGGACGAAAATGGTGCAAAAGTATGATCTTTGTGTTGCCCTCGCTTCGACTCTCAATTCGATATTACAAACGTTCCTACGCTCCATTGATGTCTTCTGTATAGCCTAGTATCCGAGGCCTTCCGTTTGCACTGGGAAAGCCTTTGGGTATTAGGGGCCCTATCGTTTGTATTATTAATCTGGCGCATGCCTGACCCAATTTCCGCTGCGCTACATTAGCGTAGCGGGTAATGGGTCAGACATGTGCCAAACTATTGTGTTATTTGATGACGTTCACTCAGACACTTTAAATTGTGTCGCATATACGTTTGAATTACGGTAGGTGTTTCCGAAATGACATTTTTTTCGGATAATGTAAAGGTGAAGATAACTAACAGTATTCAATCTCGTAATTCCTATAAAAATACATATCAGAGAGATGGGCAAACACGGAACCCTGGACACACCAATGGTGAGATCAGGTGCCTAGAAGGAGTAAGCATCCCCTGTCGACCGGTCACACCCGCCGTGAGCCCTACATCCCGATCAGGTAAACGGAGTAATCGTAGTCAGTGTCAGTGTGCTATGAACGGCCTAATAACTGGTATGAAACACGTCAGACAGCATTTGACCGAATGGAAAGTTGTACTGGCAATTGGATCGTTATAACGACCATAAAATTTGCGAAATACTGACTTTAGACGAGACTGTACACACCCCTGTAACATTAACGTCTTTGTAAGTAGCCTATCTCGATTTAAAAACTGATTCAAGTGTCATATGCAGAACAATTTCCTGTGTATCGAATCAGTTGGGAGATATAAACACTATATGCAGGTGATGATGGAATATTACCTCTTAGATAAAGGAAGCTGACGATAGTGAAATTGAATCATCCCGTTCGTCATGAAGTTGAGTTGTTAGTTCGCCACCAGCATAAATTTTCAGTAAAATATCTAAGTACAAAGCAGATGTAGAAGACTCTGTGGTGTCTTTTATATCAAGTTGACTGGGATATATCAAATCGACATATGAATGAAAATGATCATTGTTGATAGATAAAACGTCGTCGATATATCTAAATGTCGAATTAAAGGGTACAGCAAGAGATTTTTTCTCCTCATGTAGAAGCCTTTGAATGAATTCTGCTTCATAAGAATATAAAAACAGGTCAGCTGATAAAAGAGCACAATTTGTGTCCACGGGAATTCCAACATGCTGTTGGAAGACCCGATCACCAAAGACTACTAATATATTGTCAATGAGGAACTCTAGCATCTTTTTAATGTCAACTTTAGAGTACTTGGGAGTGGAGTCAGAGTGATGTTTAACAACCTAATTATTGGGATGACCGATCACTAAATATGAATATTTCCTTTTGCCATTTTTGTTGACGAAGCAACTGTCTATGATGTCAAAAAGTCTAGTCTTTAATTCATAATGAGGTATGGTCGTGCAAAGTGTTGTAAAATCATACGCTTTAATATTGTTAATTTGAGACAAGTTTTGTGATTTCAAATTCATTAAAAGTTCTTTAGAATTTTTAAGAATCCACATTTGATTTACACCACTCCTTTCATATGTAGTCGCACTGTACGTTTGAAGTTTCTCACAGCAGTTATTATTTTCATGAGGAGCAGAGATAGGGGCTTGATAGAGCATTTACTGGATCCAGCAATGCATCTTGTAAAAGTTTTTATGGAGTTTTGGGATTCAGTATAAATACGATAACTCATATTCATCCGCTCCATTAACTGGGATATCAAATGTATTTAAAACGGAAGCATGATTGTGAAGATTTTCATCTTTTGAAAGGGCAGTTGGAGTATAAGTGTGATTACTAATTGTGAAATTAATGCCAAGATCTTTTAGAATGCAGTTGTAATAATTAGCCTTACAAACAAATACAATGTTGTTGCAAGTTTTTTTTTTTTTAGCTGGAACCAACATATATATTTCATGTAACCTATTGAACTCTTTACTAAACACAAGGATAGATGGCATGTATTTTTCTTTTGACATGTCTAATACGGGATCTTAATATTCCTCTTATAAATTTTATACATTCTGACAAAGTGTCAAGTTCTTTTTTCAGATTTAGCCCGTCGTCTGTCATAATCTTCAACAGAATTCATAATGGAGATGAAGTTCTGTCGCCAATTGAAAGACCGAGGTTCTCTGAATTTAGGATCTTTCAAAATAAGTGATTTCAAGTTTTCATTTTTAACTATATCAACATTGCCAGTAATGATATGTCCAGCTGGACAATAATTAAAAGAAGAAGACGAAGAAGAACAAGTAGGTGGATTGAGTATAAGATGGTGTATATCTATTCACTGCAAAGTTTGTAGTTAAAAGATTGGATGCAAAGGTGGAAGTATATCTGTACGAAATACAAGGTGTAGACTTGAACTTGAAATACTCTGGAATACAAGACTGAACTTTGTTATGGCGAAGAATGTTACTTACGTACTTCCTTACACTGTATGTTATCTGTCTACTGCCTTACACTGTATGTTATCTGTCTACAGCCTTATACTGTACGTTACCTGTTTACTGCCTTATACTGTATGTTATCTGTCTACTGCCTTACACTGTATGTTACCTGTTTACTGCCTTACACTGTACGTTATCTGTCTACTGCCTTATACTGTACGTTATCTGTCTACTGCCTTATACTGTACGTTATCTGTCTACAGCCTTACACTGTACGTTATCTGTCTACTGCCTTATACTGTACGTTATCTGTCTACTGCCTTATACTGTACGTTATCTGTCTACTGCCTTATACTGTACGTTATCTGTCTACTGGCTTACACTGTACGTTATCTGTCTACAGCCTTATACTGTACGTTATCTGTCTACAGCCTTATACTGTACGTTATCTGTCTACTGCCTTATACTGTACGTTATCTGTCTACTGCCTTATACTGTACGTTATCTGTCTACTGCCTTACACTGTACGTTATCTGTCTACAGCCTTATACTGTACGTTATCTGTCTACAGCCTTATACTGTACGTTATCTGTCTACAGCCTTATACTGTATGTTATCTGTCTACAGCCTTATACTGTACGTTATCTGTCTACTGCCTTATACTGTACGTTATCTGTCTACAGCCTTATCCTGTACGTTATCTGTCTACTGCCTTATACTGTACGTTATCTGTCTACTGCCTTATACTGTACGTTATCTGTCTACAGCCTTACACTGTACGTTATCTGTCTACAGCCTTATACTGTACGTTATCTGTCTACAGCCTTATACTGTACGTTATCTGTCTACTGCCTTATACTGTACGTTATCTGTCTACAGCCTTATACTGTACGTTATCTGTCTACTGCCTTATACTGTACGTTATCTGTCTACAGCCTTATACTGTACGTTATCTGTCTACTGCCTTACACTGTACGTTATCTTATATGTCGCTTATATTTCGTACTACCTTATGTTGCTTATATTTCGTACTACCTTAATATAAAGTTTTCCGTTGAATGTATTACAACTGATATTGATGAAAATTAACAAAGTGGCCATTTCCATGAATGGCTTATTCTCAAATATAAGATTTAGTATTTTGGTAAATTTCTTAACAGGGCAGATTTTGGCCAAAACCGTATCTTGTTCTATATACATCACAATCACTATAATGCATGATAGTAAATCCGTGTACATACAGGTGTAGGTTAGTTTCTTTTATTATGTCAGTTTTGAAGTTACATATGTATTATAATTCAATTTTTTAAAGTGATAGAAGATTGAAGCATGGTATATGTAAACAATAGTTGTATTTTGTGTGCCATATTAACTTGAGTGGAAACATTTTTGGGATGAATTCTACAGTATATGTTTTTGGATGTTGTTGGTATAACATGTTGTAACATGAACTATACAACTTTCATGTTAAGAAATGAGTTATTTCCACTCTTGTTAATTAAGTAATTTTAAAAAAGCCACTTTTACTTTCATGTTTCAATTGCTGTAGGTAATTTTGCACTGAATTATGTAGTATAAATATAAAAATGCATACGTCTGCATATCTGAATGATTTCTGGAAAAGGTGTAAAGTGTTTCATAGCCCCTCGTTATTATGTTGGTGTGCTTTTACATGAATATCTGGTATTTGATATTTGTAATTAATATGTGTATGTTTCTCTTGTTCAGTTGTTTGTTTGTTCTTTTCTTTCTTGCTTGACAAATGTATCTAACTATAGATTAAATTCATTTAGCTGTATTCTAAAATGTTTCATACATTATTAAACTAAATCACAATAGTAAGTTACATATTAGATATGTAGTTATTGTGAATGATAGGCTTGAAAGTCGATTGCATTTGTTCAGCGTCCTTTGTTCGTTTACATTGAACTTACGATAACTACCTTTGCAATTCTTTTTAAAGCTTCAAACACTGCCAAAACTTCACAAATTTTCAGAAATCTTCTTTATAACCTACAACTCTTTTGTATCAAATCATTTTCATTGCTTTAAGCGTTCAAAAATAATCCACGTCTATCCCGCCCTGACGCAAACTCATCGGCGATTGCTGAAATGTTCAATGCATAAGCAGCTTCCATGTGCGTGTACAGAATCATCAAATGATTCTTTACTCGGCGCAATGCAGAGAATGCCCGCTCATTTGTGGCATTAGTGGAAGGCATCAATAAATAAGTTTCAAGAGAGACACAATCTCGGAGAATAGGCATCTAATAGCTGGAGACATCTGAGATAATAACTTAACCAAACATGAAATACATACAGTAAATGTTACTCTCAAAAGTTATTTCTTATTTGCGATGTGAAAGTCTCCAGTTGCCACGAAAGGGGTGGTTTTTTTCCAAATCATCACAGTAGATTTAATGTCTTGTGTTAAAGTGTACAATGTTGAATCATCAAAGCTTCCATTCATTGATCGAACAATTAATAAAACATACTCAATGGCTTCATCAGGAACGGAGTCGTCCCTAGTAGCAGGTGAAAATCTTCTTAGTCTTACAGTTGAGCGTGGGGTTCTCGTCCCCCCAAGCCATCAAAGAAATAATTTTGGCAAAACAATATACTGAGTTGTCCAAACTCATCCATTCAGAATCGGATAATCAGGATATGTATAATTTGTCTATCGTACAGGTCCAGTTAGTTGTAGAACCTAAGGTTAAGCAAAACAAAATTACCACAATAGACAACTGGGTCAACGCTTTCATGATATTTGAGAGTATATATCTCTCTAGGCACCCGCCTGACATCCAGGGTATTTTGAAATATATTCATACCATTTGCCTGGTACACAAGCGTAAACACCGAATTGTAACTGGCTCTAATTCAGGCTAAAAATATCAACAACAAAAAAAAAATTAAAGAAAAAAAACCCCAAACAAACAAACAAATAATAATAATAATAAACAACCCTGTATCTTCTTTGGGTCTATTGATGCTGAATTATGTTTACATATCGCCAACAATTTCCAAGCAACGTGTCACGAATTAGGTGTCCCCATTAACCATAAAAAAAAACCAAGGTCCAACTACAAGATTGTGCTTTTTAAGCCAGGGGATCGATACCATAGAGTAGATTATATTTATCACGGAAGGTAAGGTTCAAAAACTTCAGGCTAAACTCCATGCTCTGGTTTCTTCATAAAAGTCACCCTTGAAGATATGCAGTCATTATGTGGTTCCCTCAATTTCATCGCTAAAGCCATCCTAGGTAGCAGGGCATTTAATTGCAGATTCTATAACTCAACCATTGATATCAGGAAATATTACCTTTTGTTACTATTTAATCAAAGTTGCACAGGCATTCAAAGACGACGCCAAAGTCTGGCTCATATTCTTTGAGTGTTACAATGGGCATTCCCCCTTTCTTGAATTATCATGGTCTACTAATGATGCCCTAAATCTCTTCACCGATAGTTGTGGCTCCTACGGCAGAGGTGCATTTTTTCAGAATCACTGGGGAGTTACCGGTATTTAATAGCCAAATCTATGGAGTCAAGATATAATAAGGGGCATTACCTTCCTAGAATTTGTTCCCATCCTCTTGGTTAATTGAGTCTGGTCTCATCATTTTAAAGCAAACAAAAATGATTTTAAACACAGATAACTCAGTTTTGGTTCACATTCTAAACTCTCTGTCTAACAAGTCGCAGCGCGTTGCGTCTATCTTAAGGTCATTAGTATTGTTATACCTTAGGTACATTATCCAGATTAAATTCACTCATATATCGGGTTACAAAAATTCCATCGCATATTCTATTTCTTGATTTCAGTAGGAAAAATTCAGAGCCCTCGCCCCATAATCAGACAAAAATCCAGCTCCTATTCCTCCAGCATTATTGACTTTTTTGACCTCAAAGAGATCGTTTGCTTGGTGCCGCAATATTCAATAACACAGCATCTACTTACCATAAAGTCATAACTCATTCCAGAATTTGCGTACTAAATATAAAATGGAGTTATGTTGGCCCCCACCAGTTGACCAGTTTATTAACTGTATAGCCTATTTATGCGTCAACCGAACGTCACATTCAACTGTTAGGTGTTAATAAATTACAAAATTCAGTTAGAAGGTGGTATTGACAACACAAAAACTTTCAAGTGAGAAAAATGCTAGAGGGATTCCATAGACTGAACCCCGTAAAAGATACCAGATCCCCTATTACTGTCCATATATTGAACCAGTTATTGACCATCCTACCTATCGTTTGTGCAAGCTCACATGAAGCCGCGATGTTTTCTACCGCATTTCAATTAGCATTTCTTGCATTGTTGCGAGTTGGTGAATTGACCTTCACTAGTCATGCCACGCCAACATTGTCGTACAATGACGTATCGATAAACGATACACAAATTTCGTTACTTATAACTGGTTCAAAAACAGTTCAGTACAATAGGGATTCTACATTGTATAATCCATTCAACTCCCAAACAGATTTACTATTCCAGCTCATGCTCAATATTTTGTCAATCAGATCACCAATCCAAGGCGTATGTTTTTGTCTCCTTAACACCAATCCTCTCAAGTTACATAATTACTGCAAAAGTCCATTAAATTCATTAGTCCAGACACCTCTACATTTAAGTCCCATTCATTCAGCATAGGTGGGGCCACCCACTTGTATTTACAAGGGGTCCCTGAGAAGGAAATCAAGTCAAGAGGCTGATGGAAATCTGAGCATTCAATTCATATATCAGAGCATAACATTTAACCTGGTAAGTATACCTACAACATTCAGTATTCTAATGCAGTCCAAGTTTGTATGTCCCCAAACCACTGTCTGGATCATTGGATATTCTATTATTCACTATGCTGCCCGCCATACAGAAAAGCTATACGGAAAACTGAACATGGATTTACATCACCACAATATTTCAGTTCTTTGGTCTGGTAAGAGTGGCATGGTTGAGAGGTGGAACTAATGGTCAAAAACTGTTGAAAAAGGAGCAAGCCAGACTTCATTTTAATTCACTGTGGGGGTTACTGTAAAGGTACAATACCTTTGAGTAGACTTAAAAAAAATCATGAAACTTACCATTGCCAATTTACACTCTTTTCTCTCACAGACCCGTCTTATTTGGTCCCAGATACTCCCCAGGAGTTATTATATGCATAAGTTCTCAAACATTGCAGCTGACAAAGCAAGAAAAACCGGTCGCGGTAGCTACCGGTTAGAGCGTTCGCTTCGTAACCGGAGGTCGTGAGTTCGAGCCTCGTTCGTGTCATGGCCGAGTCAGACCTAAGACGTAAAAATAGGTACCGATTGCTCCTTCGCCAGACGCTCGGCATTTAGAAGTGAGAATCACGGGTCTTTCGGATATGACCTTAAAAACGGAGGTCTCGTGTCACGATTGGCGTTCGCACGTTAAATAACCCTCTTAAATAATCACTCTAACCACTGAGCTACCGCGATCGGTCTCATTGATGATCCAACAACATAACTATATAAATGTCGTTGATCATGCACTTCATTGTATATAATACAATACTAATGTAAATGTATTAATATAAAGATTGTTTAACTGAAATTATATTTCATTAGTAAATCCATGGCAAAGACTGTTTGCTGTTCTGTTCTATTGAAATAACATTTCTTATTTCGCGTCCATATAAACAATAGCTTGCATACTTTGCCGCTCTAATAACCACAGATCGTTGTTATATTCGCCGCTCCAATAAGCACGTATCGCCGTTACAAATTTTCCATGTTTTTCTTTAAAAATCTATTTATTTTATCTTTATATTTATTTAATTTTTGTCAAATTAGGGGAATGGGGGGTCGCCGCCCCTTTTCCTATGCTCCTATAGATGTCTTTGGATAAAGGTTCTGACTCCAGGGTGGGGGCCAAACTTTTTTTCTTATCCCAAATATAGACAAATATACAATCACTCACATACACACATGCACATCATGGCTGGCAGTTACGACAAAATATTGACATATTATTATTAACATGGATTTTCAAATAAATATTTCCAGTTTAACCATCATTTTTTGAATGCATCAGTTTAGGTTTTTCTTTGTACATTTTTCTTTCAAATTCATATGCTTTTAAGTACTTAACTACATTTTGAAATATCAAGTCGCGATGGTTCATTTGGAATATATATCTTTTGACAAGCATTATTATAAGATTAATGATTTCATCTTCTCTAGGGAGATCTAGTATAACTGCACTTGTATCAAATTGTCTTTTTCTAGATTTTTCAAATATCCATTTTTCTAAAATGGACCGTATTGGACAAAGGGTAATGACAGAATGCATGACAAATTGTTTAAGCTTCCATTTGACATCAAGAATATAGTTTATCATCTCTGATTTTTGACAGAAACAAGATATCATTTGTGCTTAAGATTCCATGAATTATTCTAAAATTGAACCATATCAACCTTGTATCTTTTGTTATTGAAAAGTATTTTTTTATGAATCTGTTTCCAATCAAGGTCCTCGTTTAACTTGAGTTCTTTAGTTCACTTTAAATTTTGAAAAAAAAAAAATATCTATTTTGCATCACGAATTTATTGTTATACCATAAAGGTTCCACTAAGATATCTCCTGGGTTGGAGTCGTTTGATTAATTCATTGACTGTTTTCCGCCACACTCAACAATTTTTTTAGTTATCTAATGGCGTCAAGTCTTTGTAGGTGGAGGCGAGAACCCAGATACAATGTATCCGGGAAGAGACCACCGACCTTCCGAAAGTAATCTGGCAAACTTTCTCACATATATCGGCGCGAGCGGGATTCGAACCCGCGTCGACTAGAGGTGAGAGGCCTTGTGATTTTGAGCGCAATGCTTTTACCTCTCGGCCACGGAGACCCCCTAGAATCGTTTGATATGTTTAGAAAGTCTGAAAAAATATTTAGGACTTCTTTCCAGAAGCTGTGGTTGATATTTTTTGCTTTACCTTCAGAGTATTCTGACCCAAAGTGGGAGAGATGGACAATTATTACAATTTGTGATTTCAGTGAACAATGGAATCCAATCTGATTCTGTATGAAACAATCGTCTAAACCATGTTAATTTTAGAGATTTGATAAAGAGTTCAATATTTGTTATTCTAAGACCATCATTTTATCTTTATATTTTATTTATTAATTTTTGCAAAATTAGGAGGGAGGGGGTCACCGCCCCTTTGCCAACGCCCCTATAGATGTCATATAGAACCGGAATGCCTTTACCAGAATTGTAATAATGGTTCTGACTCCAGGGTGGGGCCAAACTTGGTATATAGTGTTCATATGGGTAAAACATTTCATCAGCATCTTCTTTAGTGCTATTAGTACTACATTCAGACTAAATGGACATTTAGACGGAACAGATTGCCCTTTACCAAAATTGTAAATTTCATGATCCCAGGTGAACATCCAATAATTTGCTGAACAAGCTATTTGCCTGTCGTGTGCTCCAACACAACCTTTAACAAGTATTGGTCAGTTTTGGGTTATTGTCTTTTTATATTACATAAACGTCCGCCTCGCAAACCTGGGCAGAGCTGGCCATGTTTGATGTCGAGGCGACGTTAAGTCTTGGGTAACCTTTTCTTTTAATAGGAGTAAGTTGATTTTGTAAATCTGATATATTTTTGAATACATTTTACCGTGAGTGTAGGAGTAAGGTGTCTACATGTATTATTATTTATACGGCATTTGCATTTTTTACCTGTTGCTACCTGTACCTGCTTGAAGATTGATGCATAAAATGCGATCATATTCACATACGGTAGAGGAAATAAACGAAATGCGAAGTTTAATCTAGTCGTATTTTTGGTACAAGGGTATTCGCTTGCGACACTCTAAAAATAATCTTCAAATCAGCCAGAAAATTTGTATACAAGATTTGCCAAAGTGACGCATAATTTTTGTAACTTCTTTATCTGAAAAGTTCAGAATTTTAAAGTTTCGATATCCCGTATTCATATAAATGATAAAGATATGCTGTTAACATAACAGAAGAACGAACTCTCTTTCTCCGTCGGTTTTTCCAATTAAAACACATTTTTCAAATATATTTATTATTAAGATTAAATCTTTCAATTTTAAAGAATATTCAAATGAAAATGGCAATACAGAAATGTGAACAAAATATAAAGCCCCCTTCTCAATGTGATAATTTGTCCTGAAAACATTGCACATATATATCGACGAAACAGCGCAATAAAGTACCCTGCATGGCAAACCAGAGTTGTTGGTATACGACGACTTGATACAAACTGTGACTTTTTATTCTTTGGTACTCGTTAAACACACATCCACACACATACTTACACATACCCACACCTACGCAAACAAATACATACTTTCTTTCCCACCTACATCCAATTTTAAGACGCTCTACACATCATAACACATATGAATACACCATTATTTCATGAAAAGCAAACACGACCGATTTCCAATTTGAAGGCTTGGTCATCTTCTCCTATATCACTGATACCAATATCCATAATCGGTAGTCTATTAGTTTTCTTTGTTTTAATTTCGAATATCGTTTTTCCCCATGATCCATCTTTCATCTGAAAGAATGAAACATAAAATAGTGTTAGAACGAATTATTAGAAAATTAATTTTGCGTTCAGGAAAGAGGTCAGTCTTGCCTACATGGTTTTTAATGAATATCTCATAGCATGTATAAAGAGCCTATTTATTGCTACATAAATATTGTTGAGGATTAATGTTTTATTCCAAGACTATTGATATATAGGTATTATAAGATGTACATGGACACCCATCAAAGTGATATACCAACTGGGCTATTAGATTCAATCTCCAGACCATAAAGTATTGGTTATAATGTGATACATTCAAAAATGAAACAAAAACCATCCTTACAATTTTGACATAATTCTTTTGCATTTTTAAACACATATTATCCTGTATGAAGATATGACAATCTGAATAAAAATAGCTTGCATGTTGTTGGTAGAAATGTGTGCATGTGTCCCCCATATATATATATATATATATATATATATATATATATATATATATATATATCATAAGCGAACATTGAGGATGCCTTCATACATGCAATGAAATCAAATATTGTATACAATTATTATAGTTTGGGTTTTGTGGTTTGATCGCTACACAGTATAGAAGAAGCGGTATATAATTTTACTCTATAGCCATTTGTTTGTTAAACAAAATATTCACCTGACATCCATCACTCTTAACTTTGTATCGAAACTTCTTCTTATTGTTTGCACCCAGCCAGTCTCCGTTGAATGTTGTTAAGAGAAGCGCTTTATCTTTGCTTTTTGATTGCCCATCATGATAAGCCACTGAGTTTTTGCAGTGGTAAGTAATCTCTTGATCTGCTTTATCGTGTAAGTTTTGGAGAAATTTAATTTGGACTACTTTTGCTTGATATGGAATCTGAAAAAAATATGAGAAGATTGCCTTAAGGTGTTGGATATCACTTGGTAATATACCACATGGCAATACCATCCACTAACTGATTCTTTGCTTTCCTTTGTGTTTTTCACTTTACTGTTTCAAAATAATGCGTATTTTGATAAGTTAGTGAATTTTAATTAAAATGCTGATAAAACTTACAAAGGGCATTCTAAATAAGAACAAATGCATCACAATTGCAGAAAATTTATGTTCATTTAATTAAACATTAACACAATTTACGCAAGACGATGATGTTCTTCCCAAGTTTTGTTTGTTTGTTTGTTTATAGCCGCCTGAGCAATTTTTCAGCTATCCGGCGGCTGTCACTATTACCGGTGACAGGGCTGCAAATTTAGGCCTATGCTCGGCACTCAGGGCCTTTGAGCAGGGAGGGATCTTTATCGTGCCACACCTACTGCGACACGGGACCTCGGTTTATACGGTCTCATCCGAAAGACCGGCACCCACGTCCCACAGTGGGATTCAAACCCCCGACTCAAGGATCATCAGATCTTTGAGCCCGACGCTCTAACCACTGCGCCACGCGGGCGGCTCCCAAGTTTTGTAATTTTAGAGTAGCTGAAGGAAAATTTAATCTAAACCTTTGTTATTTCCTGACTGTTGATTTGAACAGTCTTAAAAACCATTTACCCAAAGTTGCTTTGTGGCAAGTTTGATTAAGATTGATCCAGTGGATCTTGAGAAGAATTTTCAAAAGTGATATCGAATTTTTCAAAATAAATATTCATCTCCCCTTTGAAGAAGGTGTGATTCTTCATTGGGCAATTTGTACCAAGTGATTCTTCTTCAGAATAAAATGTAACATCCAATGTTACATTTTTCTCAGTTATCTCCCCTTTGAAAAGTTTTGTGCAAAGTTTGGAGGAAATTGGTGTAGTAATTTTAGAAAAGTTAAGCATGTAAATTGTTAATAATGACACCAACTCTGCTGAGAGACGATGTACACAAATTTGTCAGAAAAACTCATTTGCGGTCCAAGTTAGCTTACGAGAACAACGATCACGCTACAACATACGCCAGTTCAATATATTTAGAAATTAGTAATTAATGGAAATTAGATTAACATCCAAATAAAGAATTCTTCGGATAAAACATAGCTTTAACAGTGTTTTTAGCACGTTCTCTCATGTGGATACGTGTTCATAAAATGCTAATTCTAAGAAGACATCGTTGAACAGAAAAATTGAAGATTTCATTTTAATAAGTATACTGTAAATGATAATCGACACAGCCTCTTTACAAATAAGTTGATGCACATAGGTATCAACAATTTGGATTTAAGTCGATCAGCATTTCACAAATTCTACGGTCGTTATAACGCTCACCCTCCAGACTTTCAGACACTCATTCTGAAAGTTTACGAATATCATCATGCGCTAGCTCATTAATTATATGCAAATCTGCATTATCTAACTTTTTTGTATAAATTTGCGTAAAAAGATCAAAATTTGTGATTGATCATGTGTTATATCACCATTACAATTTCTAACTTTGGTATAATCTTATAAAATTTCTTGATTCAAGTTTTCAAAAATAGTTTGATGGTTTTTACTTTCTTCTATAAAAATTTCACATGGGTGGGGATAGATCTATTTTTAATTCACTTGAAGGTGGAGTGGTTTGGGGACACAAGATCTATGTATGGTATTTACACTGCATCTTTACGGTAATTCTCATCTTGTCACACAGTTCAACATATCAATCAAACTGTATACCTTGCGAACTCACATGGTTACATTAACACATGGAACACATCTGTCAAGATCGAGAAGTATGTCTTGACATCGTGAATCTCTTCGATGAACACCACAACTAAAACATATATGTCTACAGATTTTATATTTATATTCTTATTCACACATTTCCAAACAGTCCTGTTTGATTGTTCTATTTTTAATACGCGTCGGCGGTACAATATCTATATATGCTATCCTCATTGTACTCATTATAGTTCAACACATTAATCAAAATGCAAATCTTGCGAACTGCCATCAAAAGTGTTTTAAAAAAATCAAACACTTTTGAAGATCTAATGATCTTTTATTATCATCCCTTAAATATTCTAAAAACATGCTTACCAAAACCATTTCTTTGTAAATTGTACATGCATAATTGTCATATTTCATATTTTAATCACTGTAACATTTGCAGTGTTTGTCATACTTTTGACTGCAGACCTACATTAATCTCAATTATATTGTATGCATAATATTCAATGAATTATTGATAAAAAACAAGCTTTTTCTCCTTTGTTAATCTCATATTTATACAACTTCCACTTATCAAACAAACAAAACAGAAAGGAGGGGGCACATCATTATCTCTGTCTTTTCAACAGAGTTCAGTACCAGAAACTAGAGATATCCTAAAGAGCTGGAAATGATTTGTATTCTAAGAACATGTAATGTACTTGCGAATTCTGACATCACTTTAATTTCAAAATAAAACGGTGATCCGTCAATTATTGGAGTAATTTTAAAGACATTCAAATTTTCTGCACTCCTTTTCACAATTGCATTATTCAACAAGCAATGTTTTCGTGTTCTAGTGAGGGATGCTGAAACATATGTGTAAATAGTGTACTTTTGAGTGGTGTTGATTGCCGCAAAACATCCTATTCTAACTAGCTTACCTCTTTGTCTGGTAAATTCTCTGCCGCAAACCATGTAATTGACTTTGAATTTTGACTACCAGTCTGTATGCTTGTCTAAAACATATAACATTTCTTTTTACAATAATGGAAAGCTGCAATGATTTTGTAGTATAAATTACATAAATGAACAATTTTCCTGGAAACTGATGATTTAAAATATGTCATAATGGGAATGATAAATCGCGATAACTGGAATCAGACTTCGTGTACCAACTTGACATTTGAGTTTGAACATTTATTTCAAAGAAACAAGAGCAAAATTAAATACATATAAATGAAATTGCAATGATTGGTACACAAGTGCATATGCACTTGTATCAATTCCTCTCTCAGCTTGACACTTTGTAGTATACTATCTATATTAAGGATATATAAGTCTTCAAATTAATATTAATTGTAAACTTTATGCATACTCAATGGTCTTCAATGTTAATTTGAGTTCTTCTGTGACCACAGTCTTGAATAAGAAACTTTTGATCTTGAGAATGTTAAATATTTGCAGCATAAACCTCTGTATCATTAGATTGCTTATATATTATTTTGTGCAAACATTTCATTCGGAAATTTCCTTAAGGTAATTTTGTGTCCTTATTTATGAACTCGAGAATACATTACAAGATTAGCAATTTTAACAGATAAGATCTGGGTTAGAATAAGTCCTCAGCAACCCTTGCTTGTCGTAAAAGGAGACTAAATGGAACAGTCCTTCGGATGAGACTGCAAAACCACAGTAGATGTGACACGATAAAGATCCCTACCTGTTCAAGGCCACAAGCGCCTAACATAGGCCTAATTTTGCAGCTTTTTATCGGCAATGGTGGCGTCTCCATATAAGTGAAATGTTCTGAAGCGGGATGTTAAACAATATACAATAAAAATTATAAGTATTCCGGATCATCCATTAGTTAATTAATTGTTTCTCACATTTTTCATAGTTGTCATCTATGTACATGTTTGTGTCCTAACCTCTGTGTCTTCTTTTTGTTCTTTTTTTTTGTATTTTGTTTTGGTTGTTTTCTTTGTTGGTTTTTTTTTGGGGGGGGGGGGGGGTTGTTTGTAGGTTTAACATTGATAAAGAATTGACCATAGTAATTTTCACACCTGTATAGATTAAAATATAAAAACAACTTCATATGTTTGTTCAGTGTACATGTAAAAGGGGAATGTAAATATTGTACTGAAAAGAGTTTTCCTATACGATGGTTTGTGACATAAAGAGTCTAGAAACCATACTTACCATATTAATTCCTGGTTGAACACATGTGTATGTTTTCTTACTTCTGAAATTACAATATGCTTGGATAGCATCTAGCTTCACTCCTCCATTAGGATCCACCCAATAGTATCCTATAAACACAAATAATAATTAAAATAATAACAAGGGACCCAAAAACCACATAATTGTGATGGGGACATGGTTTTGAACAATTTAATCTATGTCAGGACGCTTTCATGTAAATTTCAGTTTTTCTGCCTCCGTGGTTCTTGAGAAAAAGATTTTGTCGAATATCCGCATGTAATTTTGATACGCTATTGCGGCTCCACCATACACACCGGCGACCATGATTTGAACAAATTGAATTTACATTGATGTAAATTTCAACTTTTCGGGGGAAATGGTTTTTGAGAAGATTTTAAAATGATCCCACCCTATTTTTGCCTTTTCTTGATTATCCTCCCTATTTAGTTACAGGACATCAGGTAAATTTTGTTTTTAAAAAACGATTTACCTATTCATTAACATCCAGTATCTCGACTCAGAAATGCTCATAACCGACTTGTTGGGGAAAACCAAGACTTTTATAAATAGAGAGTAGATCTACATTTATAAGCCCAGGGTTATCCAGCACAGGAACTATTGACTTTCTGATTGGAAATCTGGGGTCAATCCCGAACATTTTCAAAGGGATTGCAACCCAAGATGGTACTAATTCCGTCTCAAAAGAATGAATTCGAGACCCCAAAATGGCACAAAATGACAATTTTTTTTCAAAATATTTAACCAAATGGGGGGGGGGGTTGTAACTCAAGTAACCCTCCTCCAGATACACGAATCAAAATAAAATAATTCAAATGATACCAAAAACCATTTCCCAGGATGAATTTATGAATCTTAAAAGAAGGTAAATGGTAAGTGGATGTATTCAGCAGTGTTAAAGTTGTGGCCCTACAAAGAATACAAAATCATCAAGAGTAGGACAAACACGAACCTCTTGATACACTGCAGTAGGGACCAGGTTATTAGGAGGAATAAGCACCCCATGCTGACCGATCACACCTGCTCTGAGTACTCTTTTGTGATCAGGTAAACGGAGTACTCCGTAGTTTAAATCAGTATATATAAATCGGTATGAAACACGTCAGACGGCATTTGACCTAATAACAGGATATATTTACAAATTAATTCCTTGTAACAACCATAGAATTTGTGAAATTCTTACTTTAAACGAGACTTTTAAAACCCCTGTAACATCAACTTATTTCTCAATAACCTGCCTCAATTTAAGGATTGGACATGCTCTCGAGAATCGAATCAATTGAGAGGCATAAACACCACATGCAGGCGATAATGCAATGTTGTTTCATTAATGTAGGAAGTTTACGATAGAGAAGCTGAAGAATAGTATAGGGCTGTTAGAGTAACTTCATTAATATTCATGGCAATAGAATCGCAAAATAAACTACATCTTATAAAATATTAAATGGCCTTTTTCAAGCGTGCGTCCAGCTCAAGTGATCCCTATATTCATGTTTTCATGAACAAGTAATTCATATACATGTATAAGGTACGAAAACAAGTATGGAATATTTTCTCAGACGTCGATCACAACTTACATCGTGGATAATGACTGATTGATTGTTTATTGTTTCCCGCCACTCTCAACAATTTTTCAGTTATCCGGTGGTGTCCAGTTTTTATTGGTGGAGGAGAGAACCCAGATACAATGTACCTGAGAAGAGACCACCGACCTTCCGAAAGTAAACTGGCAAACTTTCTTACATATATCGGCGCGAGCGAGAATCGAATCCGCGCCGACTAGATATAAGAGGCCTTGTGATTTTGAGTGCTATGCTCTAACCACTCCCCCACGGAGGCCTCCTACATCGTGGATAAGCATTTGCATACACCTATATAATTATCGTGTGATGGACCCTAACCTCTACTCGATTTTCCTATTAACTGGAAAGAGTGTTGCACAGAATCGGTGACTTTCCCTAATCAGCTCTGTGCCTGGTATTTAATCTCTCGTGAGGTAGAACGGACTTTGAACGATATTTAAACTCTTATTACATATTTTCTGTTTAAATACCTCTAGGGGTCCCCAGTACTCAGGGCAAGCCTAAATCATTTTATATGTCAATATATTATAGGCTAACCATAATTTTTGAAATGGTGAAAATGAAATTGTTTTATTTTTTCTGAGTATCAGACGCAGTGTATATGGTTTCGAGTTTATCAAATATTTAATATCCTATACTTCTACAGTCTAAAAGCTCTTATATATTTACGCGTATATGTTATTTTCTACAACCACCTGTACATGAGACCGGTCGCGGTAGCTCAGTGGTTAGAGCGTTCACTTCGTAACTGGGAGGTCGTGAGTTCGAGCCCCGCTCGTGCCATGGCCACGTCAAACCTAAGAGGTAAAATAGGTAGTGATTGCTCCTTCACCAAACGCTCGGCATTCAGAAGTGAGAATCATGGGTCTTTCGGATATGACCTTAAAAACGGAGGTCCCGTGTCACGGTAGGCGTTGGCACGTTAAAGAACTCTCACTGCTACGGCCCTGAGCCCTAAGCATAGGTCTAAATTTGTGGTACTTCACCTACAGCTGGTGATGCCTCAATATGAGTGAAAAATTCTCGAAGGGAGGTAAAACAAATAAACAATCAATAAAAAACCTGTATATGACTCTGATCACAAAACAAAAATATAACTTTTGTGAAGGAGAAACTTCAAACGGACTGTGCCACTACATATGCCAGAACTGGTGTAAATCAAATATGGATTCTTAAAAAATCTTAAGAACTTTCAATGAATTTGAAATAACAAAACTTAGCTCAAATCAACAACATTAAAACGTATGATTTTACAACACTTTACACGGCCATACCTCACAAGAAATTACAGACTAGACGTTTTGACATCATAGACAGTTGCTTCGTCAACATATATAGTAAAAGGAAATATTCATATCTAGTGAACGGTCATCCCAAATATTATTTTGTTAAACAACATTCTGTCTCCACGCACAAGTACTTTGAAATGGATTTTAAAAAGATGCTAGAGTTCCTCATTGAAAATATTTTGGTAGTGTTTAGTGATCTGGTCTTCCAACAGTCTGTTGGAATTCCCATGGACAAAAATTGTGCTCCTTTGTTAGCTGACCTGTTTTTGTATTCTTATGAAGCAAAATTCATTCAAAAGCTTCTACACCAGAAGAAAAATCTCTTGCTGTGGTCTTCAATTCGACATTTAGATACATAGACGACGTTTTATTATCAACAATGATCATTTTCATTCATATGTCGATTCGATATATCCCAGTGAACTTGATATAAAAGACACAACAGAGTCTTCCATATTTGCTTCGTACCTAGATATTTTACTGAAAATAGATGCTGGCAGCAAACTAACAACTCAACTTTATGACGAATGGGATGATTTCAATTTCTCCATCGTCAGCTTCCCTTATTTAAGTGGCAATGTTCCATCATCACCTGCATATGGTGTTTATATCTCTCAACTGATTCGATATGCAAGGGCTTGTTCTGCATATGATCAGTTTTTAAATCAAGGTAGACTACCGACAAAGAAGTTGAATTTACAAGGGTTTGTACAATCTCGTCTGAAGTCAGTATTTCGCAAATTTTATGGTCGTTTTTACGATCAAGTTTGCCACTACAACTTTCCATTAGGTTAAATGCTGTCTGACGTGTTTCATACCACTTGTTAGGCCGTTCATATTACACTGATTCTGACTACGGATTACTCCGTTTTCCTGATCGGGATGCAGGGCTCACGGTGGGTGTGACCGGTCGAAAGGGGATGCTTACTCCTTCTAGGCACTTGATTGCACCTCTAGTATGTCTAGGGGTCCCATCTTTGCCCATCTTTCTGATTTCTATTTGTTACAGGAATTACGAGATTGGATACTGTTAGTTATCTTCACCTTTACATAGAAGGTTTAATATATATCAATAAAGCTGAACATAATTCAAAGTACACGCATCTGAAAACATTGATTTACCAGAACAATTTGTAACTGACAAAAAATCTAGCTGGGAAATGCAATATGATAAAAAAAATTGTGTCCGCGAAGGATTCGAACCTAGTTGTTTTAAAAAAAATACAAATAAAACTGGATGATCTTACCCGCTGAACCACGCAGTAGACTATAAAAAGCCTACGGAAAATTAACGTACAGGTGAAGTTTAAAATAATATTGGTGAAATCGTTTCGATTCTTTGAAACTTACAAAAAAAAATTGACTTTGTGAAACAAATTTCAAAGGGCAGTGTTTTAGTGGAAACTCGAACGACACGTTCATAATAAATTTATTTTGTTTCACGTAGTTAGTTTCTCTGAAATTCGGGGATGTCCCTCTATTTTAACGCTAAATATCATACATTGCTTATTACTTTGGCTAATTCTTGTTCATACACATCTTCTAAACTTATTTTCAAAAATGTTTGAATCAAGATAAATTCCAATTGGGGATCCGTGGGGATCCGGGTTGTTAGAAAAGATCCTCAGTACCCCTTGCTTGTCGTAAGATGCGACTAAATGGGGGGGGGGGGTGTCCTTCGGATGAGACCGCAAAAACCGAGGTCCCGTGTCACAGCAGGTGTGGCACGTAAAAGATCCCTCCCTGCTCAAAGACCATAAGCGTAGGCCTAAATTTGTAGCCCTTCATCGGCAATGGTGACGTCTCCATATGAGTGAAAGATTATCGAGCGGTACGTTAAACAATATTTAGTCAATCAATCATGAATAACTTTATTTTATGGATATTTAACAACTTTGGGGAAATTAAAATGAGACATACAACGCCTTCTTCACTTTTCCCATGCGATTTACAGTAATGAACTTTGCCAGAGAAATAATATGACAAACTTCTCTCAAGCGGAACAAACATATAACTCTACACCACTTCTAGAGATCAATATTAGTCGTAAATGTTAGTGAAATTGTTATAATGTACATATTGACGTTTACATCTATATTTGCGATCTACGATTGGTTAGTGAAAAGACCACCAGAGCGCCATGCACAGGCCAAATTATAGGTCAAACTTTATGGGGCTTACTAAAAAATTCTTGATTGAACGCAAAGCAAAATACATACAACAAACAATCGCCAATTTGCAGTGAACGTCATTGGTATTCCGTATTCCCTACACTTAATTCACCCAATATACGGTATGGTCTTCGAAATTTAATTAAATGTGATTCATTACCATCCTTTGCATCTGGTAAGTTTTCTTTTATTTGATGACAAGTACGAGCTGGAGATTCTTTGGATCCGTCTGGATATCTTAATAATCGCAATTCCTCTGTAACATCTTGAAGTGCCTTGAACACATTTTCAGCCTGAAAAAGGAAGTTGATAGATCTTAAAATCAACACGACATCTGAATTATTTCATAGCCTAATGTATGGTCTATTAATTTGGTTTAATTATTGTAGTTAAAATGTACTTCTGGTGTTTGAGCCTCGTCGCCTTGATACGAAGGTCCTTTATAAACTGGTGCTCTCTGAAACCACCCTTGTAAAGCGGCTCCATATACAGATGGACCTGGAGCACCCTGCAAATTATAGATAGATAAATAAATTGATATAAAACAGAACTCTTTCACTTTCTCTGTCTGAATTGTGCAAAGGTATTCTACCCACAGTAGTCTGAATCATGCACGACAGTTCTCTTGAGGAATCAACATGTCCATGACACATTTGTAAAAAAAAAAACCCAACAAAACTTCTGTATTATTCAAATGACCCCCTGAATATGAATTATAGCTAATATTTTCATAAGTGTAGAATCAAATGTTTAAATTTGTTCTGCAAATTCAGTTGCAATCAAAATGTACACTATTTAATGATTATATTGCAGAAATTTCTTTCTGAAAAAAGTGTTTTACCGGAGCGCCAGGAGGTCCAATTTCTCCCATTACACCCTGTAAGAAAAACATGAAAGGTGCCTTGATTAAATCTTCCTTTGTAATTTTCAATATCAACCCATAATACGCAATGAATAAGCTGCTTGGTACTGTTCATACAGAATCTACCTCAATAAAAAATAACTTACCGTACGCCCAGAATCTCCTTTTGGTCCACGAGGCCCCTTGCAAGGAAGAAAAATAGTTTTCATGTTTTAAATCACCATTTCCCTATATTGTGATTACAGTAACTTGAATATTTAAAAAAAAAAAAGAACATGCATACCGGTCCATAGACACTATACTTCTACTGGTTGGAATTTATTGGGTTACAGCACCTGATCATTGGGAACTGACCAACCAATCAACAACCAAATACATTATAAAACCTAACACCTACAAATGCTGGGTGAAAATTATCTGATATACAAGTATGTATATCACATTCACTTCATGGCCACTAGAATGCAACTTGCAAGCCAATCCTGTCGGCCGGAACAACCTAACTTGAACTGTAATGAACAAGACTCGCCACACAAGTTTATCTGAAAATGCTTCTCGCTGATGAGTTTTTTCTCTTCTATTCTTATTATTACCATGTACTTAGTTTGGTTGTTAGATGTTCAAGAATCAATTGTATTAACTTCAACATTATATCTGATTAGGTTTAAAATGTTTAAAATCAGCAATAAATTACATAATTCTACAGATTTAATTAACTACACAGCACTTGCACAGTGAGATTGACATTTTGTAAGACGGAAATTATTTGATTGAAATGAATTAGTAAGATTCATGTGCTTGAATTACAGATATTATTTTAATATAAGACTGATATTTTCATGATAAGTTTATTTAAGTTAAATACAGTAATTTACAGTCATTACTGTATAATGCATTTTTCATTAATGCGCTGCCTTTTGTGATTGAGTGTCTCTAGAAAAGATACTCTAAACGTTTATTTTTACTCTTCATTATCTGCTCTTCACAAATGTATATGACCATTCATTTAATCAAATTTGATTCCCTTGATGTGCTCTGTGCCCTCTGTTGGTCAATTGCTGTGTCCAAAAAAAGAAATCAAAAGTATGAAAAGTAACAGACATTAAAACTTTGATCAGAAACTGAAACTGGTTTATTTGATTTAACGCCTAATTTTACACATCAGTATTAAATGACAATGTACAATTTAAAAAGCGTAAAGAAATAAAAACAATATATTGTATACATGTATTTACATTCTACAGAACTCAGTCAATGTCCACTAAACTGATAACATGCACATTGAAACTCTCTAAATAAATGTGTTTTCAGCTTGTCCTTAAAACTATCAAGAGATTTAGATTGTCTTATTTCAGCAGGTAAACTGTTCTACAATTTTGGACCAATGGTCCCGAAATTTCTATCACTGCTTTGTGGGAAGCACTTTTCAGATGGAGTATATTTTCGGTGAACCACGGTTTGGGCGCTCATATGATCTTTGTTTTTTCCTTACTAGGAAAAGTATATTCCCTGATTGATAAGTATTGATCAGATAAAGTTCCAGTTCAGTTGAACTAACCATAATACAATATTAGGCATAATATCTAAATGATGAAATGATGGACGAGATAACATTATATCCTGTATTTTATGACTGGGTAGATGGATATATTTACTATCAAAACGATATATATCACTTGTCTTTTCTGAAATTATCTGGACAATTGATTATTTCATTGACATTACTAAGTTATATTTTACTTACTGGAAAAGTACTATGCATATAATATACATTGTATATAAATATTTTCCATCCATGTGTATTAATCATAGAAATAAAACAGACATACTCAAGAAATTTCTATATAATCTTCATGCGTTAAGAGTTCCATTGTATAATAAAGATTTGACAGGCACGAATTGAGCAGATAAACGTATGCACGACGAGCTCTGCAAACACAAAGCTCTTCTGGTATTTAAGCTAATTAAAAGGAGAGTTTAACGTTAATTGTAACTAGTATTTTAATAAAAAAAATACCATAGGTCCCTGCTGCCCAGGTGATCCAGATTTTCCCTCTTCCCCATATGATCCCCTTCTTCCACTTGGCCCCTATTTAAAAAATAATGGACGAATGAGTGTTACACAAACCTCTTATACGCACATGTATAAGCAAAAAATTCGATTACAACACATTAACTGAAACTCACTCTTTGTCCTACAGGTCCAGGTTGTCCCATCGGTCCTGGTTCTCCAGTCGGTCCCTTAAAAGACAATCAATATATATATATATATATATATATATGTGTGTGTGTGTGTGTGTGTGTGTGTGTGAGTGTGTGTGTGAATGAATAAAATTTTCCATGGTTTGTGATTGGATATGATTATTATCCAACAAGTTGGATAATAAGCATATCCAACCACAAACCATGGGGGATTCTTTTTATCACGTATTTAATCCTTACCGACTATTAAATTTACATCGACATTCAGGAAATTTTGTATGCCTCCTGTGACATGCAATGTATTCACGCCACTATATAACTGAAAAATTGTTGAATGTGGCGGAAAACAATAATCAATCAATCAGCAATGTATTCATGTTCCTACAGATGTTTATTTGTACAGGTTTAATTGTAATATGTATATGTCCAGTTCATTTTGAGAAAATATAAAATGTGGACTATAGGAACAACAATGAATAATATATGATAAATATTATAAGTGTATGCGTACGAGTTTAAGTGTGTGTGATTGTGTGTTTGTGTGCATGTATGTATATATGTTCCTGTTTGTTTTGTACAGGTGTATATGTAATATGTATATGTCCATTCCATTTTGAGAAAATATAATATGTGAAGGTTAAAAAAAAAGGTTCCTGCACGCCACTGAATCTAGTGATTAAGCAAGTTATTATCTGAGATGTTGACATCATGACATACCAATGATATTGAGTGGTTTTATGTATTTTGTTTTCTTAGTGAATATATAGGAATACACATACATATAGTTAAACATTTAAAATTTATTCTTGTGGTTAACTTGTCAAGTTCAAACGCCATAATTACATCGTTCTGGTCCTTGGGGCCAGGGTTTAAAGAAACTAGATTATTGATTATGAAAAGAGAGCTTTTGTACATAATTTCATATTTTCAAATTTTGTAGATTAGTTGTTCTTTAGATACTTTACACACATGCGTTTTCTTAATAATTTCACATGGAAAAGACATAACCTTTACTTTGACAATGAGTTCAATTTTTTCAAGATTTTATTTTAAAATTTCACTTGCAAAGTTTCCACTTGAGCTGGAAAAGTTTACGCCTCACATATATACATTACTATGTAACTGTGAAAAGTTTTATATCTCTAAAGGATGCACGAATGTGTTTTCATCAAGAAATCTAAACGATCCAATGGATACATTAGTAAACGTACTTATCTTTGTGCATTCTATAGTTTATATTCATCAATTTTTGGCTTTAATTACAAATATTTTAAATCATCTGATTAAAGATCTGTCTAATCGATTCCATTACAATTTTCTAAAATAACTGATGTGGAGACTATGATCTAATTATTGATTGTTTACTTATAGAAGTACCATTTTGTTCTTATTAGACATGCTTTGCCAACTTCTGGATTAAAATGTAGCACCTCAGCTTTACCCTTGCTTCAATAAATAAGAAATATGTTTTTAGATAATAAAATGAGATGAAGCAGAAGTGTGAATTGCATCTTTATGCTCAGGGAAATGAACATGATCACTGTAATCTCGATTGCAAGTTTAAAAATAATGTTTTGATATGTTGATATTGTAATTTTGCCGAGTTTTAATTCTTACCTCTGGTCCAGGTAACCCTGGCATTCCAATTAAACCAGGATCCCCCTTTTCACCCTGAAGTAAATAATACATTCTTTACATTTCATTTCAAAAATTTACATATGCATCATTCCTTTACATTCTCATTACCACCATTTTCATTCTCTTCCATATCGAAGCTAAGAAAATTGAAAAACAGCAAATAAAACTAACTATTCATGGCTTGTAAGAAAGTAATTTGCACTTATTAAATTGTCCACGGAAATTTAAGACAATACATGCACTATCGAATACTTCTTTCTTGATTTACGAACCATTCTAAAAATTTTCACTTAATGTAATTATGATCTAGTAATGTCATGAATTTTGGTCTATATATGACACTCATTGTGCCAATATACACCGTAACATGGAACTTCTGTATTATAAGGCCTATGACTTTCGCTTCAAAAGCCAGGTACTTAACAAATGAACTGTCACGTCTTATTATGCAGTTGAGAAACGAACCTGGGATCTTCTGATATTGAAGCGAGTGTCCTTTTCACAATCTGAAGTTACTGTATATTGTTATGCCTTTTTCGATCATTTTTCACGCTATCTTGATCTATGTATGATGCTTAGGGTCATGGCAGTGAGGGTTCTTTATCGTGCTAACACCTACCTACACAAGGAACCTCCTTTGTTAAGCTAATAACAGCAAGACCCATAATTTTCAATTCTACTGCCAGGCATTTGGCGAAGGAACAGTTCACTACCCAAGTTAAACGCCTTATGTTTGAAGTACTACTTATGTGTTTTTATGAAAGATGCATTTGATGGAATAACAATTCAATACAAAACCTAATTATAAAAGAAAAAAAATATTTTCCTACAAGATTGAGTTATTGTCGATATATAGAATACTTAGAAGGCAAATATGAAAATAAATCTCGTAACACAGATTGTGATTCCCTATTTTGTTTTTAAAGTGGGCATCCTTAATTGTGTAAACTATTTTTACAGCCCCAACATTAATTTGCAATCGCTTACCATGCCAATTATGCTACTCTACACCTCCAATACATGACACTCCATTTACAATAAATGCAAATACGGTGTGCATATTGATATTTCAAACAAATGTACCTCCAAACCTTTATCACCATTTTCTCCAGAATCACCTTGGAGCCCATTTGCGCCCTGTTGAAGAAAATAAAGATCACTATTTTCACAGATACTGTAAATTTAAACGATTGGTGTTTTGCATCATCCATAATTTTTCTAAGTAAAATTGTTATACTTCTAGATAGGCAAAGTCGAAATTTGATGCATTGAATATACAGTTACATAGATACAAATGAAAATGTATTATGCTAAAATTCTTTGTCTATATCTCATAATTCAATGTTGAATTCTAACATCTTGTAGATTATAAACACCAGTCTCCAAACACGAAAAACCAATAGTAGAATGGTTAGATTTTTAGTGGTACCAAACTCTCATCATGAACCAATGGAAGAGAAAATATTCTTGGATTATTTCCCTTATAAGATGGTACCAATACTGTAAACAAACTCCTATTTGCATGCGAGAAATTTTCGTAAGATTCGCAAGATCGTCATCATCCCTAATATTTTCTGCTGCGAATCAGTTTTTTAATGTGTCGTCTACGATAAAGATGATCTCGGTCGCAAAAATCAAAAGTCGTAAACCAGTCCATCAACAGTAAACCGCGAAATAAAGTAGCAACGAATAAAGGTTGGTTTACAGTGTAGGAAATATTCGCATAGGAGTTTTCATAAAGCATATTTCCTCAATCTTAATTATACAGCAAATTTCACAAAAGACACGTCATGAAAACCTCGATATCATTCTATGGAAATAAATGATGCCACAATCTTTCAGTAACAAATGGCACTTAGTGAAGATCAATTACTGTAATATCCTGGTCAGAATTACTGGCCAGAACGTGTGCTGAATTCTGACTGGACGACATTAAAATCACTATAAATCTCTTATATATAATGTAAACATTTTGAAATTTAAATTGTAAATTTATAATGCAAATGAAATGCTTGTTGAATAACATCAATAAAAGTTCTGAATGTTAATCAAGTACATTTATGTATGCACATGCATTGCTTTTCAATCATTTTTGGATATTGAAATCGCCATAATTTTCAAATGAAAAACTTTTTTGCTGTAGGTTTACAATATGAATGTCTAATGAATGATGTGAACCATATAAGCTAAATCAAATTTCGCGTGAGTATATGTGCGTGCATTGTAATTTCTAACTTTCTTCATTAAGTGTTGATTTATTAATGAAATGTGTTGAAATTTACGTGGAAGGTATATATTTTTGGACTATCTACTTATTAGCATTGTCAAAGGAATTACGTACAAGAGCAAACACGTCCGTTAAATTTTGATTGGCTAATATTTAAATAACCTTTAAATGTCTTATGAATGAGAAAAATGGAATGATATTGATATAATAGGCACACACACACACACACACACACACACACACACACACACACACACACACACACACAAAATCTCAGAATGTAAGATGACTGGTTGTGTTGAAGCACAATGACACCTCTTATTAAATTGGGGACGGTTGGGGAATATACGTAACGGACCCCGTAATAATTAGAACTAAGTTTTAATTGTAGTGTAAATTTCTCAATTGCAGCTATATAAATTTTTCCTTTATATTCTATAAATTTATGATTTTTCATTGCATTCTGTTATTTCGTATTTGGATGTATTTCTTTTTCATTTGTATTTCATAAAATGAAACACGCAAAAATGAATTTGCTGCCTTTCAGATATCCAATCGAAATAAAAATCAACAGCAAAACTGTAGAAATACTGAGGACAAATTTGGTTTAGGTCCATTGTGTATATTAAACTTTTATTTTAATTAGCAGTTTCGTCTTTTATTTCAGAAGACAATTCATTTATTTATATTTGCATTCAGAATGTTTTGTCAATAAATTCTAGTTGATTACCAGGCAAATGAACTAATCAGATATACGACGAATTTTATAAATAATTTTAGAAAGACAAAATATATCTGCATTTCTGTTGTACTTCCATTGCTATTCCTCATTTTCTGAAAACAACTTTTCTAATGCATCACTATTTTCAATCGCTTTTCAGCTGTGTTTCTGATTTTAGAAAATAGTTAATCGTTCTTTATAGTAAATGAATGCAATCGATAATCAAAATTAGAATGAATCTCCCAGTATGGCTGATATGGAAAGTTCCAGTTTGACAAAAGTGTTGGACAAGACTAACAATACTGGAGCTTTCCACAAACCCAATGTTTCAATATGTCTGAGAGCTTAAAATCATCATGAACAACTCTGTTGAATAATCAACACTGACTTACCTTCACACACAAATCCAAGAACAATTTTGATCCTTGATACTATTTGCATTTCTGCAGAATGTTTACAAAACAAAAGACAGTGTTTGATATTCAGGATGTTTGTGAGATACATACCGGTGGTCCGCGTACTCCAGGTGCTCCCGGAGAGCCAGCTGGGCCTGGTTCACCCTAATATAGTAAAGAAATTCTTCATAATTTGCCAAGTGAATATGCAGTATCTTCAAAAGCTTTAAACGACCCAGTACAGGAACAAAAATGACACATCACATGACAGCTTGTCTAGTAAGGGTATTCAGTTATCCTTTCTTATCAAGCAGTGATAAATGTTCATTGTGACATCACACTTGTAAAATTGTTATTTGTTTGTAAGTTATTTTATCCCCCATTTGAGAATTTTTCATGATAAGGAATCTCTAATGTTACTCCTATATACCGACATTTGTGGTACTTCATCTTATTGAGGTCTCCATATGAGTCAAACACATCCAAATGGGACACAATACAATATATAAAAAATTTTGAAGACTTTTAAATGTAATGTCCAAATGTTCATAGTTCTCAATTATCACCCCCTTGGCTTTTCATTTTCTTTTCTTTTTTAAAGTCGAGTCTTGTGTCAACATATTGGTTAAGGTTAGTTGAAATTGGGCTCGTGGCTTTTGAGAAGAAATTGATTTAGTGAAAAGTTAAGTTTTTTTTTCAAATATAACATTTCCTTTTTAATAATTATTAATTAGCCCATTTCAAGAATGCACGTCCGTTTTCGTATTTGAACAATCCCAAAATTAATTACCCAAGAATGCGTTGAGCCAACTTTGATTCATATTCATCAAGTAATTAGTAAAATTATATGAATGGTTGACGACTACGCCCACACTGTCAGACAATTAACGGACTAGTTGACTTGAGCATTCGACTCAGGTGAGCTAAAACCTATAAGCATCTGTATAAAATACATGTATATATACCCTTGGTTCCTTCTGTGTAATATATGTATACCCTTGGTTCCCTTTTTATAAAATACGTATACCCTTGGTCCCCTCTGCATAAAATATGTATACTCTTGGTCCCCTCTGTATAAAATATGTATACCCTTGGTCCCCTTTCACCACTTGGGCCTGTCGCACCAGTAATTCCAGGTGGTCCAGCGAAACCAGGCAACCCTGGTGGTCCAGGTGGACCCATTTCTCCGGAAGGTCCCTTTTCACCCGTGCGTCCTGTCATTCCAGGGGCACCATCTGGTCCAGGATTTCCCTATCGAAGAATTTCATGTATATCAATAATTAGTACGTTTGGCAAATCAGATATTTGTGCATATATCATGAGAAAGACAAAATAAGTGCATTTAATCACACTGTAATAGAAAATTGTAAGGAACTTTCATGCAAGAAATAACTTGTAGTTCATATCAACATCATTTTTAAATAGTGGCTTCATGAACTTAAATTGGCATTATTGATAGAAATAAAACAAGAAATAAATAATGAAAATGAATAAATAAAATCGTCGACGACAGCTGATTGATATGATGTGAAATTGTTGTAATATTATTTTAGTTTTATCACACTCCAACAGAATTGTGATACAGTTTAAAGATATCACTTGGAATTTTGTTCGTTATATTTGAACAAACCAGGTCTTGAACATAGCTAAGTATACGTTCTGAAGTTGCTACTGTCACAGACCAAATTTGTACAGGTTATACCTTGTATCTTTGATTTCTAAAAGATACAACAATAAATTCAAATACAGTCCCATTTGGTTATCAGGTGACAATATGGTTTAATAATCTTACCAGCGCATTTCAACTCCACAGACGTGATTTTTGGAGTAGTCTCTCTCTATATCTATCTATGTATCTATATATATATATATATATATATATATATATATATATATATATATCTAAATGGAGAATTGATTTCTTGTCCAATAATCAAAATTCTAATCCAATCAAATTTTGACAGTCTCTTGAGTGATGCAGATAACAATTTATAATCCTTGAAACTGCTTTAGGGCCGGTTCACAGTAGTTTAGGTTGTTAGGTTGAAGCGTATACCGTCCCAAACATGCCAAACAATAATCTTCCCGACTTTGAAAATATCGCTTCAACATATAGGTATAAGAATGTTAATGATAGAAAACAAACTTCACTCACAGGTAATCCCTGTTCTCCTACAGACCCTGGATTTCCAGGTGGTCCTTGGGGACCCTGCTTTCCGGGTTGACCTTCTAATCCAGATTTACCAGATTCTCCAGGTACACCCTGTATATGAAACAAAATTATTTGAACATTATCATAAGAACTAATGCATTCCATACATAACCTAATTTTAAATTAATATCCAGAATATCGCTCAATTTCTAATTATGACAAAGTTAAATTAATTCAGCGTTCATCAAAGTTGTTTGTACTCAAAATTCACTTACTTAAAAGCATCTTAAAATTTCAAAATTTCGGAATATATTTCATATAGCTCTGCTATGAGAGCATAAACCCCTCCTAATTTATGGAACTGTATATATCATAATTCAGTTCTAGAAAAGGTTTAATAACCTTTAAAAAATATGCATCCAATTCCTCTACGATGCAGATGATAAAATAGTCGATAGTTAAGGAAAGCAATTTTTGGAAATTTCATCCGACCTGCATACATTTAAAATATAAAATTTAATTTTTTGAGTGTTACAGAGATATGACATGTTGTTGGTCACGTGATCAAATCCTATAACGCCCAAAGGGCGTTATAATAGATTTGATCACGGACCAACTTCATGTTATGCATGACAATCTAATTAGATTGCCATAAATAAATGTCAATGACATCGTATGAATATGTCACACTTCAGAAGTTGCAATTTTTGTTGCAAACGGGATTTAAGATAAAACAATTGAACAGTATGTTTAATGTTTCTGTTTTATTCATTAATGAAATTCTTGTCTGTTTACAAATTAAACTCTATGTAAATATTCTGATGCGTTTTATTTATTTTATTTCTGTTATGATGTCATGGCAGGTGGAAGTACCTAGTACAACTGACTCAAATATTTCTGAAGCGGTGACTGTATTCATAAGCAAGAACAAATGTTTGATCACGTGACTGACTTCATATTGTGGAAATTTAAATGTCAATTTCATTAGTAGTGTCATATAAGGCAAAAACAATGACAAATGTAAATATTATAAATTGTTTTGAAGCTTTACTGTAATGCAAACTACATACATCCACCACCTTTGTGAAGACATTATCTCCATCGGCAACTGTGGAAGCTATTTTGTGCGATGAAAAAGTAACCTTATATCGGGTGTTTGTCAGATTTATTTCAAATTGGGTATGAGAAACAAAGGTACACCATTTGAGTTGGACATTCATTTGAAGAGCTATATTCTCTTTAAAACAGAGGGGCCTCCGTGGTCGAGTGGTTAGAGCATCGGGCTCAAAATCACAAAGCCTCTCACCTCTGTCGGCGCGTGTTCGAATCTCGGCCGCGGCGTTATGTGAGCAAGTTTGCCGGGCTCAAAATCACAAAGCCTCTCACCTCTGTCGGCGCGTGTTCGAATCTCGGCCGCGGCGTTATGTGAGCAAGTTTGCCAGTTTACTTGCGGAAGGTCGGTGGTCTCTTCCCAGGTACATTGTATCTGGGTTCTCTCCTCCACCAACAAAAACTGGACGCCACCAGATAACTGAAAAGTTGTTGAGTGTGGCGGAAAGCAATAAATAATCAATCAATCAATCTTTAAAACAGGGATAAAAACAAAACATTAAATAAAAGTAATGAAAGTACTACTCTCAACAGTTGTATAGATGAAAGAGATCGTATATTGAAATCATTGTTTAGTCGGATGACATAAGGAAATCTACATTTATATGAGGTGGAATATGTTCTTTTTAATCTGTATGCAGCCATATTTACCACATGTCAAAATTAATTAATTTTGACAATTGTCTACCAACATAACTCAATAACATAGGGATTTCTTTAAATATTGTTGTAGTGTTTTATTACTAATCTAATTATACACTCAGTCGACTACTTACAACTGGACCAACTGGTCCCATAGGCCCTCTTTCTCCGCGCACACCTGGTTCTCCCGGTTGTCCCACTTCTCCAGCATTTCCTATTGGTCCAACAGGTCCCATGGGTCCCTGAGGATAAAACAAATGATGACATCGTCTGAGGTATTTTGCGGTATAAATTAATTTGAAAAATCACAATTGTTACTGATTACTGAATGAAATAAATACATTGATTATAACATTGGTTTAAATTTGTAAATTGTATTTTCTAACACGACGCAAACACTTAGCAAACAATGCAATCAAACCTCAGATCCATCTTCGCCTCTGGATCCCTTTTGACCTGGTTGACCTGGATTTCCTGGTGAACCGTCCTCCCCTCTTGGACCCATAGGTCCAGGTTCACCGCGTATTCCCTATAAAATCAGAAACATTTACCCTGCTAAATTTGCATACCTTTTCTAACAGAATCGAAAACGAGAAGGCAAATACAGACACTCGTGCAAATTCCTATAGATACTACTTAAAAATTGAGAGTATTTTTCAAGATTTGATTCACTTTTCCTCTGTAATTCACATATAAAAGTGACCCGAATTGGGTCTTTTAAATAATGGACCAAGTTATTTAACAATTTTGGTTGGAATCTCCAACTCATTATCTATTCAATCAATCTGTTAGATCTTCAGAAATAAAATAAGAGTCTTCTTAAAGATTTAATGCATTTTCATTTATGATGCATACAGTCACACTCAAAGTTTAAATATAGGAACTTGAATTTAAAACAAATGATAAACCATTTGCATACTATATTTATGTTATGATAGGTTATAAAGGTTAAGAGTAACCTTTTGCAGAAATTGTTCACTTATGTAGAGACGTTACCAGTTTTACGTGAAGTGACAGATTTTGACACGTAGAGAAACATAGCGGAGAAGTATTAGTATTGGAATTGACTCCACATAATATGATTATTTCACAGTAACTTTTTCAAGTAAGTTACTATTTGTGCCACTGTAACAGAGAATGCTTACTGTGAGACCATCGTTGCCCGTGGGTCCTTGGGGTCCAGGTGCTCCTGGCTTCCCAGGATGTCCCTGAGGACCATCTCTCCCCACTGAACCAGGTTGTCCAGGAATTCCTACAATACCCCGATCTCCCCGTTCACCTTTTCTGCCAGGTATACCGTCAACACCCTACATTGATATATATATATATATATATATATATATATATATATATATATATATATAGAGAGAGAGAGAGAGAGAGAGAGAGAGAGAGAGATAGAAAAGCATTTTGTATAAATATGGTTGAAATCTCAAAAATGACTCTGGCTCGGAAATTGAATTGAAAGAAAAATACCATGGCATAAACTCATTGCTAAAAATTACAAAAGACAAAAGATATAGTATGATATAGTATTTGGCAAATAAAATCCTCAAGACAATCATATCCTATTTCATACCACCCGAACACCAGACATACAAACAGAAATCAAGAAAACAGGTCCCATCAAAACTCAATTCTTTGATTATGGTGTAACCATTTGCAGCATAAATACTGACAAAGAGATTAATAAAGGATATCAAATTATCTGACAAAATGTTATCCAAAATAGAAAATTTACCTCCAACCACAAAGAATGCATTGTTTCAATTTTAACTAATTTCACTACCACATAAGAAGAAATGCAGCTTGAAAGCAATTTTAGAAACCTTGAAAATAGCAAACAAAAAGTAGATACTTTAACTTTATCTGAATGTTAAAATTTTGATTAAAGAACTGATAAAGGAAGTGTTGCTCTCCTTTACCGACAATTTTACAGCAACTTTCTCAACAATTGAGAACAACATATATCATTCAAATAAAATTATGAAATAATTACAGGAAATAGTTTGCAAAAGTGAACAACAACATACTCCTTAGGCATATCTTATTGTCATTTGATATATAATTGGGGAAGTTCTATTGATTATCGAAAGTACCGACAACCAAGGAGAAATAATATGTCCTACCATTCAAACTCAAGATACAGTTTCACTGATATACGACCACCCGTCATAGAATCACTGTAGGTAGCAATCATTTAAGAAATGCATTTTAAAGTCCCGTGGGGATCCGAGTTAGAATTAGGTCCTCCGTTGCCCTTGCTTGGCGACTAAATGGGGCGATCCTTGTGATGAAATCGCAAAAAACTGAGGCCTCGTGTCACAGCAGGTGTGGCACGATAAAAATCCCTCCCTGCTCAAAGGCTGTAAGAGCCGAGCATAGGCCTAAATATTGCAGCCCTTCATCGGCAATAGCTACGTCTTATTCCGCAGATCAAGAATCCACCCTGGTCTGTGGCGGAAGTGGATATTCATATGTGGTAAAAATCCCTGTTCTTGATATTAAACATTTCTTCACTTTGCACAGTAATGTTACGTCATGAGTCATTTGTAACAAGACGCCCATGGCCGCATCGCTCATTTGAGTCACATTGGCCCTGCAATTGTTTGGTGTTGTGATTATTAAAAGACTTTTTATCAATCTTTATTCCCATGAAAAATTTTGATCACCATACTGTGGCCGAAAAGGATCAAAACATCATTGAAAATAAATTCACACGACACAGAGATGCTTCAACACCAATATGACTACCATAAACTTGTTCTGGATAAGACCAATGTCATAAATCACGGTAAAATATGAAAGACCTTGGCATAAGAAAGACAAACACACACACACACACACACACACACACACACACACACACACACACACACACATATATATATATATATATATATATATATATATATATATATATATAAACAGCTCTATCTTAAATAGTTCAGGAGATATTGAATAGGTACTTCCAGGTAAGGTCACAAAATCAAAATTCAAAGTATGTCAAGGTCTTGCCATAAAGAAGCTATCAACAAAATATGAAAGTCTTTCTTAAATACTGTAGACGTATCTAATTTCGTTGAGAAAAAAAAATCTTTGTTTTTAAAGTGAATACGATTTCGCGTAGATGAAATTTCATTGTTTGTGCGTCTCCATATGAGTGAAAGATTCTCGAAAGGGACGTTAAACAATATACAATCAATCAATCATTGTTTGTGATCACTTGAAAATTACATATCAGGTATGCTAAGTATAAATAATGTTGCTTATATGCAATCTTAACTTGTTGGAATACCGCTATGATACACACGGTATTATTTGTCGAAACGTGTCATTCACACCTACTGACAAACAAATAATTATTCGGTGATCTGTGGAAGCTTCGGTCATTAGAATTGTTGTACGCAAGTCATTATATTGTCTAAAACGGTTTTACTGTATTCTGTATGTCTATAAAATTCGTAAAGAAACCGGGCGTATTAGTAGAAACAGGGCAGCTGTCCTTACCCTGTTCCACATCAGGATAAGAATATCCTCGACCAGTTACAAAATATCAATATTCAAACAATATTTAACACACACCCCCACGCCTCAAGCTGAAAGGAAGAACATCATCCATGTGACCGTACGGTTTGCAGTAAATTGACATCAATTGCTAAAAACACATTCGTGGTGTATTATGCGGTTCAGGTGTCGGATCACTTGGAGAAGGACGTGGATACTGACACGGGGCTGGTGATCCACCAGCACTATGTCAGTGTGTCTTAGAAATGTCGTAGAAATGGCATTTTAAATACGATATGAATGGGTTCCGTCTCCTCGGCATATTAGCGCGTTGAACGGTTCCTGTTAATACCAAAAGTGATCTGTACTGTTTTGATAGTAAATATTCTTAATTACATTGAAGTTTTGCACTTCACCAGTGTATTTTTTTGTAATTAGGTGATTAACTATATATTAAGACAACAAAGTGCAGGTACATCTACTCGTAAGGAATACAATGGTGACGATTACGGTACAGACGAAATAAATTATCTATAAATTGTGACAAATAACGGCGACATAGATATTTCTTACTTTGAAAATCTATGTTTTTTAAACTGAAATTTCGCGTCGGATTTCATTTCGTTGTTTTTCCTAGACATGAAAATAACGTAATTTAATCTAACAAGAAATTAAATACGTCTACAGTAGTTCTGGACATATTTAATAGGTTATGTTTTCATAAAAGTAGGTCAGATTCTGAGTTCAAGTTCACAAGGTCAAAGGTCATAATATGAAAGGTGTTGCAATGAGAAATATATATACAAAATATAAAAGATCTCCCTTCGATAGTTCAAGATCTATTGCATAGGAAAGAATTTTTATTAAAAGTAGGTAGGGGGCCTCCGTGGCCGAGTGGTTAGAGTATTGCGCTCAAAATCACAAGGTCTCTCATCTCTAGGCGGCGCAGGTTTGATTCTCGCTCGCGCCGATATCTGTGAGAAAGTTTGCCAGTGTACTTTCGGAAGGTCGGTGGTCTCTTCCCGGATACATTGTATCTGGATTCTCTCCTCCACCTACAAAAACTAGACGCCACCAGATAACTGACAAATTGTTGAGTGTGGCGAAAAACAACAAACAATCAATCAATCATTATTAAAAGTAGGTCAATATTCCAGGTGAAGTCATAAGATCACATTGCATTACATGAAAGGTCTTTCCGTGAAGAATGTATATACAAATATGAAAGTCTTAACTTAAATTGCTGAAGAGATATTTTAAAAGATTTTTCCCTATATAGCGGCATATGACACTTTGATCCGAGATTGTGGTCCCACCTTACCCCAGGAGACCATGAATTGCACAAACGTGAATCTGCTTTACGTTAGAAAGCTGCCATGTGAATTTGAACATTTCTTGAGAAGATTTTCCATCTACAATCGCATGTAAAATTTTGATCCCTTATTGTGATCGTATCCTATACCTAGGGGCTATGATTTTAACAAATTTGAATCTACACTATGTAAGGAAACTGACATGTAAATTTGAACTTCTCTGGCCCAGGGGTCCTTAAACAGATCTTTAAATGACCAAACCCTATTGTTGCATTATCATGATTATCTCCCATTAGACGGAGGCATGATGGATAATTTGTGCCAAGTTTGAAATTGGCCCAGTGGTTCAGGAGAAGAAGATGAAAATGCGGAAAGTTTACGGACGGACGAAAAAATGGTGATCAGGTGAGCTAATAAATATTTCAAATGCAATATTTATCTTGTATAGTCCTACTAAATTTTTAAATTTACTTATATCTTATCGCAATGACGATGTAACGTGTGACAGCATAACGAGAATTCCATCATCGTCGAAAGCAATTTTGATTTGTAAAATAAAATGGTTGCGCGGTCCAGCCTTGTAGAAAGTTTGGTTCTGTAGGTCGCGAGTTCAAACCCAGAAGAAAGCGGAAGTGAGTTTAAAAGTAGTGAATTTCTCCGTGCTTTATATTGAATATTTCTTATCTCTTAATTTAAAGTTGATTGCTTTACAATCTATAGATGACGCTTGTACATAGACTTACAGGTGTTCCTCTTACTCCTGGAGGGCCAACTATCCCAGTATCACCCTGTTCCCCTTTTAGTCCCGGCAATCCGCTTGTTCCACGGGCACCTTGTGGACCAGCAAGTCCCTTTTAAAGGAATATTCAAAAGCATGTAAATACCTTAATAATATGGATGCGTTTTATATAAAATGGAATGTAGCTATTGGTTTAGATATCTCAATGGCAAGAACACCTGACCAGCAATGCTGGTGTCCTGCATTGGAGTCCAGGACAAGCAAAATATTTTCGAATCAATCCAATTCATACTAAAGTGTGGTCCATGAGTATCACTTACATGGAATTGTTTGAATTTCTAGGGTAAGTGAATGTCAATGTAGACTGCATACCTATTATATACTATATTGTACTATCGACTGAACCAGATATTGAATTGGATACTGGATACGTCAGTTAAAATAATACGCAAAACACAAGATACACACTGACCCCTTCACCCAGCTTTTCTCTGCGATTTTGCCTTGTATATATATATTGTTCATAGATAAATATTTTACTACATCCACTTTTAAATTTTTATTTCTGTGTTACATGTATGTCAATAAAAATTGAAGTACAGCACCAAATGCACCAGCCAGATTTTTCAATGACAGACAATTACAATTCAAGTCTCTTTGTCAATTGTCTGAGAAGTAACATCCTGAAATATTATTCTATATTGCGAGTTAACATTTAATACCTTTACCATATGGTTTATTGAACAATGCTTTCATAGTAATTTTCACGCCCCATATCAAATCTCTGTGGTCGGTATTGTAGAAATACTAATCTTATTTCCCTGCAAGAACAAGCGACTCATGGACCACACCATTCATATTATGAGGATTGGGATTTTTTTCTCGATATATAACACTGCATCATCAACATGTTCACATAATTTTACACACACACACACACACACACACACACACACACACACTTGATTCTACACATTTGAGGATACGTGAATATAATTCTGATATATTGTAACCATGCGTTTCTTGAAGTGAATGTATCTAAAGGTTTTTTCAGTATGCTGTGTTAAACTGCCATTGTGGTGCTGGTTTAGATCTTGTCAAAAGAATTGTCCGTTGTCATTATTGTTCTGACCTCAGGTCCATGGTTTGAACATAACTGAATATATACTTAAGAAAGGTGTACACCTAAATAAAGATAAACACCAGGCAAAATGGATAACATCTCCATATCAAACCACATTGGTTATGAGTAGCATGCCGGTGACCTAAAATACAATAGGATCATTTTTACGACATTGTAATTCGTAATATATCTGGTAAAACATAATGGTAATAAATACCGGATATATACTCGTGGACTACAGAAATGAATATCAAAGTCATCGATAACTAAGTGCCAGTACATTTTTCTCTTATATTGTTACATGTTCATATAAAGCTTGTACCCCACACATTGTAGTCTTACAACAGTCCAGGCAGTTTTGTGTGTTAAAAGAAATCAAATTAATGAAGTTGTCTATCAGACTTCCATCAAATCAGTAGCCAAATGCAATCTGTTTGCAATATTGCTAAAATACTCAAAATAGAGAATTTCATTAAAACATTGAAATTATCCAAATATTACAGGTGGTCCTTGGACTCCGGGTTCTCCTTCTGGTCCTTGCGCTCCTCTGTCTCCTGGAACTCCCCGTGGCCCTTGTTCTCCTGTCGTCCCAGGATCTCCTTTAACACCGGGTTCTGCTGTTAATCCCTCAGGTCCCATATCTCCTGGAGTACCAGGGGGGCCTTGTGGACCTGTTCTACCTGGTGTTCCATCTGGACCTGGTTCCCCAGGTTCTCCCTAACATATAAAAATCAAGTAAGAATACGAGGCCCATAGGTCTTAACTGTTACCTGAGCATCATAGCCCATACACTGACCTGAATGGAGTTTCATATTTGCATTTAAGCCTCATTCTTGAGTCTTTTGTTCACAACTTTATGATCTTTATATATATATATATATATATATATATATATATATATATATAAATACAATTTTCATTCAATTACAATAAAAAGGAAGATAAAATTTGAAGCATTCAAATCAGCCCATATTTCCCTGACCAAAGTGCAATGAATTTCACAATTTTGGTAAAAAGCTTCATGGAAATAATAACCATGCATTCGTGGGAGTATAGAAGATTTTTAAAACTTTCTCTTTTTGGCAGTTTTGGCCCTGGGGAGCTATGATCATAAATTTCATAATTTACATTCCTCTTATTCTAAAAGTTTTTGACCCGCCCTAGCAGCCCATGGGAGCAGAAGCCATGAAATTTACAATTTATGTCGCCCCTTGTCCCGAAGATGTATCATAAAAAATTTCGGAGGAATTGGAATGGTAGTTATCAAGAAGTTAAAATGTTCAACTGCTAACACATTTAGTCACTGATCAGTTTGGCTCCACCCTCATACCAAAACCCCTAACCCTGCGATCATGAAATTTAAAACTTTGGTAAATGGCTACATGTTCTACACAAATATCTATTTACTTTCAATTTGCAATCAATAGCACTAAAATTTTTAAAAAGGCATGCTTACACATAAATACTATATACAAAATTTCCCACCCTGGGGTCAGGACCTCTACCCCGTTGATTATGAAATTTAGAAGGAGAGGCCTTCTTGTTCTACATTGCTATGCATTTAGTTTTTCTTACAAGTGTGCAGTTCTAGAGAAGATTGTGAAAATTGATCACTTTTTGGCAGTTTTGGCCCCGCTCATAAAGCCCCAGGGCCACAGGAGTCCTGAAATTTACAATTCCTCTCCGTCTTGTCTCAAATATGTTTCATACTAAACTTGAAAAGAATTGGAATGTTAGTTATAAAGAAGTTACGTATGTTCAATTGTTAACGCACGTCGACGGACGCAGACCTATTGCAATAGATATCAATAATAGAAATACAAATGTGAATGTTTTTAAATATTTCTTCAACACTGAAAGCGTAAAATGTGTTTACAACAATGCAAAGTATTATGAACAACAAGTTTAGATTCTTGAAGATTAAAAATCAAATATCGATATTTGAAAACGTTGCGTCAAAAAGAGGTCATAAAGAAAGTTATCTACCATTATGAATATCAATACATTAAAGGGGCATGGACATAAAGAGCGCCAAATTAACATAAACTCATAATATAATTAAAAGATATCTTCAATTATTTGAAGATATCATCAATTCAATTATTGCTCTCATAAATTGAATCAATACTTGCATCAAATCAATTATTGCTCTCAACAAACAAAAATTATGTAAATAATTACATTTATGTGTGGAATGCTGTTTATTGATGTATTTCTGTAAGTAACTATACTAATTTAAGTAGGTAAGTGTACTTATTTGTTTGATAACTCTTGATTTTATTGATGGCTTTTACAATTGCCTTAGAATTCTTGCAGCTGGCCATGCAGGTGCCTTGTTATGCAATTTGCCTCCCTTTCTTAGGCTTAGGCGGTTTATCTGCAGCTGGTTACACAATTTCAAATTGCTCATGGTATAATCTCACCCCTTTTGATCTTATCTGCCAATAGAATATCATCTTCATGATCACGTGATTTGATACAGGCTGGTAAGTGTCCAACCAGCGTTTGGCCATTCTCACTTAATCAATAGCAGCAAAACAATAAAAAGTCTCAGCACACCCACCACCACCCCAGCTTTCCTACTTTACTTGCATTTATATGTGTAATCTAATTTTCAATTCTTAGGTGCACGTATTTTTATCTTTTGATGTGCCATCCTTTTGCTGTATACTTTATGTAGTTTGTAGCTTTGTGCATATATATTCAATTATAGCGCGCATCAATTCAGCAGAATAATTAATGATATGCACGCAATAATTCAGAATTGAAGATATCACTAATTATTTGGGGAGATCTTTAATGGAATTCTTGTACACATCAAATGAATTGACGATATCTTCAAATAATTAAAGATCTCTTTAATTATTTGAGTTATGTTAGTTTGGCCATCCGAAGTATTTCTAATGTCAGCAAAAAATTGAATGTCAGTTGTCAAGTTGCAAGAGAGATATATAATTCACAATTATTTGTTATGTAAACAAGACTCGCGGCATGTTTTTGTTTGCACAGGTTAAATATACTTGTAAAAAATTTCAAAGCAGATTTTGTCAATTTACAAGCTAATTCTGAACACAATTAAACATTTTCTAGTGTTTGTCACATCTCATTTTGTTTGGAACATGATATTTCTACTAAGCAATTGAAATGTCAACAAAAAGATGACAGGAACCTAGTTTACATAACAAAAAATAGTGAGTGCTGTATCTCACTTGGATTCAACAACGGGTATTTAAATTTTTGCTGACCATTAGAAATTCCCTAGTTAAAACATGGAAAAATAAAATTTGAAAATGTTCAGCTCATATTGTACCTATGCCCTTTTCATGAAAATGAGAACGCTTTATTATGTTTCTTCCTTGTGTACTCATGCACAGGTTCGTAAATTATGAAGTTGTTCATTCAACTCTAAAGCCATAATCTACAGTTTTAAGTACTTCCATCCTCCTGTGATGTGATAAGATTTTGCAAAACCATTTATTTATTATCTATGCATGATATTAACATAAATTGTGTTGGGAGTCTTTTTCAATGATTATTGTAAAACAAAATGTTGTTAAAAATAAAATATTTCAATAGCCATTGTAAAAAAATGTTGCTAACATTAAAATATTTCAATAGCCCAAGTTATATGCAAATAATCAATATGTTTCAAAATATTGAGTCCAAAGGCAATAAACTCTTTTTCGTTGAATCCTTTATCAAATGCATTGTGCGATAATTTTTCCTTATTTTTTAATACAAATTTTAAATTGTTTTGTAAAGAAAACAGTTATATGAAATTATTATGAATGCTACTATGTTGTTTTAACCAAGTTTTCTGAAATTTTGATAAAGCTGTTAGAGAAAATTGCAATTTCTGACGTTGACATATTTGTTTATATATATATCGCATCTTAAAAAGGGTGTTGACCTACATATTTTATTTGATAATTTATTAGTTTAACTCTAATGAACTGAAATACACATTTTAAACTTTTATAGGATAAAAATACGAGCATGGGGTTACCTTTCTCACATGATTAGCAATTATAAAATGAATATATATATATATATATATATATATATATATTACATGGTGCTTGAAAATAGTGATGGCGAGCATCACAAAGAGGATCCTGTTTTGTGACATTGTGCTTAATTCAAAGTCCATTATTCTTTAAAATTAGGTTAACAAAGTCCTATCTTATGTTTGATCTGTAACCCATTGATATAAGTTCATGATATACACATTAATGTAATCAGTATAGGACACCCACCTATAGACGGAACCCTGATAACTATTGTACCGATATGTTCATCTAATTATATGTGATAAGTTAACTATAAATTATTTTAAATTTTTCATTTGGTATTTCCATCGAATTATTTATGAACGCGGGACATATATCTTGCTGTTATGGGATCATTTTTGCCCATGCATGCCCAATCGATGATTCAAATCCAAAGTGTCGTTACCAGCTCTCCTTTTGGTCCCCTAAGGCCCTGTGATCCACGAGGCCCTCGAAGTCCCTTGAAATAAATGAAACATACGGTTTATCATTTGCACTAAGAGTTAAGCATATTCATAATTAAACACCATTCCTTTAAGGCATTCAATGCATAACGATCATATTTCATATTTAGTAAATGGATGGTGGGATTTTTGTAAACATGGTATCATTTTGAAGGGTTTATCACATAAAAATAATCCACCATAGGAATTTTCAGAATTTTGATTACTGGTTGATTTATTCCATTTATAATTTTACATTGAAGTACGTTTTACGATTGATTATATTGATTGATTATATATTGTTTAACGTCACGCTCGAGAATATTTCACTGATATGGAGACGTCACCATTTCCGATGAAGGGCTGCAAAATTTAGGCCTATGCTCGGCGCTCAGGGCCTTTCAGCAGAGAGGGATCTTTATCGTGCCGCACCTGCTGTGAGACGGGACCTCGGTTTTTGCGGTCTCATCCAAAGGACCGCCCCCATTTAGTCGCCTCTTACGACAAGCAAGGGGTACTGAGGATCTATTCTAACAACCCGGATCCCCACGGAGCTCGTTTTACGAAAATATGATATAAAATTAACCATTTACAGTGCATATATCTAAAATAAATTTCAATTTTTCTTATTTTTACCAATTCTTCAAAACGTATCAAGTCAAAAAGGTCATTTTCTAACCATGAACAGTTATGTGAGTTTGGTCTACTTCATTCTCATCATTATTTAACAATAAACAATTACCTTGATTGAAATCATTCAAAATTGGTTATTATCCTTTCGTTATACATTGAATGCCTTAATTCATAGAAACTTACGGTTGGTCCAGGAGGCCCTATTTCACCACGATCGCCTTTTAGTCCGGGAGATCCCTAAAATGTATATGGTACATAAAAACAAGGGGATTAATGCTAATGTCTAATAAACTTTTTAGAGGGATTACATGGAGCCTATCTGGAAAGGGAACGAAATTTCCATGACTTGGATACATTTTAGATTAAAAAAAAACATTGAGAGATTTGGCTTGCAGGGTCCAAATTTTCAGAAGTACAAAATACAACTACATGTACCTAATGATATGTATAGGTGATAAGGGTAGAGACATTTATTCAACTTAGAGTATTTGGGAAGAAGACGGAAAACAAGGCCTACGGCTACAACCCTCATCTGTTTTACCCTCTTTAATCCCATAACAAGTTTGAACCTACACTATGACCCAGGTCTAACCCGATTGGGCTATGATTTTACCAAACCTGAATCCACACAACATAAAAATGCTTAAGTATCAATATGACCATACTGGACTTACTGTTCAGCACCAAGCTGCACAAAAGTAAGTTAATTTTAACTGACAGTTAATGTCTAGTTAATGGCATAAAATTGTAAGAGTAAATAGCAAGTTAATTGACTTTATTGCAACTGGGTTTAGCCAGACTGTCCATGAAAAACATAAAGAACTTGGGCTACAACGCTTACACGAGTAACCATGGTCCTACTGTTCTTTAGAAGATTTTTCCATGATAAACTTTGACCCCATATTAAGACCCCAACCTAGCCGCATTAGGTTTTGATTTTAACAAATTTATATCCACACAGCATGGGATGCTGCAATATGAATCTGACTTATATGATCTTCATATTCTGGAGACATTTCCCATGTTCCCAATTTTAGCCCCAAATTAACCCCAGGGTCCCAGGAAAAACGTTTGCATATTGACATGATTTAATTTGGCCCCACTACTTTGATTTTTGTTTTTCAAATTCCCTATATATTCTCATCTGAATCCAAACTGAACTCCTAGTTAAATATGAATCTGTACCACACTGGTATGATTGCATAGTAATATGACTAATCATGGTTAGTGGTTCTCGATAAGAAAATTTTCAAATATTGCATATATCCCATTGTCAAACTTTGATCCCCAATTGAGACATCGCAACATTCCCCAAGACCATGATTTGAAGAAACATGAATTTGCTGTATCTGTTGAGGATGCTTGCATATTAATATCACAAACCATGATCCTGCCAGTTTCAAGAACATAGTTCCCTTCAAAGTACCACGTAAAACTCTGATTCCCTATTCAGACCTCATTATACACCCTTGATTTATGAAAACTTGAACTGGATGCTTGCACATTGATATGAATGATCATGGTGTTGCTGCTCTACATTTTTTAAATTCCCATAGAAAAATTTTATTTCCTATTGTATGGGCTACAATCAAACCTCTAAGGTCAGGATTTTAACAATTCAATTAAGAATTTCCATACAAGTTTTGTCTTTTCTGATCCAGTGCTTTTTGAGAAAATATTTAAAAGATGCTAAGGTCAGTAAAATATTGTCTTAATTTAAAACGAAGAGCTCTTGTCAAGTGTAAAATATAAACAAACAAGAAATATGGGAATTTCAACAAGAGACCTTCTCAAAACCAAAAAAAAAACCCAAAAAAAACCACCAAAAAACAAAAAACAAAAAAAACCAAACAGTATACAATTATAAAGTTATAAAAATCATAAGAGAAATGTGGTGAAACCAAAGAAACGCCCTGCATTTGGAAAAAATGAAATATACAGTAACTTCAATATACTTCAATATACACGTCATTTGCTGCATATTGGAGGGATGGTCCGATGAGTAAAGTTACAGATGTTTCTCACACGTTACGGCGCTACTGGCTGTTCAGAGATCATTCACCTTTAATGGATGAACTATTCTACAACTCATCGTACCGAAATCACTCCAAAATGCAATGTTGGACAAAATTTTCCTTGACATAGTCAAGTGTATGGTTAGTGTCCGAGATGATTTATTTTGAAATCGGCATGTCAACTGGCATTAAGGACCCTGTACAGAATATCAAAGCATCAATGCCACAGAACGAATGTTGATTCCTGACAGCCTCAGGTACGTCCCTGGCAAGAACTTGCAGCTGAACTGTTTGAATATCAGGATTACCATTATATGCTTTCTGTGATTTTTTTCCCAAATGCCAAGAAATCATAAAGCTAGACAACCGTTCAAGTAAAATAACCACCATCTTCTAAAAGAACTTTGAAGAAATGGATATTTAAAACGGACCTGATTTTTATATACTGACTTCAAAACATTGATGAATAAGTTTTGGATTCAAACCTGTTACTAGCTGTCCAAATGCCAAGCAGAAAGGACCGTGCAGAGAATGAAAAGACTTATCATGAAGTCTACAGACTTTTTCAAATATCTACCGGACCACGGAAACACTCCACTGAACATTGGACAATCACCACTAGAACTTTTACTCAACCGCAGACTTAAAACATCATTACTGACGACTACACCATTATAAAAGCCATTTAGAATGAACACCAAAGAAATCAAGTTTAAACTGAAATCTTCAAATCCACTATGACATACACACAGGATAAAGAACAGAATTTCTTAGGGATGGAAACGCCGATTTATCTACATAGAAAGATGAAAGATGACTGTCTTCAAACATCATTCGTGGCCTAAACCATTTATTTTTCAAGCATTCAAATAGTAAATATGGAAAATGCAAGCATATATATGACCCATAATAATAAACAGTAAAAACACAATACACAATGAAAGCTGATATTACAATGTGACGTTTTCCGAAAAATATACTTCTCCACCATAGGTCTTTTATTTTGTTATTCTGAATTTAAATTAATCCATGCAAGGATTCATATCCACGTTGTTATCACGTTGAAAATACAAATCAGAGAGGTGGGCAAACACGGACCTCTGGTCATACCAGAGGTGGGGTCAGGTGCCTAGGAGGTGTAAGCATTCCCTGTTGACTGGTCACGCCTGCCGTGAGCCCTATATCCCGATCAGGTAAACGGAGCAATCCGTAGTCAGAATCACTGCGTTAAAAACGGCCTAATAATTGGTATGAAACACGCCAGACAGCACTCGACCTAATGGAAAGTTGTAATGGCAAACTAGATTGTTATAACGACCACAAAATTTGCGAAATGCTTATTTTACACGGGACTGTACAAACCCCTGAAACATCAACTTCTTTGTCAGTAGCCTTCCTCGATTTAAAAACTGATCATATGCAAAACAAGCTCTTGCCCATCGAATCAGTTGAAAGATATAAACACTATATGCAGGTGACATGGAATATTGCCACATAGATAAGGGAAGTTGACGATTAAGAAATTGAAATCATCCCGTTTGTCATGATGTTTGCCGCCAGCATCTATTTTAAGTAAACTATTTAAGTATGAAGCAGACGGGGAAGATTGTGGTGTCTTTTATTTCAAGTTCACTGGGATATATCGAATTGACATATGAATGAAAATGATCATTGTTAATATGATCATCGTCGATATACCTAAATGTCGAATGGAAAGCCACAGCAAAATACTTTTTCTTATGTAAATTAGGAGCTTTTGAATAAATTCGGCTTCATAAGAATATAAAAACAGGTCAGCTAACAAAGGAGTACAATTCGTGCCGATGGGAATTCCAACAGACTGTTGTAAGACCTGATCACCAAAGACTATGAAGATATTGTCAATGAAGAAGTCTAGCATCTTTTTAATGTCAACTTCAGAGTACTTGTGCCTGGAGTCAGAGTGGTATTTAACGAAATGATTTAGGGGATGACCAATCACTAGATATGAATATTTCTTTATACCATTTTTGTTGACAAAGCAACTGTCTATGGTGTCAAAATGTCTAGTCTTTAATTTATCATGAAGTATGACCGAGTAAAGTGTTGTAAAAACATACGTTTTAATGTTGTAATTGAGAAAAGTTTGAACATGAAGAACAAACTATGATTAGCCAGATAATTTTGTTGATACACAATGATGTGCTTTTGATGGTTTCAGTAACCCCGTATAATGTAGGATACTACTGGACATACTGTAGAGGTATAATCCGTTATTTCTAAAAATTTTAAATGCCTGAATAATTACGATTTTTTTAAATGTCTGTTTTATTGTGTTTGCATCATAAAATAGTTTGTTTTTTCAACTTTTGCATTCTCATTTTAAAGATTAGACAAAAAGGATTGAAAGTTTACTCTTTCTCCATCACGCCCGGCTGGTCCCAGTGGTCCCGGAGAACCCGGCTCGCCAGATATTCCTGGAACACCCTGGTCACCTGGAAAACCTCTTTCTCCCTGAATAAATGAAATTTAAAATCATAATTATGCATCAGTTTTTATACCATATAATGGGTATTTTCTGCGGGTGGAATTTTTTGCGAAAAATATAGTAAATAATATTCTGCGTTTCCAATTTCTGTGGTTGCATTATACCTATCTATACATATATGTGTCGATATATATTTTCCTATTGTAATTTTGCGGATCTTTTATATCTGCAAAATTCGTCAAAAAATGGAAAACCGCAGAAAACACCTATTATACGGTGTATAATTAGATATAAAACCTGGCACACATATTTCAGTGATTACCTTTATCATCCTACAACATAGTTACTACAATCTAGTTTTTCTAACAATTTTAGACTTCATAGGATTCATCTGATGAACCGGACAAGGTTTTACGGCATTTGGTAAAATATTTTTTGATTGAGGTCCTTGGCCTCAAAGTATCCAAGTTATAAGCCACACATTGAAATCGAAAAAAGTTAATGGACGAATGTTTTCGTCATACCAATATACGATCTGTCATAAACGATATACTTCTTAATGTGTCAGCACATGTATAATTAGCAAAGGCAGTTGGCACACTAGACGTGGATTCGGCGGGAATCTTGGCGTACAAGAAGAGCGAACATTTCATCGATGGTTGTAAACATTTTTCAAATTATTATTATTATTTGATTTCTTTGGGACTTTGAAATGGGTAAATGTATCTTGAAATTAGTTTGGTTTTACCAGAAAATGTCCCAATATAGCAACAAGACGATGCAAAAACCTCATAATTTACACCTGTTTTTAGATGATTTAATTGCTCCTGGATCGTCTATTCCCGAATTTCAAACGTGCAATGAGTGTATTTTTCATCAGAGAATATATTGCTTCATTTAAAAATAATGGAGAGATTGGGGTAAAAGACGACAATGCTTTAGTTTACATAAACTCATGCCGGACTCCAACGCGAAATGAGGCAATAAAATAACTATATTTGGGCGGGAAGCCTTCCCCCACATAAACCCCTATTAAAATTTATGAAACTGGTTGAAGCTCTAAATAGGACGACTGGTAACCTAGCTAAAACATATTCCACTGTTCTGTAGTAAATGTTGGGTTTGAATGGAAAGAGGATCAATATAACTACCATTTATGGGTGCCAGACAGCTATATAATTCTTTATTCAAATGACACGGGCAGAAAGTAGGGCACCTTGCGCCAAAAATAGGAATTAATCCATTAAGCTGGAGTTAAATCGCTTTTCATTTGATGGCTTCTGATAACTTTTGGTGCCGAAGGACCTATCACAATCACCTTATTCTCGGCAACAGGGCACTACAAGAATCAATATTTAATTTTACTATAGGGAAATACAGTTGTGGTCGCAGTAGGCGCGACTGGTCCCCACACTAGGATTTGTGCCACCCAAGGCACTATGGCACGTGAATTTCCCTAATGATATTCAGTGCCAAAAAACAAGACTGAACACCATTTCCTTGGTGTTAATGTTCCTAACAGACTCTGTCAAGTATATTTTGATTTGTATGAGGGATACGAAAAAAGCATGCAACGAAATAGCAGACACGAAGTAAAAAACGACAATGATGTCGTTATATTGTCGGTTGAATTTGTCATATTTTCAACTAAATTGTGTCCGGTTTTTTTTTCATGCTCTGAATTTTGTTCCTCTCTTTATTTTGAGACAAAGATACAAATTGTAGTTCTGTCGCCTTTCCGTTCTGTCATCCCTACTCAAAAGTACGAAAAGACAATATGACATAAAATCATAGCAAGAGATAAGAATGGCATTATGCGATAGACAAGAAGCTGCTGACCATGATAGAATGATTTTCATGCAGACATACACCATACCAGAAATGCTCATTTTAGCATTCGGTCATGATATCGAGCATTTACTTTAACACCGCACGTTACAGCGTTCACTGGAAAAATCATTATAATCATTGGTGCGGCTGGACTTCCAAGTAATGGTTAATCTTCAAGGAATTTTGAGTACGAGTATTGTTCCTTTAACTATACAATTTTTAAAAATATAGTATGATATGCATGTAGTGAGATTTACATATTCGCAATATGGTGAACACTTGCATTTTGGTGGTAGAATATGCATTTCTTTTTATACGATTATACGATTTTGCTATACGTACATTGGCTCCTGATCTCCCGGTGTTTCCTGCTGCTCCTGGTGGACCTGGATCTCCAGGCTTGCCTGGGGAACCTGGAGGTCCTGTTACTCCCGAGGGTCCCTAAATGAAATTAATTCACTACGTGAATAAGATGGGACGTGTAAAAAGAAGTCTCGATACAGAACGCTCACGAATAAGAGAAATTCCAACACTCGATATCTGCAATGATATATTCCCAAAATTGCTCTCAAGGAATCTTAGTTGTCAATTAACCTTTAATATGTTAATATGGGGCGAAATAAATGACATATGAAATGTAACTGAAAATTGGAGAGAAAGAGAAGTTTATTTAGGAAATAAGATATCATACTTTCCTTTGATTTGCTGAAAGATGTATCACAAAAACTTACGGGAAAACCTCTCGGCCCTTGGTTTCCTGGGGGTCCTCGATCTCCAACGATTCCCTCAAAATTAGAAATTGCTAATGATAGTTATATTACCTAATTATTCGATGTATAAGAAGTGGATGTTCTTTGTTATTAGTGACATTCATTAGAACAGTATCAACGTTGCATTTGGTAATTCATGTATGCAAGATGTGACCTTAAAGTACTGACAATCCAAGGCAACGTGGATTGATTTCTGTACAGTATGTTCTAATTCAGTTTCCAACAATCTGTAACAGGTAAGTGTCGTATGCTATACATGAAAATGTTCGTAATTTAGTGAACAGATACAGACATTTGTCAAAACATCTGTTTTTTCAGATTAAAGAGGATCTAACCAGAGTTCTTTTTGGTGCATATTTTTATGGAGTGCCAAATTAACATAAACTCAAATAATGAAAGATATCTTTAATTATTTGTAGATATCTATCATCAATTCAATTGTTGCTCTCATCAACTAATTTAATGCAAAGATATCTTTAATTAATTTACAATGCTTTTGTATAAGGAATTAATGTGCGCATCATTTTTTTAAAGAGAGCATTAATTAAAACGATCATTAATTAAAATGTGGATATGTTAAATTGTAGATATCTCTAATTATATGGTTGCTCTCTCTAAAAGAATTATTGCGCGCATTAAATAATTTAATTATATTTAAATTCAATTGAAGAAAGCAATAATTCAATTATTGCACGCATCAATCAATTCATTTGACGAGAGTAACAATTTAATTATAGCGTCCATACATTCAGCAGAATAATTAATGCTATCATCAATACAATTAATGCGCGCAATAATACAGAATTGAAGATATCATTAATTATTTGAAGAGATCTCTAACTGAATTATTGCACGCCTCAAATGAATTGATGATATCATCACATAATTAAAAATATCCTCAATTATCTGAGTTTATGTTAATTTGGCACTCCATAATTTTTTATTTCTGAATTGAAGGGAAGGTTATGAAAACAGATGGAAAACAAAAATTCATGATAGTGCTTATATTTGAGCTCTAATGTGTTAATCTTTATCTTTCTGTAGTCTCTTGATCTTATTAAATCAACGTGCAGGTATATTCCTGTCTTCTAATCAAGATTATACATTGTAATAATGTTTGATACTAGTAGATTGAAAGTAAGCAATGATCGTTTTCCATTTGAAATATGCTAAAATAGAAGTTAAGGATAAGAGATAAAAGGCGTTATGAATTTTAGGCATTGTATATATGCATCTGCATTATCTTGACTCTAAATGTAAAATATATAAAAAGTTTGGATTATTGATCAGGACTCTAAATTTTCATTGAAAACAAGAGACCCACAAGTATTACTAATCCCAAGGGCTATGAAATCTTGAAAAAAAATCCAGTTCTGCATGTCTAAGCTAAATTCTAATATTCATCAACAGTATTAAACAAAATGTGTTCTTAACTGTCCGCAAAAGCACCTATACTGATGAATACTTTACATAACAAAATTTATGTAATATTGGTGATCTGACCAGCAATTATAGAAGCAAACAAACAAATACAAGTGTTTGCGAAAATTGTAATTTCTTAAAAGACAATTGATATATGTATATTCATAGAACATAATGATAAGGGGGAGATCGCCATGCATTAATTTAATGACAAAAGTTCCCCCGAGATACATCAATCTGATAAATGAGTGATCTTCCCTAACATAATCAATAAAAATATTTTTAACAGTAACTGTTGTTGGATAAAAGAACATTACGATTCGATCTATCCCAAAACAATGAAGTGTAGCAATGAAAAAGAATCTGCCTATACAATACCAACAGATATTATCAACGTTTTTTGAGAATGATGAGGATGGAGGATAGGTATTTCAAGATGTAGTTATGACGCACTTGCAAAGTTTGTTTACAAATGGTTACTATCAGTGACGTAAAATTGATACACGTGCTAATAGACAGAAGGAATAATAGACTCTAAATAACTAATAAACATGTCTTAAATATTGGAATTGACATTGTTTCCCTTAATCAAATCCGAGACATTATAGTTTGTGTATTTTATTCCTTGCCGTAAGGCAAACATTTTAATACTTGATAGCATGGCACATGTAATGAGATATTCCAATGGGGGAATTGGTCCTTATGCTGAGCAACCAACATTCACATAATTGTTGGAAACGATACTTCTAAGATATGGACAAGTGTCCCCAAACTCTTTAGAAAACACACCTTTTTCCTTGGCCAACAAAAAAAAAACATTCCTGGTGATTGTTCACTGAATGGTGGTGATTTGCTGTATACAAGTAATCGTACGAGTATTTGCTTGTTTAGGGTTTTTAAGGCGGCGATATTTCAACCACATGTCGGCTCTGGTCTTCGAGTAAAAAGTAACCATATAAGTAAAAGTTTGAAGACTATACCCGGTACATTATACTCGTTTCATTCAAAATAATAGATACATTGACAAATAATAATGACAACTAATATTTCAAGAAACGACAGACATTAAAACTTTGGAGTGTGATTGAAGAAATGCACGTGATACTTAACGTCTGCATACTTGGTGAAGGGATTTCACACTATTTATATTTAATTGTATGAAATAAATTTCTAAAATAGAATTTCTTTCTGTTTAAAATTGCTGTTTTCGGTATAATAAACAATTCATTGCCCTGCTTTGACACAAAAAGGCAATGAATATATAGTGTAGAAAATTTTATTAATGTTTTACAGTTAAATTATACTCATTTGGTAAGCAATAACTCTTAAAACCAAATTTGCAATGAAATCTAATGAAATTTGCAACGAAATGTATAGACAGATACAAATATTTCCGAAACACATAACGGAGCATTGTCAGCAACACATAGGATAGAATCACCAGACAAATATGCTCCCTTGTCAGAACAACTAACAATAACTGCTATTCTAATCCTGACTGAGAAAGATCCAACATAGTCTACGAAGTATATTAAAAGGTACCTGGGGTCCAGGATTTCCCGTCGGTCCACTTTCTCCCATTGGTCCAGCGTCACCTTGTGGTCCATCAGGACCTACCGCTCCCTGATTTCCATCTCTTCCTGGAGGGCCCTGAAATTACGCCTTATTCAATATTCAATTCTGAATAATTCATCTTTACAATCGTATTCCATGGAATTCAGCTAACGAAGAGTAGTCAACCAAGCTATCTTTAGAGATATCTGTACTACACGTACACATGGATTGTCATATAATTCTAAGTTTCAATTCAAGACCAAACGTTAAGCTTTCATTGGATCAAAATTGTCTTCATTACACACACACACACACACACACACACACACACACACACACACACACACACACACACACACATATATATATATATATATATATATATATATATATATGAAAATATTACAAAACATGAAAAGTAATAAAATTATTGAAAGACATTAATAAGAACCGATTTTTGACCAAAAGTACATAATCACATCAAAAGATTTAAAGTAATTAGGATCATCTGAGTTACGCAATTAAGTGTATTAAGTGTATTAAGCAAACCAAAGATAACCCATGACAGCCATAAGGCTTATTTCCAGTGGGAATGTTAATAAGTATCTTACAACTGGGAGTCAAATTGGCAGCGATACATAGAATATCCATTTATATACAAAATCAAGAAGTAGTGTTTTGCATAAGTTTGTTTGTTTGTTTGTTTATAGCCGCCTGAGCAATTTTTCAGCTATCCGGCGGTTTTGCATAAGTAAAATAAGATATTCACTATATGGTGTTAAGCCACTTCTCTTCTTACAAAGGAGCTTTTCTTCAATTAGATTTTTTCTCCAACAGTTAGAATAGTTTCATTTTCATCTGATTACATTTTCCAATATCTCGTATCTCACAATAGTAAAATGACTCTACGAGTTAAAGTGCATTTAACAGAATGTACAACAAAATCTGCACTCTATGTAGAGAATACTTGCCCATGGAATGTGCAATATTGTCAAATGAAGGAGCCCCAAGTTACATATTTACAGATACACTTTACTGAGCGCATCATAATTGATTGATTTAAAAGTTCATCCTGCTAAGCATACTAAGATAGCATATTTATGAATGCAGATCATAATAAATCTTCAAACCTTTTACTTTGGTATAAAAAGAATATGCATAAAACTATCTCGAAAAGTTAAAAGTTAAAATTCTACAATGGGTGTTGCCAGTAAGATATATTTGCGTAATATCCGTATACAAACTGATTAATTAAGAGTTAAATTACCCTTCCACCTGCTGGTCCCTGAGGCCCTTGAACACCAACAACACCTTGATTTCCCGGTGGTCCCATTTCTCCAGGACGTCCATCGTTTCCACTTATCCCCTATCAAATATCAATTTTAGGAAAAGCGTAAATCTGTAAACAAAGTATGCTGCATGCATTTCTGGTAAGACCGCATTAAGGAGATAAAACACATCTTAGGAAATTGTTATGAGTGCAAAGTATACGACGAACTTAATAATATTCTGAAAATGGAAACTTTGAAAATGTAAAATCATTCAACTGGGCATAAAAAACCCCCATACAGATCACCAGTCCTGCAGCTGAATCCATTGAACAAGCCAGATACGCAAGGAATTAGAATGTATGACTGATTTTACCGATCCTGTGACGATGTGTTATTCATCTAAAAAAGGTCCATGTAAGAGTAGTTGTTGATGCAAAGGACTCTCAATGTCTTAGTCTGAGCCCAGATCTTACGGTGCATGAACATTCGACTTCGATTCGCGTACCAAACCGGTACGTGTTTACTTCATATCGTATCATATCATCATTAGCTTCGTAATTTCTCAAGGGTCAGTCACCCACCGTTCGTTTCGTGACCTCTCAAGAATCGGTCACCGTTCGCTTCGTGACCTCTAAAGAATCGGCCACCGTTCGCTTCGTGACCTCTAAAGAATCGTCCATCGTTCGTTTCGTGATCTCTCAGGGATCATCCCCTGTTCACTTCGTGATCTCTCATTGTTATCCACAGTTGTCTTTGTGATCTTCCAGTGGTCCCCCACAATTGGTATCGTGTTCGCTCATGATCAGTAAGCACCATTTGTGATCTCCGTGATTATCCATCGTTCTATCGAAGTAGTTAAATTTTGGCCTGTGTCTGGTGTAAATTTCATATGCGTTTTTAGTCTGCATTAATTTCTATTGAATCCTGATGCTTTTAGTGTCTACATATAAGTGTTCAGACGCAGCTTGAAATAACCTCAAAATATTTCGCCGTTGTCTCAATATCTGATCTCACAAAACTGATTCTGAATGTGGGAATTTATATAATGTGATAACTATTTTTTCTTTCAAGCATACAAGGCAGTGAAAATGTGATGATTCTCTTTTTTGAGAATAGATTTAAGAACATATAATAATCCTGGCCCAGGAATCAAAACTATCTTTAATCTCGATTATTCATGAAAGTTTGCTAAATTGCAGTGACTTACCGGATCGCCTACTCGACCCTGTATTCCATCCAATCCTGGTCGACCTTCGGGTCCCTACAAAATAAATTATACTTTTCTTGCAAATAAACCAGTCTTCCTCAAACATTCTGATACACACACTCTTAAAATGACCCTATCTAGATATAGAAATGATGAAGTTATACACACCCGTGAACCAAGATTCAGTCATCGTTTGGTAGCTTTCCTAAGATGCAGGGTCAATGAAACCTAACTCTAGATTAGCCATAGACGCCATTATACAACTATAATTAATGCACATCACTCAAACGCATTTATAATATTGGCCACATCGCTCACTCGAGTCATCTTGGCCCTGCTGTTGTTCACTGTTATGGTTTTAAAAGATTTTTTCATAAATCTCTATATTTATGAAAATGTTTAACCCCATATTTAGGCTCCAACCTAGCACCTGAATTCATGGAATTCATTTACCATAAGGTATACCGCAATACCAATATAACTAACATGGCTTTGTTGCTTTGGAGAAGACTTTAACTGCCTGAAGATACTTGCATATCAATATGACTAATCACAGTTCTGATGTTATTGAGGTGAAAATGTTTTAAAGATTCTCACGTAAAACTTTGATCACTACACTCCAACACACTCGAATCTGCACTGTCGTGGTATGCTTGCATGTCAATACAATTAATCATGGCCCTGCAGTTCTCGAGAGGATTTTTTCCTACATGTTAAACCTTTATCCCGCATTGCGGCTCTACCATACAATCAGGGGTCATGATTAGAACTTGAATCTGCACTGTATCAGGAATCTTTTTTTTTTTAATTTAAACTTCTCTGACCCTGTGGCTCTTGAAAAGATTGTTAGAGAACTCACGCTATTTCTGCCTTGTTTGATAATCTCACCCTTATAAGGGAGCATGACCCTTGGTTTGAACAAAATTTAACCACTTTTAACTTAGGATTTGTTTAACTGAAATTAGTCGAATGGTTCTGGAGAAGGTGAGAAAGTGTCTGTTATATTTTTGACAGACAAACGGACGGACGAACAAAAGACAAAATGAGACTAGCAAAACCGACTCAAGTGACCTTAAAACCAACGAAAGAACCATAGGCAAGTGCCAATGACTCAATGTTAATGAACAACCATCACAAGAAGAAAAATCATTATCTGTTGAAATAAGAATAAATCCACCTTTAATTGTATTTGTAATAGGGACCATTGCAAATATTCCACAAACGATTCCCCATGTCCCAAACGATGTTTATTTCATGCTCGCATTATTTTTCATCTCTTAAATTTTATATTTCAAATTATCTAATTGCAATTGCAGAATATGAAATTAATGATGATAAAAATCAATTAGCTAGTCAACATAAAGTAGTGTGTGCCTGCTTGTCTGTATTTTCAGAAACATCCAATAAAAATATGTGATGTACATATGTCAGTGAAGATAGAGTGACCTGACCGAGGACACAAGACTGGGCAAAATATATTAAGATGCTTAGATTGATATTTCCCTCTCAACCTCTCCAATAGTCTCCTGAGGATGCCAAAAAGCATCATCTTTGTAGGTCTTACATCGGACTTCTTTCTTTTCTTTTTTTTTTTATATGTAAAGCTTACAAAGCCTTTTCGGTCCCATACACTCGGGTTTTGGAATAAGATATTTCCTTCTCCTAAGCATATTTGCAACCGCCGGTTTCACATTTTGAATCCCCTTATAAAATATTGAACCCGTGGTTCATAATATTACAGCTACAATATATTGACCCCTGGTTCAAGATATTATAGTTGTGATTTATTGAACCCCTATTAGACTATTATAGCTAAGAAGATATTATGGCTGTGTAATATTGACCCCCTGTTGACTTAGATTCACGATATTGTGTCTCAATAACATTACCCACCCCACCCCCATTATACTTCCATTGTTCGAGAAGGGGGTTCAAGATTTTGTGGTTGCACATTATTGACACCCTCATTATACTTCCAAAGATAGAGGAGGGGTTCAAGATGTAATGGCTGCAAAATATAGACCCACCAACACTTTTTATTATATTCATGTGGGGGAGGGGGGGGGGGGGTCAAGATATTATGGTTGCATAATATTGTACCCCATTATATTTCTCTTTTGTTAGTTGCATATTATTGACCCTCCATTATACTTCTAGTTAGATGATGTGTTCACGATATTATGGTTGCGAAATCTGAATCCTCTCTACATTTTTATTGGGCGAGGGGGTTCAAGATATGGCTGCGAAATATTGAACCGCCATACAATTTCATTATATTCATAACGGGGGTTTAAGATATTATGGTTGTGACATATCAAACCCTTTGCATGTTTATTTGAAGGGAGGGAATTCACGATATTATCGTTACAACTTATCTAACCCCCATTAGATTACTACAGTTAAGAGGAGGGGATCAAGATATTATGGCTGTGAAATAATGAACCCCTCCCCCATACATTTTATATGCTTTGTTTATTTAGGGGAGTGGTTGATTGATTGTATAATGTTTAACGCCACTCTCGTGAACTTTTCATGCATATGGAGACGTCACCATTGTTGGTGAAGGGCTGCAAATTTAGGTCTATGTTCGGCGCTTATGGCCTTTAAGCAGGGATGGATCTTTATCGTGCCACACCTGGTGTGACACATGGCCTCGGTTTTGGCGGTCCCATCCGAAGGGGGAGTGAAGATATGGTTGTGATTTATTGAACCCCATTAGACTACTCAGTTATGAGGAGGGATTCAAGATATTGTGGCTGTGAAAAATTGACCCCCATACATTTTTTTATTATATTCATAAGGGGGGGGGGGGTTAAGATATTTACCCAAATCTGTGTAATCTGCAATATCCATGATGTCTTGGAAAAAAACGTTGTAAATTACTGTATTTGTCAACTCAATCTTTAAATACCAGAGGGTCCATCTAAGCTAAACACCCCTCAACCTGGGCAACCAAATTAGCACACTATTTGTTATGTTACATAAAATAGAAACCATCAAGGGCAAAACAACAGACAATGGTTATATCAGACCCCTTCATGACATCTCCCTGTGTACACACAATACACAGGTGTTATATCCCTATTACCTGAATAAACAAATGGGAGAAATACTACACTAAATTCTAGAGCAGGGCTTCAAGAAAATTTTGATTTTTTTCCTCCATTTTCTAATCAGTATGAAAATACAAAAAATATCATTAATTATACATGTAAAATACCCTATAATGGGATGGGATAAAAGAAAAATTAATGTTTTGTTGAATGACAATTTTCAAGTGTACGTGTGATACAAAATTTGGGGTTTGATAGTTAAACAGAATAAAACTTAAACTTCCTGATAATTCAGACTTTTATATCAATTATTTTGAAGACAATGTTTTGCTATAGTATCCAAGGAAATTGATACACTATGGAAACATCATCTTAATCCTTCAATATTTTATAGGGGGTTCAATATTTCGTAGCAATATTTTGCACCCGAGTTCAAAATATCGCGATGTTCAATATATTATTTGACAGGGACACATATTGTTGTCGGCGATATGTACATGTATATACTCTCACGGTACATATCGTCTTTTGACACATAATGTCGGCGAGTTATTGTGACAGACTATTATTGATATCAGCGATCACCACTGTTCTCACAAAGCAACTGGAACCTATTGATATAGTTAAGGTAACTTCAGGGATACAGTTGTCGTAATATCTGGATGCATGCAATCTACAACAAGATATTGGTAAGGCTTCTGAATTTCATTGAAGCCTCTTCTTGCAATTAGCGTAACTGTCGCAACTGTTCAACAATTTTGAATCGACATCTACTATAGCTGAGAGATGCAGTCCAGCCTCACTACTGTACGCAGTTGACTGTTGCTTATGTTGTGTTCGGACGGTGTTAGAGAAGACGGAACCTTTCACGATCACAGCCATTTTGACTAGTGCCATTAGTTACCTAAATTGACTTCATTATTAAAAATCGTAAAACACCTGTATTACGATGGCTGTTCGATATGTAATGCGTATTGTACCACAGCTCGATAACGCTTTGCAAGATTTCGTGGATATTGTTACTCTTGAATATTCAATTCAATACCTTTCCAACGGTACAAACACCAGCCTTCAGCTCCACATAGTTTAAAACGTTTTCATTTCAATAGATCCAGTCGTTGACCACTGTTGTAAAAATGGTTGGGAAACGGGTTGAGAATATCAAAGAAATTACAGCTTACATAAAAATATAGATTTTTACTGAATTGGGAAAAGTTTATGGGTCTGATAAGGTATCTTGTGAGGCAGTTTGTAGGTGGAGAAAGAAATTTCTGACTGGCACAGAGTCCGTTGAAGATACAGCAGAATCTGGCCGATCTGTGACTGTAACAGGTAAGGCAAATGCCTAAAAAGTCAGGGAAATAATTGAAAGTGACGGCAGGTACACGATACGTGATATTGCCAAAGCTGTTGTCATATCGCTATCGCGGGTGCATTTCATTTTGAAGCGTAATTTGAAAGTACGAAATATTTCTGCCAGATAGATACCGCGTATATTGACAGTTGACCAAAAACAGGTATGAGTTCAAACCGCTAAGCAAATGCTTAAAATGTTTCCCAAATTCAAAGACAATTTGCAAACAATGTTACTGGAGACGGAATATTTTTTCACAATTTCGAACCATAAAAAATCGTAAACAAAATATGGCTAACTAAACACGGTAGAAGGCCTATAGTTGCCAAACAAACCCATAAGCACACAGAAGGTTCTTTATTGCATATTCTTCTCATGTGATGGTACAGCCGTACAAATTCTGATTATTGGGCGGCCTAGTCTTTTGTATGAATTTTAGCGATGAAATAAAATTGTGTAGGTCTACAGTCGTTGGTATAAAGCACGTTGAAAACGATCTCAACCTTGTACATTTTCTAGAGGGTGTTCAGTGATTTTGGCAAAGCTCTGGTGGGGTCAGACCTTAACTTTTTATAAATGCGTGGTCTGAGAACTGCCGATGAGCCTCTGTTAAGTACTTAATTTTGTCCATAACAACAACAGTCCAATATTTGTCTGTCGTTTCTTGATACCATCCTGGCTTTTCAATATTTACAATATCGAGCTCTGTTCTTTGCTAAGGTTGTTATTCGTCAAATATGACTGTGAGAGGATCGTCATGTTTTTCTTAACATCAATGCAAGACTCCAAAGCATCGCATATACCAGGAGGTGCTTCCAAATGACTATGCGATTTATTCAAAGTGCATAATAAATAATCTCAATGGATATGACTTCATGTTTGCATTGATTACCATCAATAATTAATTCGTCATCCTTGAGATTAATTAGGTCAATTAATATCACTTAGCGCAATGTGGATCAGCTCAATGGGCCACGACATATTGATTAACAAGCCCAAAACAATAAGTATGTAACATGTCGAGTAAATACGTTTGTAGATTTAGTGTAAACTTTTCTGTGCATCTTTTGCTATATATAGCCATCTGAAGTAAAGTTAAGTAAAAAAAATATCGTTTGTCCAGTGAAAGAGACAGGTCGTCCCGAACATTTAACAATTCAATTGTTTGCGTCGATGGTGATTCTCTCTCTCTCTCTTTCTCTCTCTCTCTCTCTGAGAGAGATATGAATACACGACATACAACCTGCGTCAAAGAAAAAGAACACGATTCTTGTTGATCACCCATCTGAGTAATGTTCCTATTTCATTGTTGTAGGGTTTTCTTCTTCGTACCTCTGCAGTAGTAGAGTATTGAAAAATTTTCCAAATATACCACAAATCGAAATTTATGTAGGTAAATAGAATCAATTTACCCTTAGTCCACGAGGACCTGGAGGACCCATTCTTCCCGATTCTCCGTTTGGTCCAGGCTCTCCTCTGTTTCCACGTGGTCCTGGTTCACCTTCTTCTCCTGGTGATCCCGGATCTCCGACAGGTCCTGGTAGACCTCTCTCTCCAATGGAGCCCTGCATAGCGGGATAAACTAAAATACTTCATGATTTCATCCAATATAAGTCGATACTTTTATTTCTAATATCATCTACATTGTAAAATAGCCAGTGCATCACAACTATATGGCTTCATTCTTTTTCAATTAATGCAGTGAGTTAAGATGCATTTTCTTACCCTATCTCCTGGTGGTCCCGATGGTCCGGGATCTCCAATAGACCCTCTTAATCCCTTAACAAAATGAAATTAAAATTCTCATTAACATCTTATGTATTTCTTTTTCAATGACATTAGCCCTTTTAAAATAAAATATACTACAGTACAGGTGTCAGCTAAATTGTCTACAGTATATTTTAATAAACATATTCCCATGTTCTTTACACGTGTATTTCGAAAACTTCAGCACACATTATATACTGACGGACTTTAAAAACGCAACATTTGATAATTTTATATGTTATAAATTTGTTCATATATCTAATAAACAAATTCATAGTGGTTTATCATAAACCACGTTAACTGAACATTATTCTTTGATTTTGAACATTATTTTATTCAGAAAGAGGCTACAGATGAAATGAATGTTAATGAAGGGTACGTCAAAAATGTGGTTTTGTTCACCAGTACCGGGTATGATCTCCATTAGCAGTGATGACGGCGCGAAGGCGACGTGACATTGATTGACAAACATTTCGGATGCTCATCTGAGGAATATTCTGTCTTTCCTCCACCAAGGCTCTCCCTAATTCTTGTGGATTCTGAGGCTGGCGCCTGCGCACACGTCTCCCCAGCTCGTCCCACAAATGCTCGATTGGACTGCTCGATTGCTCTATGTCTGGGGACATAGCGAGAAAATTAAGGACATCAATGGCGTTCGTTTGAAAAAAAAGTTTAGTGTCAATATTGCCGTATGTACGCGCGCATTATCCTGTTAGAAAATCAACCCATTCCCTTGCCTATAATGGTGCTAAAACAGGCTGCAGAATTTCGTTCGCATACCTCCTAGTAACGAAGGTTCCATTTAAAACGACCAGTTGTGACCGAAAATTGTAGTTAACCTCATTCCAGACCATGACGCCCCCCCCCTCCAAACCAGTTGCGCTCGAGGACAATTATCTGCAAAACGTTCATGTAAACGACGGTCAACTCAACATCTGCCGTCTGCGTTGCTAACGTTAAATCTGGACTCATCTGAGAACACAACATGTGACTAATTTTGACTTTGAGTAAGATGCTGCCTTGTCCATTGCAATCTGTACCGTCGGCGATGCGGTTAAAGCTGTAGCCCCTTATAAGGTCTTCTGCAGCGGATCCCATGGTACTTCAAAATTCTGGAAACGGTTCTAGGATGAATAGCCCTTCCATGACGTCCAATGATTTCTCTCGCCGTGGTCGCAGCGTAAAAATCAATACAATGTATGGTGGGTAAATTTTGCAATAAAGGTTTTATATTTAACGTTTTCAATGAATAAATTAAAAAAAAAAAACGTGTGTTGCGTTTTCAAAGTCCGCCAGTATATATATTTATTATTTTGTTTTTACTTACATGTATGCAATGTGTCTAAGTTTGAATATTACATAATGACAAATCAATTCTCGAACTTGACAACTCACTCGTTTTCCCTCGAGGCCAGGATTCCCTGGATGCCCTCTGTCTCCAGTACTCCCCGGCATGCCCTTGGGTCCATGTTCCCCTTTGTATCCTGTTTGTCCAGGTTGTCCCTGTAATTAAAAGACGAAGTTTATAATCATTTTCTAAAACACAATCATAAAATCACGAATATATCCCATAAACCCTATTGCACTGACAATTTATACAATCCTGCGTGTGCGTTAAAATACACTTTCATTGAGAATGGAAGAGGATATATTTTGAAAGTTTGTTTGTTGTTGTTTTCCGCCATACTCCACAATTTTTCAGTTATCTGGTGGTGTCCAGTTTTTATTGGTGGAAGAGAGAACCTAGATACAATGTACCCGGGAAGAGACCGCCGACCTTCCGAAAGTAAACTGGCAATTTTTTACATATATCGGCGCGAGCGAGAATCGAACCCGCGCCGACTAGAGGTGAGAGGCGTTGTGATTTTGGGCCCGATGCTCCAACCACTCGGCCACGGAGGCCTTTATTTTGAAAGTTGTGAGCTTTGTATCTCTCTTGTAACTCAACAACTGACATTCAAATTTTGCTGACTGTTAAAAATATCTTAGTTAAACATTAAAAATGGAAAAATACGATTCCAAAATTTTTATCTCAAATCGCGTCCATGCCAGTTTAAGATATCTTAATGCCATGCGCATCTTTGTTGTTTTTTTTTCCCGAATACCTGTACACAGTTTGCCAACAGTAGAATGCTTCATCGTCGATGAACGTAACAAGTATTTTGAAAGTAAGATATATCAATGATCGACAGCTTTTTTTCTAAATGAAATGAAAATATAACGACTTCTTAACTACTAATGTTTTCGGATTCGTTCACGAAAGAGCTCTTTATTGAATAATTCTCGGTTGAAACAAGAAAAAGTACGATCGGCTGAATGGTATTACCTCAGAAATAGACATAGACACAAAATATACGGTATATACTTATAGCAGGACTTTAACGATCACCGGAGTTACATTCAACACTCTTGAATTGACAGCTCAGTCAAACAAGAATATTCGAACAGCTTTGTGGCGATGCACGACGCTTTTGGTTTTTATAGATTTGATAACATTATTATACCGAATATCTGCTCCTAGTACCAGTACAATTTTGTCTATCTTTCTCATTCATAATGTCTATGATGTATAATGGGAATGTACTATAACGTTTTAATGCTATAACCCTTTCTCTAACGCACCGGTCAGTTTGACCGCATGCATCTTTCACTTCATTTTTTTTTAAAAATTAATGTTAATATTGACTTGAATTTTACCCATATAAAAACAGAGAAAATAAATCATATATTTTATGCCTGTAGTTTCAAAGTCTTTTGCGTAGTCCTGTTTTTACTAGCTACCTTTTAAATATGACGCAACATTTTATCGCAATGCCATTTTTCTCCCTCGATATTATTTTTGTTTAATTTTCCGAACGAATGCAGTATTTCTTTTTTTTTTGAAAAGCACATATCCCCTACTCGCAGTATTTCTATTGCCTGCAATGTTATAAGAAAATAACAGTTTCTTGCACATGTATGTAAAAATAGAGGAAATTTCCTTTTTGATAAGCTCTTGTGTTATAATTTTTGGTAGTTTTTATTTTACGATAAATTGAAATTGGGACTTCCTCTGCGGTTTGCTTTAAAACTAGTCACTGAAACCGATCGGCACACGTCGCACAGTAAAGCAGTAAAATCTTCGTACATTGGTCTCTATTCGTAAATATGGATTTTGATCCCCCCCCCCCCCCAAAAAAAAAAAACAAAACAAAAAAAACAAAAAAAAAAAACAAAAACAAAAACCAAAAAAACAAAACAAAAAAAACAAAACAAAAAAAAAACACACCAAAAAACCAAAAAAAACCCACCAAAACATACACATATGCATAAAAGAAATATATAGCTCGGTATTATCTGTTTAAAAAATAATACCTGTAATGATATTACAGCACTGCGAACTACTCTGAGATAGCGAATGTTTTTCACTGACTGTCAAGTGGTCTCGGTGGCCGAGTGGTTAGAGCATTGTGCTCAAAATCACAACGCTCCTCACCTCTAGTCAGCGCGGGTTCGATTCTCGCTCGCGCCGATATGTGAGAAAGTTTATTAGTTTACTTTCGGAAGGTCGGTGGTCTCTTCCCGGGTACATTGTATCTGGGTTCTCTTCTCCACCAATAAACAAAAAGAAAAACGAAAAAAAAAAAACAAAAAAAAAAAAACTGGACGCCACCAGATAACTAAAGAATTGTTGAGTGTGGCGGAAAACAATAAACAATCAATCAATCATTGACTATCGTCCAATTAGAACATCGTAAGTGGAATCTAGACATGAGAGAGAGAGAGAAAGAGAGAGAGAGAGCATTAAAGACGGGTATCATTATTATTTAAGTGCAACGAGAAGAAAAATTGGAAAACTCTTCTAAAGTCAAATAATCTTGACAGGCAAGCATAAGGAAAATACCTAACCGAAGTGTTTTGCTCGATCGTTAAAATCCCAATTATTTGGGTTGTTCTTGTGTTCTGCTATGCATGCTTCAACAAACAATTTCCCCCGGACTTCATTTTCTTAAATCATGCGGTGTGTGTGTGTGTGTGTGTGTGTGTGTGTGTGTGTGTGAAATATTTTACTATTAATCCTCATACTTCGCTAAATAGCTATATATGGTCTAGTATCCATTTCTCCTTTTAATAAAATATGTGAAAAATCGCACATTTAGAACTGCTTGTAAAAATACTAATATTACGTCTGTTGTCAAAGTAAAGTCATATTTCATGTAAACACCAGAATTCACAGGCTTGCGCTACTCATTACTTTTGATTTGCTTAAGTTGCTTAACATTCTTTAAGTATACAGAATGTAGCTTTATGCACATAGCAAAATGACTTACTTATCCGATGAAAGAAAAATTTCGTCACGCAAATTTAAAAATCACTAGAGGTGAAATTTTGCACACAAAAATCTCACAGTTGCTCCTTTTGGACCTGGAAAACCAGGAGATCCCGATATACCAGATGGGCCTCTGGGTCCAGGAAATCCAGGCACACCTGCAGGTCCCGGGTCACCCTGTTAAAAGTAAAGCATATTTCTGTAATCAAAACTTGCATAATTACAAACTATTGATATTTGTGTTTCATAAATTGAAAGAGTAATTTTTTATTGCTGAAAAAGAATCGATATAGATTTTACACGGTAATGTGATTTTTTTGTTGATTTTTCAAAATGTGTGACGACATCAATCACAACTGTATATAGTAATTAACTTTAAGGAAAGATGGATTTATTTTCCAGACCGTCATACTTTTAAAATCTGGCTTGTTTGCAAGTTGAAAAGTAAGAAATAAACGATAAAAAATGTTTTAACACAGTAACAATTCGGTATTGTAAATTACAAATGATTGTAAATTTCGCTTATGGTATATCTGGCTGATATTTAGATCCCATTTCTAGTATTTCTACATGTTTATATCAAATTGCTTTGAGAAGTAAATATTAAAGTTAATGATTTTATCGGACTTTTGTCTTATTCACAGAGTATGAAATGAATAAATCTTCTTATAAATAATCATCATGAAGTCCAGTTTATTTTAAATTCGAACTTTTTCACAAGTCCGGCTTATTTTCAAAACCAGCTTAATTTCAAGATGTTCAGGTAGTGACAAGTTTGTCTCTCTCTCTCTCTCTCTCTCTCTCTCTCTCTCTCTCTCTCTCTCTCTCTCTGTGTGTGTGTGAAACGACAACAGAATGAAAAGTCGGCAGAACAACTATTTATATTTTGTGTTTTCTTTCTACGCAATGATTTTTTAATGAGGTTGGCACATCTGCATAATAAAAGTGATTTAATAACAAGAGTCCTATTCTTATCCATCGCGAAAAGAAAATTCTCGAGGGATTTATTATATAATGTTTGAATCTCTTGGTCCCTATTTTAAGGAGGCAACCACTTTTTATCAATATAGGTTGAAGAACTTTCATTCTGCACAGCTTTTGATAATGTTTACAGATATGAAATGGAAAACGATGTCATTTAATTCAGGTAATACTTTTGCGAAGATTTTCTTTTTTTCTTTTTCTTTTTTTTGCGCCATAACGCTTTGTGCTCTGATATTCTGTATAGCTTCAACATATCATGTATCTATTTTAAAAATTTTACATTTCTATTTTGTATACCTGAGAAATATTCTCAGCAAAATCGAGTCGTAAATATTTAATTCATCGGCGATACGTCAGAACCGGAAGTGACGTCATAAAAGTATCTCGTACATAAATAGCTGGATAATTGAATAATTTGGTATATTCCGATCTCTCCGCAGAGACTTTACTGCTGCATTTCTGTTGCTAGGAAATATAAGAACGTCAAATAATAATTTATCATTAAGGAAAATTCGATTCGAAAGATTTCAAGAAATCGCATACGTAAGCTTAAGATAAGAAACAAAATAAAATAATTGCAAGCTCTTGAATTAGAAATATATCACTGCAAAAATCCTACACAATAGGAATTATATTTAGAAAGTTACACAAATAATAAAAATAAACAGCGATGAATTGATTCAATAATGGAAAAATATGTGTACGTTATTAAAGATTATCAATGTTTTCTCAAATATTACAAATTAACCCAACGCATGGTCGGCTATAAACCTAACCAGAATTACAAAGAAGGTGGAAAGACTACCGGGACTACATACAAATGATACAATGTAGTGCACTGTAGTTTTCCTTGGAGGGGAAAAGATGGCTAAGGGGTAAAGGCTACTATACCAAACTGGTTCTATGCAAGACAACTGTTACATAAACTAGATCATATGCCACTTAGAAGAATCGGAAATAATTTAGTACATGGAGTCATCTGACAGGATCTGGTCAATTCAAGGTGATCCTGTGATTTAGCCGTTAATATCGGTGCTGAAGTTTAATATACGCACCTTTTAAACGGAATAACGACGTCAAATATATCATGACACATTTAACCTTGCTATACTAACTGACAATGGTTCAAGTTGCGCGCATGATGTCCATACTACGAATTGCACCACTCAGAATTAGTAAGCGGATCAACCTGATGAGATCTGGTGTCCAAAATAAGGATATCATAGGCACTATTTCTGGGATGCAAGGGTGCCGACCTCAACTATGACATATATATCAAGATGTGTAGGTTAAAAATACATTTAAGGGACGAACAGACGATATCTATGAGATCGCAAATCAAATGAGTGAAGAAAAATAAAACGTTGTAAATAAGCGGGCAAAATCGACAGAACGCCAAGCAAAGGCCAACAAAATAAAGTTTCTAATTTTCAGGTTGCATATGAAATCTCTTTGTCTAAATTTGCTTGTCTTTTTCTGTTTTGATATTATGATAATTTGTGGCGAAGAGACACAAATTGTATTTGTTATCTTTTCTTTTTGTCATCCTTTTGTCTGGAAATAACGAAAAGACAACATTGTACAGACAAGCCACAATAATTTAAACACAATAAATACTTCTATTATCTTATATATAGTGTCCTGATAAATATAGAACTTACAGCGGATCCCTTTTCTCCAGTTGATCCAGGTATTCCATCCATTCCAGGGGCACCTTCATCACCCTGCACACCAGGCATTCCACTCTCTCCTCTTTGTCCTTGAAGTCCTGCTGAACCTTTTGGACCTGGTGCTCCGGCCTCTCCCTAATGGTGAGAATAATGACATCACAATAAATTGACATGCTAAGTTTGACATCCGTGGACCAGGCACAGAGTCAGACGGATGAATCCCCTAGTTTCTAGTTTTCCTATTTGACAATTTTCGTTAGATTTATTTGCTTTATCAATTACATCTCAGTGCATATTAGCATATATTCCATACCGAAAATACAGGACAAAATATCCCCAAACCAACCTTAAACTATGTATTACCCTTGATCTTTGACCCTCAAATTCATGGTCCAAGATCTAAGAACCAGTTGCCAAAAATCACAACTGGCAACCTTTCAAAGTATAGAAGATACCTAAGTTCAAACAAGACATGTAATGTATAAAAACTAAAGATAACATACAGCGATCGATGAAAAGGCGAAGATAACGAAGAGTGATCAATCTCATTAATCCTATATGGAGTTGGGCAAACAGGGAGGTACACAAGAGGTGAGATGAGGTGCCTAGGAAGGGTAAGCATCCCCTGCTGGGCGTATCGAAAGGGACCTATCTGATGTTGAAAAAGTCCTCAATTCCCATTTGGGGTAAAAATCATTGTAATTGAAAATGTCCTAAAACACCAAATTATTTTGACCTTAGTCGTAGTGTCTAATTAAAGTGGTCCGATGTCTCTACGACTAACAAATTGTTATAAGCTTACACAAAAAACCCGCAGATTTTCAGGAGCGGTAACTGCTGCAAAGGGTCTTTAGATCCATGCTGAATCTTTTCTATATGCATCCATTATTGAAAGTTTCATATCTCTATAATTTATGTTTTAGAAGGCGTAGTGGTATTGGGGATATTTACAAAAATCGAAGGGTATACGCTCAGAGCCGTAATGTGATCTACTATATCTTTTAGAGAAACTGAATGCATAAAGTGTATGCATCAAATAGTTTAGCAGTACCTTATGTAGCAAAAGGGGTACACAATGTGCCCAATGTGACATTCACAGATCCTGATCTTTGATTTTGACCCCACTTTAAAGGTCAATGATGTCATCCATGTCATTTCCGAAGAGGGAACATAAGTGATCAATCTCATAATTCCTATAAAAAAGTAGTGCAAACACGAACCCCTGGATACACCTATATCTTTACGACTTATTGTTTTCAAATTTTATGCTTTTACATATAAATTGTAAAATTTGAAATTAATAGTTCTTTAGGGGGGCATCTAATCTTCATGATGAAAACGTTCATGAAGCACCAGTGATGAGTTCATTTTTCTTGTAACGTCCGGGAACTCTATTAGGGGTCAGAGTCCAAGTACCAGATGTGACATCTCCAGAAATGAAATATATGGTCTAGATGTTTCTAAACTTTCCCTACTTTTTGTTGATTATTTTTATATTTATCAGTTATCTAATTAAAAACGAATGCAGCAAACAAACAAAGATATAAACATCGGGAAGCATTTAATATATGACAGTCAAGTGATGTTAGCAAGCAACGGATGTTTGCTTATTAAGGTAGAGTAAAGATATGAATAAAAACATGTAACAAAGCAGTGTTTAGAATCTGTAGCAAAATGAAAGATTTCAATGTTGACGCCCAACTTAGTGTGTTTAATACTTATGTTAAAACCGTGTTAAACAATGGTGCAGAAATATTGGGTTTTGATAAAGGTCAAGAAGTTGAAAAGGTTTGTTGTAAAGAAAAACACGTGCCATAATGCAGTTCATTGTAAATGATTGGTTGATTTTATATTGTTTAACCTCCCTCTTGAGAAGTTTGCATTCATTTGGAGACGCCACCATTGCCAGTGAAGGGTTGCAAAATTTAGACCTATACACCGCCCTTACGGCCTTTGAGCAGGAAGGGATCTTTATCATGCCACACCTGTTGTGACACGGGACCTCGGTTTTCATGGTCTCATCCGATGGATCGAAAACGGAATGGAACGCTTTGGAGGTGCATTAGCACGCTTCAAGATCTGTACAAATGTTCCACACCTCCGTAAAGACAAAACCGATGAATCTGAATATCGATGGTTCCTCTTCCTAATCAAAGATCTATAAAAATCTCCTCTGTAATGTCAGTTATTATGTGGCATAGAAAGTGTTATTATCTTACTAAAAAATTCGAAGTATCATTACTCCGTTACGACAAAGCTGAAAAATCTGAAAATAGAAAGGATCTCTGCCTAATCCAAGCATCACGTATACAATTTATGAAAATATTCCCATGGAATCCTAGGTTGTCGTGTGCTATGGAAAGTGCTGACGGTGGAAAGGACAGACAGTTGTTACTATTGGGCACCAGCCATATGGTGGAACTCTAATTATTAATAGGTACCTTTGGACCTGGAATACCAGGGACACCAGGTGCACCTGCTTGACCCATTACCCCAGGGGCTCCAACGGGACCTGGGAGTCCATCTACTCCATTCATTCCCTAAAATAGATCAGTAAAGAACAGTTACTACATGTAAAAAAGCTGTATTCTATACAAGAGACGAATCTTTAAATAAAGAAGTTGCTTATTGCTTAATGGGAAAGAAAGAAAATAATTCTACATGCTTCATGCAGGATAATAATAAGATAATACTAATAATGTAGGTAGCAGATACAAATAAGGACCTCTTAATTTGTAATAATGACCCAACCCGAGATCGATTCTCAGGATCGGCAGCGGTTATATGTGAGAGGGTATTGTGTGTGCGGGCATATTGGTTTTCTCCGGGTAATCCGGTGTCCTCTCACATTAATGACCCTTAACGCCAAAAATCCCAGCCGAAGTATTAAAATGAGTTGTAGAAGATCTACAACTTAATCGTCGTAAAATGAATAAAGATATAAATATCATGTATTATTATTATTAATGAATGCATGTAGTTGATGAATTGCAGATCGAACTTCATGAAAATTCGGACATTCTACTTGCAATGTGATGTCTAATTAATTGTCGACACCAGTTTATTTCAGAAATAACACTGTCTTTTTTCTTTTTTTTTCTTTTTTTTATACATGTAATTTAACTTTAATCTCTGCCCTGAGGAAGAGGAAGGGTCTGACTGTCCCGAAAAATTGATAATTTTTCATTGTTCGTGTAGTTGAGTCATTTTAGTGCTCTCTATGTCTCTATCTTTCTGTCTATTTATTTGAGTAATTAACAACCTATATTACGATTGAATTTTTATGTACAGTAATAATGGATGTTTTGCATTCCGACAATAAATTCTAGTCCCTAAAAATTGCTTTATCGTTTTCGTTAACTGATACAGTGCATTCTGGATCTTCTATTTTCTGTACATCGTACACGATATAGTAGACTTAGAAAAACAAACTTTTAAATCTGATAGCGCATAATCATTTTCACTAAAATGGTTATCAAATCACTACTTACAGGGGCGCCTCTATCGCCATCACGACCGCGTTCACCAGGTACTCCTCTCTGCCCTTGGAGACCAGGAGGTCCAGGTGGACCCGAAGGCCCCATAGATCCCTATAATATACGAAAATGTGCACTAGATTTAACTCAAATATACGACAAATTAAAAATAATAAATTCCATCACCGAACAAAGATGCAAACGTCATAGGAAACGCTATTTGTAACAAATTATATATATATATATATATATATATATATAATAAATTGAACTCCTAAACTTTAGAAATGTTCATCTCCTATAAGAAGATTTTCAGAGCATAATGTCGTAAATAAAAAACCTGATTCAGTCTTAATCTGCTACATACTCCAATGTAAAGAGTCAAAATTTACCCAAAGACATCAATGACATGAAATTATGAATAATTAGTTTCGAGGTGTTATTAGAAAAGTAACTTTTATTGATACAGTAAAATTGGAAATATGATTTGAAATAACCCTACCGAGGTCAATAATTACTTCTAAATCAAGACAATACAATCAACGTACAGAGATCATAGGGTAACCAAATGATTTACAATGTAAAAATAATTTAACAAAGAGGTGTGACTACCCCCAACCAACCGCTGCTGACATCAGACTGACGTTTGTACTGCAGCCTTATTCAGGACACGGTCAGTACAAGTGACAGCCCTTAAACTGCCACACACACTGTAGAGCCTTATTCAGGCAGACATTGTGAGTAACAGCTTGGTAGTCAGTCAAGTTCAGTACAGACGAATTATATGTGGCTAGCCTCTATCTGGTCGACCTCAACAGCTCGTAAAATAGTCTTGATGGTTACCAAAAAGCTGCCGTCAAGTTTGATGCTTGCGTCAAGAAGTTTTATGGAAAACGTGCAGATCCGAATGATCAGAGTCGTTATAAAGGCTCCAGATGATAAGGCCAGCGGCAGCCCAGTAAATACTTCGATCACAGGAGTAGGCTGACAAAGACACCTTGTTACCGAGATTGAAGTCTTAGTGTATGATGTATGTGATCTTAATGACACTGCAATTTTAAAATAAATTCTATCATGTATTGTGAAGTCATTTCTTCAATATTTTAAATGCATCCTCTTGACCTCTTTGTCTGTTTACAAATATTATTAACATTTTCGGATATCAGATTAAGGGACAAACATGTACGATTCCACGACATCGGGTAAGCTTAAACAATATATGGAATAACGCCCAATAGCAGAGGTACCCTATACTAAGTACATGTATGGCAGTCGTTTTCAGATTTAGTTTTAAAGAGTGCATAGTAGAGGGTATATGCATCTGGTTATGACGTCAAATAGAACCCACTATGCGGAAACGATAAGTGAAACACGTTCGCTTTTTCACTCGAAAAAGGACTCCAGTTCCTTCATATCACAGGAAGAACTATTTCTTTTGTCATTCTGCATTAGAAAACGCATTTCTGCTTGAAAATATTACTATAAAAATCGTTTCGTATGACCTTAAAAACAACAAAAATACTAAAAGAATTCATCTAGCATTGAGTCTGGCTTGCCTTCTCTCCGGGTAGACCCTGCTCTCCTGTTGGTCCTGGAATTCCGTTTAAACCCTGCAAAACATCAGAATAACTAGGATTTATGCTACCTGGAGTAACTGACCTATGATACTTTCCCGCTTCCTTTTCATTTTACGATGATGAAATTACACGTAAGCTTGTTTTGACATTTTTACAAGAAGGATTATATAGCTGATCATGTCACATATCTTATTAAAACATATTTCAAGATCATCTTAAATGCTTCCTAGTATATGTAATCAATTTCTGTTCAAAGCATCTCTGTTCGAAGCTGAACTCCTTGAGGGGCTGACTTCAATTATATGGAGATGTTATCATGATTCCCTAGGTGTTCTTTGAGATTCTAGGGGAATATAAAATAAAAAAATCCTTTATCAAAATAAAACCCAGTGACTGATTCGCCTGACTTTTTCAAAAAACCTCAGCTATGTTGAATTTTTGTTGGAAATTAAGAATGTGTAAAAAAAAAAAAAAAAAAAAAAAAAAAAAAAAAAGAATCATGTGAAATGAAATTAATGAAAGCTATCTTAGAAATTTTCATAAATTTCATAGATGTATCTTTTACTTACCCTATGACCTTTTGCACCTGGAATCCCTGGCATTCCCGGGACCCCAGCAGGACCCTGTAATTTACAAACTATAGGTCAATGTCCATATTTTGCTTACCAAAGTTTCGTGATTACATCCTAATACATGTGTATTGATACTGCAAGTTCATATTTTAAGTACATATACATATGTATATAAAGTCTAATGAAGGATCAACATATACAATTAAATTCTTTAATACCCACTACACCATCAAAATCAGGTAATATAATTATTTGTCTATATTGCTGCTGCGGCTTCTTCAATAAGAATTCTCTAAGTAAAGTAATACCTCACATTTTTCATACAAGTTTTCAGATATTACACACTGTACATATCAATATTGTATTCCAATTACGACAAAGTGGCTAGGGATATGACCTTAAAGAGTCTTTTTTAAAATTGCTTTTAGCTCACCTAGTCCGTATCATATAATGTAATATCACCAACATAAAAAAAATTAACCACATCAAATAATGTAATATCACCAATATATAAAGAAACAACAGTTCCGCAAGGGGGGGCATATCCCCTTGCAATGATTATCTACAAGATTGAAGTTCCGTAACAACCTTGACCTTTGGACCCAAAATCAATAGGATATGTCGTCTCTTGATAACGATACTACTAGTGAAGTACAAATCAACCGAACAAAACATATGGTCTGTAGAGTGTCTACATTTTCAATGATTTTCCTTGTGACTCCAAAATCAATCGACTTATTTCTCTTTGATAACAAAGCTACATGTGAAGTATAAAATCTATCACACACACACACACACACACACACACACACACACACACACACACACACACACAAGTCCTCTTACAATGAATTTTGAGGGGATAACATTTCATCAGCTGCAACATATAAAAAAAAACCACACGATGTGATGACCCTGCACCGTGTTTATAAGAAAACTATGGCTTTTCATATGTAAAAGCCATCTCCCTTCCCCGCGTATTAAAGAATTGCATCATGGTGGTCTATACAGTCCATATTTAGAAATTATTATATATTTATACCCACAATTTCTAAAAAAAAAAAAACCAAGCACGTTCGGGTACATAGTTGTCACCCTGGTACGTCCGTCTATCACATTTTGTTCTTCAAGTTCCTCTTTTATTTTAAGCAATAACCAATTAATCTTTTGGAATATGATGGGTGGTGTCCTGTAGATGTGCAGTAAGGTTTCAAAATATCAATTTTACACTAATGGAAAAATGGGGTCATAAACCCACGTTTTTAAAACCAAAATCCCCTCATAAATTTAACGGAATGCAATGCTAGATCACCTTTTTGAAGATGGTTGGTGTTGTCTTGTAGATGTGCAATACGTTTTTGGAATTTTCATTTTCACCTCGGGGGCCAAATAAAGTTGGAAACAAAATCCTGGTTCGCTGAACTCAAAACCGATTAAAAAAAAAAAAAAAAAAAAAGAACAAAAAAAACAGTTTCCCTGAACTCGCCTTACAATTTACGCAGTAGCCAAATTAACTTTTGGAAGATGATTGGTGATGTCCTGTATATGTGCAAGAAGTTTTCAGAATTTTTACTTTCATCCTCAGGGCCAATGGGGTTGGAAAACGACGTTTTCCATGTTAGTTTCCAGAATTCTTACATTTTCTGCACTAGCCAAATGATCTTTCTAGGAGACAATCGGTGGTGTCCTTAAAATTGAGGGGCAAATGAGATGGGAAATGATGAACAGAAACCTAGTAAATTGTTTTGTGTGCAACAAGAATATATTTGCTTTAAGGGTTGGAATTTCAGCAACTTTAAAGACATTAGAACAATAAAGAATAATGGGGGTTGGGATGACCCTGGAACACTTACCCATCAAAATCCCTAATTATTTCATCTTGATATGGACAGCAGGAATATATATGATTTTGGGGTCAGACCCCAATTGTTTTAAATACTTTTCAACAATTATAGAATGGGATGACCCCAGAGCACTTGCCCAACAGAACTCAGTGCATCTTGGCATATGTTGCAAGAATATATATATATATATATATATATATATATATATGGTATGTTATATAGAAATGGCAAACACTTGCGTGCGGGTATTATTGTCTTAAGATAGCATCTAGTTTTACATTTGTTTTCTATAGAATTTATAGAGAGTACCTGGGTACTTACTAAGCCTAAATTAAAGTCAATGACTACCTTCAATCGGAACTCCTCGAATGTCAGGTGCACTCGACTAAGAGTGGCCGAGACATTCGATGTCCGATTGGGACTACTTTACCTCGATTATTACGCTACTATGTTTACATAACTTGATGGTTGACCTGTCCACAATTTAAACCTTAATCAGACGAAAGGTGAGGGTCGATGCTTTAGTCCAGATCGTTAGAAAATGACTTAACCATAGATAAACGCATAGTATTTGTCGATGAATTGTGTTACCTTTCTGCCGGGTAATCCAAGAGGTCCGACTTCTCCATTTTTGCCTGGATCGCCCTGTTAAGTTCAAAATTCAAAGCATATACAACAACTAGATTTCAAAGATCATGTTTGTATATTGACCTGTCCGATTTTTAAAATAAAGTGGAATACGTTTTCTTTTTTAAAAGAAATCAATAATGACAAAAAGAAAACCTTTGTTTTTTTTAAGTCACCTTTATCATGTTTATTTAGCCTACGACACATTTTCACGCTTCCTGCAATGCAATCAATAGCTACAGCACTAATTAGCACTTCTCCGTACTTTTCACAGCACTTATCAGTAAATATCAGAACGTCCACAGCACAAACCACAGTGAATATCAGCTATTATCAAAACTCATCAACACCGAAAGTACGATAACGGTTATTATCAGCAAAAATGATACTCCAGTATATTTTTTGTCCAGTAGTGGTACGAACCAAAATGTATACCCAGAATAGCTTACATGAGACTTCTAGAGTTACATGATCGGTGCGATCTAATTGTCTTCCTATTTTCAATATTGTACCTGTATGCCTTTTACTCCTGGGTTCCCAGTTGGTCCTCGACTTCCTGGTTGGCCCTGAATAAAAAACGAAAGTCGTAAAACTTTTATGTTAAATGGCCTTTCTCATAAGACAGTTGTATAATTCAAATGCTTCGAAATGTGTCTGTATTAAAATGAAATGAATGCAATGCTATGTATAATGTATGGGCTGAGACGACCCAGGCTTAGCTCGGTTTCGATTCAGAACAGAGCGAGAAAATATTGGCAGTCTTTTTAGATTTGTTCTGTTCATGTGCAGCTGAAGTTTTGAATTATTGAATAAATCTATAATTAATCTAATATGTATGATATTGTTTCCATTTACATGTCAAAATTCAACAAATCTACCACTCGGGGGTCTTTTAAACCCCTTCCTTTATTTATTTACTTCTCTATCATAGTAACTTTCGAAACAATTAAACAAAGTCATTAACTACGATTTTGATTTCTGTCCAATACTGAAAGAAACGTTAAAATATATATATTATACATGACATGTATATTATACATATAAGCCCTTTAAAGATACTGCAATGATTTTGTAATCTTGTTGGTATCTGAGAGGTGATAATACATTCCATCACATTAGTGGTTGAAATCCACATGTTCTGCACATCACTCGGATGCCATAATTGTTGTTGCTGTATGTAAATCATAAACTAAACCGAACCAAAATTCGGAATTTGTAATAGATGCATTGATTCAAATGGTAAGAATCGCGATGAACTGAAAATTTCGGTGGGTGCATCGCACTACTCTAGAAATGTGTCGTGTTTAACCTTAGAGGGCATGAACACAATTGGAGTTGAAAATTTTCCAATTTTATTTTTCCATTTTTTAATGTTTACAATGTAAAACATAAACGGTACCAATTTTGATGCACCAAATGTGCAAATAATGTCTCTTTAGTGATGCTCAAGTCAAATATGTTGGAAATCCGAAATAAGAACAAACTCTAAAGAATAAAAAACACCAAATATTGGAGCCAAATCCGGCTAAGGATCAGAGCTATGCATGAGGGAGTTAATCCTTAATTTTGAAATAGATTTCAATGTTAAACTAACTTATTTGTAATGGTCAGCGAAAATTCGAAAATCAGTTGTCGAGATATCGATACAGAGATCACAACTCTTGTTATGTAAATAAGGTTCATGTCATGCTTTTTCTTTACTTAGGTTTAAAATACTAATAAAAGTTTCGTTTAAAGCAGACTTTTCAATTTAAAAGTTAATTCTGAACACAATTCAACATATTCTAGTGTTTGTCACGTCTCTTTTTGTTTTAAACATAATTTCTATTAAGCAATATATATGTAAATAGGAACATGGCAAGAATATGTTTACATAACCGAGAAATTTCTCATGTAACTCAACAAGTGACATTCAATTTTTTGCTCAAATCGTGTTCATGTCCTTTTAATGAAATGTGATCAGTCTTGAAAAATATAGATTTTTATAGAAAATTTGGACATCATAGGTGTCTAAATAACATAAATGAACTTTGTAAAGGAACTAATGTTATAATTAGCGTCTTGGTTGCCTGTTATCCATAACCAAATGATATTCTCAACAGTTCAAATTGTCTGTTCGCATCGATTTTTGGTAATCGTGATATCTCTAGAAAACTATGACATGTCAAGTCACTAATTCACATTAGAACAGTGGAAATCTCACAAAGGTATCGCCTTATAAAGTCCAATGTGAATAAAATATTATTCAGAGTTTTCCTTATCTCAAAAAAAAAAAAATTACATAAAATATAATTTAAAAAAATTAATAAAGAAACAGAGAAAGAAATGTAATTATCCAATCAAAACAATACCCCATTATCACGTCTATTTATCATGAAATCATAAGAAAACATATAAGAATATGACCACAGCACAAATTTCCTACATCGTTACTTTATTGTAGGCCCTCATTTGTATCGTGCGATCCCTATAATTTGTAAATTATAGACTGGTGTTCAAGAAAACGATTACTAAACACTTAAATTTACTGGACTGTAAGAACTATGTAATGAAATGCGTTATATGAGGTATATGTTCTACTTACAGGAGGGCCAGGATCTCCAGATTCTCCTCTTGGTCCTTGTAAACCCTGCTGACCCTAACATAAATAGGAAAAATATGAAACCATCATTCATCATTTCAAAGCAGTTACATTTTCCATCAGAAATTAAACTAAACGGAAATTAAACTAAACGGTTGGGAATTATAAAATCAGATAAAAGATTTAAGAAAATGGGTGAAATACCTAGGATATTAATTTTGACAAACTTCATGTGGTTTTTGTCAGATGTAAATTATAGTTTACGAAGTATAAAGTACAGTTCATGGATTTTTTCTTCAAAATTTGTAACCTATAACATGAAAGTTTATCAGATAAAATGTGTATTTATATTTTCAAATGCATTGTGCTACAACGTATAACATAAGTGGTGTAAATCAAATGTGGATTCTAAAAAATTCTGAAGAACTTTTAGTAAAACTCTTCCAAGTCAACAGCATCAAAACGTACTGCTTTTCAACACTATACACGATCATTCCTCGCGAAAAAGTAAAAAGAAAACATGACTTTTGGATATCATGAACAGTTGCTTCTTCAACAGAAATGGTTGATTGTATATTGTTTAACGTTCACTACACAATTTTTCATTCATATGGAGACGTCACCATTGTCGGTGAAAGGCATTAACATAGGCCTTTACAGGGGGATCTTTATCGTGCCATACCTGCTGTGATACGGGGCTTCGGCTTTTAGTGGTCTCATACGAAAATCTATCCACCTCGTTAGATATTTATGCAAGTCACTATAATCCCAAGAAGGTACAAGTTCACAAAGGTCAGAGTCATAATGTGATACATTAAAGTTAGTTGAGATGTGATTACATATGATTGATTGATATATTATATAATGTTTAACGTTCCGCTCGAGAATTTTCACTTATATGGAGACGTCACCATTACCGGTGAAGGGCTGCAAAATTTAGGCCTATGCTCGGTGCTTATGGTCTTTGAGCAGGGAGGAATCTTTATCGTGCCACATCTGCTGTGACACAGGACCTCGGTTTTTGCGGTCTCATCCAAAGGACCGCCCCATTAGTCGCCTCTTACTACAAGCAAGGGGTTCTGAGGATCTATTCTAACCCGGATCCCCACGGGACTACATATGCATATCATATCTTAAGATTATCGTTTACACTTAACATGGTATGAAAAATGCCATTTTCCCCAAATAACCTTGGACTTTTGAAGTTGATTAAAATTTTAAGGTCAAAGATCCCATTCCAGTCAGTACATGTTTTTACGATTAATACTTTTGAAGTTATACTTGTTTCCCTAAAAATCGTAAACTTTCTGAGGAATTAACCCCTTTTAGGGATCATAGGGTCCCCACAGCGAAGACTCTTGTCCTCTCAGCTTAATACCAAAACAGTCCAGTGAAGGTCTCATGGCCCTACCATTTACAATTTTGATACTGTGTTCATAAGAGTGGTTTTACGCAAGTCAATGCAATTCTTAGAAAGGCCAAGTTCAGAGTCATAACTTGACACGCTGAAATTAGTTGAAATGTGATGACATTTGCATATTATATCTTCATTAGCGGATGTTTCGTGTCACTATGATTTTGAGTTTAGTATAATTATTACATGTAATTGAAAGTCAATGAAATAATTGCAATCATTTACAAAGTCCATTCTAAGGCATATCGTGTCTTTTAGGTACCCTTATACCCAAATTTAATGTAGAAATGTTGAATTTCATTATCTATAAATGACGACATTTGGTCTTTACTTCATTTCCAAGGTCCAAATGCTTATTCTAGTTGACCCCATATTTTCACGACTAATGGTTTTAAAGATTCAAACTTTATGCAAAATATTACAAACTTTCAGGGACATTAACTCCCTTTCCCACAAGTAAAATCATGACTTAAGTAAAGGTTTTGTTTTCCTACCATTTACGCAAGTCACATTAAGTTTACAGAAGGTTCAACGTTCATAATGTGACGCAGTGAAATCGACTGCTTATGAACATGTCTTAAGGGTAAAGTATAATAATTGCGAAGTTTTCTTACTTTGTTTTCCCGCAAGGTCCCACAATTCTGTTAGGGGTCAAAATTCAAGTACCCAGGGTAAGATCTAATCATATTTGAAGAAGTCAAATGAAATGTTGTTATCATTATTATTATTAATCTGCGTTTATATAGCGCTTTATCTAATTAAGACAGTTACCCTAAAGCGCTTTACATGCAGGGCAATAAAACAAAGAACAACAAATGTATAAAAAAGGGCATAACTTAATGCTAAATTGACTTTAAAATAGAAACGAATAGTAGGTAAAACTATATAAGTGTTGTATAAGTTGTTTTTTAAATTAAAACAGCTGTTTACAAAAATACTGGATTAAAGATTATATTTTAGTTTAAAAAGATACGTTTTAAGTTTAGTTTCAAAAACTATCGACTATTGACTATTTGTATAATATTTGCGATGCTAGTATATCGATTCCCTTTAAAAGCCACAAATTACAGAATAATAATAACAAAGAGAACAATGTTAAAGGTGAAAATAGCTAATAATGCTGTGTTTTCAGTGTACTATGCCGCAGTAGGAATCTGTGTTTTTTATTTACTGTATTATGACGACTAAATATCTTTTATTTTTAGAATGCTAATGATCCTTAGCGACCACCTGGGTATCATACAACGAAAGTGTACAAAGTGGATGATGCTGTGAGAAAATCTTTTTCGAACTTTTTTTTTTAGTTTAGATGCTTTGATATTTCTACCAAACAAACATATGCCTTTGACAAATAACTTTTTATTATCAATAAACTTTGGCCTTTGGTTCAAGTTGAAAACAATCTGTTAATAAACAACTTTATGTCAAAGAAGCTCAATTGTATAGTTATAGCTATGAACGGATATGTAAAGTAGCTTATCAATAACCTTCGCCTTGGCCAATTCACCACAATCCATGGTATTATCAGTCTCTGTGACGTTTGAACTCTAGAGATTTTTTTTGCTTTCCAAAGTAATGACTCAAATTTCTTGTTATCAAACTACCCTTATTGTGACCCCACCACGTGCGACTTCTGGTGAAATATCGAGCACTAAAATAAGCGATTTTTCTTCAGAAAAATTGTTACGAGCGAACTAGCCCTTTTCTAGTAATAACCTTCAATAAATGAATTTGTTTTCATTTTCTAATTCATCTTTTTGTATGGTCAAGAATAGGAATACTTTTCAGTCGCGGATCCAGCTTTTTTCATTAGGGGAGGTCGAAAAGGCCGGGGATCTGGGCAAAGCCTCCGAAATTTTTACGGTTTTACAGATTGTGGACTATGCGAAAATTGCGGTACGGTAATTTTCATATTATATAATGCCCTTGAATTTTGAAATCGACCCCATTTACGAATAAAGTCAGAGTTGATGAAGCAATATTAAACGCGATGCTAGGGTGAAAGATGACAATATTTTCTTTCATTTGGAAATTCCAGGGGGTCCAGACCCCCCCCCCCCCCAATCTAGATCCACGCTTGCTTTTAAAGAAAAATACTTGCACCATTTATGAGCTTAAAGTGTCTCTAAATTATAGAAATTTCTTTTTTTAACTAGCATTCTTGGAATTGGTCAGATAAGTTCGGTTCTGGATCCTTATACATTATTACACAGTCTTTGAGTAAGTCATGATCAGATGCCTTTCCATGACCCAGACGCAGAGTAGAATAGACAAACAGACAGCTAATAAGCAAATCGACAATACGTCAGAAATATTTCTATAAACCACTCAAACCTTGTTTCCAAGGGCTATACTTATGTATGGTCAGGATAAGAATACTTTGAAAGATTTAATATGTTTTCACAATCCCCGACTCAGACCATCATTCTTCACAATCTTGGTAGAGGTTACCATTTACAAGCTCGCTATTACTATGGATTCATTGTGGTTGTTTGATGGCCACCAGTCTTTATCAAATAATAATAGGGGGATCTCCGTGGCCGAGTGTTAGAGCACTGCGCTCAAGGCTTCTCACCTCTAGTCGGCGCGGTTTCGATTTTCGCTCGTGCCGATATATGTGAGAAAGTTTTGCCAGTTTACTTTCGGTGGTTAAAACGTTCGCTTCACAACCGGGAGGTCATGCTTTTGACCCCTGCTCGTGCCATGGCCGCGTCAAACCTAAGACGTTAATTTAGGTATGATTGCTCCTTCGCCAAACGCTCGGCATTTAGAAGTGAGAATCACGGGTCTTTCGGATATGACCTTAAAACAGAGGTCCCATGTCGCGGCAGGCATTGCACGTTAAAGAACCCTCACTGTTACGGCCCTGAGCGCTAAAGTTGTGGCACTTCACCTACAACTGGTGACGTCTCAATATAAGTGAAATATTCTCGACGGGACATAAAACAAACAAACAAACTTTAGGAAGGTCGGTGGTCTCCGGGTATATTGTATCTGGGTTCTCTCTTCCACCAATAAAAAACTGGACGCTACCAGATTGTAATAATTGTAATTCGAGGGGCGGGTAGAACTCTTCAGTGACAGGAGTTCATTATCTATTACCCATCACGGGGGGATCTGGATTAATTAGAATAGGTCCTCAGTACCTTCCTTGTAAGAGGAGACAAAACGGAGCGGTCCTTCGGATTTAATCACAAAACCGATCGCCCGTGTCACAGCAAGTATTACCCATCTCGTGGGGACCTGGATTAATTAGAACAGGTCCTCAGTACCTTGCTTGTAAGAGGAGACTAGACGGGGCAGTCCTTCGGATGAAACCGCAAAACCAAGGGCCTGTGTCTCGGCAAGCGTGGCACGATAAAGATCCCTCACTGCTCAAAGACCGTAAGTGCCGAACATAGTCCTAAATATCGCAGGCCTTCATAACATCTCAATGTGAGTGAAAAATTCTCGAGTCGGATGTTAAACAATATACAATCAACCAACCAGGTACCCATAAACACAGAAAAAACCCCGAAAAGCAACGAGACGAAAAGTAACTTAACGCAAAGAAAACGTTTTATTTGATTCCGTTTCGTTTCCTTCGTTTTCGTTTTGTTGCGTTTCATTTCGTTGTTTTTCGTTTGTTTTTGTTTTTTGGGGGGTGGGGGGTTCTTTTAATTTTTTCTTTCGTTTCTGTGTGTTTATAGGTGCCCCAACCAACACCAACCAATCTATAATCCAGAATTTTGCAAAGTATATTATACTAATACACCGTACTCTACTGTATCATTGCATTGAAGTAAACATTTCTGGGATAAACACGTATGTATATGCATGAATGAAAGAAATATCTTGAACGCAGTATTTACATGCAAGTGAAACGTTAGACACATTGAAAAAAAGACCCATCAAACATTAAAACTTACATGTGGTCCAGTTGGCCCCATTGGTCCACGTGGTCCATAAGGTCCCTATAAGTTATATGTAAATCATAATCAGTATAAACATACATGTACTTGTCAATTTCCCCATAAATTCCCCTTCTTTCATTTAAGATAATAAATATTGAATACTGAAATAAATAGATCTGTATCCGTGTATTTAGAACAATTTTCGGGATAATGCTGTTAAAAGCTTCATGTGAATAAATCTGCCTTTAAACAAATGTTCATATATTGCTTACTGTGTACCTATCATTATAATGCAGTCCTGAAGTCGCCCTTTATGTGTACTAGAAAGTCAATTGTGTGTAAACAACAGCTTTGCACAAGAGCAAGATGAGAATTCGTCGGTGATAATTTGTGAAAAACCAACAGAGAAAAACTTTATAAATCGTCTTTGGATACAGTTCAATGCAACAGCTGAAAATCACCTGACTTTCACTGGTAACATTATCCATATTTGAATCATGGTGATTAGAAATAGTCCAAGAGGGACAAACACTAAACGCATAAAACACATAAAACATATTGGGTGAAACGTAAATTCCGCTATAATAGTGGAATATCACTATTATGGTGAGATTACGCTAAATTTTCAGCCGTAGTTAGACTCGATTTTATCAAATTACATGCATATATACACGAACAGTAGACAATTTAATAGAATTCATAAAATGTAAGCATGCCAATTAATATTCATTTTTATAGCCACCATAAGTTGCACTTTAATCGGCTAGCATGTAATTTGAAAAAAACGGAAGCTATATGCGGCTGAAAATATAGGTAATCTCACTATTATAGCGGAATTTACGTCCCCCCCCCCCCCCCCCAACCTGTAAAATGAACCATCATAACAAGAATTAATTTTTATTTTTCTCTATTCAATTGCAAGACTGCACACTGTTAAATAGTTAAAAATGTAGTTCGTGGAATGTACATATTCATACGCGGACAGACGGTACTAAAACTGAATGTTACAAATGACAAGAAATGGATTTCAAAAGGAATTAAGTAGGAAACACACAGTAAAAGTATTACATGTGATTGTTGGTTTTTTTTTCCTGGTTCTTTTTTTTATTTATTTATTGTTTTGTGTATGTGTGGGGTTTTTTTTTGACACAAAAGCACTAAATAAAAAATAACTACGGCGGGGTAATGTTCAGTTATCGTGGTATGAATTTCCGTCCATGGTCTTACCCAGCACTTTTACGTTAAATCATATCACACCTTATGTCTTTCTTTTACATTTCATTTTAATAATAACGTCTTGCACTGAATGAATAAGCACGTGTTCCGAACTTTGTCTAACTAATTAACATTTATATGGTTGTATTAGTTAGTGCAAACTAAATCATCATCAGGTTCCAGTTTGACCTTTGACAATTACTGTCTAAAAAATATGCTCATCTATTGTTCCTTTCTTACAAAGTAAGTTATTGGCCTTGCATGAATTTTAAATGCCATCGGAAATAGTAGTTTGTGTGTGTACAGGGGAGCCAGTTTATACCTGTACAGCATTAGTGAAAACTGATACGTAACAAGGATAAAATTTATGTATTGCTACCAAAGTTAGGAAAGATAGATAGATAGAGAGAGAGAGAGAGAAGTGAGAGAGAGAGAGAGAGAGGGGGGAGTTAGAGAAAGAGAGAGAGGAGAGGGGGAAAGTTTGAGAGAGAGAGAGAGGAAAGTGTTTTATATATATATATATATATATATATATATATATATATATATATATATATATATATAAATTCATATGTAACATTTCTTGGCTCCTAATGTTTTACAAATATATACTAGTAACTATATTCAATCCACTTGGATAAACATACAGATTGACCATTAATTGAACATTGTTTCTTGACCTTTTAAGAGATTGAACACTATAACCTACAATCACTGAGGATGGCAGAAATTGAGGTTAACATCAACATGACATTTACAGTAAATAAATGCTTATATTATAAGAGCAACAGACAGACCACCTACAACCTCAACTACAGTTGGTTAGTGGATCTAATCGCATTTACTCTTATCTGTTTGTATCAGCTCGTATTTGATCATAAGTAATCCGCGCCAGGTCGTTAGCAACTTGACCGAACAAAGCATCACAGATTGTTGGGCATAGTGTTGCGCAACATAGCGTGGTGTTTATCGTGTAAAATATTGATGGCGATCATCACAATTTGGGAGCATGATTAGATGCGATATGTTGCGCTTCGTTATGATTAAATACGATCAGATACGATGATAACGATTGAAATTTTACCGTGTTGATCATAGAAAATGTTATGGCTGTGAATTTATTTTTATGATGAATGACTGCCACGACTGACACTAAAATTATGGTTTTTTTAAATTTAATTTGTGTATATGCGCTTTATGGTATACGCTATAAACGATTAAGAAAATAAATGCAATCATTCATTACTTGTGTTATGGTTCCCCGCTCCCCCCTTTGATGTTAGTTATAAGGAATTATGCCATTACATTGCAGATTGCAAGTCGTTGATTCAGATGTTAGTTTATAATTGCATTGTAATGTCATAACAGTACTAGTACTTACCATATTAGCAGTCATGTACTGTGGTCTCTGTGCACCACCAGCCTTAAATTGTGGTCCATAAACTGCAGCGTAGTAGTTTGCATAGGCCTGATCAGCAGACTGTTAAATAAAAAGATCAAACATTTTATAATATTTCTTATTGTATTTAGTCTCTGATTGGTATTATACAAACTAAGATGTGCAATTCACTTTTATAACAAGGTTTGGTCTATAAATATACTCCGTGATTCTGGAGATGATATCTAAGATTTTTTTCTATGTAAAACGTTTAACACTAAACACTCTGGAGCCGTCTTGACTGTTCACCAATAACCTTGGGGTTATGGTGTTAATATCTGCATGAACGTGAGAGTAAAGAGTTGTCTCGCTTCGCATGGGCTTTAAGCTAAGGTGATTTGCCAAATTAAAGAATGAAGTCACTATTTATTACTTACCATGTCTGGTACACCTGGTGGTCCGGGTGGACCAGGGATACCATTCACGCCATTAGATCCTGAGTCACCCTATATGAAATATGAATTCACCAGCTATAAGTATGTACGTAGTGAAATCACCAACTGTCACTGGTTTCCTCATGCGTGAGATAATCTTCTGTATTAGATACTACTTTAGCACACACATTACACTTGATGAAAGGATGTAAAAAAAAAAAAAAAAAAAAAAATAAGAAAATAAAGACTATGCTATATTTTTTTACATTATTGAATAAAAGAATAACATAGCTGACAATAAGTCTATTTCACTTATTCTATAAGATTTTAAAAATTGAAAGAACCGTTTTTAAAGCTGACATGAAGTCTTAAATACATTTGCATTTCTCATTTTATACGCCATATTTCTTTCAGGTATAAGTAGCACTTAAACAATGTGCTTTCCATTTTTTAGTTTAGTTAATTGATGACATGTCAAATTCACGAATATAGTTGTGATGACTGATTGATTGTGCATTGCTTAATGTCCCACTCGAGAATTTTTCACTCATAGATGTCGAGACGTCACACCGGTGAAGGTGAAAATTTAGACCTATGCTCGCCCGTTACGGCCTTTAAGAAAGGAGGATCTTTATCGTGCCACACCTGCTGTGACATGGGACCTCGGTTTTTGAGGTCACATCCGAAGGACCGTCCCATTTAGTCGCCTCTGACAAGCAAGGGGTACTGAGGACCTATTCTAACCCGGATCTCCACGGGATTGCAAGATTGTGTTATGCATATGAAGTGAATGTGATGCATGCTAAAAACACCTAACGTCGATCTATATGAAAAGATCACCCCCTTGCGTTATCACAGCAAAGATTTCCAATTTTATGTGCATTGGAAGACAACGCAGGGAGGGATCTTTAACATGCCACACCTGCTGTGACACGGGTCCTCGGTTTTTGCGGTCACATGCGAAGGACCGCCCCATTTAGTAGTTACCTCTTAAGACAAGGGGTACTGACACCCCTCGGGTGTTTTTGTGATGTGACACTATATATATATATATATATATATATATATATATATATATATATATATATGTATGTATGTATGTATGTATGTATGTGTGTGTGTGTGTGTGTGTGTGTGTGTGTGTGTGTGTGTGTGTGTGTGTGTGTGTGTTGGTTATTATCTAAAAATAATTCGGCGATAGATGTCGCAGTTAATTCGTGACGTACATATTTAAAACCGACGAAATACATCGGTACCGTAGCACACGTATCATAGGATGGGAGTAAAAGTGCATTTAACAGAGTTGTTAGCTGTTGCTTTTGAATGGCGTCTGGAAAATTGGTGCAATGCCACTGCTACAAGTGTCGCATAATTTACATTGCGGGTAGTTTAGCTTTTCGGTCGAAAAGTTCCAGGCATACACTTATCCTTTAAAACATTTGAAATCTGTATAGAATAACATTTCTTATGGATTTTGTTCTTTCATGGGTTTAACTTGAAGACTAAATAAATATTGTTAAAGCCGGATTTATACGTCTCTTTATGTGTTTTCAAGAACAAATCAAAAAACAAAAAACAAAAACAAATAAACAAACAAAACAGAACTAAAACAAAAAAGGCCTTATTTAAATCTCCAATTCAACAGACAATGTGTGCAATTATCCTCCCTTTAAAAACGTAGGTGTGAAACTTGTTTAGTTAGTCCCCCCCCCCCCCCCCCTCATACACACACACACACACTTGTCTCAACTGAAAAGGTAAAAAGACCAAAATCTTGAAAACTACGGTTTCTGAATCTATAACGAGTCAAAATTCGATATTTATTAATCACTTTTCTTAGATTTCGTGCTGCTACATTTTGGAACTTTATTTCATTTATTAAAATTGATGAATTTTATTGATTATCCTGTTAATTATTCCCGAAATAACAACCTTTTTCACAATTGTAGCACCATTAGACCGCCATTCACTGTATTTCTAGCAATACCGCGGTATCATAGTAATTTCATTTTCAAATATACACAGTTATGGCCGCACAATCAGTCACTTGTATAGAAGCAGTTACATTGATATCTGTTGTTTATCTATACGATTGAAAACAAGGTTTACAATTTAAACCCAATCATTGACGTTACAGAGTGCAGTGGGCCAGACAACAGCTAAATGAATACCAAAATTAAAAACGGGTCTTGTAATTCTGACTAATCAAAATTCAACGTCATTATTGTGGACGAGGGAATTCGAGTTTACCGACGTGTGCACGAATGCTACAGTTGTGTACGTAGGCAACTGCGTGTTTGAACGACAGATTTGGCAGATGTAGCATCATGGTCTGGGGCGCGATTAACATAAAGGTTTGCTCCCAATTGGTCATTTTGCACTGCTCAGTGGTATAAAGACGAAGTTCTGCAACCTGTGTTGGCACCATTAATACAGCAGCACAGACAAGGTAACATATTAGTTTTCAGCATGACAATCTGCGCACACGCACCTCGAAATTGGCACGGAATTTTCTTCAAAGAAATGAAAATGTCCTTGATTGACCCGCCATGTCCCCAGTTATTTGGGACGAGCTTGGTAGGCGTGTGCGCAGTCACCAGCCTCCGAATCAACAAGAACTGGGAAAGGCGTTGTTCGAATAGTGTCAGAATATTCGTCAAAGAACCATTCAGACCATTAGTCAGTCAATGGAACATCGACTACGCGCCATCTATAACGCTAATGGTGGACATATCCGGTCTTAGTGAACCAAATCAGAATTATTGTCCATCCTTACCGCGTTTGACCTAATTATTAGCCTCTCAGAGAAAAGCAATGTTATTTGAATTGATGAATATTAGACTTTATTTATCAAAGATTATATTCTAGAAACAAATAGATGAAATAAAAAAAATTACCCAACGTTGCTTTGCTAAAGTCCCTAAGAATATATAAAGGAAATGAATTTATGTCAGCTTTATCCATCATAATAGACAACTTAAATTAGGTTCTAGATGTATTTAGACTATTTAGACATAGTGAATGTGTTTCTATATCTAAATTATATTATATCTTAAAAACTAACCCGTGGTCCTTGTCTTCCAGGAGATCCTTGTAACCCCGGAGCACCAGGGGGTCCCTGAAATCAAAAATATAAAGAGAATTCGTTAAACTGGATGAAACCAATGGTGTCCACTAAACTGACACCATATGGAAATCATGCGGAATCTTGACGTTAGAGTCTCCTGTATGGTTTATTTAGTGTGTAAATGATTATATAGTTTCCACAAGTTTCTATCATTTGCGTCTGCGGAAACTTTAGGCTATGATTCCTAAATGTTTTCGAAATGCTTAACAACACCAGGGATTTAACACATACAGATATGAATAACAAATAAGAGAAAAATGTTTATATTTAGGTGAGAATATAAAATTAAGTACTGTATACATGTACTGTACCATTACAATTCATTCAAATGAACAAAACTGATATAAGATGAGATAACAAGGGGCCCAAGCGTTCAAGTGAATCATCTTGGCTCTCCTATTAGTTTGAAGATTTGGACTTTCTTTATCCCTTGACAAATTTTTACCCCATAGTATGACCCAACCTAGACCCATGGGGTTATTTTACCAAACTTGAATCGATGAATGCGTAGAAAGTGGAAATGTATCAATATCACTATAACTAACACGGTCGTGCTGTTCTAGAGAAGTTTTTATTAAAGATTTTCACTATAATGAAGTATTATGCTGTAATACTGTTAGTTATCTTATCCTCTCCATTTAAAGGTGATTCCCGATTTTAACCTCAATTTAACCTTAAGGTTCATAAAAACACATATTGGCATGATTTAGTATGGACCTGCTAATATTTTGTTTTCATAATTTTTATATATTCTCATGTAAACCACTGGATCTCTATTGCAGCCAAGTGAAATAATTTGAAAGCTTACATGATATAAATATCGCATGTAGTTAAGGGTAACATTAAACAACTTTCACCCCAAGAAAACCATTCTAAGCCGAGGCGTAGCCTTTCGAGGGGTGAAGATTTTCAATATTACCCTCAACCACATGCAGTATTTGTTTTATTATACTGAATGTTATATAAACAGCAAAGCAGATAACCTTACAAACGTAAATGTCTGTTTCCTTTAGATCAATCATTGTCATGCGATGTTTTGTATATCAATGCAGTTATTCATGTTTATTACAAACTCTCAAACGACGTCATTGAATAATTTATGGCAAACCGTGCGAGCATAAATTTGACGCATGTGATAATTTTCATATTACTCGTTGTTAAGAAATGTTATCCGTTGCTAGATACTACCATACTGGATCGTGTGCTTTCTATTCTCAAACGGAAACATTGTTTTTTCAACTGTTTCCTGGCCATTCAGATTCGAGTATTTTACATGAAAGTATAATAAATAATATCACTAAACATCGCCAGTAGTTTTTGAAAAGAAAATATTCAAAAACTTATTTATGTTCCAAAGTAATTTTATATATTTAATATTTTCACTACTTATCTCCCTTTTGAAAATCGCATGTCCTTTAATTTAAACAATTTTAAATGCCTTTACCCAAGGATGCTTTAAAATAAGTTTACTTGGAAGATAGTGAAAACTGCGAAAACCTATTGCATCTAGAGGACACAGTCGAACATATTCATATTGGGTATTGCATAAAATGCGGAAGGAAGAAGATAGTACTGGTGTGACAGACGGACTGGGGTAACAACAATGCGTCGAAATGTCTTTAGAAAGTGTACTAAAACTAAACTATATATATTACCATATAATCTATATTCTGTAAATTTTAACAGCCAGGTGTTAAAACTAGACAAATCTAGCTCTTTGGTTGCATTTGAAAAATATACTTAAAAGCAATTACATGTACATAAAATGCGTTGTTGGGAAATGAATATAGTTGATAGATTTTGTGTGCCTTGTATTGAAGGAGGTTAGCATCGATGTCCTTTTTCAGCCCTACTATTTCCTGACAAGTTAACCCCGTGAGGATCCGGGTTGTTAAAATAGATCCTGAAGTACCCCTTGCTTGTCGTAAGAGGCGACTAAATGGGGCGGTCCTTCGGATGAGACCACAAAAACCGAGGCAAATTGTCACAACTGGTGTGGCACGATAGAGATCCCTCCCTGCTCAAAGGCCATTTAAGCGCAGAACACAGGCCTAAATTTTGCAATGGTGACGTCTCCATATGAGTGAAAAATTCCCGAGTGGGACATTAAACAATACATAATCAATCAATCAACCTGACAAATTAAGGCCGTGTACCTGAAGACTGGTGTCGTTTGGTCAGTTAATATCGACGACATAGCACTCTAAAGTAAACAAGGCAAGTGACCTTTGCAAAATGGTATGCTGATGGTATTGTGATGGTAAATTACCTCCAGAAGGGACAATCATTGGCTCATACTATGCATCACTTCATTAAACCCAAGCTCCTAAGAAAACTCAGTAAAGGTGTGTTATTCAACAAGTCTGTCATTGCCATTGATGCCATGAATGATTTTGGCTATAAATTGATTGAACATCCCCCTTATTCGCCTGATCTCGCTCCATCAGACTTTCATTTATTTTCAAAACTGAAAATGGCCATTTCCGATACCCACTTCTTTCAGTCCGATGATGAAGTCATACATGTAATGGGGGGGGGGGGTCTGGCTTTCTGAACGGTCAAGGAAAGGAGTTCTTTAAACATGGCACCGAGGCCCTTAAACATCGCTGGCAAAAGTGTAGAGATAATGAAGGGGATTATGCTGTAAAATAATGCAATATGAGGCTCACAAAATATCTTATTATTTAATGGAGTGCAATTTCAAATAAAGCTGTTACACACCTGAAGTAAATATTATAGAGTTATTGGAATTATATTAATAGTTATTGAATAAATATAGGAAAATATCCCCCTGTAAGAAATTGGGAGTGACTCAGTAACATAGAGCGGAAGGTTAACCGTGTAATTCAGTACTGTATTCTAAAGCTTCAAAAGCTTTGCTTACGTATAAAGACAAATAATATTATTATATTTTTATGTAAATACTCAAATCTGATTTGCCGAGATATGTTTGAACAACAACAACAACAACAAAAAAAATGTTTCGCTGTGGGAGGTATACGCCTTCCATGATAATAGTTTGCCCAACGAAGAGCTGCTCGCAAAGCGAGCTCTAATGGTAACGTAACGTAAAACATGAATGAGAATTAGTTCAAAGTCTGGGCTACAGTGTTTACCCTATTTTTTTTTCGCTAGAGTCACCAGATTTATGAAAGACCTATCGGATCTCACTCGTTCTTTTTGAAAATAAGACTGGGACGTGGATCGACCTTAAAGATTACATTGGATCAATGGAATTATTCGCCGGATGCATGCCATGTGGATGAGATTCAAAGGCTAGAACCAAATCTCTGTATAATGTGTTCCTTTTAAGATTAATTTTCAATCCAAATTCAGTTTCGGCATCATTAATGTCTTTCTCTATTGTTCTGATATGAAAATATACAAAAGGAAATTGATTTTGGTAGAATATCTTAGCTATGTATATCTTGGCTGCATTTGGTTTAGCCTCCGAAGGTTGAAGCTTGTCTTTCATATAGTAACGTGTGGCTGTGATGCCACAGTATGTTACAACTGTGTACTCATAACATTCGCGGGTGACATGGACTTGCGTACAAGATGTGCTTTACTTTTATGGCAATAACCGAGTAGGTAAGATTGGTACAAGACGTCGCCGTGACACAGTTGCAGACCTCAAGATTTCCCCATTGATCAGCGTTCAAGAACAGGGCATTTAGGTTTCTCCAACACGGTACGGAATTACGGACTGTTATATAAATATAAATATCCAGCTAGGAGACTTAACACTGCGACAGACTGTGATGTTAAAAAGCAATATATTTCTAGTATCAACTTAGCTTTCAAGAAATGATTGCAGAATTTTTTGTAGAGATGTTTTTTCTTCCATGTTAATGTGAAAGTTTTAGATAATACTTTCTCACGTATAATAACGATTTCCCAATTCCTAATTCATGAAATTTCCTCTCTCCTTGATCATTTCTGTTTTGCAGTCTGCCTTACTTTCGATTAAAATTTCCTTAATGCCTTAGTTTTACATGTAATTTGTTTAATCCATTCGAATAGTGTTGGATCCATTCGAATAGTGCTGGTTTCCATTTTTTAAAGGATCTGCATCTTTCATTAAACCGATTTACCCCCTCTATCGTTCTGTGATTAACACTTGATGATGTCTATAAAAGCATCTATATTTTACATCTTTCAGTGATTTCATTTAAAATGCCCTAGAATTTGTTTAAACAGAATTTACTGATTTTTTCAATTGTGTACCTATTCCCGAAGTTTGTTTTGATTATTTAGTGGGGAATTTCTTAAAACATTAATGGGCCTGTAGTTCCTTGTGCCTCTTCTAGAACACGCATATCTTAGTTTTCCGATAGTTGTAATTCTACCATTAAGGGGGTGTGATCTGAAAATTCATTATCTAGCCTAAAATTAGTCATGAGTGACCATATTGATGTAATAGTCATTTATGTTCATTCCTCCACTTCTACAATGTAAATTTATCATCTTTAACACCAATATGCCTTGTATTGAAAATTTTCATTTTTGTTATCCTTCAAGTAAATTCCGTCCAAAATTCCGCAGATTTCTAGAATGGAGCATCTATGAGTTGTAAAGGGATAAACCATGTGTGGAGGTGATAACACTAAAATTTCTAACAAGAGTACCGTAAATGGTATATAATACGCCCATAAGAAGGTTATAATATAGGGTGTTTTTATTATAAGATGTTATATTGTAACATTGATTAGGAAACATGACAAGTGTAAGACTATATTCCATCTCTTCTTTTTCGATGTAATTGCCCTCTAGTGTGATGCACTTACACCAACGGTGTTCAGGTGTCATCAGCCCAGAACTGAAAGTCAGGATCCTTTCTATTGACCCACTCCTCAACTACCGTCACGACTTCTTCGTCAGATCGGAAATGACGTCCACGGTTATCCTTTTTTGCAAGTTTGGGAATAAGATGTTGCTAGGAGCTAGGTCAGGCGAATAGGCAGGATGTGGTATCAATTCATACTCGTTTCGATCTACAACATCCATTGTCACTTTGCATTTGTGGACCCTCGCCTTGTCCTGTTGCAGCAAAACATCTTTAGAGAGTTTACCTCGGCGTTTTTCACGGATGGCGGTTCTCAGCTGGTCTAGCAAGTTTGCATAGTACACTCCAGTTATTGTACTTCTCTTGGGTAAAAAGTCTAATATAATAACTCCTTTTGCATCCCAATATACTATGGTCATCACCTTGCCAGCAGATGGTTGCATCTTGAATTTCTTTCTATGTGTATAGTGTATATCCATTGAGCCAGTGGCTCACGGAAATAACGAATCTGAATCTGAGGGACTCTGAAACCCTAGTGATTTATCACGTAGACTGCGAGCAAAGGAATTCTTCTTTTGGGTGTGATCGGTGCTGATTGTATTGCAGTGTTTATTAGATTATGATTGAGGATCATAACTTTGCAGACCAGTGAAGTTTAAGCAAAATGGGACTTGTGATTTAAACCCAATAAATATAAAGATAAGGGAACAGCCGGAATGTAATCATTTGAAGGGAGAGGCTCTTTGCCTGTTACCAAATATATTAAAATACATTTAAGTATATTACTATTTTGAGTAATGGGAGAAGATTATGGTATTATTCGATTTATTGAGAGAATGTAAAACGATGATTGACGATCCGTGGAGTCTTTTATGCCCAAAACTTAACATGATCTGAATGCTGGATGATAGGCTACTAATCTCTGGGGATAGTGTAAAACCTCATTGGTTAATATCCAAACGGAAGTACATGTGACATATTATTCTTTAGACATCCACGCTTGATTATATACAACATGCATCAAGGGGATGATGCTGATGATGGTGATCGGTGGTTTCGCCCTTGTGATGTATTCAGTAAAACACCACTGTTGCGTAACGAAAACTTATTTTCATATCCGACATAAAGGAGTTCGTAAGACAGGACCACCTTTTATATGAATGTTATGTTTTGAATCTCGAGAAACAGGTCAGTCATTAATATGTATACTAGTAAACGCTAGGGTACCACATAATGATAATCTGTGAACTTTCTGCTACCATAAGCTACAGTGATTGATAACGTCCTAAATTCAGATTTCCATTTGTGGAGTCCTTTATGCCCAAAACTTAATATGATAGGCCTTTGATCAACTAAACTGGTTCCTCGCTGATTGGTGCTACACATAAACAACGTGTAAGCGGTAATTTGATTAGCTAAAATGAACCGACTTCATCGGTCGATTGATTTATATGCTTGATTTGTGTGTATACGAATGCAACAAATCTTGACTTCATTTGAAATGCACCTAAGTTATACAAGTATCTCATCTATGGATTTAATTAAGATAATAAGATGTCCAAAATAGCGTTAATTAAAAGTTGAAATATTTCCCGCTTTTTACATAAGCTGGTAAATCATAAAAAAGACCAGTCAGCTATCACGCATCTTTTATCTTTGCATTCAACACAAAAACCACCAGAAAATCGATGACTGTGCTCGAATTGATCAATAGCTCAAAACATGCATGACACTTACACGAGTGTCGAGGACTGTGCCGATGCCGCTGGATTGAGAGATTTCACTCTAAAAGATAATCGTTGTAAATCAAATAAGAATAGCATTTAGCATACTGGTATAAATATAATTTTTAATCCCCTTCATAGCATGCACAAAGTTTTCTTATACATAGTGAATTACAATTTACGGAAGCGTATTAGTTCCACATTGCCAAGGTTTTATTTTCCACAAATATTATAAAATCTGTAAAATTTACACTTTAATCTGTACATTTCCTACTTTGATCTGTAATATTTACACATTAATTTGTAAAATTCAAGCAGTTCTACATACTAATCTGTAAATTTTACACTATAGAGCACATTACAAATCAAAGGGTAAATTGTGCACATTAAAGTGTGAATTTTACAGATAAAAGTGTGAATTTTACAGTTTCAAGTTAAATTTTACAGATCATAGAGTAACTTTTACATATTAAAGAGTGGAAATTTAAAAAAAGTGTCAAAAGAGTGTAAATGTTATACTAATACGCTTTCGTATAACCACATTTACGAGGGCAGTTCGATATGTAATGTGTATTGTACCACAGCGCGATAACGCTTTGCACGATTTCATGGATGATGATACTCTTGAATAGCGCTATCCAATACCTTTACAACAGTATAAACACGAGCCTTCAACTCGACATAGCTTCAAACTTATAGTCATTTCAAAAGAGCCAGTCGTTGACCACTGTTATAAAAATGGTTGGGAAACGGGTTAATAATATTGAAGAAATTAGAGCATATAAAAGTTTGCACAAAACTCGGTCATTTGGTAATGCAGACTTTTCTGAATTGGGGGACGTTTATGGGTCTGATAAGGTATCGTATTCGTAGGTGGAGAAAGACATTTCTCACTGGAACAGAGTCAAAGATACAGCAAAATCTGGCCGACCTGTGACTGTAACAGGCAAGGCAAATGCCTCAAAAGTCAGGTAAATAATTGAAAGTGATGGCTGGTAACGATACATGATATTGCCAAAGCTATTGGCATATCGCTATTGCTGATGCATTTCATTTAACAGCTTATTTTAAAAGTACGAAAGATTTCTGCCAGATGGATACAGAAAAATTTGACAGATGACCAAAAACGGGTACGAGAACAAACCGCGAAGCAATAGCTCAAAATGTTTCCCAAAGTCAATCATAGACAATTTGTAAACATTGTTACTGGTAACGAGACATGGGTTCATTATTTCGAGCCAGTAAGTTAAATTGGAAACAAAATATGGCTAACTAAACACGGCAGAAGGCCTGTAGTTATCAAAAGAACCGTAAACACAAAGAAGGTTCTTTATTGCAGCCCCGTGGGGATCCGGGTTGTTAGAATAGATCCTCAGTACCACTTGCTTGTCGTAAGAGGCGACTAAATGGGGCGGTCCTTCGGATGAGACCGCAAAACCCGAGGCCCCAGGTCACAGCAGATGTTGCACGATAGAGATATCTCCCTGCTCAAAGGCCATAAGCGCAGACCATAGGCTACATTTTGCAGCCCTTCACCGGCAATGATAACGTCTCCATATGAGTGAAAAATTCTCGAGCGGGACGTTAAACAATATATAATTAATCAACCAATCAAGCTTTATTGCATATTCCTCTCATGTGATGGTAAAGTCGTACAAATTCCGGATTCCGGTACTGAAGGGCAAAAGTGTTATAGGTCGGTATTACCAACATGTTATACAAAAAAAGCTTAAGAAATATCGGTACCGTTTATGTTTTCTACTACAACCACTGGGAAGGGGCCTCCGTGGCCGAGTTGTTAGAGCATTGCGCTCAAAATCACAAGGCCTCTCACCTCTAGTCGGTGCGGGTTCGATTCTCGCTCTCGCCGATATGTGAGAAAGTTTGCCAGTTTACTTTCGGAAGGTCGGTGGTCTAATCCAGGGTACATTGCATTTGGGTTCTCTCCTCCACCTACAAAAACTGGAAGCCACCAGATAACTGAAAAATTGTTGATTGTGGCGAAAACAACAAATAAACAAACAAACAACCACTGGGTCGATGTCTCTGCTGATGGAGTGTTAGTCCCCGAGGGTATTCATCAACCCAGTTGCTAAGTACTTTGATACTAGCATGAATTACTAATAAAAATTTGCTTTCATAAAATTAAGAAACTCATTTCAAAATTAAGGATTATTTCCCTCATGTATAGCTGTGATCCTCTGCCGGATTGGCTCTACTATTTGGTATTTTTGTTTCAGCTTTTCCTAGTTTGTTCTTATTTCGGATTTCCAACATCTTTGACTTAATCATCACTGAATAGACATTATTTGTCGAAATGCGTATCTGGTGCATCAAAATGGGTGCTGTGTATGTTTTATATAATAAACGACGCCCTTTGTCAGGATTTAGGCATGTTTGTTTAATTCATGATAATGCTCCATCACATACATCTGAGCTTGTGAAGCAATTGTTTAAGTCGGAGAAGGTTACCGTTTTGCCACACCCACCATACTCTCCTGATCTAGCCCCATGCGACTTTTTCCTCTTTCCAAAACTAAAAATGTTTTATCTGGTTGTCGTTACAAGTCCCGATAAACCCTTAACTCAGCCATCAGTCAGTGCCTCAGAGGTCTACCTAAATCAGCGTACCATGACGCATTTCAGAAATGGATTCAGAGATTGAAATTATGCATTTCAAACCGCAGGGAATACTTTGAAGGGATGTAATGTTCATTTCACTATTTGAGTCGAATGCTTTTGAGATATCTACAATACACATTACATATAGAACATTCCTCGAGCTCATACATGAAACAGAAGTCAAGGTACATTTGTACATATTCGATTATTTAGCTATTAACAGAAATTTGAACTGTATTTGGAATGTGTTTGTTAAGTTGATATTATTATTTAGACATATTCAACAAAATGGCTTGTTTTGTCTCGTAAATGATTATTTAACTAGAATACATTGTCACGTTGTATTCACTGAGGCAGTGATTAGGTTGAAATCACCTGCTTGTTTAGACATACTTACCTGTCTTGCAGGATGGTTAAGTTGGGTTGTAAAATAAATGTTGAGGAAGATGGAAGTTATGATTGCTTGCAAGAATATTCAATACCGTGTAATTAAAGTTGCGCAATTATGTTAAGACTAGGTAGCAGAATTTAATACAGTGCAAGACTAGACAGCAGAATTTAATACAGTGCAAGACTAGACAGCAGAATTTAATACAGTGCAAGACTAGACAGCAGAATTTAATACAGTGCAAGACTAGATAGCAGAATTTAATACAGTGCAATCGGAAGAAAAAAAAACCTTTTTCCAGAGTTTATTTAGTTGTGAATCTGATATAATCAGAAGAAAAGGGGGCACACTGTTTTATGAATCACATTAAACCCAAAACCAAATACAAACAATTGAAAGGGTTAACAATTCATCTACAATTATTTACTGGAGATATGTCATTGAAAAATTACTACATGAAACTTACAGTAGACCTAATCAAAGTTCACAAAACATTGCCCGATGTCTGTTTATCACCGAGCTGAATTCACACACGGGAATAAGCTGTCACAAATAATCGGATGATAAGTCCAATCCCCAGCAATATAAAATTTGTAGAGTGTTTATTCCTAAGAAATTTACATTACATTTCAAATTACCATTTCTAGAATATTTTTTTTTTAAATTAGCACAATGGTTCTGTAGAACAAGATGAAAATGTGAAAAGGTTACTATGCCGACGCCGACATTCAATTGACAAATCTCGATCAAGAAAGCCGAGTTAAGCCTTCGGCTCAGGTGAACTAAAATATCTTTTATTCTTTGCCTTTTTGAACGAAAATTTGAAAAGATAGTTATAATAACGTACTTTGGGTGGCGTTATAGTATTAATGATACTGCAATATTTATGTCACGATCATAGAGTTGTATTCACGATACACTTTCTTGCTATAATTTACGCCGAAATGTAAAAATTAACTTGAAATGTTTAAAACATCACAGGGCTAAATTAAAAAAAAAAGGAACCTTGCATTTTTTTCTTTAGAATTCTTAAAACTCGAGAAGATTTTTTTGTTGTTCAATGTTGAAGTTGAAAGAAAGCTGTAACTACTATAAGTTTTAGGAGTCAAGAAGCTGTCGCTCTATTTCATCATGGATATTTTATAAAATGTCAAAAGAAGAATCAAATACTCACACTTAATGTTTCCTTTTCAATTTCTCGTGTTTCTGCAACAATAACCAAAGACAAAATTTAAACAACGTTCACTGGCTACTATCTACTACTGCTACTATCTACTACTGCTTCTATCTACTACTGCTACTATCTACTACTGCTACTATCTACTACTGCTTCTATCTACTACTGCTACTATCTGCTACTATCTGCTACTGCTACTATCTGCTACTGCTACTATCTACTACTGCTACTATCTACTACTGCTACTATCTACTACTGCTTCTATCTACTACTGCTACTATCTACTACTGCTACTATCTACTACTGCTACTATCTACTACTACTACTATCTACTACTGCTACTATCTACTACTGCTTCTATCTACTACTGCTACTATCTACTACTGCTACTATCTACTACTGCTTCTATCTACTACTGCTACTATCTGCTACTATCTGCTACTGCTACTATCTGCTACTGCTACTATCTACTACTGCTTCTATCTACTACTGCTACTATCTGCTACTATCTGCTACTGCTACTATCTGCTACTGCTACTATCTACTACTGCTACTATCTACTACTGCTACTATCTACTACTGCTTCTATCTACTACTGCTACTATCTACTACTGCTACTATCTACTACTGCTACTATCTACTACTACTACTATCTACTACTGCTACTATCTACTACTGCTTCTATCTACTACTGCTACTATCTACTACTGCTACTATCTACTACTGCTTCTATCTACTACTGCTACTATCTGCTACTATCTGCTACTGCTACTATCTGCTACTACTACTATCTACTACTGCTACTATCTACTACTGCTTCTATCTACTACTGCTACTATCTACTACTGCTACTATCTACTACTGCTTCTATCTACTACTGCTACTATCTGCTACTATCTGCTACTGCTACTATCTGCTACTGCTACTATCTACTACTGCTACTATCTACTACTGCTACTATCTACTACTGCTTCTATCTACTACTGCTACTATCTACTACTGCTACTATCTACTACTACTACTGCTACTATCTACTACTGCTTCTATCTACTACTGCTACTATCTACTACTGCTACTATCTACTACTGCTACTATCTGCTACTGCTACTATCTGCTACTATCTACTACTGCTACTATCTACTATCTGCTACTATCTACTACTGCTACTATCTGCTACTATCTACTATCTGCTACTATCTACTACTGCTACTATCTGCTACTATCTACTACTGCTACTATCCACTACTGCTACTATCTGCAAATTATAATCTGTTACAAAAAACATAAACAACTCAATCTGTGTTGTAAGGTAGATTTAGCTTTAAATATACAAATTTTATTTTGTTGTAAAAATGTGTTATTATTATAGTTTTGTACGTTATTTTCAACATAATCATCAATAAGATTAAAATTAAGTTAAAGATTTCATTAAAGTAAAGATTTTGGTTCTATTGATTGTATAACATTATATTTTGTAGGGGAAGACAATAATGTAATATCGATTCATTCAGATCCTCTGAATAAGTTTTCTTACACAAATATTAATAACAAAAAGTTTATAAACATTTTTTTTTCTGTCATTGAAACAGTAAATAACAATTTTACAACAAAAATTCCGATACCAGCTAATATCGCTTTAACACTTAGGAGCTGGGTTCATTGGCTAAACAGTTGGATAAGCGATGTGACGAATTTGAAAGAGCGCACCAGTAAAATCGAAACAAAATGACAGAAGAAAGCAACTTGATCAAGCGTCAAAGGTATCAGGATGCAAAAGGTATGAAGAAATCATTCTATTTTTTTTTTTTTTTGAATTATCAATTATTATATCTTTTAATCAGATCGGACCATACTGACAATATGCATTTTCTGCATCCCTACAGCATGAATAGTTAATTTTGAAGTCAAATGTTATTTAAGATGTCTTATAATCAGCAAAATTAGTTATTTGGGTAGTGTGTGTGTGTGTGTGTGTGTGTGTGTGTGTGTGTGTGTGTGTGTTAACAACGAATATGTACAATGTACAAATTCGTGATTAAATAAGGAATAAATATTTTGTGTGTGTATGGGGGGTTACGAGTTGAGCACGTGGTCATTGGCGTAGACGCTGAAGGCATGTGTACAATACAATCACCATGTGCTCCAATCGCTTTATAACCCCATAGCCTCCCCACAAAAAGACAGTTACTCTTTATAATTGCCTTTTTTCTTACTTATGTAATTATCCTTTGATTGCCCCTGCAAATACCCTACGTTCGTGACAATTATTGTGATTACGTCATTTGACATCCTTTTAAATGTGTGATAAGTAAAACACATACACACACAGTTTGCGTCTGAAATTGAGTGACTTAACAATAGGCAAGCAAGAGTAAGGTGAACCCTGAGATCATAAACCCACTTGCCTACTTCATATTGTTATATAGAACAGAATGTAAATGAAAAGGCTAAAGTAACGAACAGTATTCAATCTTTTTCTGTAGAAAATACACATCAAAGAAATGAGACCGGTCGCGGTAGCTCAGTGGTTAGAGCGTTCGCTTCGTAACCGGGAGGTCGTGAGTTCGAGCCCCGCTCGTGCCATGGCCGCGTCAAACCCAAGACGAAAAATAGGTAGTGATTGCTCCTTCGCCAAACGCTCGGCATTTAGAAGTGAGAATCACGGGTCTTTCGGATATGACCTTAAAAACGGAGGTCCCGTGTCACGGTAGGCGTTGGCACGTTAAAGAACCCTCACTGCTACGGCCCTGAGCGCTAAGCATAGGTCTAAATTTGTGGGACTTCACCTACAGCTGGTGATGTCTCAATATGAGTGAAAAATTCTCGATGGGACGTAAAACAAACAAATAAACAAACAAAAATCAAAGAAATGAGCAAACACGGACCCTTGGACCTACCAGAGGTGGAATCAGGTGCCTAGGAGGATTAAGCATCCCCCTGTGAGCAGGTAAACGGAGTAATCCGCAGTCAAAATCAGTGTGCCAAGATCGGCCTAACAATTGTTATGAAACACGTCAGATTATACCTTAATCTATGATAAAATATACATCTACGTCGGTAGTTATGTGATATATCTGTATGCATTATATATTGATTGATTGATTGTTGTTTTCCGCCACACTCAACAATTTTTCAGTTATCTGGTGGCGTCCAGTTTTTATAGGTGGAGGAGAGAACCCCGATACAATGTACCCGGGAAGAGACCACCGACCTTCCGAAAGTAAACTGGCAAACTTTCTCACATATATCAGCGCGAGCGAGATTCGAACCCGAGCCGACTAGAGGTGAGAGGCGTTGTGATTTTGAGCGCGATGCCCTAACCACTTGGCCACGGAGGCCTCCGTATGCATTATATAGATTAGTTGATTGATTGATTGGTGTTTTCCGCCACACTTAACAATTTTTCAGTGATCTGATGGCGTCCAGTTTTTATTGGTGGAGGAGAGAAACCAGGTGCAATTTACCCTGGAAGAGATCACCGACCTTCCGAAAGTGAACTGGCAAACTTTCTCACATATAACGGCGAGAGCGAAAATTGAATCCGCGGCCTTGTGATTTTGAGCACAGTGCTCTAACCACTCGACCACGGAGGCCCCCTCATATCGATTAGTTAGTATGCAAAAGCTATATTTATATCATTATTATGCAGATGCTATATTTATATTATTTATTGTAAGCTGATAAGTTCTACGGCATAAGGCAGTAAAAATTTAACTTAAACTCAGAGATATGTTTCGGCTCTATAGATGCTTTCAAACAACAAAAACATCTTCTTAGTTCAGATATATATTTAGCATTAGATTTTTCACTCGCTTAAGGAGCGCTTCTAAGTCGCAATATTCAAGTTACTTCACCAAATATTCAATATTGAAAGTGAAAATCGGAGACCTATCGGATGAGACGTGAAAACAGAGCTTCTCTGGCCATACATATGATAGTATTGGATTGATTTTTCCGTTGCATGAGAAAGATCCCGAATGGTAACATCGTTAGCCTCCTCAAAGTTCGCGCTTCACCGCACCGTAACGAAGTGTAGTAAACTGTGACGTCACAGTTATAGGGTCGTTAGTTACAAACAGCGCATTTCAACAAGATAAAACTAGTGAATAATACAAAAGTCGGTGTGGAATCAATGAACTACTTCGCGAACAATGCAAATATTCTTAACAGTTTTACGGAAGTCATTTTGTTCTCTTGTAAAGAACTCTCGTTTTAGCCGTTAATACGTGTGAAAAAAAACCCCCAAAAAACCAAAAACACCCCCCCCCCAAAAAAACAAACAAAAAAAAACAAACCAAAAACAAAAAAACAAACAAAAAAAAAAAAAAAAAAAAATAAACAAAAAAAAAAAAAAAAAACCGAAAAACAAAAAAAAAACAAAACTAAAAAACAAAAAAACAAAACAAACAAAAACAACGGGACAGCCTAAATCTTGTCTGTCTAAAATTGGCGCTTGCCTGTTTAATTCGAGAGAAGCGAGGTTAACATGGTACCAGTTTAAGGTTTACTATGCGGAAGATCTACTATACGACACCGTTGTCCACCAGGTAGTTTTAAAATATGCATTTTTTTTCATTTCTAAAAGTTTAAAAACGTTCATTATAGATCCTAATATTTTGTTTCAAGTCATACCATTTCCACCGAAAGTGTGTCCTTCCACACCGGAAGTTTGTCCTTGCACACAGAAAGTTGTCCAAAAAAGAGTATTTTTCACCTTTTTCTACCAGTTTTTTTAAATGCGGTTTCTCGAAAACGGGTAAATAGACTTTTATGAAACTTTCTGCATCATAACAAGAACTAACTTTAGTTTTTGCCTATTTGCCGACATCATTTTCGGTCGAGATTTACGGCCGATTTTCTGTTTTGAAAATGTGGTTTTGTCCGTGAGTTTTCTCCTAAATGGTTAAAGAATGAGTCTCGAAACTTTGAGGGGTGATAGATCGTAACTTGTAGATGTGATATAGGTATTCAATTTTTGTTGTCACCGATGTCCACCAGAAGTAGTTAAAAATATGCAAATCATTCTTGAATGTTCAAAATAAAGTGTTTCAAGTCATATCATTTCCACCGGAAGTTAGTTCTTCCAATCCTAAAGGCATCCATAACTGAATATTTTTCATCCAAACTTTCAGGAATGATTACTACATGCCCAATGTGGAATTTTCAGTCTTTTTAAGGACTTCCTAGATACCGGAAGTGAATAAAAAAAATGATAGATTCCATTTCTTACGTGTTTTGCATAATATTTTGAAGAACATAGATGCTTATTCCTTTCATCCATAGTCGTTCTTCACCAATCAAATTATCCCATTTAAGATCTTATCTCATGAGAAACGGGACGGAAGGCTTACTCGTTCCTCGCAACGATACCGTGTGTAGTTTTCTTCTTTGGAGAGAAATTTGCGTGATTTAATAAAAGTGCTTCAATAGTCTGGTCCAGATTTTGAAAAAAGAGGCTAGAAATGGGTTCTAACGGCAAATTATTATTATTTGGTCCAACATAACTTTTTAACCTAATTTGCGTATGCTGAATCCGAAAAAATATGTTGAACTTCATGAAAATGGCGTTAAATAGGTCAAAATGGCGATTCAAAATGGCGGTGTTGAAATTTGCAAAATTATCTATATGGCTTTATTTTAAAAAAGTTTATTGCAAATTAAAGCAATTTAAAGGCTTGTACTAAACTTATATGTGTCTGAAAAATAGAATAAATTGTTCAATGTTCGTTAAACAATTAAAATTGTGAAAAAAACGATTAGATCCCAATTAACTCATTTTTTCGCAACCGCATATTGACGCACAGTATATATATGCATTTTGATATGATATTTAATGCTTATTTCCTTCTAATTGTGCAAATTATTCAGTTAACGTATTGCATACTTTATGATATAAATGCACTTGAAATTCAACACAGTGTTCAATGGCTTTCACAATAGCGCGACCGACACAATCGAGGATCGAATTAACAAATGATTCTGACATAAGGTATAAAACTGATGGCCGAGGTTATAGGCTTGTCATATCTCACCACTCATTGATTAGAAATCATGACTGAACGATCACTTAAGCGAAGTTATCAAATAGATACAGATTTGTGTGTTATATGTCAGGAAAAAAAGACAGACACGTTAGAATTAAAAAGCAAAAAGTCTATCGAAACGTTGACCGAGAGGGCATCTCGTCGTAAGAAAGTTAAAGATGCCAGGAACTATGATGCCATTGACAGAATAGAAAAATTAAGTCCGAATGATAGAGTTCTATGTCATAGGAAATGCTATAGTGCATTTACTCACCCCAGACCAATTCAGTTAATGGAAAGAAAAGCATGTTTGCTTACAAACACATCTGATACAATCAACATCGATACAGAGGATGATGTACCGTCTACGTCATATTGCTCACACCCTTCTGCAGCAGCATCCCGAACTTTGCGAAATGCATCTACACCAATAGATTGGGAGTTATGCATATTTTGTCAACAACAAATTAAACAGAAGCTATTCAACATTACAACATTTTCTGTTAGCGACATGGTTCTTAAAAATGCAAAGTATGACAACATACTTCGTGTTAAGTTAGGAAACGTTAGCGATTTGATAGCTGCAGAGGGTAAGTACCATCTAAAATGCATGAATGCTTTTAAGTATGATACACAAAAAACAGAAAAGGAGTCAAAATGTGAAGATCTGGCCATGATATTTCTTGTTCGAGAACTGGAGTACGCAGCCAGCAAGTGCCAAATCTTACAGCTCTCTGATACATGGAACAGGTACTCCAAGTTGGTAGAAGAGGTAGGATCTGAAATGCCACAGTCTTTTATCACTCGTAGATCAACGTTTAAAGAAAATCTGCAAGCCAAGGTGCAGAATATCTTCCAGTTTCTTCGTCCCCTCGATAGAGCAGTATCTGAACGCGAAACTCTTTTAGTGCCCCATATTCTTTCTAAATCTCATTTTGGAGATATGTTTCATGATGACCAAGATACCATGGATGACGAATTACTCACTATGCCATGTTATAAACCTCCACACAACTCATTTCATGAACTGGTACATGTTGCACTAAGATTAAGATCAGACCTGCAAGATAGACCTGGTCACATGGGTTTGAATGTTTGTGAGGCTGATGCCGTAAGTTGTGTCCCAGATAGTATCCTCATGTTTCTGAATCTTCTTTATGGCGGACAAGAGGTCTTTGATTGTACTGATGGCAATGACAATCCAGATTGCAGCAGACAGAAGAAAATAGTGAGCGTAGCTCAGGATATTGTGTATGGGGTAAGTAATGGAAAAAAGTGGACTCCAAAGCATATTGGCCTTGCATGCACCTTGCATCAAATGACAAGGTCAAAACAGCTGTTAAACTTGTTTAATAGTGCTGGTCACACCCTGAGTTATAAAGATGTTCTGCGTGTTGACACTGGGCTTGCAGAGGAAAGCCTTCAGTCTATGGACGAAAGGACTGGACATTTCCTTCCCTCGAATTTAAAGCCAAGCGTTTTCACACACTTTACAGCTGACAATATTGATATTAGTGATTCAACACTGGATGGCAAGGAAACATTCCATGCAACGCAGATAGCATGTTGGCAACGAGGGTCGGGAAATGACATTAACCTTCAGCACATAAGTCCATCTTCAAATGAGACATTGAAGGTACCTCCTCAGATGGACAGTATTGTCATTTCCCCAATAGTAGAAGGAAAATCACAACCTCACTATCCCAGACCAGTTACGTTAGATATCTTCCAACCTTCTGACTCAGAGAATCAATTGTCCTCTCAAGAGTTTGCTAATGAATTGGCGTTTCATTTGCACAGACATAAGCAGAAAGTCCCAGCTAGTTGGTCAGGACATAATCAGTCTGTCAGTAGTAAAAACCCGGATCTCACACTTGTTGGTTACATGCCTATTGTACAAGCACCTGCTCATGAAATGGATACACTTAACACAGTTGTCCAGAAATGCATGCACATATCTGAGCATCTTGGTCAACGTCATACAGTTATCACAGTTGATCAAGCTTTGTACTTTAAGTTGATGGATTTAAAATGGTCAGTTCCTGAGTATAGAGACAGGCTTGTTCCAAGAATGGGTGGCTTACATATAGCTATGAATTTCATGAAATGTATAGGAGATCATATGAGAGGTTCTGGTTTGCATGAACTGTGGATGGAATGCGAGTTATTAGGACCTGTGGCTGCTGAAAATGTATTAGGTGGAAAGCACTACAGTCGTGGCATGAGAGCCCATAAAATTACTGCTCAAGCAATCTGGAAGATTTTACTGCCAGACTTTGTGTTATTTGTATCTACCAAAAATGTTGATCATTCGCAAACATTGAATGGCATCATGACTGAACAGCAAGACATACTTTCTAGCATTGACCAACTGCAAAATCCTGTTTCCAAAGAGTATTTTTCAAGTTTCAGACAGGAAATTGACAACCCAAATGTCCTGTTTTGGTGGTCATATTTGGACATGGTTTCTATCCTTTTAATGTTTACAAAGTCAGAAAGAGATGGGCTTTGGGATTTATATTTGAAGTCTTTCCGTTCAATGCTCCCATGGTTCTTCCGATATGACCATACAAATTATGCTAGGTGGGGTAGTGTGTATCTTGCTGATTGCCACCAATTGCCTATTGAAGTACTATCAGAGTTTCAGGATGGAAATTTTGTCGTCAAGAGAAGTGCTGGAACTTTCAATCAAGTTGACCCAGACCAAAGTCAAGAATGGCTAAACGCCACGGGTAAGAAAGGTGGTGGAATTGTAGGAATTACTAGGACTCCATCTGCTCTCAGTAGGTGGTCCCTTTCCTACAATCTGAGATCTCATATAAGTCTTCTTACAAAGGTGATGTACGATGTGAATCCAGATGACATTCTCACACACAAGGACGCATCAAAGAGTCGACAAGTTACTGATGCAGTGTATGAGGATTCGCTCGTTGATGCAATGAAAAGGTATAGAGTATTTGACCTTTTGTACGAAAGAGATCAACTGATCAATATAGTTACAAAAGACAAAGCTACAGATATGATCAAGGAGTCCTTACTTTCTGCAGCAAATTTGGGACAGATATCATTAGAGAATTTCGTAAAAGATCGTCTGATACCAAACATAGAAACAAGTAGTTTACAAGTTCCTTTGAGAAGTGTTCTGAAAAAAAGCTGCTCATTAACATTTGACTCCTTATACAAGGTACAAGTTGTACCAAAAGCTGTGGAAAAGAAAAAAATTCTAAAGGCAGATCGGAACATACAGCAGAGACTTGTCATTGCATATAAGGCCGGACGAGAGGTTGATTTAGAGCAGATTTTGAAACACGAGCTCCTTCCTGTGCCGATATCTATAGCGGATACCAGCGGTGCACTAAAGTCTGGAAACAAATCTGTTGTTTTAGAAGACATACTTCAAGATGTTGATGTAAGGGCGCGAGTCGAAAATGTAGGCGAATCACCAGCTTTGATCATAGATGGCCAGGCTTTAGTTCAGAGCATGAAAACACATGGCATGAAAACATTTGGAGACTTTGCAGATGAGTTTGTTTCCACTGTGGTGAGAAAAGGGGCCATGTATTCAAGAGTTGATGTTCTGTTCGACCGTTACAGGGAACAATCTATAAAATCGGGCACTCGTTCTCGTAGGGCAAAAGGGCAGCAGCCAGTTAGAAGGGTTATTGAAAATAAGGATGTGCCACTCCCGAATAACTTTTCAGCTTTTTTGTCTTTGAATGACAACAAGAAAGACCTAGCTGCCTTTTTATCTGAGCAGATAATTCTTCATGCACCCACAGAGAAAACTGTTGTTACTGCTGGTGGGTTTCTCGATGAGAATAGCGTTAAATGCAATGACGAATTCCTCGATATATCTGCCCTACATGCGTCACATGAAGAGGCAGATACTAGAATAGTTCTTCATGCCATACATTGTGCGAAAGAATCCACTTGCAGTTCAGTTGTTGTACTAGCATCTGATACTGATGTTTTACTGCTACTTGTATCTTTCTTTTCAGAAATAAATATACAGTTGTGGATGGTTGCTGGAACATCTGCAAAGCCCAAGAACATTCCTATTCATGCTGTTGTAGAGAAAACCTTTACCTCTCCAGAAATGTGCACGAATCTGTTAGCATTCCATGCTCTGACTGGATGTGACACAACTTCTTTTTTCTTTGGGATATCCAAAAAAACTGGATTTAAGGTTTACAAAGACAATGTTGGGCTTCTTGGGGGTTTTGGAGAGGGCAATTTAACTGAACAGAAAATAGTCGACTGTGAAAAGTTCGTATGCAAGCTGTATAACCAGGGCACAGTGTCGTCAACTGACTCGGTTAGGAACATTTTATTCGGAAAATCCAAGAGCCCCGAAAACATGCCCCCCACTAGCGATGCCTTGCATCTGCACATTAAACGTGCACATTATCAAGCGCTGGTATGGAGACAAGCAAATATAAGTAACCCCACATTACAATCTCCAACTGAGATGGGATGGAAGTTGAATGAAGGTATTCTAGTGCCTATTCTGATGACTTTAGACCCAATTCCAGAATCTTGTTTAGACTTGATTGCATGTAGTTGCACAACAGGTTGTAAAACATTGAGGTGTGGGTGCAAGCGTAACAATTTGCTGTGCATGGACCTTTGTAAGTGCAAAGTCACAAGCAAAGAACAATGTAGGAACAGTATACGTTGAATTTTGAGGAAAAACAGAGAAAATTCGGGTTTTCTTTCGTGCAATGGCTTTTTTAGGGTCGCATGCTTATTTCTATCTTTTTCTCGATGCTATTGTATTTTGTAATCATAGTTTTTACATTTTTTTTTCTACATGCGCGTTTCAAAACGATTTGAAAAAAATTACTGTCCGCCATTTTGAATCGCCATTTTGACCTATTTAACGCCATTTTCATGAAGTTCAACATATTTTTTCAGATTCAGCATACTCAAATTAGGTTAAAAAGTTATGTTGAACCAAATAATAATAATTTGCCGTTAGAAGTTCTTTTTAGCTGAAATCGGACCAGACTATCAACAAATGCAATTCAAATTTTGTGGGCTGATAGCAGGTCATGAGGAGTAGTGCAATCGATTTTCCTAGTTTTCAAAATGGCCGTGAATTCAAAATGACTGCCAAAATGTAACAAAAAAAATCATGGTTGTTAAATATCAATCAAATTCTATTTCTAGAGTAATTTGAAAAACCAATTTAGTTTGAGTCCATTTCCAGCATCAATTTTGTTTTGAACAGCCATTTTCAAAATCATATACAGAAATATTTCAAAGTGTTAAAATCTCCACGTAATTTGGGTTTTGGGGTCAATTGAGGGTCCTCAGTTTATTTCCAGCATTAATATTACTTCCTATTCAATTTTCAAATGTCTTGAAATGGCTGTCATACTGTTTTACCTCCCCCTCTTCTCTCTCTCTCTCTCTCTCTCTCTCTCTCTCTCTCTCTCTGTGTGTGTATGTGTGTAGTGTTTATGTCTGTTTGTCTGTTCGAAACAATGTTTTTTCGTCGCAGTTTTCTCTGCATCTACTCATCGCAGATGCTTGAAATTTTAACACACTCTTTGTTTTGGCATACCATATAGTGGGATTCATTTTCGTACAGATCTTTTCCGTCTCTCTGTGTTTTGGGGTATCACTAGAAAGCACTGGCTCATAGATTTCTTGTTTCCCCAGTAATTTTTATGCTTACAATGTATTTATTGTCTGTAGAATTATAATATCTAATGGAGGAAAGACGAATGTATCTAAAAACGTTAACTATGAAACGCTATATCTTTTTTGTATCAAGATCGCTACATGTGCATTATGTTAATAAACTCCTTATAAGGAGGATTTTTCTTATAGAGTTTTTTATTCACTTTTGGCCTAAAAACTGTTGTTTATAATTTTAAACCTTGTATAAGACAAATAGAACGCTTAATATATGTATAGGAAAGACATATATGAGAACAAGATAGGACAAGTGCCATTCCTTGCCCCTTCTTAAAAAAAAACAAGAAAAGAAAAGAAAAAAAACAAGAAAAAAAAACAACAACAACTTATAGTTATAGGGTATACCTAATCCTAACAGGAATTTTTTCTGGTTATCCCCGTAATTTGGTTGCCAAGCTACATATCAAACATAACAACCATAATTTTAATTTCAGGTCAATTTCAACAATGTTCATGCATTGAAAAAGATTCCGTATTTTTAGCCACCACACAATAAAAATTAACTAGCTGGAAACTTCAAAGGGGTTCAAAAACGTTAACCTTTCTTATAACTTCTGAAAAAAAGAGGGTTTGAGACTATATTTTGATTTTTTACACATTTTTTACCCAGAGTAAATTCAAAGAGGATTACAATTATGGAAGCTATACATTTTTTACTTATATAAGTTTCTCTTTCTGACACCAGCTAAGAAAATGATCTTGATTGTTTTTTTGATAATGACAACTGTGGAAACTTATTTTATAAAATGTGATAAAACAAATATAATAATGCCCGTATTCTTGTTTTAATAGTCATAGAACATCAGTATAGCCTTGTTATTTAATTTCCTTTAATGGGGATGAAACATTGTATTATCGATGTAAGGTATAGTGCAAACTTTTAATTTTGTTATTTAAACTTTATAGCTTTAGAAATGAACATTTCATATCATAAGGTTGTGTGATTTTAGCCCTATATACTTGCCTAACACGAATATTCCTACCAAAACCAGAACTTTGTATTAAAAAATGACACAGGGTCATTATTCTACAGACTCATTTTTCTACAATCCACACGGAGAAAAATGACCCCATGGCCATAATTTCTACAAATAAGCCGGTCATATTTCTACGTAGAATATTGACCAGGGGTCAATTTTCTACATAGAAAAATTACCCCCGATCAATATTCTACGGTGGTCACTTTTCGTTGTTACACCGGCCCTGCACAGTGTTGAACTCGCGACTCTCGGAACCAAATCTAGCAGTGTGTGATTAGCGTGCTGGACAGCTTCACTTTCTTGACAAGTTAAAAAAAATGCTTTCCATCTCACTCGCTACGCGGTCATTGAGAATGGAAATGGAATACAGTTATTTAACGTAAATGTAGGGGTTCATACAAGATACCGCATTGAAGTATTTTATCTAAAGCAAATATTGCAATGTTCCCCCACCCCCTTGCAAAAAAGTATTTCTGCTTTTGTGTAAAGTAAGTTCATGATTCCTGCAGATATATAATTTGTTTTGTATACGTCCAACCTATTTATATGTAAAACTAGAAATTCACACAGACTCTTATTTCGATGTTATGTAGTTTAAAATTGCAATCCGCATTAGGGTTAAAATAGATTACTAGTGAACCTTGTTCTTTTCTACATGATCAGACATTAAATCATATTCACTAACTTGAATTTTATCAGATTAAAAATTGAATTAAATTAAATTCAAAATTTGTTCTCGTTTTTCACAAACTCAGATTCTAATAACTTATTTAACATTTCTATTTTTGAAAAATAGATTTTTTTTTCATGTATGAAAATTGTATGGATGCTTCTTTTTCCTGTTAGTGCAGGGCCACTTTGGCAGCTTCAGTTTATTTTTGGAGGGGGGGGGGGGGTAACAAGAACAGAAGAATATTTTTAAATTCTATATTAAAATGTATACAGCTGATTTGTATGTATGACATATCTATGCGAGTTAGTGAAAAAAGTTCCCCGTACCAAGTTATAAAAATACACTTTAAAACTTTTTTTTAATGAAACTTTATTATTTATTAGATATTTGACACATCCTTGACCAGAAAACCATATTAGTTTTGATGTATATACCCTAAATTTTTGTGTTGGTCTTCCGTAGGTTATCAATTAGACAGGCCGGTTATCAGGTCTATTTTTATTTCACATGGCTATGGGTATATGTATATTTTTAATTTCCATGGGAATTTCACATGGTCAAGTATATACCTATTTCTAATTCACGTGGGGGTGATCGGGATGAGGTGATAATGATGATGGTGGTAGTAGGGAGGTGGGTATAAGGAAGCATGTCTCAGATTCCTGAATCTTTTCTGTAAATAACATGTAAAATATTATATATTCTTATGTTTGCAGATAGTATAGATTTATTTTTATTCAAACTTTTCCAAATAGTCTACTTTGGTAGATCTATTTTCAATTCACAATGGGGTTTCACACTAGTGGGAGTAGGTCTATATTTTAGATTCGCACGGGGTGAAGTGGGAAAGGGGCATAAATTCTATATATGCTACCCACACTATACCTCTACTGCGATTCTCCTCTTAACATAATTCAAAACATTAATCAAAACGCACATTTTGCAAGCTGCCGTGGGTTAACATGTCAAACACTTCTGAAGATTCGATGAATTTATAAAATCTTTCCACAGGTATTCTGAAAACCTACTTACCAAACCATTTAATTTATTCGGTTAATTATCATTTGTATCAAATTTCAAAATTAAATGTGACGTTATTCTTAAGCGATCGAGATGCCTCTAGGAAGGAAATGGGACCACAGCTAAACCACTGGGTGTCAGCTACTTGCCATGAGACGAGTGCGGCCAATTATAGGAAGCAAGAAAAAAAAACAATTAATTACAATGCCTTATTATTCCATATTAAGTGCGCTGTCTCTGGATAACTATCAGGTACATGTATGTATCCAATTTTGTATTTATATAAATTAAAAATCCGGGTAGATCTATATTTGTGCTATTCTGAATTTATGTATTCTAGTAATGGGCCTCAAATTCACTCTCTCTTTACATAGACCGTGGATTACACTTTGTCCTTGACATTCAGTGCAATTGACAATGCCTGAAACGACAGGGAGCCGGGTTAGAATAGATCCTCTGTACTTCTTGTTTGTCGTAAGAGGCGACAAAATGGGAAGGTCCTTCGGATGAGACCGCATAACCCGAGGCCCCGTGTCACAGCAGGTGTGACACGATAAAGACCCCTCTCCGCCCAAAGGCCATAGGCGCCGAGCATAGACCTAAATTTTGCAGCCCTTCAATGGCAATGGTGACGTCTCCGTACGAGTGAAAAAAACAATATACAATCAATCATGAAACGAAAGTATATAGTATTTACCTGACAGGTCATCCTGAATCAGGTCAGAGCCTCGTTAGTTACATAATGTTTGAGTGAGCGCTACTGTGGTGACCTGGTGCTATGGGATTGCGATCTATTATGAGCTGTTCAGTATCAAGACGTCAATATTTTGGTGAAATTGACTATAAATTAATGGATTGTAGTTGATGTTTACAATTTGATTTGCAATAGTCCGACACAAGTGCAAAAGGAGGGGGTCTAGAATAGGATTGTCTTAATTCAATCCAAACATCCAAGAAAGTATTGGGGGTCATCATAGCTGTCTTGTAGTTTGGACATCCAAATCGTGTAAATGTTTTATATTCTTGCATTCAATGCATGTTTTGCATGGAGACTTGCAAGCTTTGGTCTTTCATACAAGTTGTCTTTTAAAACTGGTTTTAATGGTACAGGAGGTTCGCTTAGGGTTTTTTCGAGTAATTGATGTTTGCTAGAATTAAATTAATTCCATTTAGATAAATGGTTGCTTAGTTGTAAAATTTGGAAACATGTATACATTGAATTACAAGTACATGACAAGCCTGGACATATTTGATCATTACTTGAACGATCCAGTTCTTTTGATTAGGTTCAATTCATGCAGTGTCACTCTCATTGAGTCTGTATCATATACAAGCTGAAGAGTTTCATTGTTGAGATGACCATTTGCATTATCATAACCAAAGGGAATTGATAGTTGTAATATTATGGGTAAGAGTAAAGTCCTTTTTAATAAATCATTAGTTCATACACCTTTCTTTGCAAATCAAGCAGACCATTCACTAAGAGAAGGTACGTCTCCATGGGTTGGGTCTGTAAACCACATCATATAAGAGGTCTAATATCAGATTGACCTTGTTATGTGGTTATGTTTTGACATCACATTTTTTCTGGGACACTGCTAGATAAGATGGTCTAGAATATTGGGCATATTTACTGGACCGTTGGTGTTTTCTCAGATTGCTCAAGTATGATATCACTGTATAGTGTAGACCTTTTTCAAACTACTTTCCATAGTGGTAACATACATGTAGCAGTATGGTAATCTAGGTTGAGCCAAGGAAGGCCCTGTTTTGTCGACATCTTTCGTTACTTGTCTGGTTGTACATTGCTTAACCTTTCGCTAGGGTTTTTTCACTCATGTGAAGACGTAACCAGTTGATGAAGGACTGCAAAATTTGGGCCTGTGCTTGAGTCTTACGACCTTTGAACAGGGAGGGATCTTTGTCGTACCGGGTCTGCTGTGACATGTGGCCTCGGTTTTGGCAGTCTCGTCCAAAGGACTGCCCCATTTAGTCGCCCCTTACGACAAGCAACCTATTCCAACCCCTAGAGTTGCAAGTATAAGCGAATATTAGAATTGACGAGACATTGTGTTGATATTTTGTTTGAAATGTCATCTCTTTGAGAGCTCATTTAGACACATACGCATTTCACAGGAGTCAGTCAACAGCCTGTTGCACAGACTTGAATAATAAATTAATGTCTCCCTTGTTAAAACTCAATGCCATCTAGGTCTAAGTTATTTAATAAAATGTTGTACATAGTTGGTTATCTCATAAATGTATAGCTAGCCAACAAGTAAACCACGTGGTGCAGTTTGTAGTCTACTTGTCAAGTTGCTCTTCAATGGCTGGAATTGGGTTGCAACTATCAGTTACAAGGGAAATTCAAAATGATGTGCCAAATTCCATGTTCACAATCTCCTTGAAAGTTGAAAACTCGCTTTTTACGATATTCACAAATTCATAACTGTTAGGCCTAAATGTTTAGTTTCATGTTAGAACAGCACTGCTTCAGTGCCAATAATCTAATGACGAACTAGCTAAATTTCAAGTCTATAGTTATATGTATGATGCTGATGTTTTGAGTAAATTGTAAGGTCCAGTAACTGTTCCAGTACATATCGGGGTAACTGAGGTAGATATTTATGTGGTTTTGCCTTATGTAAGGGACCCACTTTTTTTGCTCGTTTCTTATCATGTCCCAAGTATTGCGAAAACCACCATGTTACTATATGGGGTGCTGATTATTCATCACTAAGCAAACAGTCACAGTTTCTCAGACTGAATCTAGAGAAACCAATAGGTTAGTTGGTTGTATATTGTTTAATGTCTCGCTTTAGAATTTTTAGTATAGACTTCATTATAGAGAAGTCACCACTACTTCCATGTTTGTGCACACCAAATCAAATGATTCCGTATGTATTATTGTGTTGTAGGTGAATTTGAAACTGTTCTTTGCGATTGAACTGTGACTGGAATTTGTGAAACTGTGACTATTGGCAAAATGAGTGATATTAGCATAAATCGCTACTGATTCCATGTATTGATGTGTTGTCAGTTAATTTGAAAGTGGTCATTGCTATTAAACTGTGAATGTTGTGAAACTATGACTTTGGCAAAATGAGTGCTTTTATCATAACTCATTGCGTAATTAAGCTAAATATAGGGTTAATTTTACATACCCTAAATACATGTAAGTAACCGTCCGCGGTTAACCCGAGGTGGTCAATTTTGACCTATTGATTGATGTTGCATTTTGTTGTCGATTGATGTTGCATTTTGTTGTTGATTGATGTTGCACTTGTATAAGATTGCATATGTGTGTTGTGAATGGCATCCCAAAAAATTCTCGCAATATTGCCATGGCCAATACTCCCCATAATAAAATTTAAACTTATTTTGCTTGTTTTTTCTCTGTATAAATAATAATACCTGTGCATTCTATTTTTCTTCATTTAAAGCTATCAAACTTTTACTTTCAATTTACTGTAATTATCTTATATCCCCAGTGTTTGCACGGGTTAATGTCTATTTAAAGCTACAATTTAATAAAATATGCAAAACTGATTATTTGTATAGCTTTTTCTTATATTTTTTGTATTTTATTTCGTCCGCTTTATTCTTTGCTTCATTTCTTAAAAGTCCAACCGTCGAAAGGATTTGTATAGGAAAATATATGCGTAAATTTCACTTGAAGTTGATTTGAATATTTCACAGTATTGAAATATTGACTACATTGCTAAGATTGCTGAAACGTTTGTGAAATGAGCTTTAAAAAGTTAAATGAAGGTTCAATTATATGACTAATAAACTTTTTTAACCTTCGAAATGAAAAACAAGTTAACAATATTTATAATGTAACCATGCAAGTATAATTGGTACTTACTTAAATCCACATCACATCCGTCTTCAAATGTGCATTCATATAGGCCGTTCACACACTTGCACGTTTCACATGGTGTGGGAGAGAAAATGTCTCCTTCATATGTGCATCTTGTTCCATGGGTTTCTAATCATAAAGAAATCAATTATCATAATGCATGAATCCCTTCCTACAGCATATTTTACAAATGTGGTCATACTTTGCACGAATTGAAGAACAGTCCTTTGATGTCGGAGTTTTACATTTCGATTATGATTATAATTATTGACACAAAGTTTAATTTCTGATGTACAGTCATGAATGAATGCTTCTATTTCTAAAATCAATTCTGAAAAGTAATTCGCTTCCAGGAATTGGAATTGTGCTATTCGTTGCCTCTGAGTGACAATCCGTGTATTTGGATTGACAATCTGTTCGTTTACTTTGGAGTTTCATTGAGTTGGCGTGAAATAGAGATCACTGGATTTCAATGTTTACCTGCGTTGTCTTCCAACGCACAAAAATGGGAGTCTCTGCTATCATAACGCAAGGGGGTGATCTTTTCATATAGATACGACGTTAGGTGTTTTTAGCATGCATCACATTCACTTCATATGCATAACACAATCTTGCAATCCCGTGTAGATCCGGGTTAGAATAGGTCCTCAGTACCCCTTGCTTGTCGTAAGAGGGGACTAAATGGGGCGGTTCTTCGAATGAGACCGCAAAAACCAAGGCCCCGTGTCACAGCAGGTGTGGCACGAATAAGATCCCTCCCTGCTCAAAGGCCATAAGCGCCGAACATAGGCCTAAATTTTGCAGCCCTTCTCCGGCAATGGTGACGTCTCTATACGAGTGAAAAATTCTCGAGAGGAACATTAAACCATATACAATCAATCAATTAAATAATCATGCATCAGCCGAAAAACTGAACATACATTGAAGGATTAACGTAGACATCCCCCCCCCAGCGGAAAATTCACTTCCTATTGTAAATTTGATGGCAAACGCACATTTTACAAAATCGAACACACACACAGAGAGAGAGAGAGAGAGAGAGAGAGAGAGAGAGAGAGAGAGAGAGAGAGAGAGAATTTCGTGACCTTACATTTTGACCAATGAAATGAAATGCAATGGATAATAAGCACCACCAAGAGCCTATCGGACAGTATAGTCAACAGATCATGCTTTAATAATACAATATTTACAGATCTTTTTATATGAGGATTGATTGATTGATTACTTGTCTGTACGTCCCGACGAGAATTTTTCACTCATATTAAGACGTCACCAGCTGTAGGTGAAATACCACAAATTTAGACGTATGCTTAGCGCTCAGGGCCGTAGCATTGAAGGTTCTTTAACGTGCCAACGCCTGCCGTGACATGGGACCTCCGTTTTTAAGGTCATATCCGAAAGACCCGTGGTTCTCACTTCTAAATGCCGAGCGTTTGGCGAAGGAGCAATCACTACCTATGTTTATGTCTTAGGTTTGACGCGGCCATGGCACGAGCGGGGCTCGAACTCACGACCTCCCGGTTACGTTTTGTATGAGGAATGATGAAGCATTTTCCTTTGTAATCTGTAAATAAGACAGTTGGTATCCATACAAACTTATAGGAATTTTATCTTTGAAGGCTGATATCTATTATTCTACAAGGTTGTGTAAGCTCAACCTTGGACTATAACATATTGTAATTAAAAAAAAGAAAGAAAAAAGAAAGAAAACACATTCCACCACATGCACTTTTATTTATCAAAAATGGTAGCAAAAAGTATGGACTTTGACTATCTAGAGTTAAATGTCGTACTGTTAAATATATGCTTCTGTCCCTTCCCTGTTGGGAAAGTTAAAAAAAAATTATCAGCAAGTGTCATCCCCCATATATTACTTATCTAGAATTATTCTATAACTTCTTGTATTTGTGTTCTAGAACCTCTAAAAAAGTAATAATTGCTTCAAGTGGAGGTCTAGGATGTTAAATTTCGTTACATGAGACACCACTAGAATTATTCCGGAACTAATGAGTTTTAGAGCCTGCATCTGTAAATTATTGGAATATTAGGATTCTTTTGTCCCATAGGATTATGATAAGATTATTGTAGGATTTTGTCTCGGGAGTTCTAGAACACCAGTCTTCCAGAACTGATCATGACAAAAATCACCAAAACTGTTCGATAACTAAACACATAGAACTGCTGTAGAATGTTAAATGAGACAGTGGATTTTCAATGGCTTTTAACATTCTAGCACTCTAGAACTGTCCCCATGGGCAAATTACTAGAATTTAGGACATATCCTCTTAAAACCACCAGAACTAATCTATAACTAAAAACTGCTCTAGAACATAAAATGAGACAATGGATAACATTCTAGTATTAAAACTCTAGAACTGCTCCATCGGTAAAATTACTAGAATTCTAATAAGCTTGGTAGAAATCTTCTAAATAGTAAGTTGCTAGGATAAAATGTCTCATATATTTAACATTATTAGTAATATATTATGTAATATTAGATACATTGGACATTTTATCATACCGACGTATCTTATTGCACACGTTGACTTTCATTCCATAAAAGGCTCAAAACAGTACTGCGATGTAAAGTAAAGGGGGGCGGGGGGAGAAGTTGAGGGTATGTGTCCCTATACCAAACCAGGTTATACAAAATGACTTTAATTAATGTCTCATATATATATTTGTTTGTTTGTTTGTTTTTTATCTATATTCGCCTGAGCAATTTTTCAGCTATCCGGCGACTGTCACTATTACCGGTGACGGGGCTGCAAATTTAGACCTATGCTTAGCACTAATGGCTTTTAGCAGTGAGGGTTCTTTTACGTGCCACACCTGCTGCGACACGGGACCACTGTTTATAAGGTCCCATCCGAAAGACCCGTGACTCTCACTTCGTAATGCCGAGCTCTTGGCGAAGGAGCAATCACTACCTATTTTAACGTCTTAGGTTTGACGCGGCCGGCCCGAGCGGGGCTCGAACTCACGACCTTCCGTTCACGAGGCGAGAGCTCTACCACTGAGCCACCGTGATCGGTCTCATATATATATATATATATATATAAACAATTAGAGTTGGGCGAGCACGGACCCCTACATATACCGACCGAATGACAGGCGCAATGCAATATTCCCTCTTGTTTGGAAGGGGAAGGGGACATAAAAAAAACCTTAAATCCACACAACTTCGGAACATTTGCATTTGGTTTAGTGTGGCTCTGCGTTCCTCAATTTGAATATGACAAATCAGAGACTAGAATACAATAAAAATAAATAAATAAATGACAAACAAATCACAAGACCCTGTATGACAAGAGCATTCAAACGTCAATGACATAAGCATTACAAAACCTGCTCAAAGATTGTCAGCCTAATGTTAGGTTTAATGTTTCGTTTTGATTTCTTCGCTTTTGTCAGTGGAATGAAATAATTTGAAAGAATATACAGGTAGATAACCATGAATTATAAAAACCGACATCTCTTCTTCACACGGGATAAAACGGTGACACTTTTTATGTATTCTCACGAAATTTCGACCGGGATTATCTCGAAAGAGTTTACAATTACCACCTTTGTTCGATTCTACGTTGCTATGGTGGGCGGGGTTTATACTGCGGCAGCAGATCGGTGTATTTACTGTATGTTTGTATTTTTGATAATTTGGAATACAGTCATTATGATTTCAAAATACATAATGGTTTTATGATAAATATATCATTACTACAGTAACTGGTTCACGTCGTGTTCAGAGGCGCGGATCACCAGATATTCATGGCGCCAAGATTAAAATACTATGACTACATTTATTTCTTGCGCTTTTTGACCCCCCCCCCCCCCTTTCATTTGTTTATGAAAGATAAAGTGATATCCAATGATTTTTCCACCAATAAAATGAATTATGTGAAATTATATAACATATAAAAAATTATTGTGGGTATAATTCCTTTCACAAGTATTTACTCATTACCCTCATCGCTATCAATTTCAGATCATCATTATAATATCGATAAGTATTCAGTGTGTGTGTGTGTGTGTGTGTGTGTGTGTGTGTGTGTTCTTATCGTTAGAATCAGAAAAACTAAACAATCAGAGTAGAGGAATTTCATTAGAATTTTTAATCCTTAAAATTGTTATTTCTATATGAAGAAAAGTCTTTTCAGTTAATGCTAGTATTTAAGTAAAAACACGATATTGACTGCACAAATGAATGGCGCGATGCAAACACGTTTAGACGAATATGATAAAACCAACACGAAAAGGTGAATAAAAAATCAACCTAAGTGTAATGAAAGTGTACTGATGTATGCCGTTTGTTAAGATATACGCCCTTGTTTTATAGGAACTACTATGGAATCCACAGTTAACATTCGCCGAACATTCACGTGTTTGCTCTTAATTTTCTATTCTTTATGGGATTGATGAGATTGATCACAGTTATTTATCTTCATTTTCATCGGTATCTTTCCACTGGTAAGCAAGCAAATCTTAGAAAAGGAATGCACTTATGAAAGCAATAGTATGACACTGAGTTACAAAACTTAACTGTTTATAATGCTTATGGGATAAGATCGCTTTTATTTAAAAATTGTGTGTTTTGTTGATTTATTTAACACATGTGTTTAATACGCCCTTCAATAAGTTTTATCCTGCACGACTGTTCTGTAAGACTGCTATATACCATGTTCAATAATACTTAAAAAAACATTTGCACACACTCTTTTTCTATGGCTCATACATCTCTTTATCGCAGAAAAACATAATTAATATACTTTGCAATTTGGAGCTATTCAATAGCCACTTACCAGATATTTCTTGACCCGACAATGTATATATACTAAGGAGGAATGGTATGCAAATTGTCCACAGAATGCGTCCACTATTCATGATTAGATATCACCTCATTTGAGAATATTATTAATGTTCTGATATTGTTTCAATATTTTTAAACGAATTCACTAACTCGTACCCAGCATTTTTAGTGAACTAACACATTTTTCAATGTTCTGCAACGTGGAAGAAACTTAACCAATCACAGTTAGCGTTTCAGCCTGTTCTGAGATTAGAACAAAACCAACACATGTGTAGTATAACTGCGCTTGTCGGTTTCAAACATTACATCTGTATGTAAATGGTAAGATTGATATCAGACAGTTTTATGTGTAACATACGTGAGTTTACAAAAGACACATAGAGTTCGGCGAAGAATACGTATCGGTATAGTTTGGTTGACCACAGATGTCTAATCGAGATAGCAAAACTGCAATATAAGCAAGTATTAAATCAAGTGTAGTATAGGGAAACTTTCAAAATATAAATCTGTTTGTGTGTGGGTTTATCTTGCCCTATATATCGCTTACATCAACCTCTCAACAAATGAACGGTACTTTGTAAAACATGGAACAAAGATATTTTTGTTTAGAAATCCAGCACCAATTACTACATATAACATAGAACATCGAAGACAATCCAAATCCGAATACGGGAAATGTTCTGTTGCACATTTGCATGTCGCAGCAGGTCAAATGGGGATCATCTCATTGTGCCAGGTAGGCATGTATAAAACAAATAAAAAGAAAAGGGTCGTATTACTTCTGTCCCATTTTAATGATTTTCATACCTTTCTTCATTTAAAGAATAAGTAATCTTCTGCTGTTCATATAACCGAGCAAAAAGCGAACAATGTAGTATAGTTAATGGCATGATATTGCTGTTATTTCTATATGATGCACGCATGACATCAATACTTATTATCAAATGCTTAGATAAAATGCAAGTCATTCCCCAGAAAACGTTCCAATTCAAAATAAATAATGAAAATAAAAAGACTGTCGCATATATTTTAATAATTCCAACTCTAATAACGATTGGAGGCATTAAATTATATATATATAACATCTACAATTTTGATAGTAATAAAAGTATTCATTTTGGTAACTTTTTGAAATATCAAAATACGCAAATATTCTCATGTCATAAACATCACTACGCATGTTTCATATTCCTGTGTTAAGAGTTCTGATTGACTTTAATCAAAGAATAGGCGCTATTTTTTCGATCTTTTAACATGCATGTTAGTGCCTGCTCTTGAGGCATAGTTCTGGTACTCAGGGTATCTTTATGCACATCCTGATAGTCTACTTAAAAATGAATTAAGCGTCTATAGAAAAAATGTTCTGCCCAGTATTGTTGCACATCAACTACTTAGACATACATGTTATAATCATCCCCCAACTCCAGAGAGAGTTAAGTGTATATAGCATGATTATGACGTTCAACTCTAGATATTTACATTTGCCAATGTTTTGCCTTGTATGACACTACTTATGAAATTGACATTCAATTTTCCATAACATGAAATCAGTCACGTGATCAGACTTTTTGTTTTGTGTATAAATACAATCACCGCTTCAAAAGTATTTGTGTCAATTGTACTAGGTACTTTCACCTGTCTTGACATAACAGAAACAAAATAATAAAACGCATCAGAATATTTACATATAGTTTATTTTGTAAACGGACAACCATTTCATTAATGAATAAAACAGAAACATTAGATATACTGTTCAGTTGTTTTATCTTTTAAAAATACCGTCTCCAACCAAAACTGCAACTTCTGAAGTATGGCGAATTTATACGATGTCTTTGGTATTTACATTATGACAATCTAGTATTATATTCAAATCCTACAACGCTTGAACAAAAAGTTTCTTTCAGTTCGTGTTTATCTTCTCTTACACACCCTGGAAGCGCCCTCCCTAAGGAAGACCTACAAAAATCTAGGTGATATATATCAAAACTAATTTGATTTTCTGATTAAGCATGTTTCAAATACCTAATAAACACTATAAATATCGATAAAAATAGGTGTATTTTTAAATCTCGGTGTTAGGAACTCTTTTTTCACTTTGAAGACCTGACACAAGAACGATAAGTCGCACAAACATATCATACATACAAATCAAGTACATAAAGTGTGCTTGAAAGAAATCTTCAGTATAGTAAGTTGCAGATTGATGATTACATAAGCAAAGAACAGACAGCATATATCAAAGGAAGATTTATAGGAAGTAATGCACGGTTAATATTAGATATTTTTGAATATTGGGAAAACAATAATAAAGAGGGATTATTATTATTTCTCGACTTTGAGAAAGCTTTTGATTCAGTCGAGTGGAATTTTCTATGTAAAACTTTAGAAACATTCCATTTTGGTACAAATTTTATTAAATGGATTAAAATACTTTACACAAACCCTATCTTCCGTTTAAAAAATAATGGATGGTTATCTAGAACATGTCAGATGCATCGGGGAATTAGGCAGGGCTGTCCTATTTCAGCGATTTTATACCTCTTTGTGGCAGAAATTCTATCAGATAAAATAAAATCTAACAACTCAATTCATGGCTTCACAAAAAAAAATTTAGAAAATGAAATAAAAAATATCCAACATGCAGACGACATGACACTGGCTTTAAGTGATACTGAATCACTAACATATGCATTAAAAACTATTAATAAATTCTGTGATTTAGCAGGATCAAAAATAAACTTCACAAAAACAAAATGTATTTTATTCGGAAACCTAAAAAACCAGTTCGAATCAATAGAAGGAATAAAGGCAACCAAGAAAGCTGTAAAATGTTTAGGTATTTATATTGGTCAAGATAGAATTGAATGTTATAACAAAAACTGGATGAAAATATATCACGAAATTGAAATGTTATTCGAATCATGGAAAAGATGAAAATTATCACTATTTGGTAAATGTACAATTATTAACACTTTGGCTTTATCAAAAATGACTTATGTCGCGAGTATCCTAGAGTTACCCGATCCTAGGTATATAAAAGACATTAATAAGTTGTTATTTAATTTTCTATGGAATAAAAAAGATAGAATTAAAAGAAATACATTAATAGGGGATATAAAAGATGGAGGGATAGGTATAGTCGATACAGAGTCAAAACTCAAAGCATTAAAATCAACATGGGTTCCACGCCTTATTATAAATAATCACATCCTAATGAAATATGTAGAAAGCTTTTGCAAACCATTGGATATTGACATTAATTATCTAGTTAAGACTTCTGAAACATCAGCTGACGATTACGACATTCTAAAAAAAATTCCGGTATTTTATAAACAGGTATTTTCCTGTTTCAATCTCTGTCAGGATAAGACAAACCAAACTTTTAAATCCACTGAAAAATTCCTTTTACAACCAATATGGTCTAACAGGAATTTCCTTTTTCAAGGCAAATCAATTTGTTTTGATGATTGGATTAAAAGCGGGGTATTATATGTTAAAGATATTTTTAATGAGGATGGGCTATTAAAATCAGGTAAACAAATCTGTGATAATCTTAAGAAGAAAACAAACTGGCTATGCGAATATAAGATATTACGACACATTTTCAAAAAATTTGAACACCAATATGATTTTGCAAAAATCCCCTACGTCTTGGTAAAACAAATTGAGAAAAAATTGTTTTTACAACAAAAAACTAAAAACTTATACTCTGCCTTGATAAAACACAAATTCCAAATACCCTCTCTTACAAAGCAGAGTGGAGAGTTCAAAATAACAAATAAAAAGAAATGGGAATCAATATTTTTATGTAAAGTTAAATGCATTAAAGACAAATCCTTAGCAGAGTTTAATTACAAGCTAATACACAACTTATTGAGTAACAATCTCCTTATCAGCAAATGGGATAAAAACATTACTAATACATATAAACAGTGTCGAGATGAAATCGAAAACGCAAAACACCTAATTTTTGATTGTAGTAATGTACAACATATTTGGAAGATTGCAAGCATCTGCATTAATTTCACGATTATTTGGAAACATGTTGTTATCGGGTTTTATTTTGATAATAACGAACTGTCTAAGATATATAATTATTTTATATCTTTCATTGCATTTAGAATTTACAAATGTAAAATGTATTATAGAGTTGTACAGGTTGATGAAACAAATGATTTTGTTATTCGCTCTGTCAAGGAATACTTGAGAGGACATTGTCAAGTTCTAAAGCTTTTGCGTAAAAACAAAGAACACTCTTTTTTTCAAAATTTTATTTCCAAGCTATAATTATTCTCTAATTTTTCCATATAAGATTCAAACATAACTGCATGCTTCTACTTAACTTTGTTCACATATATGTCTGTCATTATTATGAATCTATAAATCCACTATTCAGGGGAACCTGTCCCTGAATAGAGCTGCCCAATGAGTCGGTTATGAACTGTTGTGGTATGTGTGGACTCATTGTGGCAGCGTGGCATTTATAAATACCGGATGAACAAATAATCAAACAATTTACATATATGATTTATATAACGCTATCAATATGCTATATATATGTGTATCTATACTTTATTTATATATTATAACACCATGTGTATGTTGCTTTATATATGTTATGTCATTGAAATAATAAGTTGGACCCTGCGTGGTACCTTAGGGAGAACTATTTATGTATTTTGAGGGAGCTTAGTCAGGGCCCCATCCCTGGCAGCTGCCCTATTATGTTAGTTAGATTTGGATGATTGTTAAAGAGTAAGTTCTGGGAAATAAAAGATATGAAAATTAAAAAAAAAAAAAAAAGTTGCAGGGATAAAATGTCCCATGTATTTAATATTACTCCTATGTAATATTGGACATTTTATCTTTGAGAACGTTTTATCCCAACCTACAGACAGCTCTACACCCAAAATTCTGACATATCTGATGCAATGCACGTGCAAATTTGAAGACAGACTGATCATTCAACCATTTGACAGAGCTAAACTGAGAATACAACCTAGATATATTATATAATGAAGACATAGGTAGTTTGGCAGAACTGTGTAATGATTATTTTTCCTCCACATTGTTGTGTTCTACATGTTCCCGGTGTAACTGTTGCATTGGTCCCATTGCATAAATCCATAACATAAAAACGTTTAACAAAATTAAACACATATAATGAATTCATTACTCTTGATCTATTATTGATATATGTTTTTACCTACAGTAACGTGATTATCAGTTCTTATGCATATGTTGACTTTTAATCAAATAATGGTCGTCAAGAAAATAAATCAATTACTAGGTTTGTAACTGACTGTCCACAGATATATATTGGGTTGATCAATCTCATAGACTCCACCTCGCCGTCTATGAGATGATCAACTCAATATATATCTGTATACAGTCAGTTACAAACCTAAAAATGATAATGATGATAATAATAATAACATAATATGATATAATATAATATAATATGATATAATATAATATAGTGAAATGTGGAACATTGTCATTTGTGTTTTCGTGGATCTTTAGGATTTCCATGACAGATCATCTATTATACGCTCTGAGGTTTTAAGTTATATTGGTGCATGTGTAAGTCTTTCCACAACCTGCTCGGTTGGTTATAATTATTATGGCCCCTCTGGCCAGGTTCAAAGCCTTTACTTGGTCGTCCTCCACGTTTATGACCAACTATATTCTCTTACCATTTCGTATAGCTAATGGGTTTGGAAGACCTCGTCTCGGGTTTTCTCCTTCAAAAAAAAAGTTGGCTTCGACAGTATATTTTTATCTATTTACTTGCTAGTATGAATTCAATTTGTATTTTAAGATGTAATAAATTAATGATTTTATAGTAAAACTAAACTTTCAGTAAATGGATGTATAAAACTATAAAGCCTTTTCATATCATTTAACATAATGAACAGAATATCAAGAAATTAATTTTTTAATTTCCTTCTTTTTTATTGAGCAATATCGGCTAAATTGTTATTGGGTTCAACTTTGTATACAAATAATGAAGAAGATTAAATGAATCGAAGTGCCCATAGAATGAAAAGGTGAAGATAACGAATATGATCAATCTCATCGCTCCTATAATGAATGCAAAATTGCGAGTTGGGCAAACACGGACCCCTGGATATTCCAGAGGTCTAGGAGGAGTAAGCATCCCCTGCCGACCGGTCACATCCGCTGTCAGTCCTATTTCTTGATCTGGTAAATGGAGTAATCCGTAGACAAATTCAGGGTACAAAGAAGGATCCAGCAAATTGCTACAAAACGAGTCAGGCAGCATTTGATCCAGTCACACCAGGCAAACAGAGCAATCCCTGGTCAGACAGGTTGCATTGATAAATTAGATCGTCGTATTCCTTATACATGTAGGGGTTTGAAATGAGATTAATCACTGTTCATTATTTTCGCCATTTTCATCGTTATAACGACCGTAGAATTTAAGAGATGCCGACTTTCAACAAGCAAATTTGAGAAAATGAGAGAACGACTGAAAGATGGTTCATGGTTATCTGAATTTTTAAAATTATTCGAGTGCACTAAGTGTTTGGTATCAATGGCAGGCAATGCTGCTTGCGCGATGGAATTTTTTGATAGAATTTTGTAAATTATCACTGTTATCATTAGATTGTATTTTTAGTAGCATTTTGGTTATTTTTCAATTTACACATTTAATTGACCAACGATAGAAAAGTCAATTTTACAGAAATTATGCATTTAAATATGTAATACATAAGCGGTTTACGAACTACTCTGACTTGAGCGAATGCATAGGGGAGTTGATAAAATAAACTCCCAAGCAGAAGTTCAAGTTCATCTGCGTGTGCCTTAAAGGTGAATATAACATTTGATTTCTTTGACACTGAGCGAGAGATTTGAAAATCGATACGATTGATCATTCTTTTCTTTTTTTTTCTTTTTGGTCGCTCAATGTGATTTCGCACCCTTTCGACTATTCTGCACTATGATATTGTAAATAAAGTGTAACTTCAATCCCGAATTGGAGTAACACGAGTTAGCGTTGAATTATAGTTACAGAACCCAATTTAAAGATGACCGACCAGGGATTGCGTGATTCTACGTGTTCGAGTAGTCTGCTACGATAGTTCACATTATTTAGTCAAATGATAGTCGAGTTTTCATTTTTTTAAAATATTCATCAAATAATAAAATAATTAATGACATTTTTAAGTCAATGGAGCTTTAGCTACCTGAGAAGTAAAATATACTTTATTTGTAACTAAAACATCGTATTGACCAAAAATGTACAGTGTATACATTCATGTCACATAATATCGATTGATTGTTTTTTGTTTTCTGGTGGCGTCCAGTTTTTATTGCTGGATTGATTGATTGTTGTTTTCCGCCACACTGAACAATTTTTCGGTTACCTAGTGGCGTCCAGTTTTTATTGGTGGAAGAGAGAACCTAGATACGATGCACCCGGGAAGAGACCACCGACCTTCCGAAAGTAAACTGGCAAACTTTTTCACATATATCGGCGCGAGGTAGATTCGAGAGTCGTTGCGACTAGAGGTGAGAGGCCTTGTGATTTTGAGCTTGATGCTCTAAACACTCGGCCACGGAGGTTCCTATGTCACATCATAAAGTATATCTCCTACACAATATAATATATATCCTGCACATTGATATACATATCTTAACAATAAAGTATAGCTGATAGAGAGTATACGATAAAGTATACACATGCTCTACATTAAAATATATAGCCCACAACGAAAAATACCCATTCAACAAATTCAAAATTTTGCATGAGAGTTACTTAATAAATGTTCATATATTTACAAAATTACAAAGCCTCTCACCTCTGTCGGCGCGTGTTCGAATCTCGGCCGAGGCGTTATGTGAGCAAGTTTGCCAGTTTACTTGCGGAAGGTCGGTGGTCTCTTCCCAGGTACATTGTATCTGGGTTCTCTCCTCCACCAACAAAAACAGGTCGCCACCAGATAACTAAAAAATTGTTGAGTGTGGCGGAAAGCAATAATCAATCAATCAATTTACGAAATTTGAAATGAATTTCTTTCAAACAATAAGAACACCGACGGACCCCGTCTGCGCATGTGCAATACAAAATAAATATGGAAGAAAGTACGAAGGCCGTTTGTATAATGTGTATTGTACCACAGCGCGATAACGCTTTGCGTGATTTGGGGGATGATGATACTCTTAAACAGCTATATTCAATACCTTTACAACGGATAAACACGAGCCTTCAGCTGCACATAGTTTTAAACGTACTGTCATTTCAATAGAGCCAGTCGTTGACCACTGGTGTTAAAATGGTTGGGGAACGGGTTGAGGATATTGAAGAAATTAAAGCTTATACAAAAGTTCGCACAAAACTCGGTCATTCGGTAATGCAGATTTGTACTGAATTGCGGAATGTTTATGGGTCTGATAAGGTATCTCATGAGACAGTTGGTAGGTCTAGAAAGAAATTTCTGACTGGCACAGAGTCCGTTGAAGATCCAGCAAAATCTGGCCGACCTGTGACTGTAACAGGCAAGGCAAATGTCTTAAAAGTCAGGGAAATAATTGAAAGTGATGGCTGATAACAATACGTGATATTGCCAAAGCTGTTGGCATATCGCCATCGCAGGTGCATTTCATTTCGAAGCGTATTTTGAAAGTACGAAAGATTTCTACCAGACGAATACCGCATATATTGACAGATGACCAAAAACGGGTACGAGTACAAACCGCGAAGCAATTGCTCAAAATGTTTCCCAAATTCAACCAAAGACAATTTGCAAAACATTGTTAATGGTGATGAAACTATTTCGAACCAGTAAGAAAAATTGGAAACAAAATATGGCTACCTAAACATGGTAGAAGACCTGTAGTTGCCAAAAGAACGATAAGCACAAAAAAGGCTCTTTATTGCAATCCCGGTGTCGAAGGACAAAAGTGTTACAGGTCGGTATTACCGGTATAACTAAAAAGCTCAAGAAATATTATCATAAACGACGGCCTGTGTCAGGGTTCGTCTAATTCATGATAATGCCTCATCACGTATTTGAGCTTGTGAAACAATTTCTGAAGTCGGAGAAGGTTACCATCTTGCCACATCCACCATACTCTCCAGATCTAGCCCCATGCGACTTTTTCTTTTTTCCAAAATTTAAAAGTTCTTATCTGGTTGTCGTTACAAGTCCCGATAAACCCTTGGCTCAGTCATTAGTCAGTGCCTCAAAGGTCTACCTAAATCAGCGTACTGTGACGCATTTACGAAATGGATTCAGAGATTGAAATTATGTATTTCAAACCTTGGAGAATACTTTAAAGGGGTGTAATGTTCATTTCATTATTTTGAGTCGAATGCTTTTAAGATATCGTACAATACATATTGTATATCGAACAACCCCTGTATACGCACGACGATGACGGTGTAAAGAAAAATAATGACCCCATACAATAATGACGGTTTGTCATTTATTTGGCGTTGAAAAATTACCCCCCAGCCATAGTAAAATTAGATTATTTTGTAGAAAAGAGACCCGGGGGTCATTTTTCAACATGTTATTTCTGAAAAAATTTACCCCTGCAGAAAAATGACCCCAATCTTCGCAGAGTATTTAAAAGGGATTGATACAAGTTGTCAAGATATGGGTAATAAAATAGCATCTAATTATTCCATATCTTATGATGCACCTTCATATCATAATAGTATCAGTGGCGGATCTATGATTTTCGAATGAGCCAATTATTAGACAACATTTTCAGCCATTTGTGGGATGCCAAATGTGGAGTTTTACTCACATAACTTTGTAAATTTGGCGGAAAGGGGGGGGGGGTGCTCTAAATCCGCGACTGGATATCATATGATATGTCACATATCCACAGTCACATCAACCAAGTAAGTTTGAGCGAGGTAGCATCGGGAAAATAAAGATCAAACTTCGTATCTGAAGCTAGCTTTTATGCTGTATATTCATAGCAACATTAACCATGCAAGTCTGATGTGAGATTTTGTTGTCTGATTTTGTTTGTTTGTTTGTGTTTTCTTAAACATCCTGATCACCGAGATCAGACTCCATAGTTGAAGCTAGCTCTTTGTTATATATCCATAGTTACATTAACCATGCAAGTCTGAATAGGTTAGGACTAGTGGCTACTAGATATGTGACCTGCTTCAAAACTTTAACTTGCTTTGAGAAGGGAAAAGTAAAGATGACGAACAGCGATCAATTTCATAACTCCCATAAGGAATACAAAATAGAGAGTTGGAAAAACACGAATCCCTGGATAGCTCACTGAGTCGAGAGAGTTATGTTACACCCCCGTCGTCGGCGTTTTTGGTGCAGGTCCCATATGAAAAGGTAAACACATTATTCAGGCTCCGTATCTAAAGTTATCTCTGTATTTCACATACACATGCAAGTCTGAATAGGTTAGGACTAGTGGTTACTTTAACCTGCTTTAAGAAGGAAAAGTAAAGATAATGAACAGCGATCAATCTCATAACTCCTATCAGAAATACAAAATAGAGAGTTGGGCAAACACGGACACTGGAGGTATCCATGTAGCATAACCTGCTCCCCCGACTTCGTCTTAAGCAACTAACATGATCTCAAAATCTGAACATTGGTCAATTATTGTAAATTTAGGGATGGGGTTCGCTGCAGAACTGTAGCGTTATGGTTTTATATTTTAATCTTTGACCATAACGCTACAGTTCCCGTAATGCAAACATGGTGCAATTTACGGCGCAAGATTTTCTGCGCACGGTTGGTGATGCAATTTTCCACTTTCCAGCATTGGTCAATAATTGATTGATTGTATACTGTTTAACGTCCCTCTCGAGAGTCTTTCACTCATATAGAGACGTTACCATTGCCGGTGAAGGGCTGCAAAATTTAGGCCTATGTTCGGCGCTTATGGCCTTTGAGCAGGGAGGTATCTTTATCGTGCCACACCTGCTGTGACATGGGGCCTCGATTTTTGCGGTGTCATCCGAAGGACCGCCCCCATTTAGTCGCCTCTTACGACGAGCAAGGTGTACTGAGAATCTATTATAACCTGGATCCCCACGGCGGGGTTGATCAATCAAATATCTTTCATTTCCTATCTATCTATCTATCTATCTATATATTTATAGATGGAATGTGTTGACTAACTACTCATTCAAACCTCTGATTATTTATAGCATTATGTTAGAAAAATAAATGAAAGTGTATTTTCTCTGAGAAATCAGCCTATGGTGTTTTCAGAAAAAGTGAAAGTCAATGAAAAAGGTTGTTAATCTTTATTTTGTACGAAATCGATAGAATATCGGGGAACTGGCGGTTTGTTTACGTTATCACCATATTCCATATATCACGTGACGTTTAAGCGAAATCTCGTCAATAGGTCAACATGACTGTCTGATGGCAGAAAATTCAAAACAAGCGAGTTTATTGGTCTATAGAGACGGCTGGCTATAAAGGGTTAAGAGGTGGATAAACTATACAGGTTGGTAATAGAATATGTCTAGAATTAGGGAATGAAAGGTATTTGATTGACCAATGCTGGAAAGTGGAGAAATACATCCCAACCGTGCGCAGAAAATGTTGTGCCGTGAATTGCACCATACTTACAGTTTCTGGAAATGTAGCGTTATGGTCAAAGACAAAAATATAAAACCATAACGCTACATGTTCTGTCGTACAAAGGTATGACCAAATAAAACTGTTTTGCAAATACGGGAAAAATGTTTCCTTGGATTGATTGTACAATTATTTTTTTTATATTAGTTATTAGCAATCCACAAACAGAGGTGAAGCAGTAATCCGTGCGCTTTGAATAGCAATTCTTGCGCATGATATTACGATTTGATGATCCGTTCACTTGGGCTACAGATGAGGAGATGCATTGCCCAGTATTCGAAGAAAATGATTACTTTTAATATTAAGAAGGAATGACTTAGAAACAGCGGCGATATTTTTGACAGAGATAGAAAATCAATATATGGAAACAGAATTGCTACAAAGAAACTGAAACTATAAAAGAATTTCATTAAAATAGAAAATTGATTCACATCTATTAATATATGATAAAGTAATTACTATTAGCAGTTACCAGTCTTATTAAAATCATCCAGAATTAGAGGTTGTATTGTACAGATTATCATATAGTTTGATAAGTTACAATACCTATATATAACATCACTTAGATATTTCTTAGAATAAATCAAATAACATAATTGGCATTTCACTTTCATTATGATTCTTGACAAAACTACAGGTGTTTTCCAAGTCGATCCATTTCGTCAAGTATGAAATCCAAGTCTTCTTTAGTTGTCATTGGATTTGTTATGATAACCCGAAAAAAATTGACATATCCTTTCGATGTCAGTGGATTATAACCAATCATCATAGTCCCGTCTTCCATCATTCGTCGTTTGATTTGAGGAGCAATCTACAGTTATAAAAGTTGCATGTTGGTGTCATTAATCAAGTGTACGACTACCATTTACTTGGTCAAATATATAATCTGTTTTGGCAGTAGATACACGTATGTCGATCCAATTTCAGCAGCTACATGTATATATGTAAGATCATACAATAGTAACTTACTGAGTGACACACAATAGTTTAATTGATATTTTGTTTCCAAATTTTCAAGTATCACATTTAATTGTAGCTTGTATTATGTCCTTGCCATATTACTTGATATCATAAATTAAGACGTCCTAACTGACTTTTAAATGGTTTTGCAAAAGAAAAAAAATAACATCTAAGAAAGTAATTATAAAGTTTTTCTACAGTGAGTAAAGATTCCTAATAGTATGAAAACGTAGAGTAATATTCCTTAATAAATTGGCATACTTTCTAAAAGTTTATACCAAAAGAAAACTCAATGAATCTGAGAAGTACTAGTTCCGATCAGTAATTTTCATGTGTTGTGCTTTACACGTAATCTTTTATATGTTCAAAATTTCTGAACCACGGAAAGCGCGCAAAATTTATGCGTGAATAAAACCAACACTACTCTCAATTCATTCACAAACGTTTGTCTTTTCTGTATATAGACACGTGGTATCCTTTATTGTAAAGTGTGTGTGTGTGTGTGTGTGTGTGTGTGTGTGTGTGTGTGTGTGTGTGATAATTAGGGGGTAATTGTAAGAGAATTCGTTACAGTATAGTTTACTTGACTAAAGAAGATGGGTGAACAAGGCGTTAAAAAAGTGCCTACGAATATCAATGTGTGGATATGAAAGATAAAAATAAAATCGCTCTCAAATGAGTATGTATACTTACCACAGTATATAAATGAAACAAACAAGCAATTATATTATTTGAAGTATTAGAATGTGAAAAAGAGATCACAGTCAAAATGGTCAAACATAAACATTTTATAGTCGAGTTTTGTAAAATTTCAACGTATGGGGGTTGACACTCCATTTTTGTAATCAAATACGTCTAGGAAAACTAAAAACGTACATTTTTTAGTCTTCAAAAAGCTGGAGCAATGGCCCACTATAGATGAAAAATATAAAAATCTTGTTTTGTAAAAATATTCTTTTATATTGAAGACCGTATATCATGAATGACTTAAATACCTATGATTATTATAAGCAAAATGATTGAGTGGTGCAAACCTGATTTGTAAGCAGAACATTTTGGGTAGTGAGTTTGATGCCACTAATTTCTGTATGACTGTGATGAATCTCACAAATCCTATATGGAAAACAAATTAGAAAACTGGGCAAACATGGACCCCTGGATATCAGAGGTGAATTTGTATTTCGATGAATAGGCATTTTCCTCGCGGTGTTCACCCATCTTCTTGACAAGCGATAATAACAAGCATTAAGGTAATACAATCTCCTACCGGTAGGATAATAAAGTCAAAAGTAGGTCAAGCGTAATGCAACACAAACTTGATCTTGACTATCCAAGACAAAACCATATTCAAAATTTCAGTCGAATATCTTCATCCAATGCGGAGAAAAGTCCGAAAAACTTCAAGCATTCATCAAGGGGAATAATTCAGTCAAAAGTAGCCCAAGCGTAACGAAACTCAAACTTGATCTGTAACTACTCAAGACAAAGTTATATTTAAAATTGCAGTTGAATATCACCATCAAATGCGGGAGAAAGTCCGGAAAACTGATTTGAAATGACAAAATGACGGACAGACCGAGGGCAAAGTAATAGTCCCCTTCGTCAAAGCCATTAGGGGTTTTGCTTGATCTTTAAAATACTGAATCGTAACGGAAAAGGAAGAAGTTTAAGGTCTTCATCAAACTGCACCAGAATTGTCTTTCCCAGGCTTCGATTTCTTAAATCACGAGTCATTTATAACTTCCAGGCAATGTTTTTCTCATTCAATGCTATCAAAATTAGTGTGAGTGGGGAGTTAGTCACCCAATATATCTTTATTTGCATATGAAAATAAGAATAATTATGATTTTCATAATTCTACGTGCCTGGTGCATACATGCATGATAGATTAGGCATGTTTGCAATTGCGCAAAATTCATGCATGTTTGGCCAATTCATGTGATTCAATAGGCGTGACAGTGTGTTTATTTTCCACATCAATAAGACATTGAGTCATGTTTTCAATATTCCGGAAACAACTGGTCTTGAAATATTATGAACTTCACCAACAACTGCCTGAAAACTATCGGTTGCATAAAAGCACAAGACAACCATGGCCTACGAGGGCGAGTCAATTAGTATCCAGCCTATCCCATTTCCTACTGACCGAGACGGCACGATTTTCATGCCTTGCTTTACTACATGTTTTATACCTGGGTACAAACGTCCACGCGTATCGAGTCGTTCTTTAATAAGATAATGAATGTCAAGCATGCTTAGTGATACAAAGGCATGCTTTTCATCTAAAGTTGAGTAACATGCTGTAATTCGGTAAAGGTAAAACAGGCAATGAAACACACGGCGAGTTAGCCGATCTTTATGGATCTTCTGTGCCAGGTGAAATTCTGGATATGGGGATTTCAAACGCAGTAGAACGTCTTTAGAAGATTAAGCCAGGTATGGACGCCCACTGGATGCCACTGACGAAGAAATGTGTAACGAAGTTCGGGATCTGATATACTCTGATAAGCGAATTCAGGTGGAAGAAATAGCGCAGGCATTAAGCATTTCATACGGTAACATTTCAACAATTTTACATGATCGTTTACGTGTGCGGAAGCCAACAGCCTGTTGGGTCCTAAAATCCCTTAGCGATGAACAATTGGCAACCAGAGTATCAGTATGCAGCGCCTTGTTGAAGCGTAGTACGTCAATAGATGATTTTCTTTTGCGTCTGGTGACTGTAGACGAGACTTGGGTTCATTATTATTTGCCAGAGAATAAAGCTCAGAGTCGTCAGTGGGTAGGACCGGGGTCCCCGAGGCCAAAGACGCAACCATCTGCTGGCAAGGTGATGGCCACAGTATTTTGGACGCAAAAGGGTTATTATGTTGGACTTTTTACCCAAGAGAAGTACAATAACTACGTCTCCATAAGAGTGAAAAATTCTCGAGCGGGACGTTAAACAATATATAATCAATCAATCAATCAATCAATCAGTAACTGGAGTGTATTATGCAAACTTGCTCGACCAGTTGAGAACAGCCATCCGTGAAAAACGCCTAGGTAAACTGTCTAATGGTGTTTTGTTACAAGAGGACAACGTAAGAGTCCACACTTACAAAGTTGCAATGAATGCTGTAGAGCGAAACAGGTATGAATTAATACCACATCCTGCCTATTCGCCTGACCTAGCTCCTAGCGACTTCTTCCTGTTTCCAAACTTGAAAAAAGATATCCGTGAACGTCATATCCGGTCTGACGATGACGTCGTAACAGCAGTTAAGGAATGGGTCAATAGGATGGATCTTGACTTTCAGTTTTGGGCTAGTGGCACCTGAACACCGTTGGTCTAAATGCATAAACTAGAGGGTAATTACATTGAAAAAAGAAGAGGGGGATCTCAACCGGAAATAAGTTAGGCTAATTACTTATTGAATCACCCTCGTACAATGAAACACGCACTCAAGTTATAGATGAGTAGCCTTGAACGTCTAGACCTATGAATAAAAGAGTGGTTATCAAGATAATCCCTGAACATTTGGTCATGTATTTTGTCGAACAAGTCGCTGCCATTTTTTCCCCTAAGTTCAACTTGACTAAACAGCTCTCCGAAGATGAATACAATTCTTAGGAATTTTCCAAAGTTAACATACGATCAATTAAAATTCTTCCTATTAGAAGTATCTTAAGACATTTCTTAGTCATAAACATGCCTGGAGACCAAACTTTTGTCAATATGATAAACTACATGTATGTAAAATAATAATATTTTCCAGTTTCGATACATTATTTATAAAATACAAGGAGAATACTTTTTCTAAAGTATATACTGTACAATATGCGTTTATGGTTGATGTACGTAGGTGAACTGGAAAAGAATTATGAGAAAAATCACAAAGGAAAAAGTAGATAAATACATTTCCCATACAGTTTCCATGTACATGTATACTAATGGACTTTAAAAATGGGTATTTTTCTGTGTTATTTAATTATCAATTCATTAATTCAATAAACAAATATCTGTGGTACAACCGGTCGACGTAGCTTGGTGGTAGAGCGTTCGCTTCGTAATGGGGAGTTCGTGAGTTCGAACCCCGCTCGTAACATGGCCGTGCCAAACATGGGTAGTGACTGCTCCTTCGGCAAACGTTCGGCAGTTAGAAGGGAAAATCGTACATGACCTTAAATACGGAGATCCCGTGTAGCGGCAAACGTTGGCACGTTAAAGAGCCCTTACTTTTACGGCCCTGGGGGATAAGCATTTTGTGATACTTCACCTACAGCTGGTGACATCTCAATATGAGTGAAAAATTCTCGACGGGACGAAAAACAGACAAACAAACAATCAATTAATCTTCGGTACATACAATTATCACATAATCACCATTATGATAAAACTCTTAATATCCATTAAGTAAATATGTGACTTTAATTCAAACGGTCGACCACATCATGAGAGTGGCCATTTATTGATGCTGTCTGACGATTCCCTCACAGCAACCGACTTATTATACAGAACATCGTTAGTCTTGTTAGTTTACGCTGACTAAACGTATATCTGTTTGATTTCGTTCGATCACCCCATATTCAATCAATAGAGAGATCTGAAAAGTGGCCTTGAGAGGCGCCTACAACCCCAAACTGATTGCTGAAAATGATAATCCTGGAGATCCCCTTCCTTGTTTGCGTACTCCTTGAGCTTTTCAAAGATTAAGTTGTTATTGTCCTTCGGTATGATCGTAATTAATGTAAAGATAGGAACATTTAGGTGATCTTAATTGTCCTTAAAGGTCTTTGTGGCCCCTTTTGACGGTTCTATATGATTGATTTCCTTGTTCTCTAAACCTTTCAGTTTTCTTTTCAGCCCCAAACTGAGGACAGAAAATGATAGTCCTAAGGGTCAGCTGCCTTGAATGCATACCCTTTTTGTGAACTCGTCAAAGATTAACTTGCCATTTGCTTTCACATTAACCCAATTTGATGTAAAATTAGGAACTTTCAGGTGAATTCAGTTGACCTTAAGGGCCTATGTAATCCATTTTTGGCGTTCTAAATGTTTATATTGACTATATTCTTATATCGTTTTATTCTATCACCCCGTTTTCAATTACATATATTAGAAAGGTCTGAAAAGTGGTTTCAACCTCGGGAAGCCCAAGGTAGTACCTCTACAGCCCCCGACTGAGGACAGAAAATGGTAGTCTTTGGGGTCCCCTATCTTGCCTCCATACTTCTGTGGACTCTTCAAAGAAGCTCAATTACAACCCTATGTGATGTAAAATTAAAAAGTTTCAGGTGAGCTAAATTGCCGTCAAAGGCTTTCATGATCACATTTTAGTGTTTATGAATTCGTATACATGTTTGTCTATCTCTTGATCACTTTTGTGTCATCCAATCATCCCATAGTGAATCGTTAGAGAAGCTTACAAGTGATTCCATCCTCAGGTACCCTAACATGACACCCCTACAGCCCAAACTGAGGGCAGGAAATGACAGTTGTAGGGTTTCCTACATGTACCTTATGTCAGTACTCCTTTAGTGGACTCTTTAAAGATTAAGTCTTTTAACCTCCATTACTACTCTCATGTGATGTAACATTAGAAATTTTCAGGCGATCGTAATTGCCTTCAATTATCAAACTCGGTTAATGGCTGCTAGCTGCACCTAATGATTATTTACTACTTTAAATTCAATTAACAAATAAATGGATATTGTAATACTCAAACCCGTGCATTTGTGGTTCATATGCTAGTATACTATTATTATTATGCATTGAATGCAATGCAAAACCACTAAGCCATGGCCACGAAATTCCTTTGGGCGATAGTTGTAAAATCGAACCAATATACCAATGTACTCATGTCAAGGACAAAAATTGGGATACAAATAATTGAACAATCGTTTTTCCAACGCAATTCAAACCAGTCTCAATTTGAATTGTGAGTTGTTCAGATTAGTAAGAACAGGAACCTTTTTTTTTCAAGTGGGGAAATTCAAATTCTACTTAGCCTCCGTGGCTGAGTGGTTAGAACATCGCGTTCAAAATCACAAGGCCTCTCACCTCTAGTCGGTGCGGGTTCGATTCTCACTCGCGCCGATATATGTGAGAAAAAGTGCAGGATATATATTATATTGTGTAGGAGATATACTTTATGATGTGACATAGGAACCTCCGTGGCCGAGTGTTTAGAGCATCAAGCTCAAAATCACAAGGCCTCTCACCTCTAGTCGCAACGACTCTCGAATCTACCTCGCGCCGATATATGTGAAAAAGTTTGCCAGTTTACTTTCGGAAGGTCGGTGGTCTCTTCCCGGGTACATTGTATCTGGGTTCTTTCCTCCACCAACAAAAACTGGACGCCACCAGATAACTGAAAAAATGTTGAGTGTGGCGCAAAACAACAGACACAATTAATCAATCTACTTAATGAGGTGGAGAATCCGCGAAAGTCTGTATTTTGTTCACAATAGGTTCGTCGTTTAACAGGTTGAGAACACTTCCCCTATATAGCAATGTATGTTGTTGGGTTTTTTTTGTTTTTGTTTTTTTTGGGGGGGGGGGGTTTAGTTGTTGTTTATGTATGTTTTTTTGTTTTTGTTTTTTGTTTGTTTTTTTTTTGCATTTTGTTGTTTCATTAATTATCTAAAATTATTACAAATCCTGTGCAATGAGGAATAAGTGCAATATATTCAAAGTGGCGTGAATTCCCTCTGTAAAATTAACATAGTCCAGAACTTTCATATCAACATTGAAAAGGTCATGCATACATGACCCTCGATGGGGTTATGTCACATCCTAGTGTAGCGATCTACGTGAGCGGATCTTAACATCTGGTTTTAATCAGATTGCTTATCGCCATCACTGTCATGCAATAAATGTATAGTCCAAGGACTCGCCGTCACAAAGTGAGCGTTTTGCCGCTGGGCAACCAAGAATCTAGACAACAAAGTTACAAAAATGTAATCCAGAGAATTATGTAGAAGCGATAGGGAAATACTTTTTTGCTGTTCATAAGAGGTGGGTCAAAATGGCATTTTGTTTCTGTCAACAATTTTCAGGCAAGGGAATTTCTTTAACATACCAGGAAAATAATTATCTAACATTAGTAACTTGATATAATAAATAAGTTGATAAATTGTTTGAATTGGTAATCAACAAATTTGAGTTGCCCACTGAAAGTTTGTACGAAGAGCAGTGACCTAGCGTACGGACTTGCACGAATGTAGGCCTAGCTTGCGATATATTTGACAACAGACACATTTGTTGATGCTTACCTTCTCAAACATGATAAAGCAATCGTCTAAATATCGTTTCCACAACTTTCTAATAAAAGGTGAAGTTTTTGTCCAAATTTTTCTTTAACAACAGAAAACAAATTTCCTTTTAAAAATCTTAAAATGAGTGTTGCATAAGTCGGCGCAACTTTGTTTCCCATGCCATATCTTCTTTCTATAAACCATTTCATTACAATACATAAACTTGTTCTCTAGAATTAATTGCAGTGTTTTTTTTAAAAACGAAGTTCTTTAGAGATCTGTCATGCGAAAGATTATTGAATTTATCAATCCAATATTCTATGGCAAATAATCCTAAATTATGTAGAATATTAGATTAGAGATTGGTCACATCCCATGAAATCAGAATTGATTTTGTGTTGACATCTTCGGCAATTATGCTCGGAAAATCTGTTTCTCCTGTAATTTTGAACTTCACTAACGCTAGGTTTTGACAATACATCTAATATATAACTAACATTATAAATTTCTCATGTTGGTCCCGCAACCATGAGCCTATTGGATTTTCAACACTAACATTGGTTGATGCTGATCGAATTTAAAGGTAATTATATTAGAATAGGGATTACTGGTTTCCATTAAAATTGATTCTTCTTAATGATTCAAATTCAGACATATGTATAACATTTGGAGCTACGTGCTTGATTGCTGTGTAAACAAAAATTAATCCAACAAACATTAGGATCTATATGCAAATCCATATACAGCAGCGTATTGTTGAGAAACTGACCGATAAGAGACAGTTTTTGTACTTTACCCATACACCACGATAATGTGATTAGGTCACATAATGCAAATACACCACTACGAACTCTATAACTTCACAGCAGATATGATGAGAGCAAATGCTGATAAATTTAAATCTAATAAATTGTATACTATTTTCTGAAAATTATCTACTTCTTCAAATTTCTTTGTAATATCTTTCTATCTTTTTTACTTGTGCTTACCTTTGATATTTCAGTCCACCATTCCGGACTTTCTTCTTTTCCTCTAAGTCTTTCAGGAATATACCAGAAACAAATATTAGGACACTGAAACTAAACAAATACACATATCTTAAAATCTTATATCAACAAGAAGATATATTGTGGAAAAGGTGAAGATGAATAACAGTTAACAATCTCAATCATAAAAGGAATCCAAACTGGCGAACACGGCACACACGGACTCCCAGGGACAAAATAGACAGGATCAGTTCTCTAGAGGGATTAAACACCCCCTTTTGAGACGTTACACCAACCGTGATTCATCTTGTCTTGATCAGGTAAACGAGATAATCCGTAGTACAAATCAATATGAAAAGATCAGAATAACATTTCGTATCAAAAACGTAATACAACATTCGACTCAATCACAAGTAGTAAAAACAAATAATACGAGGGCGAGTCAATAAGTAACCAGCCTAACCTATTTCTGATTGGTCGAGACGGTCACGATTTTCAAGCCTTATTTCAATACATGTTTTGTACCTGGGTACAAAATTCCACGCGTATCGAGTCATTCTTTGATAATATTGAATGTAAAACATGGATAGTGATACAAAGACATGCTTTTCATCTAAAGCTGAGTACCGTGCTGTAATTCGCAACGTGTATCTAAAAGGTAAAACAAGCAAAGGAATACACAGCGAGTTCGCCGATGTTTATGGTTCTTCTGTACCATCTTATGCTCAAGTTAAATCCTGTAGGTAAATTCAAACGCGGTAGCACGCCACCAACAAAAAATGTGTTACGAAGTGACGGAGTAACGAAGTAACGAAGTTCGGGATCTGGTATACTCTGATAGGCGAATTCAGGTGGAAGAAATAGCGCAGGCATTAGACATTTCACATGGTAGGGTTTCAATAATCTTAAATGATCGTTTAGGTATTCGGAAGCTAACAGCCCGTTGGGTCCCCAAATTTCTTATCGATGAGCAATTGGCAACAGTATGAAGCTCCTTGTTGAAGCGTATTAGGTTAGTCTCCTCTTACAACAAGCGCGGTGGCCAAATATGAAATCCATACTATTGATATATGATTCACATGCATGTTGAACGACATCTACAAAAGTGCAGCCATAATAGTGTGTGCTTGAATGCACGTGTATTCATTTTCTTTCAGTTCCACAGTACAAAACTGGCCAGACCTTTCTTATATTGCCATAATTTTCTTATATTGACTACAATCAATGAAACTTATATGATTGATTATATATTGCTTAACGTCTCGTTCGAGAATGTTTTCACTCATATGGGGACGTCAGCATTGCCAGTGAAGAGCTGCAAAATTTAGGCTTATGATCGGCACTTATGGCCTTTGAGCAGGGAGGGATCTTTATCGTGTCACACCTGATGCGACACGGGGCCTCGGTTTTTGCGGTCTCATCCGAAGGACCGCCCATATAGTCGCCTCTTACCACAAGCAAGGGGTACTGAGGATCTATTCTAACAACCCCGATCCCCACGGGCATGAAACTTATACTGTCTAAATAATGATTTGAACAAAACTTTTCCAATCATGTTGAGATTCGTCTTTTCTCCCCTATGACAAACTTGCCAATCATTACATTCACGACAATTAGATTTGTAAACAATAGTAAGGTAATATAATATTTCCTCGAAAGAATATACTCAATATAAGAATTTCAAAACAGCTGCTTCTGTAATTTTGAAGGATATGACCATGATAACCGAATAACGACGACTAAATTTAAGGAGTGAAATTTAAAGGGATGAAAAATGTTATAGTGGAGGATCTACGTCTCCTTACTAGGAGTTACTACATTAGCTTAAAGTTAAGCCTGACTGGGAGTCTCCAGCAGAAATTTGGGAAGGTTAAAACGCATGTTCACTGTGCCAGTATTGCAGTAGTTAACTTGAGTGATGTAAAAATCGAAGCGTTTTTAAATATGCTCATTTAATATGTTCCTGATGTTAGTATTCTTCTTTTGCAAAGACAAACATTGAACTTAATAAATTTCATATTGTTGTTGGCTCCTTCTTTCCCATGAGGTCATGAGTTGTTTCTGCACCAGGGGTCTTCTGTTAGAGAGCTGCTGCATCGGGTATGGCTGTAGAGGCCGATGCAGGATCCACATGTCCTACTGAAGATGATGCATATGAAAGCTCCCCTGCGGACGTCTCTTGTCTCCTCTGCTTCTTTGATAACAGTCCTGATTGTGATCCGCCAGCCGGAGCGGTTGGAGGCGGCTGACTGCAGGTCGGGGGTGGGTGGAGGGTTGAAGCCTTTAGCCTTGAGGTCGCGTTTGCACACATCCTTGTACCTGAGAGCAGGGTGTCCTGTAGGTCTGGTGTCTGTAGCCAGTTCCCCATACAGAATGTCTTTGGAGATGCGGCCATCTTCCATTAGGGTTACGTGACCAAGCCAACGCAAGCGTCTCTGGGTCAGGATGGCAAACATGCTGGGGACATCTGCTCTGGCCAGGACGTCGACGTTGGTGACTCGGTCCTGTCATGTGATACCCAGTAGTCTACGAAGGCGGTGCAGGTGGAAGGCGTTCTGTCTGTGTTCTTGGGAAGAGTAGAGGGTCCATGCTTCGCTGCCGTATAAGAGGGTGTCCAGCACGCAGGCTTAGTAAACTCTCATCTTGGTATTGGTGGTGAGCATGGAGTTGTCCAAGGCTCGCTTCGCCAGAAGGGCCATCGCTATATCGATGCCTTGTAGATGCGCGTGTTCAGTTCAGCGTCGAAGGAAAGGTTGCTGGAGATAGTGGACCCGAGATAGGTGAACTTGTTCACCTCTTCAAGGGCGTGGTCACCGATTGTGATGCTAGGAGCGCTGCTGACGTCCTGACCCATAACCCAGGATGATAATGGGACCGAATATTCGAAACAAACCTCAGCAAAGCGGTCGATGAGACGCTTTAGCGTTTCCTTGATGTGGGCGGCGAGACCAACACCATCTGCGAAGAGCAGCTCCCTAATGAATACTTTCCGCCCCTTAGTCTTTGCTCGGAGACGCGCCAGAATGAAGAGGCCTCCATCGCTCCTGGTGTGGAGGAAGAGGTTGTCAGATTCCCGGAAAGCGTAGCACATGAGCATGGAGAAGAAGACGCCGAAGAGGGTCGGAACAAGGATGCTCCTCTGTTTCACTCCATTCTTGACTGGGAAAGGGTCCGAGGTCATAAAATTTCATAGAACTGAATGGAATTCTATCACATAGATGTATTAGGATAACAAACATGAATATGGTATATTACTTGTATATGAAGGTGTTTTGAGGTCATCCGTATAATGCTTATGCCTAGAGCATTGACCTCTATTTAATGCTTTTTTGTTTGTTTGTTTGTCCTACATCACTTCCAGAATTTTGCACTCATATTGAGAAGACTCCATGTCTGGTGTTTAGGACCATAGGGGTAGCATTATCCCGCGGCTCTCACTCCAAACTACGAAGCGATTGGCGAAACTACAAGCACTACCTGTGTTTGCGTTCTAGGTTTCATATGGCTAAGACGTTAGTGGGACTCAAACCCATGACCTCCCAGTTACGAAATGAACGATCTAACCACCAGTTAATAGTGCTGGATTAGGTTTGAAGTATATATTCCTTAAATATCAACAATATGCGGTTAGATCTGTGAAAAATGTGCACTTACCTGAGGAAGAACCAAACGAAACCCTTCCCTTTTTTTCAGTTGCTCTGTGAGATACCTTTTAAAGAAAACAACATTAATATACCGTATTCTCTACAATAATGGAATAATGGTGTACTATTACAACTTCAGAAATATTATACTTGGCATTGGTGAAAGAGAGCTCAATTTGCTCTGCCATTCCATTATCACCACGGGATTTCCACATTAACCATAACTTGAGTATGTCCACTTTGCGTCCACATTGCACAGTTTTATCTCCTGAAATAAAAGAAACGCGTGACAATATTCGTGGCTGACATCATAGCATCCATTCAGGCAAAAAGACATTTACCTACACATTATTTCATTGACTACATTTCTTAAATTACTATACTGTTAAAACTAGTGTAACAAAATGGGAATCTCTTGATGTGTCGTTCTCAACCGAGTTCGTATACAAGTTTTCAAACGTGCTGTATAGTATTTATTACACAATTACATTAATTGGCAATTCCAATACGAATTTCTCTCTTTTAATCCGGTATGAGGATGTTGAAATATTTAATGAATATTCTGATACAAAACACCGCATTTTAATATCTAAATACTGGTGGATGGCTAGTGTTATATATATATTTTGTGTTTCATTGATTGATTAATTATACATTTTTTAACGTCCCGCTCGAAAACCTTTCACTCATATGGAGACGTCACCATTACCGGTGAGGGGCTGCAAAATTTAGACTTATGCTCGGCGCTTATGGCCTTTGAGGAGGGACGGATCTTTAACGTGCCACACCTACTGTGACATGGGGCCTCGGTTTTTGCGGTCTCATTCGAAGAACCGCATCAATTAAGTCGCCTCTTACGACAAGCTAGGGATACTGAGGATCTATTAACAACCCGGACCCTCACGGTGAATTTTGTAATTTATATATATATATATATATATATATATATATATATATATATATATATATGGAAGGTATTCAATTTGTATTCATCTGAATTAAAAATCCGAAAGCGCTAGTCATATTTTCCTGCTTTTTATTTTAATTATTTTGGCTGTGCGACATCAACCATCTCTTTTTGGATTGATGATGGATTGATTATATCATCATCATCATCATCAGCGAATTCCACCAGCGATTTCCATCGAGGCATACATCATGTTGTTTGTGTTTTGTGTTTCAGCATCATTCACTTTAATCCTTATTTTGGAATTAACACTTGTGTATTGATTTACATTATTTTGGATCAAATTTGAAATCTGGAAGTACTTGCAATATGCCTGTCTTAACTAAAATGTTAATCTGTATTATTTTCATTTCGATTTTGTTCTGTTTCCTATACACAAAGGAAATGAAACAATCCATTATAATTTCACATTTACACGTACAGCAACGGCGATATAGTTTTTGTAAAGTTTTACGAAGCTTGAAATTAAATTATCGTGGTCATACAAACAATTTCTGTTATATCTCCCTTTTACATCTTTTGATTTATGAAATAAGAGTTATGGATTTAAACTTTCGTTACAGAATGATAAAATATTTTAAGATTGTAGTTCATGTTCGGCTGAGTAACTAAATCTATCGACAGAGCAAACGTGGGTTTTTTTTTTTGTTTTTTTGCATATCGTGTTTCAAAATTCAAAAATCCGAGATTTCTAATAATTCTATAAACGTCAAAAAGTTATAATCATCAAAATGAATTTTCCCAACATCATCAATAAATATCAATTATCCAAGCAAAAAATAAATTTAAAGGTTCGGGATGATATTTTGATAAATCGGTAGAACAATTAATTTTTTATATGCAAACAATTCTGTATGATTGCAGAACCATTATTAATAATAATTACATAATATGTAGACCTCTAAATATGTAATCAATATAATGAAAAAGTAAAAATAACAAACTGCGATCAATCTCATAAATACCATAAAGAATACAAAACTGAGTGGGCAAACACGGACCTCAGTAAAGACCTATATGGGATCAGATACATTTACATGTGTTGAGCAAACACCCCTTGTTGACCGGTCACATCCATCGTAGACATTATCGATCAAGTGAACGGTAATAAGAATTATAACTAAATTTATCAATTACAGATTTGTAAAATTTAACGATATTTTGATTGATATTTTGATTAATTAAATTAGAAACTTAAATTTTGAAGGCTGATTTACTGTTGGCCGAGAGACAGGCTAAACAGGGGTAATTCTTAGTAAACTTGGATCCCATTGGAGATAATTAAGTCTACATATATGCATCTACCAAAAAAGAATAAGCAGAAATCTAGACCGCTATTTTCAGACCTGAAACAACTTATAATGTATCCTTTAGGGTAACAACAGTAGAATCACTAGAACGTCTTCCTTTGCAAACTGAAGACTTTAATAAACAGAGCAATGTCGAATGTTCTTTCCACAAAAATAAATGAAAAAAAGACATTAAGATCACTGAATATGACTTATCCGATTAGAAAGAGATTGGACTACGGCATTCTATGATGACATAGCTGGCTCTCCCATTGTGCAAACAGAGATCGTTCCAATCATCGTTTTCTGCTGCACTGAACAGATGTCTCCCACAGCTCTGACCACAGTCTCAACAATGCTGCAACAACTAGGTCAGAGATGCTTTAGAAACCAAGTGACGTTCAACTTCAGGTGGGGTATTGATCCTCAATGGGTAAACATGGGGTTTATGCTCTTCATCTGACTCATTGTCATCAGTTTTTTTTTTATAAAGGATCATGTTCTGGATCAGGCTCTTGAGGTTGATATTCTCCACCATCATTATCAAGCTTTTCAGGTGCTGCTGTTAGGGACCACTAAGCCAGAAGCCACTTTATGTGAAACCCCATCAGATATGTTGGAACACTGGACAGCAACAAACACTTTCTACACGGCAGAGTTGGACGGAAGCGACACCTTGATCCACCTTGTTCTATATGGGGGTTGAAAGGATGCCTGGCTTCCTTGTGAGATTTTCGTTCCAACGGTATGCTGTAGCAGGTTCAATGTGAGCTGGTGCTTCATCCATCATGCGGATGGTTGGTATGTTGTAGCAAGTTCAGAACCTCTGTCCAGTAGCTATTGTTGCCGAATTCTCCTTAGCATTTCTGGGTTCTATTTCTTCAAGAACGTGTCGAAAACCTATGTAAATTATAATAAGTTAAAATATAATAAGTTAAAATATTATTTTAATTAGAAAATTAAATGTTAGATCTACATAATTTACATGTAAAACAACTAATATGTATAGTTTACAGATATTTGATCTGTACCACATGTGTACCAGGGGTGAATGCATGATTTCAGCTAGGTTGAGGAGGTTGGGTTGGACCAATCATCAGCTGTAAGGGGTATGATCATTTCGATAGGAAATCTAGCATAGAATGGGTTGGAATTTGGGGGTAAATTATGCGTTTCATTAAATTCAATTGAGATGATAAATAGATTTTCCTTATCATGAATGTACATGTTTGTATAGTCTAAAACCTGGATGCCAGAATAACCATGCATCATATTTACTACTAAACTGTACTACAGTGATGTCTAAAGGGATGTGATTAATATGAATGGGAGGTGACCCCTATTGATTGGGGTAAAATTTGAAATCTCAATGAGAAAAGGTTTAGGGGGCGTGTGCAACCCCCCAATTAAATCCACCAGCGTGTATGTGTTATTCTACCTTATTTCACCCATAAAGATCTGGACACCATCCCGTTTTTCATTTTTAAAAACTGCAATGTGTAGTGCATATACAGAGGATCTCGATTTTACCATAGGGTATTTTGCCAAACTACCGACATGCATTATTCACTTCAGGATGAATTATAGTTATTATTATACTAATATTAATAATAAATATGAAAACAATATATAAGTACAACTATGCCTAGTAATTATATCGGCCCTCTGACGTTTTGCAAACGCTCCTTGTAGCTTTGATGAGGTGACATTTTCATTCTGAGGCTGATGCACTATTAGAAGGATAGCTGGTACAACATCGATCTGCAGTCTCCAGTGTATCCATTCTTCTGGAATGTTTGAATCCCTGTCTATCTGGCCCTTCGAAAAAAAAGAACACTACCGTCTGTTCTTTGTGGGACAAAGTCCTCACGGCGGCAGAAAATCGCCTAGGCCTTTCTCCTCACCCCATCCTTCGGAAAAGTGGAAACAAAACTGACCCCGGAACACTTTTGTTGACTGTTACAACCGAGGGAGGCATGGAAAATCATATCGCGGGATTTGAATTTCATCGTCTTAAAACTCTTAAAATAAGTTTCAGTTAAATTCTAAAATATATAAGTTTTGTTATTTAAAAAGACATTACAGTTCATTTTGCCAAACTACCGACATGCATTATTCACTTCAGGATGAATTATAGTTATTATTATACTAATATTAATAATAAATATGAAAACAATAAGTACAAATATGCCTAGTAATTATATCGGCCCTCTGACGTTTTGTTTTTTTGTTTAAAACACATTGATAAAATGATAAAATTCAAATCGATACTGACAATTTTGAACCATAGGGCTTGTCTTTGGGTTGTGAAAAGTAAAATAAATAAATAAATAAAACTATAAATTCCTTAAAAGACCTCCTTTGAAATAGTTCCGATAAGGAAGCTGACACGATTTGGTAGTTTATATATCTTTTTAAAAACATCCACTGCAGATAGTATTACATCAATGCCATAGACAAAAAGTCGCCATTTTGGAAACACTACTTCTGCTCAGTTCAACACTCGTTTGCGTACTCTAATAATTTATTAGATTATCGTGAGGGGATTCTTTGCAGCGATGGTTTTCCTAAAAGATGATGGCACACTTTCTAGCAAAGGAAAACACATCGATCTCTTCAATTTTGAGTATCATCTCGTCAAACCGGTCTGTAAATAACATAAGTCGCCTTATCGCATGCTCAGCAATAAGAATAATTGGGGATAATGACAAAACTTACAATATTGAAATTAGCATGAAAGTTCAAAATGTCCTTGACATTCATAGCAAATGCACGTCCGGTAAAATTGTGTACGTGGTATGTAAAATGGTAGCGTAAAATGTATGATAGGTCTAAATAGTTAATTTTCATATGATTTAAATGGTAACGTCATAAAATGTAAAATCAATAATGTCAATAAAAGGGGATTATTTAAAAATATAAAGCAATTCTCAATAATTATAATTATGTTTATCAAAAAATTGGAATAATACACTATAAAAAAATCGTAATCCTTATAAAAGGTTTAATCAAACATCATAAAAATACCATGTGGGTCTTTCCCTAAATGTATACATGCATTAAATCAATATTTCTACGATATTAACTTTTACGAATTGACCAAAACACACATTGTTTTAATCTTTCGAGAATTAGTCATTGCCTACTCCTCAGGAGAAAAAAAAAATGGTGATAATTATATCAAGGCATTCTATTCATAATTCACGAAATAATATGAATGTGTACACATACACACTACAAACAATGCTATATACAATCAAATGAAAATTAAAATGTTCTGGTTACTGCCTTTTAATTGCTATGTAACCCATTTTTAACGGAGTGTGCATCTGTTATGAAGGTCGAAGATATAAAAAGTTACAGATTTCAATTTTTGGCATGTCCCCTATAGTTAATCATCGTATTTGTAAACTTTCGTTCTTCACAGACTGATTTGACGTAATGGTCTTCAAAATTGAAAAGATCGATGTATTTTCCTTTGCTAGAAAGTGTGTCGACCGGTGTAAAGCAAAGTAATGACCCCCGCAGAAATATGGCCCACGGTCATTATTCTATGGGGATCATTATTCTGTTTTACAGTCGACAAGATCATTATATTTTAGGAAAGATCATCGCTGCAGCGAATCGTGCCACGATAATTCAATAAATTGTTAGTCTAATCTAGGGGAAAAAGTTTTTTTTCTAGCACATATTTTATATTTTATGATTTTTATAATTATGAATTAATTTCTAATTTTCTCTAGCTTATTTCTTTCATAGTTTCAATTGTTCATTGTGCGATAATGATATCTGGTATTAATAAGTGATATTATGCTTTCTGTATAATTTTGATTTGCATTTTAGTATAGTGTAAAGCGTTTTAGAGTATATTTAGATAAGGCGCTATATAAGTGCATTATTATTATCATTATTATTATTATTATTATCGAGAGTACAGAAACGGGTGTTGAACTGAGTGGGGGTATTTTTCCAAAATGGCGACTTTCCTCCATTGTATTGATGAAGTACTATCTGCGTTTAACAACTAAAAGGAGGAGTCTCAATGTGTTTTAATAGGCCTTCAGAAAGTATTAATTTTTTGCGTTTAATTGAGAATTTTAGAAATGTGTTATTTTCGCAAAGTTTATATATTCGACTATGAAACAAATATAAAAAAGGTCTGGGAAATTTGTCATTTTATGATTATGGTAGTGTCTCATTTTGATTAATTATTTCAAAAACTTTGAAATAATGTTCTATGTGTCTCGTGGAACAGGTACAACCGATATAGCATAAATGTATATTGATCGAACAAACACTATACACAAACCAATGTCATAGGATACATCATAATGTTTGTCTGGTTGGAACAGATATTCAGCATTGAACCTGTTACATTCCTCCAAAAATCCCTGAAAGAAAAACGATAATTTTAGTGTACTATCACATTAACATCGAAACATAACACGTATTTGCCGCCGGATAGCTGAAAAATTGCTCAGGCGGCTATAAACAAACAAACAAACAAACAAAACAAACGTATTTGCAATCAGAGAAGACAATACCATGGGGGTAATCTAAGTGCGACCCTAAATACTGATTTTTTATATAAAACATATGATAATCTTAATGTCGTTTAATATCAGTGTACACACCAATGGTGCTATTCTAAGGCTATGTATACTATACATGTACCTATAAAATCATTTCAGGTGACCTTCGTCTATGACTAATGTGATGTGAATACAATAGCCTATGTAACGTATGATTTCAAATCGTTTTATTGTTTGATCCAGCTAATGTAAGTATACATGGCGAAGATTAATGCATTTTGTTACTCACTTTATTAAAAGCTTGGTACATCATAGTCCCCGTATTCTTAGTAAATACCGATATATATTCATCCAGTCTCTTTGCTAGATGTTTTTGAGTATAAATAAGACTTTAAAAATTTATTAGATCTTTTTCATAATATGATCGATAACGCCAAAATTTAGGGCCTGAGTCCCAGACTTAAGTGCTCTGGGTTTGACATTTCTAACACAGGCCTTCCTGCTCATTATTAATATTCCCCCTTCATTACACCCGCACTTTCTGACTTGTATTGTTTTTTTTTTTCCTTATGCATATCCCTCCGCCCATACATACGAGCATATTTTCGTTATGATCCATCCTGTGAGTTATAAAATTGATTCTTCTGATGGGATAATGCATTTTTGCTATATAAGTCATAGAACCCAACCCAAACACCCAACCCCTGACTACTGAGCCAAAACCCAACCCAAATACCCAACCCCTGACTACTGAGCCAAAACCCAACCCAAACACCCAACCCCTGACTACTGAGCCAAAACCCAACCCAAACACCCAACCCCTGACTACTGAGCCAAAACCCAACCCAAACACCCAACCCCTGACTACTGAGCCAAAACCCAACTCAAACACCCAACCCTGATTACTGAGCCAAAACCCAACCCAAACACCCAACCTCTGACTGCTGAGCCAAAACCCAACCCAAACACCCAACCCCTGACTACTGAGCTAAGGGCCATGCACTTCCAAGAATTGGTAGGACATCTTTCGTTATCATTTACTATTTTAAAAGTTGAAGTGCATTTAAATACAAGCCGCATGAGTGCACTAATTTTACGCAGTACAACGTCTTTATTATCAAAGTAAAAAAAGATTAGAAAGGTGTTTGAATTATAATTTGTTTTTAATAACTTTCACAGCTTTAGCATAACTTTTGTCATGAGTTCTTTTGTATACTTTCGTACAGGAATTCAGTTTACTTTTTACGTAATTACATATTTCTTGTAATTATTCGTCTTTGTTATTTAATTTACAGTACTGTTTATACTTATACATTTTACAGGCGTATTATACTATTCAAAAAAGTGAATTTTTATTGTTTTCAAAGTAAAATCATATCGCAATTGTTTTCCAGGTTATATCAAGCTTTAAAAATGGCTTAACAACATCCCATATATGAGAAATAGTTTTACATTTTAAGATAAGATGCTCGTTGTTTTCTATAATATTTTTGCAATACACACAGGAATCATTTTCTGCAATTTTCCATTTATTTAGCATTTTCCTATTACATGATAGGTTATTTAACAATCTATACTCAAAATCCGATATTCTTCTGTCTCTCATGGATAAGTCGTGTTTTGGTATTTCAAAAACGTTTTCGTAATATGTTTGATGTATAAATGTTTCATGACAGAAAATATCGAAAATCAACTTAAGTTTATATCACAACCTTTAACTTGTCGTTTACATAGTAACTCATATGTTGTGTTCCCATGAAGAAATATTTAAAAGTTTTTCATGCTCTGTATTTGAAAATTCATCATTTTTTGAAAGACTTTGTTATAACTGTTTTTATAATCATATTTACAAATCCAGGGGTTTTTTTTTACATAAAAATTTGCCATCAAACCATTTCATTGGTTTTAAAGCATTTATGTTTACAAAATCATTCAAAAATTTAAGGCTGCTTTTTATCCAATTCTAAAAAAATCTGTTTGTTTTCTTAGTACACTATCTATATTGGTTCCTTAATAATGTATTCAGACATAATTTCTTTTTACATTCGTTAAAAAGTACATGCATTTCCCGGGGGCCTCCGTGGCAGAGTGGTTAGAGCATTGCGCTCAAAATCACAAGGCCTCTCACCTCTAGTCGGCGCGTGTTCGATTCTCGCTCGCGCCGATATATGTGAGAACGTTTGACAGTTTACTTTCGGAAGGTCGGTGGTCTTTCCCGGGTACATTGTATCTGGGTTCTCTCCTCCACCTACATAAACTGGACGACACCAAATAATTGAAAAAATGTTGAGTGTAGTGAAACACAACAAACAATCAATCAAAAAACATTTCCTTGTAGAGTAAAGGGAAGTATTCCATTATTTTATGATCATTTATTTTGGTAATAATTGTTTTACATAGATATTCAAAATCAAAAGTTCTTTCATTGCATAAAGTATCTACGAAAAGGAATGGAGAACTTTTCTGGCTTAAAATTTTGTTTATCCAAGATACTTTTATGGATTTTAATTTAACTCCTTTGGGATGCGAGTTGTTAGAATAGATCCCCCTTGCTTGTCGTAAGAAGCGACTAAATAGGACGTCCTTCGGATGAGACCTCAAAAACCAAGGTCCCGTGTCACAGCAGGTGTGGCACGCACGTCAAAGATCTCTCCCTGCTCAAAGGTCATAAGCGCCGAGCATAGGCCAGAATTTTGCAGACCTTCACCGGCAATGGTGACGTTTCCGTATGAACGAGAGATTCTCGAGTGAGACGTTAAACAATACATAATCAATCAATCAATCAATCAATGGATTTTGATTTCAAAGATATATCATTATCCTATGCCTCCATCAAGGATATTTCCAATGTGTGTTTTTCTTTTAATTCTATCTCTTTTGTTCCATATTAAGTTATATAATAGACTTTGTAATTTCTTAACTAGTCCTTCCTTTGGAAAACTCAAAATTGATCCAATGTATATAAACTCTGATATTCCTAGGCTATTAATTTTTTCCACGATCCAAAACAAATTTTCTAAGTCATCCACGATTCTTGTCCAATTTTTATTATAGGAAAATTGTTGGCATGTCCTATATAAATCCCAAGAGTTTATATGCTATCATTATTTACATTTACATTTCCAGTTTGTTTATAGAGATATTTAAGAGGACCTGTTAACATACATTCTGTTTTGGACATATTTAAATACATACCTGAATCATTGTTAATTTTTTCTATAATCTTCGTGGAATGTTCTAGAGAGGTTTCATCTTTTAGAGGAGGAGTGCAATCATCGGCATGCTTTATAATCTTTATACTGGTAGTCATTCCTGGGTTTTTTTTAAACCCTTTAATATTTGAATTTGATCTAAAAGCTTCTACTAGTTTTTCTACAACTTTTTGCCTTGAGATATTATAAAAGTATTTTGTGAAATCTTAAAGAAAGAAAGTAATATATATATATATATATATATATATATATATATATATATATATACAAAGAGTTTCTGTGTATATGCATTTGTATATTATTTTTTGATTTTTTTTCTTCAAAATTGACAGCAAAAAAGCATAATAATTTACATTTAGTGTATATATATATATATATATATATATATATATATATATATATAACCCTCTAAACATCTTTCTGAAATAATTCGACCGTGTTATCGGTCTGGTCTTCGTCAGTCGTAATTATTAATCATAGCAACGTAACGCACAACTACATGCACAGAGTACAATGACGTCGCAAAGAGTATTACAAATGAAACGTAACGTCATAGTTGATGTTGAGTGTAAATCATATGGAAAAAGGCAAGAGTCCTCAAGATGAATATGTGTACAATTTCAAAAATATACGTTAAATAAGGTATCAAGACTGTACACAAAGAAGTTAATTTTTAGCCGAAATGAAATATTATCATCAGATACATTCAATTATTTATCAGTAATGTTATATAAAGGCTAAAGCAGTAAATATATTTGTAAAGGTAAAAGTATCAGTTTAAGAGTATATATATTTCTACATGCATGTACTCTTAAAAAAGTTTTGCATAACATAATTATTAAAGACTAAAATGTTCCCTTTTGTTTATTCCGTTTGGCACGTAAGTCTTCAATTTTTTCTTCAATATATTTTCTCTAAAACGGCGGTAAATATCATCTTTGTAAAGGTTTTCAATACCTATGATAGAATAATCGTTTATACTGTGGGAATCTTTGTAGAAATGAATAGCTACAGGGTCATCAGTTTTTTGTCTAACAAATGACAAATTCAAAACATGCCTTTGATTCTCCCACACATACAATTTTGTTGCATGTTTTGCAAAACACCCATAAACTACATCGCTGGATTTACAATTGATATAATATTTTATATGATATTTGTTACTGTTACAATCCTCAAATTGATTTGTTGTAATGACATATTGACATAAAATACAATTTTTAGAACCACATGCTTCGCACAAATTTTCGTTTTTTGAAAAATAAATTATTATGTTTCTTATGTACTAGAATGTCTTTTAAATGTTTGTCTCTTCTAAAGACCACGATGGGCATATCCTTAAAAGCACCTTTGAGGCGGTCAGAGTTTTCTAGAATTTTTTGACGGTTTTTTAAAATCCTATGGACATTATGAAGCCCTTTAGAATAGTTTATCACGAGAGGAACACGATTATTCTGCTTTGTCTTCTTACGGTAGTTTAGGAGGTTCGATTGGTCGAGTTTATCTACTTCTTCAAGTTATTTTTTACATCGCTATCAGAATAACCGCGTTTTCGCAAATTCTTCTTTATTCTCTGCCACTGAATTTGGTATTTTTCTCTGTGGAACAAATTCTACGTGCACGGAGTCCAAGTCCAAAAGCAATAGATTTTGTTGTATATTCGGGGTGGATGGAGATTTTATTAAGGTTATTTTTAAATTTTGCTTCAACAAAAGAGACTATATATATATATATATATATATATATATATATATATATATATAACTTATAACTTTAATAATAAAGATTGAAACTGCAAAAAAGTCTTCATTCTCCCAACTCTTACATGCGAAATATATAAACATGTGCAGCCGATATCATATTTTTGACAAGAGTCTCAAACTTTTACAGTAATTGTGAAGCTTTAAATTGATAATATACAAAACTTAATCAAAACAACTTATAGAGTCTACTTTAAAAACTTTCAGAATAAATTTATTTTATTCCTTTTCCCACTATACCAAGCTGCACTTAGCGTATATTCTGCTACATCTATTTTATCATGTTTTCTCGCGAACATAATTAATAGAAACAGAACAATTGCACAAATAGCCATTATATACTGGCGAACGTTTAGAAAATTGCGTTGTGAAAGAGGGCAATCTGCTGAGACTGGTTTCATGATAAACGTAGCTCTATATGAGTCGATTCTAAAGTTGCATCACAAATGCCTTTTTCCATACAGAGATGGTTGCAAATAAAGGCCTATATCTATACGAACAGTATAATGTCGCATTTGTTAATTACAGGAAATGAATTATTCATTTAGTTTAAATAGAAACTAGATAAGTTATCCAGGGTGCATTAATATACAATCAATAGTATATCTCAGTACTGCTCTGATTAGACCTAGATATATAATATTGTCCATGATTTTAATGGAGTTTGTTGGGGAACTTATAATTGAAAAATAAAACTACTCTCCTATTCCTTTTGTATTTGTTTTAATCAGACCAACGGCCATGATTGTTACCATGTACATGTAAATCACTATCAACAAACAGATTAAAAAATACCTGGTTTATTAGACCCACTAAAATGACTACAATGCTCCAAAATTACCTTTGTCTTTGTTAGAAACAATGAACATTGGATGAGACCCGTACTCATTTTATGAATATTCCAAGCAATGGAATCTGCCCTGAAATAAGATAACAATACCTGAATAAAAAAAGTATTTTGGATATCCCATTGACAGTAATTGTTCTCTTTTATTAGCTGACCTGTTTCTATATTCCTACGAGGCAGAATTTATTCAAAAGAGTCTACATGAGAAGAAAAAATCTCTTGTTGTTGACATTTAAATACAAACTTTCCATTAGGTCAAATGCTGTCTGACGTGTTTTAAACCAATTGTTACGCCGTTCTTGGCACACTGATTCTGACTTCGAATTATTCCGTTTACCTGATCGGGATGTAGGGCTCACGCCGAGTGTGACCAGTCGACAAGGGATGCTTACTCCCACCTCTGGTATGTTCAGGGTTCCGTGTTTGCCCATCTCTCAGATTTGTATTTGTTATAGGAATTATGAGATTGGATACTGTTAGTTATCTTCATCTTTACATGTATATCGACGACGCTATATGTTTACTGATACCCCATTTTCACTCATATACCGATTCAATATATCTCAGTGAACTCGAAATCAAAGAAATCACACAGAGTTTCCCTCATCTGTTTCATATCTGGATATAAACGACAACTCAAATTTATGGCAAACGGGAATGACTTCACTTTCTCCCTCATCAATTTGTCACATTGATGTAACTACGTACTATTATCACCAGTATATAGTATTTATGTCTTTCAACCTAATTGATATGCACGAGCATGTTCTGCGCATTATCCGTTTGTAAATGTCAACAGTTTCGTTTAAAAGTCAGAATTAAATTTAAAGTCAAATCCTATGGTTGATATAACGAACTAATTTACAAATACAACCTGATATTAGGTAAAGTGTTTCGTACCGTTCTTCACATACAGATTTTGACTACGGATTACTCTTTCTATCTGATCAAGATATAGGGTTCATGTGTGACCGGTCATTATGGGATGCATACCCTTCCTATGCATCTATCTCATCTCTGGTGTGTTTAGGGATTCGTGTTGGTCCTACTCTTAATTTTGTATTTTTTAAAAAAGGAATTATGAGACTGACCACTGTTCGTTATCTCCACTTTTCATGAAATAGTTGATCTAATAAAAGTTGTATTGAATTTAGGTAATATTTCTAGTTTTGAGCCATACTGTAGTGACGGAATGAATACCCTTGCTGGCTAACTTTTACCCTCACTTTTAGATACTGAGTGTTTGGCGATGGAGTTTATCTTAGATTTGAAGCCGCCAAGACTCAAATATTCGACCTCCCAATCACGAAGCAAACGCTTTAATCACTGAATATCCGAGACCACTACACAGGACGTAAAACAAAACGATTATATAAAGGACGAGGAAACTCATCGCCTACAATGTTAATATTAGTCAAATTAAAGGGTGCCCCGTGTCAAGAATTACAACCCCCTTGGCACGTAAAAGATCGTTTCCTTGATTTTCGAAAAAGAGTAGGCTCACTGAGGGCCGTCAGGGAAACTTCAGTTTCCAACCATGTTTCAGTTGTTTAATCTCCGTAAAATGGCTGAAATATTGCCAACAATCAATCAATCAATAACAAACTTTTTTTTCATATCCCATGAACATGTGACCAAATTCAATGCATCATGAAACGGCTAAGATACCCATTCTCGTAATTCCTGCAGCAAATACAAATCAGAGATATGGGCAAACACTGAACCCTGGTCTTAACAGAGGTGGGATTAGGTGTCTAGGAGGAGTAAGCATCCCATGTCGACCAGTAACACTCGTCGTGAGCCCTACATCCCGATCAAGTAAACGGAGTAATCCGTAGTTAGAATCAGTGTACCAAGAACGGCGTAACAATTGGTATGAAACACGTCAGGCAGCATTTGACCTAATGGAAAGTTGCACTGGCAAACTAGATCGTTATATCGACCATAAAATGTGCGAAATACTGACTTTAGACGAGACTGTACAAATCGCTAAAGTATCAACTTCTTTGTCAGTATTAGATGCTGGCGGCAAACTAACAATTAAACTTAATGACAAGCGGAATGATTTCAATTTCTCCATCGTCAATTTCCCACAACTATGTGGCAATATTCCATCATCACCTGCATATGGTGTTTATATCTCCCAACTAATTCGATACTTAATAGCTTGTTCTGCATATGATCATTTCTTTTTTAATCGAGGCAGGTTACTATTTTCAGGAAAATATCTAAGTACAATGCAGATGTGGAAGACTCTGTGGTGTCTTTTATTTCAAGTTCACTGAGATATATCGAATCGACATATGAATGAAAATGATCATTGTTAATAGATAAAACGTCGTCGATATATCTAAATGTCGAATTGAAGGTCACAGCAAAAGATTTGTTTTCTTCTCATGTAGAAGCTTTTGAATGAATTCTGCTTCATAAGAATATAAAAACAGGCCAGCTAACAAATGAGCACAATTCGTGGCCATGGGGATTCCAACAGACTCTCGGAAGACCTCATAACCAAAGAGTACGAAGATATTGTCAATGAGGAACTCAAGCATCTTTTTAATGTCAACTTCAGAGTATTTGGGAGTGGAGTCAGGGTGACGTTTAACAGCTTAATTGTTGGGATGACCGATCACTAGATATGAATATTTCCTTTTACCACTTTTGTTGACGATACAATTGTCTATGATTTCAAAAAGTCTAGTCTTTAATATATTGTAAGTATGGTCGTGAAAAGGTTAGTAAAATCATACGTTTTAATATTGTTAATTTGAGAAAGGTTTTGTGATTTCAAATTCACTAAAAGTTCTTTAGAATTTTTAAGAATCCACATTTGATTTACACCACCTCTTGCATATGTAGTGGCACAGTGCGTTTGAAGTTTTCCCTTCACAACAGTTGTTGTGAGGAGGAAAAATATATAGAACATTTACTTGATCCAGCAATGTCTGTAAGAGTTTTTGTAGAGTTTGGGGATCCAGTATAGGTACAGTAACTTATATCCATCCGCTCCATTGACTGGAATGTTAAATGCATTTAAAATGAGGCATGGTTTTGAAGAATTACTTCTTTTGACAGGGCAGTAGGAGTATAAGTGCGATTACTATATGTGGAATCAATACCAAGTTCCTTTAGAATGCAGTTGTAATAATTAGCCTTACAAACAAATACAATGTTGTTGCAAGTTTTGTCAGTTGGAACCAAAACATATTCCTCATTTAACCTATCTAACTCTTTTATCACTTCTGGTTTACTAAACACAGAAGGATAGATGGTACGTATTTTTGTTTTGACATGTTTGATACGAGATTTTGATATTCCTCTTATAATTTTTATCCATTCTGAAATTCTTCCTCTTTTTTCAGATTTAGCCTATAGTCTGGCATTATCTTCGACAAACTTCTGTCGTCAATTAAAAGACCAAGGTTCTCTAAATTTAGGACCTTTTAAACTAAGTGATTTTAGGTCTTCATTTTTAACTATATCAACATTACCAGTAATGACATGTCCATCTGGACTATAAGTAAAAGAAGATGAAAAACAAGAACACGTAGGTGGATTGAGTATAAGATAGTCTATATCTAGGCACTGCAAAGTTTGTTTGTAGTTAAAAAAGTTTGGATGCAATAGTGGAAGTATATCTGTAGGAAATACAAAGTGTAGACTTGAACTTGAAATACTCTGGAATACAAGACTGATTTTTTTATAATGAAGAATCCATGTTATGTTGACGGCATCAATTCCTTTCTTAGTAAATTTGAATTTAAGGAACTGGCGGCTAGATTCGGAAGTAATATCATCCAAAACCCGCGGTGGTTTAAAGAGCCTGTGATGGGCAACATCCATAATCACAGAATTCAGTCTATATTCTGGTGTGGAAAAATCCACATATGGACTAGTTTTGGTTTCTTCAAATAACGTATTCAAAACTCCCAATGGAACGGAGTAAAGTTTTGTGCAAATATGATGTGAACCTAATTATATGTTTATGTAAGGTAAAAGCTAATCAAGAGTGACATGGTGTATATTAAGTCTTTTATATGAACGATGTCCATGGCTGCGTTGACTTCTATGTGTATTAGGAAAAAGTCCCATCATATTTACGTTATAAGCTAGTTATATGTTTGTGGACTAGTTAAACACTAACAATACTCAGAACAAGATCTTGTGTATTAAAACAGTTGAGAAACATAAACAGTACATGCAGGTGACAATGAAATATTGGCACATAAATATGGGAAGTTAATGATGAAGAAGCTGAAATCATCCCGTTTGTCATAAAATTTAGATGTTATGTATCGTTAACTCCTATGTTTCAATAAAATAACTAAGTTTGAAGAACATGTAGAAGACTTTGTGGTGTCATAGGGATATATCGAATCGATATATAAATGAAAATGATTATTGTTAATAGATAAAGCGTCTTCAATATATCTATATGTCGAGTTGAAGGCCACAACTAGAGATTTTTTCCCCTCAAACAGAAACTTCTGAATAAATTGTGCCTCTTAAGAATATAAAAACAGGTCATCTAATAAAGGAGCACAATTTGTGTCTATGGAAATCCCAGCAGACTGTTGGAAGACCTGATCACCAAAGACTAATAAGATATTACTAATGAGGAACTCCGTCTTGTTTTTCATATCAAGTTCAGATTACTTGCGTATTGAATCAGAGCGTTCTTTAAAAAGTAATTTTTGAGTGACTGATCACAAGATATGAATAATGTAGAATCTACATTTGATTTACACCACTTCTGACATATATCGCGGCACAATAAGTTTGAAGTTTCTCTTTCACAACAGTTGATATTTTCGTAAGGGGCTAAGACAGGAACTTGGTACAACACAGGAACTTGGATCCAAAAGTGTATCTATGTTTGCAAGGTTTTGTAATGTTTATGAATCCAGTATAGGTACAGTAACCCATACTTATATCCATTCGTCCCATTGATTGGAATATTAAATGTGTTTAAAACTGAAACACGAGTTTGAAGAATTTCATCTTTTAAAATGGAAGTTGGAGTATAAGTGGAATTATCCTTTTACTACTTCTACAATATAGGATTTTTGTATCTTTTTTATAGGATTTATGAGAGTGGTCATTGTTTTTTAAATCTGCATTTGTTTATGTAGTAGGAATAAAATGAAATAAAAATATTGTATGTTTCGCCCTTCTCGACTGACTCGACAAAAATCATCAAATCGATTGACTGCAAATTTCATTTCGTTAGTTTGCCCTCTCTTGGTAAGATTTAGTTTTCATACACCCGTTTTTTCCTTTTCCTGTTTGTTTTACTAGTTTCAGTGTGGATTTGAGAATTTAGAAATGACATTATCTGTCGAAAGTTTGCGTAGAAAAGTGTTTGAAAGGGATGACGATTACTTTACGCTAAATCTACACATGAAAATATGCTTTACAAAAAATTAATTTATTACTTTTCGTTATCTTCATATTTTTATTGTCTAAGGCGTTTTATTCCGTCATATTTTGAAACTTGAAAAAGATATACACACTAACGAATTTGCCCAAATTGAAAATCTACGGTCAGAAAAAGGAAATAATGATTTTGTTTTATAAAAGAATTGTTACCTCACCTGAACTGAAAGCTCAAGTGAGCTCATATGATCAATTCTGTTTTTTATATGTCCGTTCGTCTGTGCTGTTCTTTCCACTCTCTACTCATAGGTGTCGCTGTGCGCTAACACCCCTGTCAATGCCGAAATTTCAAGATTCTTGTAAAACGCTTTGTAAACTTTTATACAAAAATTTAACTGTGCTTAATTTATGGTGCAGAATTTTAAGATAAAATTATATTACTGCTTTTAAATATATTTTTTTAATTTTATTTTTCAGAATAAAGCATATTTGGCGGATTTTTTGGTGTTATCTTAGCTACATTATTAATTCTGCTTCTTAAATTTTCGTTTCGCATTTTAGCAACACCCATTTGAAACGGTATGCGATTCATTTGTTGAATATGGCAACATATTATCTATTGGCACGTGCAAGAAACAAAAAAATACAAACACAAAATTATTTTTCATATAAAGAATTGTTTGATGAAAAGGTGAATATGACGAATTGTGATCAATCTAATAGCTCCTATAAGGAATACAAAAATAAGAGTTGGACAAACATGGACCCCTGGACATACCAGAGGTTGGATCAGGTGTTTAGGGAGAGTAAGCAGCCCCTATTGACAGGTCACACGTATATCATACATATTCGCAAGCAATTCACGGTCGATTAAACTCAATCACAACACGCGTTCTCATGTCAGTGAGACACATAATAAATACTCCGATTAGCATGTGCACCGATACGTCATTTCATGTGTCTCAGACCTGTCTGTTTCCCTTCAGGTATCTGATAAGAATAGTTCATTAATGAAATTCGTTTCTCATATTGCGTAAAGGATACCTAGGCTGCCTAGCAATACACGCAACAGGGCATTCCAGTTACTTTTATAACCCAAAACGCTGTGACAATTAGTTTTGAATGTCCACAATCTCTTGTGACTAAATTGCGTTAGCCTGAATTATACAATTGCCAACCATATCGTATAGAATGCACATGTATTAATGAGCTCACTTAATCCAATCAACTCTACTGAAAGATTATACTGGAAGATGATTAAAAATTCTCCAGAACTTTTCGCTTTGACAATCCTCCAGTATGCCTACACTTTCCAAAGAAACTTAAAATATTTCGTTGTTATCCACGTCCGTCCGCCCGTACATACATGCGCCCGTCTATTACATTTTCTTTCCATTGGGGCTACTTTATATTTTAAGAGGTAGCAAAGGATTTTGTTTCCATATGATTAGATATGCCTTGTGTTTTGGAATTTTGATTTAGGACCAAATGGTGTACATAAGCGTAAAAAAAGAACGAATTCCTATGAATGTATGTCACTGGAACTCCTTCTGCAGCTAGGAAGTTATGATTCGTACTTTGGGATAGATTGGTTGTGCGATAATGTTATGTTTGCTGCAATTTGCCCATTTATGCGAGTGGTTAGAGCATCGGGCTCAAAATCACAAAGCCTCTCACCTCTGTCGGCGCGTGTTCGAATCTCGGCCGCGGCGTTATGTGAGCAAGTTTGCCAGTTTACTTGCGGAAGGTCGGTGGTCTCTTCCCAGGTACATTGTATCTGGGTTCTCTCCTCCACCAACAAAAACTGGACGCCACCAGATAACTGAAAAATTGTTGAGTGTGGCGGAAAGCAATAAATAACCAACCAACTAACCAACCCACTTATGCGGATGTTTGACAAAGCAAATTATTTGAAATGTTTCAATCATAAATAACTTTATAATTTAAATATACTGAAGTGAAGTTACGACAGTCAAATTTCTTATTTGTTAAACCCAAACACCCAAAAGAATACACCCCTTAATAAGCATAAAATTCATCCACCTGTGAACTCCGTTCATTAAATGCCGGTATTGATCCGATAATAATACGCCTCCGCCCCAGGCAGCCTATAACAACAAATAAACCTGAATGAGTGACGGAAAAGCAATCAAGTCCAGCTGTATCATTTTCTCTCGCCATTTAACTTACGTCCACATGCATCCAGACTCCATGCTTCTGGCAGATATCTGCTACTGCACTCAAGTCATCGCAGGATCCTAGAACAGTTGAGCCTGTTGTAGCCATAACAAAAGCAGGAATCTTTCCCTTTAGATAAATAGAATACGCAATTTCTGAGTTTCCAAAAAGTGTTTTCCCTTTGTTGAACTCTAATGTACGATGAGACGTAAAATATAAATTAGAACACACGCAGTGGGTACATGTGCTAAAATGTCTGCATTCATATACTGCTTAAATGGTGATTACTATAACCAGAACTGCTAGGAAACACAAATTTAGTAGTAATACAAGTATTATATAATTAGCTCAAACAGAATATTGAAAGTATTATTATTGATAATGTGAAGACGAAATAAGTATATAAAACTACTATATTTTACAATCAAGTGTCTTTGAAGTAATGCCTCATCTAGCTGAGAAAATTGTGTATACATTCAGCATATACACATGTACATATACAAACAGAGTAAGGTATTTCTATATGAAATGTCAGTATATTAAACGATCTTAGCGTATCTATTCTCTATCAAGTATAGACAGGACATTGATCACGTGATTGAAATATAATTTGTCGGAGACTCACGTAATAGTACAATTGGATCACGCTCGTCCTTTTCCGTAACCGGAAAGAAGACTCGAATGTGGATCGGCGCATACATTGCATTAACTTGATACATATATTCGCAGGATGCGCACATGCAGATGAGGTTAATAGGCTATAACCGAATCCCTGTATGATGCATTCTTTAAAAGTAAGATAAATTTACACCACAGATTTAATTTTGGTATTATTAAAGCTTTATTCAATCTAATACATAAACATACACATGTAAGCAGAAATTGATAGTGATAGAATACCTTGGATATGTATGATATCTTACATGTACTATCCTAAACTTTTGGATAATCCTCTATTGGCAAGAGAATATAGTGACCAATAGTGGTGTCCTTTTGACGACCCAGGAATATCAAGGACTTTTCTTGTAAGGCCAGACTTGACAACCCTCTACACAGTGGGGGCTTTTCAACTTTCTCTGACAAGCGCTGTTTGCTTTGCAAATTCAGTCAGGATTCAGAAACGTGTTTACATCTTCACTACAGACAAAGGTTATACAAAATATTGAGTCAATTCTTCTGCAAAACCAATAAATGCATATACCTCATCATATGTAAACAATGTGGCCAACAATATATTGGGGAAACTACAAATATTCGACTTAAATCAACAACCAACGATCAACCATCAAAATAAAACACGTGAGTGAACCCATTCGAGAACACTACAACAAAGTATATTACTGGACAAAACTCGATTTAATTACATTCCACTGTAAGAGATTTCAGCATTAAAGCCTCTTCAACATATGACGACTAATTAATTGTCCTTTGTGGCGTCATAATAAATTGCAACGGTAGCGTTATAATACACACAATTAGAGAACGCTGGAAAATAAACACTGAAAAAAATAATTAACACGTTTCAGTAAAATCTGGTTACAAATTTAAACAATTGCTTCTATTACGTTTGCGATTAAACAATTTTATAAAGTAACCCTATTCTGTGACTCTAGAAATATCCAATTCATTTTATAAAATGGAAATATGTTGAAATTTCCATGAACATTTACAACAGAGCATTCCAAATCCGTAAAAAAATGTGGGGACCTCATTAGATATATTTGCTGTATGAAATACTGGAATTTTTTTTTTTACAAATTATATATATATATATATATATATATATATATATATATATATATATATATAATTTGTAAGAAATATATATACATCTGTGTGTGTGTGTGTGTGTGTGCGTGTAAAATACTTTGTCACATAAGAAAGAATGCCGTAGTGGTTAGAGCACTCGCTTCGTAACCGGGAGGTTGTAAGTTCGAGCCCTGTTCGTGCCATGATCACGTCAAACCTAAAACATTAACATAGGTAGCGATTGATCCTTCGTCAAACGCTCGGTATTTAGAAGTGAGGATCACGGGTCTTTCGGATATGACTTAAAAAACAGAGGTCCCGTGTTGCGGCGTGCGTTGGCACTTTAAAAAACCCTCACTACTACGAGTGATAAGCATAGGTCTAAACTTGTGGTCCTTCACCTACGGCATCTCAATATGGGTGAAAAATTCTCTACGGGACGTACAACAATCAAACAATCAATTGAGAAAGAATGTTTTGTTTTTGTTTGTTTGTTTTTTGTTTATAGCCGCCTGAGCAATTTTTCAGCTATCCAGCGGCTGTCACCATTACCGGTGACAGGGTTGCAAATTTAGGCCTATGCTCGGCACTCAGGGCCTTTGAGCAGGGAGGGATCTTTATCGTGCCACACCTACTGCGACACGGGACCTCGGTTTATACGGTCTCATCCGAAAGACCGGCACCCACGTCCCACAGTGGGATTCGAACCCCCGACTCAAGGATCATCAGATCTTTGAGCCCGACGCTCTAACCACTGCGCCACGCGGGCGGCTTGAGAAAGAATAAAAACGTGAACTGGGCATCATTGGGGAATATCTGAGGGCAGTCACTGCTACATGTACAAATGCTGCATGTAGTTACTGAATACACCATTAAAATCGCTCCTGGTTATTGTCATAGTTTCTTACTTGAATATGTTTTCACATAATTTTGAATTCATGGTTTTGTCCATTATATATGAAAGTTATGGATGGGTTATTTTCGCTATAGTTTTGATTTCATGATTTTGACCTATAATTACAACAACGAAAATGAAACAGCAATGAAAAATAAGGCTTTTGTATGTAGTATTTGTTTCTTTGAAATAAATAATTTCAAATGAATTTACCTATACACATTCAAATAGTAAGATTGAAGAAAATGTGACGAATTAATAAAAAAAACAAACATGCGTATGCCCATTGAATTTGTCTGTATCAATTTTCACGGAATTGAGAGAACATTTAATATATTGTAGGCTTGATAAATTTTGAAAAGAATATGATAGATTAATTTATTTCAAATAATAGTGCATGGTTATAGTGCTTGCTGAAATTAGAAATCATTACATAGAATTACATATATTTATGTAGTATCCATATGTATAATTTTCTTTCAGCTCTGTAATATTTAATACGACTAAAAGAATATTTGCAATGAAAAGAAATGAATAATATTTGCATCTAGATGTAGATGTATTATGCTATTCATGCATATGTGTGGAATTTCCCTTCCTGTTACACCATGAATGAATTCATTGAAATACAATGCAAAATGCATCAAATAAAATAAATTATCGATGCGCAGAATGGTTCTGTGTATAACATCCAGCAACATAATACAAATTACCTCATTTCTGCAGATCTTCAACTTGCTGTCCAGATCGCATGGATCCATTATCCCCCTTTCGTCTGTATCAACTCTCTCTACATTGTTTTGTCCAAATCCCAAGAAGCTGGCCCCTTTTTCAATAGAGTAGTGTGCCTGTGATTTGAAAAACAAACAAACAAAAAATCAAAAACAAAAAAACCAAAAAAAAAAAACCCCAAAAAACAAAAAACAAAAAACGCTATCAATGTGAACTATTTACATTCACTGTGTGTTTTCCTCTTCACTTTTATTGAAATCCATTGCTTGTCGTTTGCAATATAAAGACATTTTGTTTCAGTCCATTTGTATTCAGGTTTTAGCGTCTTTTTCTGCTAGCTTTTTCTCGAAATTGTTGCGAAATATATTTTCTGGTTTATTTTTTTTTTACCTTTTATTCGAATTTAAAATAAGAAATAATCCTACAATGTAGATGTGTTGAATCGAATTAAAATTTCTCTATTGCGAAAATTGCAGAAGTTCGGTAGGGCTCGAAAAAGGACCACAATTTTCTTTTTACTTTCAATTTTTGCCACGTTTTATTGAATATTTTTTTCAAACAAAAATAATTTCCAAAGACATATAGAACAAAATTTGTAGACAATGACGAGGCGTATTCAATAATATAAACATTTAAAGCAATATAAGCTGCCAAAATTGCAATTTTTTATAGTGGCATTAAAAGAGGTTAAATGAACGTTGATATGATTGAAAAAAAGAACTGCATCGAATTTCCTCTCTTATGCATCGTTTACACACCTTTTCGTGATGAAAAATATATTCCTCGACATTCCGTTTGACCCTAACAATGGCAGCTGATTTTGTTTGTTTGTTTGTTTATAGCCGCCTGAGCAATTTTTCAGCTATCCGGCGGCTGTCACCATTACCGGTGACAGGGCTGCAAATTTAGGCCTATGCTCGGCACTCAGGGCCTTTGAGCAGGGAGGGATCTTTATCGTGCCACACCTACTGCGACACGGGACCTCGGTTTATACGGTCTCATCCGAAAGACCGGCACCCACGTCCCACAGTGGGATTCGAACCCCCGACTCAAGGATCATCAGATCTTTGAGCCCGACGCTCTAACCACTGCGCCACGCGGGCGGCCTGGCAGCTGATTAATCGTCGGCGACAATCCCGAAGATAACCGATGTTGACATGAATGATTCTGATGCTGATCGGGTTGTATCCGGGTCATTAAAATATGGACGGCGAGGTGAGATAAAATTCTAGTTACCATCATTATTTTGGCACTGTTAACGATGTTATATGTTTTTAAGTTATGATAGTATGTTTTTTAGTTATGATAGTTTTAATGGATCGCTCGAAACATTACGCAAAATTCAAAAGTCGGCTTTCTCCCTCGCTTCGAACCTTTCGTGTCAGACGTCTTTCGTTCTTACCGGAAATATTGCGCTTGCGCATTTGACTTTGCCGAATGAGTTCAACTTTAGGTCATTGCATACGGAAATAATGTCGGGAAAATTAAGGTACGGGAAGACTTAATTTCAACTGTCGAACATTTTTGCATTTAATGCAAAAAATACAACATATCAAAAGTTTAAACGATAAAATCAGGTATTAGAAGGTAGATGTCTACAAAATTTTCGATTAAATTTTAGGACCCCAAAATAACAATTTTGACAGCTTATATTGCTTTAAGGCCAGCCCAGAGCGGTCAAAAAGATTTCTAAATATTTCAACAACAAAAAAAAGAATTTGTTGTGCATTTTTAGAACAAAATATCTGTTGTAACGTTCTGCAACTGCTGATGACAGCAAAATGGTCACTGATTACGTAATAAGTGATTTTTAAAGGGATAATATACGAAAAATTGATGCTCTTTTTCTTTTTAAACGAAAATGCTCTTCTAAAGTATTATAGAACATAATTTGTTCAGAATGTTATTCTAAACAGAATGGAGAGAGCAATGAAACGTAATCAACCTTGGATTACCGACATAGGGGCTCAGGTCGTGGACAATGTTGATAAACACTATATTACTTATCGAGAAAATTCAAACTCTGATCGCGACATTTTTTTTCCATTGCATGATGTGGAGTTTTAGTTTTTTCTAATCTATTATGCTTATTATACACTAGTATGAACAGAAAAATTCATTTCATAACCGTTTAAAAATTGACACCACTCACTGTAAACTAAATGAAACAAGGTTAGCAACTGCCCTGACCCCTTCCGTACGAGAAGAATTCGGCCTCAAAACTCACTAATTCGCTGCTTATCCGTCAAAAAGTGAGACATATCCAATTCCAAAATCCAATACAATCATCCATATTCATTTACTACAAAAATTCACAACATTTGTATTTTTTCCAACAACTTTTTCTATCTGATTGTCAAAATTCGATCTATCAATCACGGAAGTTGAATTATATCTGAAAGATATCGACCATTCCGGATTAATAGGAAAGTTCCGAGTGAAGCGCGGTCTACCAAAATGCCAGAGGACACCGATTGCGCACTGAGTAAGTTTTAGGTCATTTTCAAAAATGAACAAGGATAACGTACTTCCAGTATCAACATGGTAAATAATCAGTAAATTATCATTATTTTGAAAGCAAAACAGCTTTTGTTTTTTCATTACTTTTATTTATTATTATCAATTTTATTTATTCATTCATTTATTTTGAATTAAGACAAATGTGAAGTCATTTGCTCATCCATATAACACCTTGCAAATCCTTATTTTAAAATTGTGTCCTTAAGAACTGTGTATACCATAAACTCTTAAAGAGTTTTTGTATGGTCAATATGGAACACTTTATACTATTCTCGGAACTCTTCTATTAATCCGGAACGGTCGATATAATTCAATTTCCTTGACTGATAGACCGAATTTTGGTAATCAGATGGAAAAGTTGTTGGAAAAAATACAAATGTTGCAAATTTGGGAAGTAAATAGATATGGATGATTGTATTTGTAGCCAAGTGTAGGGTTACCATTGTAGACTTGCCGGATATTTTTGTTCCCCATCGCTACATTCTATTGTTTCATTTTTGTGACGTAACATGAACGTTGTGCGACAATTTAAGCTCTACAATTTAAGCTCTACTGTTGTTCTAGCGAAGTCGCCTATTTGAGCAACTCCACGGGTATGTATCCCTATTGTGCAAATAAGAAATACTTGTGTTGTAATTTTGCTTTCACGATGCAAGCTGTGCATACACTTTGTACATATTTGTGTAGTTATACTCATCGATATTGTGTATTCCCGCCATGTCGGTAGCCACGTGATCTAATTCTTGATGTTTTATGCTGGTATGTGTGTCATGATCAGTATTAATATCAGTTATGCAATAGTTTTAATGCTAATAATATTAGAAAATAAGATTTACTTTGCACTGGAATGGATAAACCGTATTTGGCATACATGTGGATAGGTATTCCGGAAGTTGCTGTGCAGTCTTTACTAGTATCGGTTTAGATTTTGTGAATTATGTGACGAATATAGTTTCTGGTTACATTGTTTACGTGCGAAGATTATAGAAAACACTGGTATGATGATATTTGGTAGGTCTAATAACGCCTCTTCTATTTTATACCAGAGTTAATGGTTGTGGATTATAATTATACGTGTATGTATTATGTGACATCGGACAAGGAAGGTTGTATAATAGTAGTAGTTTGTGCCTTCGTCAGGTTGTTTAAAGAGATAAATTGTGTATGACAGAAGACTATAAACACTAAATAGGTTGTGTCCTAATAGGAGTGTTATAATATTCACCAGGGATGTTTACAAAGTAGCTTTATGTGTATGTATCAACACTGTCCAGTATTATGACATAATGATCATATTAAGTGTTGATATTCATATATTTACAATATAAACTGTTGTTACAATTGTACATTGGCTACTTTAGAGTGGGCATATGACCTTGACCTGGCCTAGCAATACATGTAGTATATACATGTAACTAATTGCACATTATTTTGTGTATCCTGGTGCATGTAATGTGACATCATTGTGTAATATTTTTGTGCACATTTTCTTGTTGTTTGTTCATTATATCTGATTAGAATCCTTTCCTTTAGTAACATTACAGGCTGCCTTCTTTTTCCTAATAAACGAAATCCACCATTTGACGACGGCTTCATATTGGATTTTGGAATTAGATACGTCTCATTTTTTGACGGATAAGCGGCAAATTAGTGAATTTTGAGGCGGAGTCTTCTCGTGGGGTACGGAAGGGGCCAGGGTAATTACAAGCCTTGTTTCATTTAGTATACAGTGAGCGGTGTCGATTTTTAAACGCTTATGGTTGATTGATTGATTAAATATTGTTTAACGTCCCGCTGGAGAATCTCTCACTCATATGGAGACGTCACCATTACCGGTGAAGGGCTGCAAATTTAGGCCTATGCTCGGCGCTTATGGCCTTTGAGCAGGGAGGGATCTTTTACGTGCCACACCTGCTGTGACACGGGACCTCGGTTTTTGCGGTCTCATCCGTAGGATCGCCCCATTTAGTCGCCTCTTACGACAAGCAAGAGGTACTGAGGATCTATTCTAACAACCCGGATCCCCACGGGGAAAACGCTTGTGGAATTAAATTTTCTGTTTATACTAGTGTATAATAAGCATAATAGATTAGAAAAAAAATCCTAATACTCCACATCATGCAAAATGGAAAAATATGTCACGATCAGAGTTCGTATTTCCTCGATAAGTAATATAGTGTTTATTAACATTGTCCACGACCCGAGCGCCTATAATTTCGGACGATGAACAGTGCGTCACCACAATTTTTTTCTTGTGACCCCCTTAAAGGAATACCGGGGCCGGTCATTCTCATTATCTCGAAATCTATAAAAAATTTTGCTGTAGAACAAAGGCTGCAAATAATGACGGGAACTACCAAATAATATCAAGTTTAACGGGCCATTCCCTTAAAGAGGGTACCCGGAGGGGTCAAAAGTATTTCTTGAATAACTAGAACGAATTTGTCAAACGTTGAAGAAGTAAGGATAATTGATTACATAAAAGGTTTAAAAGGAAATGATATTCAAAACTGTCATGCTATCTATTTCTAAAAATGAAAAATATTGTGTAAATCAGTATAGACTAACGCTTGCTCAGAATGTCATTCCAAATAATATGCAAGTTCAAAAAGGATTCTGGTGACCCCTTTAAAGGAATTTCAGGTTTGGTTCCTAAAACTGAATATCTCAATTATTTCGAAACTGAAATATATTTCATTAAACGGGTTCAAACGTATTTCCCAAAGATCTCAAAATCTCTAACGAATTTGTTAAGTATCATTGTGTTCATTTTGACTTTCTCCGACTACTGATATAATCAAAACGCTTATGCTTACGCAGTAAGGGATTTAAAGGGACTAATGTACCAAACGTAATTTTTTTTATCTCTGCGTTATATGGAAAACATTTCTTTTTATCTGAATGTTATTTTAAATACATGCAATATACAATCTTCAAAATTCTTCTAACAAACTTTCAAAAGAATTATAGGGCTGGCTCTTAAATTGACTATACAATTTATCCCGAAACTGAAAAAAGATATTAATTTTAAACATTTCAGAAAAAATGTAGGTAATGACAAGAACCATATAAAGAAATCAGTATTTAGGGACTGATTACATGATAGGGGATTATAGAGGAACCTGCACGAAATTTTAATGTTTTCTAGCGTTTAAAAGACAAATATTTTCGATACCATTACAGAACAAAATTTGACTAAAATGTAGGATTTATACGATTTTCAAGCGAAGAAGGTGAAATGACATTATTTTTGGAACACTCCTCGTATGCATGTTCAGATCATCTTGACTGATATACAGTTTTCTCTGAATCCAAGGATTATATTGGTCCTAATTAATATGTATATTGAACAATTCATTGTATCTTAATCAAACAAAATGACACCACTTTGTAAATGGGGACGTTACTATTAGAACTAGTTATATCTGTAGTTTTTTGAATACTTACTTCTGTTGATGCGAATATGACTAATTTGGTTTGTCTCCCCATCCCTGCAAATTTTATGTCTGGGTCGATCTTCAGCCGTGCTAAATGCATTCCAAGCATATTTGCAAAAGATCCTCCTAAAATTACAGAAAAACTAGCTAGGTAGGATAAGGGTTCATTTTTCTTTAAAATATCAACAGAAACTAAAATTCATGAAACATAGAAAGAATAAGTCAAGATATGCCGTATCAGAAGTATAGTCACAATCATGATGGATGTAGATGTTTGAGCAAATACAGGTTTCAGAAGAAACTGCGATACCTTACATACATTTTGCTTTGGGAAACATCTAACACACATTTGCCAATGAACAAATTTCAAGGTATAGAGCCCATGGCGGGGCGTAATCGATCGACAGGGATGCTTACTTCATTCAAGTACCGATCCCACCTCTGGTACATTGTATATCTAGGGGAACGTGTTTTACCAACTTTCAATTTTGTATTCCTTATAGGAAATATGAAAATGATCACTGTTCGTTATCTTCCACTTTTCATGCATAGTTGCAGCTGATACAGGTATACAGAATCTGCATATATGAGAGGTAGACAAATGTTTGCTCCATATTTTCTGAGGCAACATTTGCTTTAAAGTCTATTTTTAGATTTTCATCAATTATATGACCGTCCTGCAAATAAATCGAGTCAAACATTACATTTTGGGCAATAATAAGCATTGATATGTTTGAAATACATCATGGTTAAGCGTTAGCGCTAGACAGTTTTACTGACTGAATTAAATATTAATATATTGTATGGTTATATCATGAGATACATAGGGGCCTCCATGGCCGAGTGGTTAGAGCATGGGGCTCAAAATCACAAAGCCTCTCATCTCTGTCGGCGCGTGTTCGAATCTCGGCCGCAGCGTTATGTGAGCAAGTTTGTCAGTTTACTTGCGGAAGGTCGGTGGTCTCTTCCCAGGTGCATTGTATCTGGGTTCTCTCCTCCACCAACAAGAACTGGACGCCACCAGATAACTGAAAAATTGTTGAGTGTGGCGGAAAGCAATAAATAATCAATCAATCAATCTTAACATATACCTTGGGTAGAGACGAGTTATACTACTTGGAATGCTATATGTTAATTAACAAGCTATTACTCAAAAGCTCCAAACACTACCTTAGTATTACATTAAGAAGTGTGGCGGAAAGCAATAAATAATCAATCAATCAATCAATCATGAGATACACTACTTTATTTCTCAATACTTTTTATCAAAGTAAGAGACATAAAATGAAGAAGTTTGATATATTACTTCAATCAGAGATTATTATTGTATGTTTTGCTGTATTGAAAATGAATGTTTCTTGTCACAATACATACATGTATAATCAGGAATTCCTCTATATAAAAATATGCTGAAAAGTGGTATGGTCAAAATAATCAGAATGAACTAAAATCCTGTCAAGTAATGACCAAAACGCCGTGACATGAACACCCACTCGATTTCTATCTTTTCTTTGCCATGATAATTGTCGTTTACACACTCTAAGAATTTAAAGCAATCAAGCCCCGTGGGGGATCCGGGATGTTAGAATAAATCCTCAGTACCCCTTGCTTGTCGTAAGAAGCGACTAAATGGGGCGGTCCTTTGGATGAGACTGCAAAAACCGAGGCCCCGTGTCACAGCAGGTGTGGCACGTTAAAGATCCCTCCCTGCTCAAAGGCCATAAGCGCCGAGCATAGGCCTAAATTTTGCAGCCCTTCACCGGCAATGGTAACGTCTCCATGTGAGTGAAATATTCTCGAGTGGGACGTTAAACAATATACAATCAATCAATAAAGCAGTCAGTTGTTGGAGGAATTTGAATCATCAGGCAAATAAGGCATCTGTTATACAATCCCTTTGCGATAAATTGATCGTTTACCGATGCATTGAACATTTCTTTAAAATTTATTGTTTCACTTGTTGATTTATACGATAGTAAAAATTCTAGATAAACGAAACATATTTCACACAACTGAAATTTCGTTAGACATAATAAAACGTTGAAAGCGTTTCCATACTACTTCATCTCCGTACGACACAATCATGTTGCATTGTTTTTAAAAGGAGGGGGATTGTTGAATGAAATGTGTATTAAAGGAAAATAAATGAATAAATAATAGTCCCAGCTGGAGTAACTGCACGGATAATTGAATCATTCTCTTTGTATTTGACAAATTGTGGTTTAGTTCTTACTTCCACAGTTAAAACTAGACAAATCCATTTATTTTATTATTATTATTTCTTTATATTTCTTTCTCTTTCTTTTAGTTACACTCTTACACGTAAACAACATGTCGAAATATAAGGAAAATTTAAATGTGTTCTGACAATGGCATAGTGTGGGCTTCTTACATATTTAATTGACCGGTCGCGATAGCTCAGTGGTTAGAGCGTACGCTTCGTAACCGGGAGGTCGTGAGTTCGAGCCTCGCTCGTGCCATGGCCGCGTCATGATTGCCCCTTCGCCAAACGCTCGGCATTTAGAAGTGAAAATCACGGGTCTTTCGGATATGACCTTAAAATCGGAGGTCCCATGTCACGGTAGGCGTTGGCACGTTAAAGAACCCTCACTCTACGACCCTTAGCGGTAAGCATAGGTCTAAATTTGTGGTAGTTCACCTACAGCTGGTGACGTCTCAATATGAGTGAAAAATTTTCGACGGGATGCAAAACAAACAAACAAACGTATTTAATTGAAAGAAATTTGGAGACAGGGCCGATTTTGCCGCTTAACGTACCAACATGTAGCTCTTTACTTGCGCCCCTTCACTTTTTGTGGCTGTAATAAACGAAAGTGGAGAAGATATATTTCTATCTTACTCCCACTTTGAAAAGCGATGCTACGGGTTTATGCATTACCAGCATTTCATGAGAAAGATACACGTCATTTAATACTCGTGCCATGTTTTGTTTAGACTCAATATGTTTCGAAACTGCAGAATACACAGTTTCCAGATTCCAGTTTATTTTATCAATGAATCAACAAACGAGGATTTTTTTTTTCAAAAGCTTGGAACCAGAATTCAATGTACATTTTCTTGACTAAATCATTGAAATAAACTTCTTTTTAAAACAATATTATAGACAAATTTTGATTAAAAATAACACTGTACAAATGTGTATGCGATTTAAATGGATAAAAGATATGTTTACTACATTACATCTTAGGTACATTAATGAATGATTGATTGATTGATTATATATTGTTTAACGTCCCGCTTGAGAATTTTTCACTCATATGGAGTCATACTCACCATTGCCGGTGAAGGGCTGCAAAATTTAGACCTATACTCGGCGCTTAGGGCCTTTGAGCAGGGAGGGATCTTTATCATGCCACACCTTCTGTGACATGGGGCCTCGGTTTTTGCGGTCTCATCCGAAGGACCGCCCCATTCAGTCGCCTCTTATGACAAGCAAGGGGTACTGAGGATCTATTCTAACAACCCGGATCCCCACGGGGTGTCTGTTTTTTTATGAAATATTTTGAAATTGGTGTCATAAATATATACTGAGACCTATTATAGCAGGATACAAATTTGAAGGATCATATCAATTTTGTTTATTGTGAATGTATTTTGGAACTCCTTATTGACTGTTGCGGTCACTTGCCATCACATGCATATATGTGTGGTAAATTCTGATTGGACGATTTTAAAATCATCTTAACTTTCTATTAAATAATGGAAACATTATGAAATATATGTTGTAGGCATATGATATGAACATCAACAAAAGTTCATATACTCATGTATGCGAGTGCATTGTTTTTCATTCAATGATTGAGTACTAATCTGATAAGGACACAAAAAAAAAAAAAAAAAGGAAGGAAATTTTATTGCAGGTTTATATAAAATACAGTTGTAATAATGATTATTACAAACAAAAACAATGTTATTATAAGGTTTGTCAATGGTTCTTCGTGTAGCCAATCTATTTTTTAATAAATTCTGGTTTACTTAACACAGATTAATATATGGTATACATATTTGTTTTAACAATGCAATATTTTAAGATTCATCTTAAACTTTTTATCTATTCTAACGCAATGTCAAGTCTGTATTTCATATTTAGTCTATCGCCTGGCATAATCTTCGTCAGAATTAATTTCAGTCGTCATTTGAAAGGTCGAGGTTTCTGAAATTCGAAATTTTTAAAGGTTTTCAAGTGACTTCAGATCGCCATTTTCATGTATTTGAAATCACCTGTAATGACATGTAAGGAGACGAACAAAAATATGCAAGAGAATCTTGCTAATGTTCTTTAATTTGGTGACCTCTTAGTTTCCTCGATGTAAATTAGTAACTTAATCGTGTGCACAACGTCCTCAAGTTTTTGAAACCTCGGCCGGTGAGATTTAAATAAATGGACTTCTTTTGATCAAAATAGGGGAGGTTTTACAGTCTTTTTATAATTACGCAGGACATATAGAGATGGAGCACATGTCCGAAAATAGAATCATTGACATGTCTCTTACCCCTTCGGTAGCATCATAGGAATTCAGAAGCCCGACAAGTTGGAAAACCTCTCGTATTTTGTTACTCTGAATATTTATGACTTACCGCTATATGTATTCTCATAAGATAAACCAAACAAGCAAGTGAAAATGTTATTTTGTCAAAGTAATTTATACAGTCGGAAATATACATACTCTGTTCCTAACAAATTCTAATTGCAATGCTGGGTCTCAAGGTCCGAGCTTTTTTAATTAGTTTTAAAACATAATAAAATATTTTCTTATATCTAGCTAAACATGTAGTCAGTTTATCTGTATATAAGAAGAATACACAGAAACATTTTTCATAGGTATTGAAGGCAAATGTTAATGAAATTGAAGATATTCCAGAGCTTGATTTGGAAACTAGCAAATCTGAAACAGATTTTGTTTTACTGAATTAAATATGAAAAATGCTTTCTTGAAAACAAAGACATGATACAGTTTTCGTTTCTTCATTTCTTTCTTTTCTTAATAACGCTACTACATGAAAATATTATCTATCTATTTTATGCGCTCAACACCAACTCTGATTGGCAAATGATACATTATTGTGACTGAAACTGACGATGGTTTACAAAATGCATTGTATATATATATATATATATATATATATATATATATATATATATATATATATATTAGATAAATATATTCATTTGTGCTGAACAGAAACTTAAAGGAATATTATTGACAATGCATATTAATTAAAATATTTGGGTATAATATTTTTTCCATACTAGGTTTCGATTCTTAGGAAAGAAACACCCATAATCAAGCACAGAAAGAGGTGTATGGTACATAAATTGCAATCTGAAAAAGTATATTTGTTTAATAAGTGAATTCTAACTTGGCCAGTTTGAAAAACTCGTGGTAAAAGTTACCATAAGTATTCTTTCAACCGGCATAAAAGGTAGGAAGTATGAAGTGACTGAGAACAGACCTGTATAAATTAAGTAACAAAACAAATATCTGTTGACTATGTAAGGGTATATATGGTGAAAAGGAGGCGGGGGGGGGGATGTGTTGCACTCAAAAATTATATAGAGTTTACATGTTATTACTTATACTATCTTGAAATTTCATTGACCCAAGAAATATATCAAACCTGCAGTTACATGTTTCACGCAAGCGTGTATGTCTACAATCTTTTTTATATAAAAAAAGAGATAATGTCAAATCACAAGCTTGTATGTACCCCCACATAGCCAAATACATATATTGAATGCGCGTACATATGTAAGTAAAATAAGTAGTCTTGGTGTAACACAACACCCGCCCCCACCTATGAAGATCTGATGAGTCTTAGAGTTGGGTTGTTTTGATACTGTTAGAATGAGCTGGCAGTTTATAAAAACCACATGTCATATCATAACAACATATATAATTCTTAAACATCACACTATTTTAGATTTCAGTGACATACAAATTCAAAATCCAGATTGTCCGACACAGTATAATTAATGGTTAATTACTGTAAATATCAATTATAATGATTTTTTTTCCACGCATCATCCTTAGGAACAGTGCAGGTTGGAATGGGAATAACAAATTCCCAAATTTACCCGTATCGCTAATTTTTAACTAAAACTCCCAAATTTTACTTACATTTGTTAATATTTCAATATGTGCAAGGCGAACGCGATGAATGATACTTATGTATGTTGAAATACATACTTTAATGGCTAAAAAAAAATTGTTTCATAAATCGTGTCGCGGTAGCTCAGTGGTTGGAGCGTTCGCTTCGTAACCGGGAGATCGTGAGTTCGAGCCCCGCTCGTGCCAAGGCCGCGTCAAACCCAAGACGAAAAATAGGTAGCGATTGCTCCTTCGCCAAACGCTCGGCATTTAGAAGTGAGCATCATGGGTCTTTCAGATATGACCTTAAAATCGGAGGTCCTGTCTCACGGTAGGCGTTGGCACGTTAAAGAACCCCCACTGCTACGGCCCTGAGCACTAAGCATAGGTCTAAATTTGTGGTACTTCACCTACAGCTGGTGACGTCTCAATATGAGTGAAAAATTCTCGACGAGACGTAAAGCAAACAAACAATCAATCATAAATCGCGTTCGCCTTGCTTATAGTGTAATATTAAAATCTGTCATTTCCGGAATATCTCCTTTGTACATCATTGGACACTAAAATTTTATAAAATGTGCAATAAACGATAGATTGCTTTCCTTTTCTATTTGTATGATAATAAATGATATTAAAACATATAAACCTTTTCGATTGCTTTATTAATATGTGCATCGTAATTCGGATTTTTTACACTATATTCGAAGTCGAATCCTGAAGTAGTTTGTAGTGTACCAAACAACAGGGACGATAACCGATGGCAGATAGTCATGAACGGCAAAGTTTGATTAATATTTATAATATCAAAATTGTGTTAAAGGTCTTTTAATTAGAAAAAAATCTCTGTGTCTAGTCTTAGGTGTATTTAAGTGGAATCTCAGCTGCACTTGAACGGAGCAGTATTCCAGCAATTTAAATAGAGAGAATATATGCAATCTGATTAAAATTGATATTTTCCAATGCGCACGTGTACTTATGTATATACAGAGTTTCCAAAAAAATGATGTTTACGTACATGGTTAAAATGAAGGTAGATAGGCGTAGCCTATATGTAGGCCTAACGAATGAAACATATTTGAACCACTTGTAGCAGAAAGGCTCGGTCCTTAAGTAATTGTGTATGCCAGGGTCCTATGATACCGCGGTACTTAACGATTTCGATTCATTTTAATATCTGTCGGCCTGATTTCATTCAATTGTTAATGTTTTATAAATACCTTATATACATTTGTTTTTGTTCATATAAATAAACAAACGTATATAAATGTATTTTCTTGTTTACAACTGGTCGATTGTGAGGCCATATATGTATACATTTGAAAACGAGGGTACAACGATACCGCGTTATTTACAAAAATGCAGCAAATTGCGGATTAAAGGTGCTACTAAAAAAAAGGGGGGGGGTTTGTTATTTTGTGAAATGTAAATCGGGGTAAAGTTAATAAAAGAATAAATAAATTTCAGCAATTTTAATGCATTGAAATAAGATGTTCTAAGATGCATTTTAAAAAAATCATCAAATTTCAGCAATACTGTTTTGATGGATTGTTTACAATACCTTTTAATACCCCTTTTTCTTAAGAAATTGTGTAGTTTGTTAAAAGGGGGTTGGGTTAGGAATTCGTTGCTAGTTTCAAATTGAACTCCATTATGGTATATATATATATATATATATATATATATATATATATATATATATATATATAAATTCATCTTACTAATTGACTAACTACTTAATGAAATAAAATAAGAAATTTGATGGGTAATTTTGTTTGCAGCTGAAGCAGAAGTATGACTGTGCAAATATTGTACACTATTTTACGGTAATTAGCCAGTGCAGCTTTTTTAAAGTAATCCTGTTGATTGCTTACAATGATTTGAACTTGAATTTGATGTGAAATACACAATTATGTGAAAGGTTGATTTAAACGATATGTGACAAGTGGTGATTCTTTTAACAATAAATATGTTATAGCTCTTTTTGTATATTGCTATCTACTAGTCTTATTTTTCGTCACATTTTTTTACAAAGACGAAAGAATGAGCTATTAAAATCACCATATTTCTCAAAAACGAGGTCGATTACCTACCTTGATTTTTTTAATAAGTTTTATAGGGAAACTTCATCTTAAACATATATCAAAATTTTTAAAAATTCAAAGGTTAGTTTTTTGTGTCATCCTATCAATCTCTACCTTAATCTATCCAATTTAAAAACATAAATATGTTATTTTTAGTTAAATGTTTATAATATTCTATCCGCAAACCAAAGCACAATTATACATATTGCTTATTTCAAAATCCCTTTTCTGTCCCATTCTTTTCATTATATTTTACATATATATCATTTTCATTGTTTTAAATGGTACCTCATATTTCTTTGAATGTTGAGTGGATGGGAAGAAAACCTCAAATATTGGTGGTGAAGGTAAGAATAATTCATTTTTTGTTTCATGCTATGTTCCTTTACCTGGACACAACACACCATCTCCATTTTCATATCCCATCATAGTAGTAAGCTTCTTCATCATATATTTCTCCATCATAACAAATACTGGCGCAACTTCATAAGTATGTCTAAAAAAACATTGTAATGTATTGTTATTGTAAACATCACTTTTCAAAGCTTATATATCTAAAATTGAAAGTATCGGCATTTGATATTTGTATGTGAATGTTAATTAAAAGTGGATTATTGTTATTATTCAGAAAAAGATGATATGCGCCATATGTGCATACATATTCTTCGATTATGAAACACATGATTCATGAACCCACATTTCCTGTAAGCGCAGTTTTGGGAAAGTTGATTTATAGGCGACTATATTTTGCAGCGTAATTAAGGGCGTACTGAAATATCCCCCCCCCTCTCTCTCTCTCTCTCTCTCTCTCTCTCTCTCATTTAAAAATAATGGAGTACAGGCGACTACTTTTCATAGCTGATTTTTTTTTCGCGTTATAACGCAAAATTTTAGCGAATAAAGGAAACTTTTCGTAAATAAACGGATGACTTTTCAGAATACACGCGTTATAATGCGAAATATTTTCTATAAATATTATGTAAAAGAGGAACCAATGATTAATACATTGAACGAAGACTGACTTTTATGCATTTGTAAGTAACCCCAAAGTAAAGAACACATGCTAACACTCCTACATTTCACATACGCATATCATGGAGTGTTTGGGAAATGCTATTAACGTTTTATTGAATGTAAAGTAGAATTCATATTTATAACTGATTATCACTAGTGCTACTTAATTAACAACAACTTTTATTAAGGGGTTATAAAATCTCGTCCACTCAAATCAAGCCTTAAATGTCACAGAATTTTAAGGAAATATCAAGGATTATCAACCACTAAAACTCTGAATTTATGTTATGGTGTTGAGTGAATAATGCTTAATCTACATTTTCTTTTGAATCATTTGATAACCTGAAAAAATCGTCAGAATATCTCTAGAAATCACTTGTTTACCTAAGTCATAACGCCACAAGTTCGCATTATAGATGCACAACTTTCGCGCTATAACGCGAAACTTTCTTGAACAAAAGCGAAACTTTCGCGAATAAACACGGAACTTTCGTGTTATAACGCAAAACTTACGTGTTCCTATGCAAACATTTTGCGCGTAGTTTTTGCTTATAAACTGTAATCGTTGGCATAAACCCTAATTTATTGATTAAATGCGCTCAAGATTTAAAAAAGAAACAAGATGATTTGCTCATTACAAAGAAGAAAACTAACAATAGACTTGTCCAGCTGAATTTTTTTATACGCCCGTCTTTAGACGGATGTACGTACAGACATCATTGTACCTCTGGTACAGCGATGTCTACACGTCCATCCTCCTCGTGCTATTTTTAATAGCAATGGTAAATGATAAAAGAATGTAAGCTTGAAGGTTATAAAATATGAATTGAACTCATGTTGGGAAGGGTTATCACCATAAAATCACATAACGATCAGGAATTTTATAATTTTTTTTACCACGAAATATTTTCATTTTATATAATGCGGTACACCTAGAATATAATATGAGAAATTCATCAACAGTGAATATGAATGTTTCGTTGATTATATTTTTCTGATTGGAGTGCTCACTTGTATAAAATGTTCAATCAAGTACTTTGCGCGTTATAGGCACCATGTATTTTTTGATATGAAGTTTGAATTATACGAGGGTTGTTCGATATGTAATGTATATTGTACGATATCTCAAAAGCATTCGACTCAAATAGTGAAATGAACATTACATGCCTTCAAAGTATTCTCCGCGGTTTGAAATACATAATTTCAATCTCTGAATCCATTTCTGAAATGCGTCACGGTACGCTGATTTAGGTAGACCTCTGAGGCACTGACTGCTGAGCCAAGGGCTTGTCGGAACTTGTGACGAATACCAGATAAGAACTTTTTAAGTTTTGGAAAATGGAAAAAGAGTATGGTGGGTGTGGTAAAACGGTAATCTTCTCCGACTTCCAAAATTGCTTCACAAACTCAGATATATGTGATGGAGCAGTATCATGAACTAGACGGACATGCCTAAATCCTGACACAGGGCACGACGCCTAATAATATATATATCTAATAATATTTCTTGAGCTTTTTTAGTATAACATCTCTATAATACAGACCTGTAATACTTTTGACCTTCGGCACTGGAATTTGCGCGGTCATACCCTCACATGAGAATGTATGCAATAAAGAACCTTCTTTGTGCTTATGGTTCTTTTGGCAACTACAGGCCTTCTACCGTGTTAGTTAGCCATATTTTGTTTCCAGTTTTTCTCACTGGTTCGAAATGGTGAACCCATGTTTCGTCACGAGTAACAATGTTTGGAAATTGTCTTTGATTGAATTTGGGAAACATTTTGGGCACTTGCTTGTACTCATACCCGGTTTTGGTCATCCGTCAATATATACGGTATCCATCTGACAGAAACCTTTCATACTTTCAAAATAGGCTTCAAAATGAAATGCGACGCGATAGCGATATGCCAACAGCTTTGGTAGTATCACATATCGTGTACCTGCCATCACTTTCAATTATTTCCCCGATTTTTGAGACATTTGCCTTGCCTGTTAAAGTCACAGGTCGACCAGATTTTGCTGCATCTTTGACGGACTCTGTGCCAGTCAGAAATTTCTTTCTCCACCTACGAACTGTCTCATGAAATACCTTATCAGAACCATAAACTTCCATCAATTCAGTTAAAATTTGCATTACCGAATGACCAAGTTTTGTGGGAACTTTTATATAAGCACTAATTTCTTCAATATTCTCAACCCGATTCCCAACCATTTTTTTAATAGTTGTTAAAAAACTGGCTCTATTGAAATGACAAGTTTAAAATTGTATGGAGCTGAAGGATTGTGTTTATATCACTGGAAAGGTATTGAATAGAGCTATTCAAGAGTATCATCATCCACGAAATCGTGCAAAGCGTTATCGCGCTGTGGTGCAATACACATTACATATCGATCAGCCCTTGTAATTTATTATTTTGTTTTGAATTTTTCCGCACTTGATATGCCAACACAACCAGTTTCTTCACTCACTCGGCTGAGCTGACGTGTCCACGTTTTCATTTAAATACCTTACTTCAGTCTCTGCAGGGAGAGTGAGTGGACGCTTTGGCTCGGTGTTCCCGAGGTTGGGCAAAATGAATTATTCCTTAGTTTAAAATACTAAGACCAATTTCAAGAGGATGAGGGTTACAGTCTAACTTTTCAAGGGACCAGAGAAGAAACGGAGTACCGGACCAGGTTTTTCATATCAACGTGGCGCAAGATATGGTGGTCCGTTGGAATTACAAGATGATGAAATATCCGGGAACAGGAAAACTACGTATCTAATCTTGTTTGGCTATGCATCACCCATTTGTGCAAGTCAGCAACGTGTTATGTGTCTGTCTCGTGGTATTCCATTATCGTGTCGTATTAGCAGGAACCGGAACAGAGACTAATCCATGTCCATTTAGAGATATTTGGACATTTTAAGTTAAATTAGTATATTGAAAACCTGTATACTTCTTTGGTTAATCTTTTCAAGACCGGTTAAAATTCGGGAAGTATTAGCGTAAGTGTATGATCTGAAATACTACTGATACTTTTTGAGTCGACTCTGTTTGTTACTTTTCAAATGTTTTGTTTATTGAAATTGAACTCGGTTGTTTATATTTGAGCAAACATAGCGATTCCGAACCCTTTATGAGTATAGGTAATTTCAGTACCATATTTCATGACAAACGTATACATCACAGTAACCATGTTCAAAGGGGACCCCTCCCACCCTTAAATAAAAGAGAAAACAAAAGTTTTCTTGTAAAAAGTAACTGAAAAATAAATGCAATATCAGTGTTTGAATCTCTCTCTCTCTCTCTCTCTCTCTCTCTCTCTCTCTCTCTCCAATCCCATAGTTGTTGATGAAAATTACATATGTAAGTGCAGTTTATGTACCTAAATGATTTCCCAATTTCACAAATCTGCAGACTTCAGACCAGTAAATCATACATGAGACTTCCGTTTTTAAGGTCACATCCGAAAGACACGTGATTCTCACTTCTAAATGCCGAGCGTTTGGCGAAGGAGTAATCACTACATATCTTACGTCTTACGTGTGACGCGGTAATGGCATGAGCGGGACTAGAAATCACGACCTTCCGGTTACGAAGAGAATGCTCGAACCATTGCGCTACCGCAACCTGTCATAAGCACAAGTTACAAAAGTATTTATGTATTTACATTTTGTTTGAAGTTAGTGTGAATTACATATGGTATAAATTTGATGTCTGTTGTTTATTCGATTCTGTCAATAGATAATTGATAAAATATTTCTCAGCTTTTATCGTTATTGTATAATTTTGAAATGTTTACTGCAACATAAAGGGTATATGCATGTAACGGGTATATTGTTCCGTCTGTATGTCACATTTTCTTCTCCTCAAACTCCTCTTTTATTTCTTTATGCAATAACCAATTACTGTTTTTGAATATGATAGGCTGTGTCCTGTGGATGGCCAGCGAGGTTTCGGAATATATATGATATAGGGTATGTTATTGTGTTCTCTTTGCTAATTAGACAAGTACGACGGAGAGTTTACATGCATGCGGGTATTACTGTCTTATGACAGTACTGCTTTAATGAAATTTCAAGGTATCTTGGTATGAAAAGTATGTAACCTTGAACCAACACTCTGAGACAAGAACAGTTGTATATTCTCTACATGTAGCTGTTGCATATCAACATGACCAATAGATATAAAACGAATCCATCTATAATACAAGTTAAATTATTCCAGATTATTCCAACACATAATTAAAAAAAACCTCACAGATTAGTGTTCAAGGTTTCCGTCACCCACGATCCTGCCAGACAGCTTGGGTTGATGCCACTATACAGCTGGTTCATGAACCGGGGACTTGCTGTAAAATATATTCATTTGCTTCTATATTGCTAAGATATTCAAATAGAAACACGTCGTGTTACTTAGAATTAAAACATGTACATACTTGAAATATGTACAAAACTTCGATATCAAGAAATATTTTGTAAAGCTTTATAGAACAATAATTGATCAGAAAGCTATTTTAAATAATATGCAAGCTCCAAAAATATTCTTTTGACCCCTTTAAGGAATATTTTGGGTCGGATCATAAAGTTTAATATCCCACTGATCTAGAAAACGAAATGTATTTTGCAAAATATTGTACAACAGAAGTAAATGAGGACAAGACCTATTGGTCGATATCAAATTTAAAGCTCCTCCAATAAGGAACCAGGAGTGATCAAACGTATTTCTTGAATGTCTCAAAATCAATAAAGAATTTGTTATGTATTATTCAAGCAATTTGTTTTGTTTTCAGATGTTCTCCAACTAGTACTGATATCACCAATGTATTAACGAAACTAAAATGCGTCTGATCTCGTAAACGAGAAATATTTTGTAAAACATTATAGAACAAAATTTGAGGGACCCAGTGGGCAGTTTAACTGTTTTGTTTTTCAGTGGTATTATTTGAGACTTTCTATTGATTGGAATGGTCAGTATCACCAATCTACACGCGCATGCACGTGTGCTTCATTTTGATTAGATAATACACTTATAAATAACAGGGATGGAATGGTATTCACAGGTAAATAATACAACTATCCATATTTATATAATAGAAAATGCAAAAGCATATGTACGTGTTCGTGCATCGTCTTTTGAAGGTTCAATTCTTTAAATAGCAGTAATATTTTTGCTTTCCATAAAATCATTGACAGAGATGAATTTCTGTCGTCACGCTCATTTTTTGAAAACCCGACCGTTGAGAGTTTTCACTTAATTTTAAATCAAATGGTGCAGAAATTAGAATAATCGTATTTCCATCTCACCACATGGATGTGAATTAGATGAACGAATGGACGTGATAAAAGTTTCAGAAAATGGAATGTTTTTCTCATATTACATGCAATACGCATGTCACCAAATGATGTTAATTGTGCTGTACTCTTTACAGTATATTATCTTTGATTTGCTTAAGTCAACTTCATTGTGGTGCAAATCATACTGGATTTATTGAGGTGACAAATTTGTTTGTTTTACGTCCCGTCCATAATTTTTCACTCATATTGAGACGTCACTAGTTGTAAGTGAAGTACCACCAATTTAGAGAGGTAAGTCAAAGAAGCTTCTAATGTTTGTAGATAAACACAAACCTCAGATAAACTGTCAAACAGTTAAACACATTTTCCAGACAAACCACTGCAATCTCTAGCAAAGAAAATAATACTTTGAATCATGAAATACAATTGTGTTTGCTTTATCAGCAAAAATAAGTATCATCAGTGCAGAAGCATCTCCATTACACAGGGTTGCAAATGCAAAATTTTATTGACAATAATGGCCAATTGCCTGTAAAATCTTAGGAATTCGATCCATTCAATGTTGATTTTAATTAATCTAATTTTTAAAAAAACCCACTGTCAACTTTTCATGACAGGGAATAGATACACAGTGTCTAACTAGACAACCTCCTTTATGTCACTATACAAATGGCCCACTACATGTAAAATCTTTGTAAAGTGTCTTTACATTATGTATGATAAGATTGTTTTTCTTCCAGAGCAGTAAATAGACGTTCAACACAATTAGCAACACATTCTCACCCTCCACATGAATTAGTAAATATTAAATGCATATACATCCCTTTGATGATAGTCAGCACTGCATAAAATTCTAAAACCTATTTTTTATCTTTCCAAGTGTAATGGAAATTCTGAGTATTCGCTATTGTTAGAATGAATTTCAAAAGTACTTATTACTTCAAATCTTTGTCCACCTGTATGCAGTACATATTCTTTCAAAATTTATTCTCCAGGTATTTTATTTTTCAGGATGATCAAAAAACTGTTTCTGTCAAATAAAAACCAATTACAAAACTGAAAAATTAAGTTAATCTTCAAATATAAATTTTTAATGTTCCTTACAAAATACCAAGCGTAAATAAAGCACTTCGTGAAGTCTAATACAAATCGCGAAAAAAATTTGTTTGAAATATACAGGTAAGAAAATACGAAAAACTTCCAAAAACATAATTGCGACATTGTGAAAGCCCTGTACATTAGATCATAAACAGGATGTAAAAGAAGAAGTAACGCTAAAACAACATATATTACAATTGTAACGTATGAATTTGTGGCAATTACATGTACTTCGGATAAGAATTTGCCTGCAATGCTTGCATTCAAGGTACTATTTTCACCCCGACCTTTTCTTATTTACTGTTTCAATCTGAGTGAAAATTTTAAATGTTATTTACTATGTTTACTTCGTGCCTTGTTTTTATTTACATCTATCGGTTCTTATTTTTCCTCAATGGCCAATAAATGCAGTAAAATTAGCTAAACTTTTCATGACACATTCGGTTTCTTAACTTCCCACGCTATGATGTTTAAGAAGCAGTCACACCTTACCGGAAAGCGTAAACGGATGTTGCACGGACAACAATAATTGTGACATAATGCTGTCCGTTGGTATCCGTGGATGAAAGTCGTTCCTACAGTTGCTCGGGGTTCTTGTGATCAGTGTATGAAGCGTATAAAACGCAGGGTTACTGGATATGTACCGGGCAATTAACGGTCGATTAACGGACACTACCGTCTGAATAACGGACAGGTACAGGGTTAAACGAAGGTGGGACGCATTAGAAACAGATTTCAACGTTCAACGAACGAACATATATCAGTCATGTGTTTCACTGTTTCTTGTCCGTTAACATGGGAGTCGGTGTCTGTTACATCCTCGTCGGTTGACCGGCTACATGTCTGGTAGTAGTCCGGCCTTGACTCATGTCCACCGGACATTAACGGATGCGAACGGGACAAATATAGGAAAAGAAACGAATGAGTTCCGATTAACAAAAAACGTACACAACTGCCGTATACTAAGCGACTCCGGTGGTGTCCAATTCATTTTGAAGATGTTCAAAACTTTCCTCCGGATAGACCAGACTTCGTCTGACAAGGAACGCGTTGGCCGAAAGAGAAACGGACAAAAAATGCAAAGATAAGGAGAAGAACGGATTACCAATTTTTTTTTTATCCGTAGGACGTCCGTTGGCATTATCCGGCAAGATGTAACTGCTGTTTTACATTTTGATATTTATAGATAAAAACAAGAGAAGTTTATCATATCAAACAATCTTTGTTTAACTGATTTATTCATAAAATTAAAAAGATCGTTATAATGGATTTTTCAAAATTTTAGTCTTCTTCACCATATGCAACTACTCCGCCAAAATAAGTGGGTTGTGAGAGGAATGATAATTCCTGAAACCGGTCGCGGTAGCTCATTGGTTAGAGCGTTCACTTCGTAACCGGGAGGTCGTGAGTTCGAGCCCCGCTCGTGACATGGCCGCGTCAAACCCAAGACGAAAAATAGGTAGTGATTTCTCCTTCGCCAAACGCTCGGCATTTAGAAGTGAGAATCACGGGTCTTTCGGATATGACCTTAAAAACGGAGGTCCCGTGTCACGGTAGGCGTTGGCACGTTAAAGAACCCTCACTACTACGGCCCTGAGCGCTAAGCATAGGTCTAAATCTGTGGTACTTCACCTACAGTTGGTGACGTCTCAATATGAGTGAAAAATTCTCGACGGGACGTAAAACAAACAAACAAACAAACGATAACTCCTGACGGTAGAAAACTTGTAGCAGAATAGTGAACGCGCATGCTTGAATAATACAAAATGTAAATGATGATTTAAATATATCAAGTTTATTTGTCTTGATATCATACAATGTCAATAAAATTCATATAAAGGAAATGAAATAAAATTTTGGTCACATGTTACGTTTTTTGGTAGATTTAGATTTGTCTTTTTTTAACAACGATCTGGAGTATGCACTATAATTTGCATGTAAATTTAATTTGGCGGCTGCACGGTCAACCTCCGACTTCAACATGCTGGCAATATCCGACAAATTGCTTTTCGAGCAATGAGCCCGGCTAGAAATAACAGTTTAGATCTTGCACTTCCTAAAATCTTCCCAGCCCTGAAAATTGGTGCTTGTACCAAAGTTGTTTATGTAATGTTTATTTTTATTGCTTTATTTTTATTTTTTATTTTTTTATAATGGAAGGTTACACAGAGTAGATTCAAATGTTTTATCATAAGGAGATCAGTAACATAGATAAGTAATTTATTTTCCAATATGTATTTATTTATATAGAAATCTGATTATTTATTTTTAGTTAATATTATATTTTATTGCGATTAATTTGTACGCACTACATGTAAATGGCATTATATCTTTGTACATATATCTCTACTGATATAATTAATAAAGCATTTGTTTGATGTAAGCAAATCATCTTTTGACATTTTGATACATATTCCACTCTGCTTATTTTTAAGCATTATTTTGTGTCATCATTTGTCTTACAGGAGAGGACTAAATAAGTTATAAGGCATTGTGCACAATTCTTTTGTTATACTCGGAACATCCGGAGGATAAAAAATGTTCAAATTAAATAAGATGAATCGATTCGCGCTGGCTTGCTATATATCGTATTGCAAACAATTTTTAATTAATATTGACTCTAATGGCAGACTGACAACTACATTATATGACAAGCGTGATGACTTCAACTTTGCAATCATCAACTTTCCACATCTATGTAGTAATATACCACATTCTCCTGCTTATGGTGTGTATATCTCCCAGTAGATTCGATACGCGAGAGCATGCCATACGTATGAGAATTTTCTAAAGCGATGTCAACTACTAACAAAAAAGTTGATGTTACAGGGTTATAACGAATCTCGTTTGAAGTCATCATTTCGCAAATTTTACGGTTGCTATAATGACCTTGTTTGCGATTACGAAGTGTTTCTGGGTCATATGTTGAATGATTTGTTTCATACCCTTTGTTAGACTGTCATTTTTCATACTAACTTTGACTACGGGTAATCCCGTATACCTAATTTCGACTAAGGGCTCTCGGCGGGTGTGACCGGTTAGCAGAGGATGCTTACTCCTCCATGGCACCTTATCGTACCTTCGCTTTGTCGGAGGTCCGTGTTGCCTTACACCCGAACTCGTCTTTGGGATTTATGACTACGATTAACGCATTGTCAACTTCACCATTCGATACAGGGTCGCATTCAAGCACAGTAATCCCTGACCAAAAGGACCACCACTTTTGTAGAGGATTTATCACATTATAATGCACATAACTTATTTGTAATATAATGCGCATAATTTATTTGCAAGATATATGACGAATGGAGACGTGAAATACCTTTAAGATTTTGTAAATTTTGAGAGCTGACACGGACTTTCAAACACGTACACTGTTTACTTAACCCCATATCACTGGAACTTGTACAAGCCACCTTTGGTAGAAATTTGAGATGTTGAAAATGGACCAATGTTGACGAATGACGCTGACAGATCGCAATAGCCAGGTATCCTAACAAAGTAAATATATCTACCCGTTTTTACACTGTAGTTCATCACACTTTCACAGTTTTTCAATATCACATCGTACGCCACAGGGTCTTTTCCAATCTCAAGATCCAGTGACCTCTACAAAGACATATATTATTGTTATATATATATATATATATATATATATATATATATACAGAGCAGATAATGATCATCCTCGAGTTTGTACAGTTGTATGTCTAATCGAGGGTTATATAAAAAGTTTGCTATGTCATTTATACATTTTTCCTGTGGTTGGTTGTTTAACATATATGATGATATTCTTAAGTTACCTGTAATTATATAAAGCAGAGTGAGATTGATTCTATATTGTATATTCTTTTACGTCTCGCTCAAGAATTTTTCACTCACATGGAGAAGTCATCATGGCTGGTGAAGGGCTGCAAAATTTAGGCCTATACTCGGCACTTTGAACAGTGAGGGATCAACACCTGCTGTGACACAAGGTCTCAGTATTTGTGTTTTCAATCGAATAACCGCCCCATTTAGTCGTATCTTACAACAGGCAAGGGGTACTGAGGACGTATTCTAATCCAGATGCCCACGGAATGCCGTGTAAAAGCGGTTTACTTACGTGTATTGTTGCAGTATAAATGATATCTAATTTTATATATACATTTTGCCATTGTATTTTTTTTCGTAATTCTAGATATACCCAAAACACCTTTACAATTGAATGGATGTTGGTTTAAGTATTTGTTTACAGTGGTTTTCAGTAATGAAATTGCAAAGATTAAGAAGCCCTTTGATATAGGACTTATCTGAACATCGATATTATTACATCTACCATGAAATGTTTTACAAAATTACGCAATGAAACCCAGTCTGCATGATGACCTACAAGTATGCATATTTATTTGAACTGTTCTGTAAGGAACGATGGGATGTAAAATCATCTACTTGTAAATGTTTTCGTAAATGTCATCGTATACGAAATATCATTCGATGACGATTTGCTACTCTACGTTCCTAGAAAAATTGGGGGACTGTACTTTCTTTGCAATATGTTGACCAATTTACTGTATAATTCAGCACGAATGCTAAGGTATCTGACTAATAATTTCCTGTACCCTTCTTCAAATAAAATTTTGGGAACAATTTGTTCTTTCTCTGTTTCTGATCATTAAGGTCTTTATTTTCAAACGAAAGACCATATTGTCACAATATATACTCTGCAAAAAAAGAAACGCATAATGGATTTTTTAAGATTTTAGTAGATGTATTTTGGATTATGATTTTACAATAAAAAATGTAGATATTCACTAGAATTGTTTCAATTGAAAAAAATTACAGTCCAAACCTTAGATATTGGTGGAAAAAAAGTCAGATCATCACAGTTAAGAACACTTCCTGTCACGTTTAAGTTAGTACCGTGTATGACCACCTCGAGCTGCCAACACAGTTCTGCATCTCCTTGGCATAGAGTCAATCAATGTTCTTACGTTATTGCGTGGAATTGTTCGCCATTCCTGTTGTAACATTTGACGGAGCTGATCGAGGGTCTGAGGCGGAGGTTGGCGCAGGCGCACACGTTTATCCAGTTGGTCCCATAAGTGTTCAATCGGATTCAAATCCGGTGATTTGGAAGGCCATGGTAGCACATTAATGTTGTTCTGCTGAAGGTAGTCAATTGTTAAGCGGGCTGTGTGAGGCCTAGCATTGTCATGTTGGAATAACTCCCTCTGTCGGTCAATTACGCGCATAAGGTGAGGTTGGAGAATTTCGTCTCTGTACCTTTGAGCCGTTAAATTGCCCGGGACATGTACCAGTTCTGTTTTACGGTCATTAGAGATCGCCGCCCACATCATGACGCTACCTCCACCGAAGCTATCCACTTCTTGGACACACGAGGAAGAGAAACGTTCATTCCTGCGCCGGTATACACGGATTCTTCCATCACGTTTCTGTAGCAGAAAACGGGACTCATCGCTGAACCAGATTCTACGCCAGTTGTGGAATGTCCAGCCCCTCAATCTGTTGCACCATCGGACTCTTTCTCGTCTGTGTAACGGTGTCAAAACTGCTCCAAAATACGGTCTTCTGGGTCTAATGCCACATTGTCGAAGTCGGTTGCAGACTGTCTGCGAGCTGATTCTTCTCAATCCAGGTATTCTGACTGCAGTAGCTGTTGCAGCAACGGTTCGATTCCGTAGATGAAAGACCCGGATGTAGCGATCTTGTCCAGGAGTCGTAATGCGAGGTCGCCCACTCCTCGGTCGGTCATTAGTAGAGCCAGTCTGCTGGAATCTGTTCCACAGCCGAGAAATTGTGCTCTGATTTACGTTTTCAGTTCGTGCAATCTCACTTTGGGATACTCCGGCCTGGAGACGGCCAATGACGATATTTCGAGTAGCAGGGTCCAACCTTGGCATGGCAGCATTTTAACGTTATGATGAATTCAAGCTTCAAACTTCGTCCTTTTATACGCTTTAATGTAGTGGTTGAATTAAGCACAAAGTTCTCGTGAAAAACGTAAGCCAAATTCCATGGCGATAGAGGTGATGTGCAATTTTAGAGAGTCGCCGAGCTAATTTGGCAGAGAGCCAAAACAAATGAACAGACCTTTAAAGTTTCATACTTACCTGTAAAAAATCAATTACTCAATTGACCATTTCAGTTTACCTGGTAAAATACATAATTTGCATTTTTAAAATTTCAAAAGGGCTATGCGTTTCTTTTTTTGCAGAGTATATATTCTTAATGTTTTGAATTGAACATATCTTATTAAAAAAAGTCAAAAGGATTGTAAGTTCTGTAACTTAGATTGCCCTTTCTTGTTACAGGCATTATATATTAGATTAATTGTCATGCAAATATTACATATTTACTTTTGTAGTATATGTAGCATGCAGTCTGAGAAAAAAATAAAATACATATATGAAAATTATAAATATTAATTGTTTAAATGTATAGCATACAGTCTCTTTAAGAAAAAAAAATGAAGGAAAACCAACAAAATAAAGAAAACAAATCAAATAATTATGAATATTTCTAACTGACAAAGATTTTGAGGTTTTATATTTGTTTAAATCTTCCACTCTTGCGTAAGAAAGTATGTACTGCTTTAAATATTTTGATTCACAGACAAAGATCCATCACTCCAAAGCATCAAATGCACATCCATCATATGTATACAAAAATTCAATGATAAGAGGTTATACATTAGGGACTGTCTTGCTAACGAATATTTTTACACACAAAGAACAAGCGGTGTGCATCTTCTCGATATCCACATGAACATATTGGATCTGTACTATATTATATCTATGCAGACCAGACTTAAGAATACATTTGTGTCTTAGTTTTGTATGAATAATATTTAACAATCTATTACCAAACAAAAAATACTTTGGAAATTTTATAATGTTGCTTTGCCATTTTTTTCTTGTAAAAAGATAATGAGGTTGCATTCTACGGAAGCCCATATAGGACCTATCAAAAATATTTTTGAATTTGTTATAACGAATTCTTGAATTTGTTAAAACGAATTTAAATCGTTATAACGAATTGTTGAATCCGTTATAACGAATTTAATTTGTTATAACAAATTTTAGGAATTCGTTATAACGAATTTAATCTGTTATAACAAATTCGCTGAATTCGTTATTTCAAATTTTGAAATCTGTTTTAACAAATTAAATTTGAAATAACGAATTCTTGAATTCGTTATTTCAAAGATTGAATTCGTATTTTCGGTTTTTTAAAATCTGTTATAACGTATTTTCATCCAATTCGTGATAACAAATTAAAGAGTGTCAAAATTTCAATGTTATAAATCCGTTATCACGGACTGTGATCTGTGATAACAAATAAATAAATTTGTTATAACAAATTATAAAATTGTTATTTCAATCTCCAATGCAATCTGATGAAAATACGTTATAACAGATTTTAAAAAACCGAAAATACGAATTCAATCTTTGAAATAACGAATTCAAGAATTCGTTATTTCAAATTTAATTTGTTAAAACAGATTTCAAAATTTGAAATAACGAATTCAGCGAATTTGTTATAACAGATTAAATTCGTTATAACGAATTCCAGGAATTCGTTATAACGAATTTAAATCGTTATAACGGATTCAACAATTCGTTATAACGATTTAAATTCGTTTTAACAAATTCAAGAATTCGTTATATCAAATTCAAAAATATTTTTTAATAGGTCCTAAATGGGCTTCCGTAGCATTCCATATGTGAATACTAAGATCATTTCATCTACGGATAGTCTCTGGGAAAAGGATTCACTAAGAACTTCTAATCTGCATCTAGGCAAAGGATAGTTGGGGGAGATTTTAGTGTTCTGATATGAAATGGAATTTCTGATGCCAGTAGTTATGTCGTTAAGATAGGAGTTAATTATTATTATTATTATTATTACAAGGCATTTATATAGCGCGTTATCTAACATTATAAATATTACTCTAAGCGCTTTACAACATACACAATTAATATATCGCCAAACATACATACAACATAGAGAAATTAAGAAAAGGACTAAATGGGGTATTTTAAAACACAAATTATATTTAGTTACGCTAACTACAAAAAAGACTAATATAGCACACTAAAACACCACACACACACACATCGCATATATACATACACTTGCATACGTACACATACATACATACGTTTTTTTTTGTTGGTTTTAACACAACTGTTATAACTTTTGAACATTTTTGAAAGTTTAGAACGATCTCTTCTCGCTACCAAAGGTTCTCGCCATGTTTACAAACATAATGAATTTCTGGAAGCTATTATTGAGAGACCTGTAACTATTCTTGCCGATAAACTACCCTTTTCTCTATTATTATGTTGGACGTTACTTATTGTTATTCTTAGTTTTTTCTATATTATCAATTGTATGTTTTTTTCTCTTTCATTATTTTTTTCTTACACTTTTTGTGCACGCAATTTCTCGTATATGAGTCGAATGAATTTCATCAAATTATCAGGTATAGTAGATATTTACTTAAATTCGATACGTTTTTCCTATTTTGATTGCATCACTTATTACATACGATACTGATATTTTTCGGACTTACTCTTTGTCTCTTTGTCCTTGTGTGTTCTAGAAAACTAATAAAGATATCAACTTGAAAGTTTTAGTGATTGTAGAGAAGCCTTGGTAGATATGATAAAGGGTATTGCGATTTCTCCAATGCATAAAGCGCCGGGGCTTGATAGGACTTGAACACAAATTTCTCAAGCAAATTTGGTAAATTCTCATTAATAATATTTTATACAAAATAATTTGATAAGACGTATAAAACAAAAGTCTTAGATAGTTACAGGATATATTGAACAATACCATATTTTAGGGGCAACCCCTTCAAATAAGGGGCCGAGGGGGTTCTCTGCGTTTGATATCTTTATTGCAACTATCAGACTTGCATATAAATAAAAGGTTTTTTTTATTCTTAGAGTGCTTTTCGGATATATGATATTTTCATTGTAATTTTGAGACTGCATAGTTAGGGGCCTCCGTAGCCGAGCGATTAGAGCATGGCGCTCAAAATCACAAGGTCTCTCATCTCTAGTCGGCACAGATTCGATTCTCGCTCGCGCCGATATATGTGAGAAAGTTTGCCAGTTTACTCTCGGAAGGTCGGTGATCTCTTCCGAGGCACAGTTCATTCAATAGTTTGTACGTGACAAGAAAAAATATCTTGCTGTGGCCTTCAACTCGACATTTACATATACCGAATACGTATTATCTATTAACAATAATCACTTTCATCCATCTGTCCATTCGATATATCCCAGTGAACTCGAAATAAAATACACAACAGAGTCGTCAACATCAGCTTCGTACTTAGATCTGTTATAGAACATAGATATTAACGGCAAACTAACAACTCAACTTTATGAGAAAAGGGGTGATTTCAACTTCTCCATCTTCAACTCCCATATTCATGTAGTAATATTCCATTATCACCTACATATGGTGTTTATGACTTTTAACTGATTCCATATGCGAGAGTTTGCTCTGCGTATGGTCATATTCTTTTTTAAATAACGCAGGCGACTGACAAAATGGTTGATCGTACAGGGGTTACATAAATCTCGTTTAAAGTCTGCATTTCGCAAATTTTGCGGTCATTATAACGATCTTATTTACCAATACAACTTGTCATTGGGTCAAATGCTGTCGGATGTGTTTCATACCAATTGTTAGGCCGTTCTTTGCACACTGATTTTGACTACGCATTGTTTCATTTAACAGATTCAGAAGTTTTTTGTCTACACGAATTTGGGCACAATTCTTTAGAGCACGAGTAATTTACTCTCTCGTTCTCCTTCAGATCTCTCTTGGCTTTCTCTCAAACTTTTGTAATCTTTGTAAGTTCTCCTAAAACTGGCCCGGTGCGTTTATCCTAAATAAACCGTACGCCAGTCGCGTTGGACAAGTATTACTAACTACTACACTAAAGGAATTTGTTAAAGCTGACATGAATTCACGAAGATAGTAGCATCATCCATCTCTGCCATATTTCTCTTATTATCCGCCATATTAGATAAATATTCTATTGTTATAGGCATCACGTTTTTCATGGTATATTAGGTGGCGAGTTTTACTACGCTTCACTTCACATCAGTGTTTCCGATTTACCTGTGCAGATAGACTTGACACGTAACACGTACATCTCCAATACTCATGAATAGGGTACAAAAAACAAGTGAAATCAAGTTTTATAATATCATGCAGTGTTAAAAAATTACAATAAAAATATCGCACATCAGTAGCGCATTCTAAAAGTTTGGGGGAAATACTTAGAATAAAAGCTTTTCCTTTCATGCATGTACGTATATTTGCAGTAAACGATAAAATTATATAATAAAAAGAGAAATATTTTGAATATCAATTATATACTGATAGAATGGATTAAGCAAAGAACTTAAAATTTATACCATTCCTTATTCACACTCACTTCATGCAAAATGCAATTACATAAACATTATTATAACCTGTGCACATGACATGCATGCTCGTCATGAAAACACATCGAATACGGACAACTATTTACATTTAATGGATTAAAGATGTATGTATACCTGTACACTTGTCAATATTACCCTTAGTAATGGTAGAATTTCTTTTCTTATCTTACCACATTCAACAATATTTCAGTTATCTGGTGGCGTCCAGTTTTTATTGGTGGAAGAGAGAATCCAGATACAATGTACCCGGGAAGAGAGTACCGACCTTCCGAAAGTAAACTGGCAAACTTTCTCATATATATTGGCGCGAGCGAGATTCGAACCCACGCCGACTAGAGGTGAGAGGCCTTGTGATTTTGAGCGCAATGCTCTAACCACTCGGCCACGGAGGCCGTTTTTCTTATCATAAGCCATGAAACAAAATGATAAACTCTATTTACATTCCTACAGTAAACTCGTTGTCATTTTATATAAAAAGAAAATATTATCAATCCACAATTGTTATGTATTTCATAATCAGGGCATGTAGCAATGCATAATGTAATATCGACCGGAAATTTATTCACGAATATATAAATGTTCATAAAAATCGCATGCATACATTGCAGGACTATAGTATACGTTTCTGTGTCATAATGATTAAGTTCAGATTTGGGTGTAAATCAGAACTATTCTTATTTCGTACATACTGAGTAGACAAACAACTGTTTAACACATTTTCAAATGGGTGTATTTCATGCGATATTAGTATTTATAAATAAGTAAAATTCGTGTTGAGGTATTTGATCTGATACAATGCCGATATAATGCATAAGTAGAATTTTCAGAAGCCAAGGGTATAAAAAAATATTTATTGATTTGTAGTCTCAACATCTATATGACCAGACTGAAAAACAATATATGATTTAAAATTTGAATTCAGGCACGTATACAGCAGGGAGGGGGTAGGCAGAGAGCCTGGCTCCCCCTCCTTCCCCCTTCCCCACCCCCACACATTTTTTGACAATTTACTTTTCCCGTTATTTTGATATACAAAGTCCGAAATTGTAAAGTTCGATTGATTGGTTGTTCCTCCCCCCATTTTTAAAGTAGTAGTGTAAAGTAGTTGGTACGTGAAGTGCTGAATTGAAGGTTAAGTGTAATGAATCAACCTTGCCCCCCCCCCCCCCCCCCCCCCCCCCCCCCCCCCCCCCTCCTTCCTCCATCCTACGATTTAGGATTTTGAGGTTTGGACAGAATTAATTATTTTCATAGAATTTTAAAGCAATTGTAAAGTGTTTCTCCCAATGTTAAGAATGAATTGTTATATTCAGAATTCCCTGCAAATTGGTAGACTTTCAGTGATTTACAAATGAATCTATTGAGGTCCAAACCTAAACTGATTATTTAGTTTTAAATTTCTAATGATGAATTCACATATAAGCACCGATGAAACTCATATAAGATTCCACTAACGTTTATTGTTAATCCAAACTTTTAAAACAGTTTACATTTATTAATGCTTGTAAGCTTACATTTGCGAGTATATCAGTGATCAATTTTCTTTCCTTTTCTTCAATGATATTCTCTCTCTCTCTCTCTCTCTCTCTCTCTCTCTCTCTCTCTCTCTCTCTCAAAATACATGCATGTACATGCAAAGTGACCGTAAATAATTATGTGATTCCCAAAGAGACAACAAATTTTCAAAGGTACGCTGTATTGTCATTTTTAATTGCTTTGTCTATTTTGGGTTGCGCTTATAATATTCATATTTTCATCCAGCAGTATAATTCCGATCATCTATAAATTTTGAATTGTATACGCAATATATCTAAATAGATGTTCAGTGTATATGTACACACATAATATAGATTCCTGATCTCTATAAACTGCAAAACTCCTGACCAATCAAGTATTTAATACAGAAAAATTCGATTTTGATTGGCACGGGTTAAGTATGTCGTATTCTCTATATTAGTACCACAACGGTTGTAAAGTTCCGTTGAGGTACATTTTGTTTCATGGATTATCAGAATAGAGAAAATTTAATTTAACATTTGCGGTTAAGTGCACATCTCCGGTCCCGAGCGAGTAGCTTTCCACATGCGTTTTCCTGGTGATCATGCCATGTGCATTACGCATGCATATGCACCTGAGTTTTGCAAGTATTATAATATCTGCTGCTCTTTGTTTCTTTTACTCTATTAGTATATATTATGTAATGCCATTTCTCTGCGGTGGTTTTTTTCTCTCTTCATGCTATTGACATTATAGCTGTAAATAGTTGCATGAGCATGCAAGTATGCAAGAAAAGCTTTTTTTTTCGTATTTTCTTCTAAATTATCTCTACTGTATACTTTCAGAATGGTTTACTAATATACAAAAATGTAATTTATAATTTTGAGCAATGCATAATGTTTTAAAACATGATTTCATTTGTTTCTCATTACCTAGACCTATACATTATCATCGGATGAAGTGCATTGGTCGAGTCCATCTGGAAAATCACTCTGATGTGACAATCACATTTCTATACATGTACAGACGGGTAGCGTAAAATAGGCTATCTGAAAGAAATATCGCGAATAAAATGAGAAATGTATATATTTCAGACTTTATGTCACCTTTAGCCTTCACATTGTGCAACAGCATTGATTATGTAATAAGAGATATATAGGGGATTAACGCACGAAACTGTGATGCTCTTATCTCCCAAACGAAAACTATTTTGTAAAGCATCATAGATCGTAAATTGTTCAGAATGTGACTGTAATCAATATGTCACTATCAAATTTTGCCTTACATCCTATTACAAGGAACTAAGCTAATGATATCATGCATGTATATATTTACATATATATGTTACGCATAATGTTGATTATTGCTTAATGTTGTCAAGACTATTTTCAACATTCCAAAATTTGGCTTGCCCAGAGTAGAAAATAGTCAACATACTGCAAAATTTTGTCTAAAGTTGACCATTTTAACATTAGAAAGTCAATTTTGCATAATTTGGAAAACCTTGTCTAATGCTGAAGGTGGTATTCCAATATTATTCAATGGCTCTTATGAAAACTTGCCTGATATGTAAATTTGTCATTGTGGCTCTTTAGTCACGTTCTACACTTTTGAGTAACCTTATATCCAACCCTGATGTATGGATGAGAGGTTCTGTCCTGCAGCTTTAAAAGGGTATATGGACATTTAAGGGATATTCAGAGAAACCTGATAAATATTTTGAGACTGCTCTGTTGATCTCTCTGTTTATTTTTCGAAATTGTGAACAATACAGGAATAAAGCAACGCAATAATGATAAAAAAAAATGAAAAACAAAGTAAATCACAGCAAATGGTCAAAAATGTTGATCATGAAACATTATGTATCATGTTGAAATTCATGAACACTAACTAGTCAACATGTCCAATAATGTGTCCACTGCATTCTCAATAGCAGAAAAGGTTATCAAATATCCAATTAAGTGATCACCACGATGGTCAAAATACGTTGACCTTAAACCCCCTTGATAGATTATACGAGGGCTGATTAATATGTTGTGAGCCTCATATGTAAGGGTTTGAATCTTTGGTGGACATATTGCATTATTTTTCAACATAATCCCCTGTAGTATTAATACACTTTTGTCAGCGATGTTTAAGGGCCCCAATGCTACTTTAAAAGCCGTTCTTTTCTTGACCGTTCAGAAAGTCCTCCACTGCATATATGTCATCATCATTTGACTGAAAGTGTACTTGAAATGGACATTTTCCGTTTTGGAAATAGAAGAAAGTCTGATGTAGCGAGATCAGACGAATAAGACAGATGCTTAATCAAATTAAAGCCACGATCGTTAATGACAGCCATGGCAATGACAGACTTGTGAATAAGGACATTGCCCTAGTGGAACAACACACCTTTACTGAGTTCTCCGCGGCACCTGAGTTTCATATTGTCCCATAACTGCCTCAAAAGTGATGCATAGTATGTGCCATTGGCTGTCCCTTTTGGAGAAAATCTACCATCAGCAGAATATCATCAGCATCTCAGAAAATCAAGGCCATTACCTTTCCAACTGATGGAAAAGTATTTGCCTTCTTTGATGGGGGTGAACCAGGGTGCTTCCATTGTTTAGACTGTCGTTCAGCCTCTGAAATGATGGACCTACATTTCATCCATAGTAAGAAATCTCTGAAGAAACTTAGCAGGATGTACCTCTGAAAGGTTTAAGCTAGCATATGACAAAGTACGCCTGGTGTGCTTTTGATCAACTGTCTGCATTCTTGGTACCCATCGGGCTTAAAGCTTGGACCACTGCTCTTTCACCGATTTTCTCCATTTTGTAAAAGTCGCTTGCCTTGTTTACTTTCTACCTCATCGATATAAACTGGCCAAATGACACCAGTCTTCGGATATACGGCCTAAAATAGTCAGAGAATAATAGGGCTAAAAATGACATCGATGCTAACCTCCTTGAATACAAGGTTCACAACATATCAATCTGTCCTCGTACATCACATTTCCCTCAGTTATAAGAAAATTGAAGGTTGAAGTGGTTTGACAAAACTTGTCTATTTCTGACAGAAATAAGGTGAAGATGTTCTGTTAACATTAGGCAAAATGCACTTACATGAAGTAGAAAACCTGTCTGGTATCAACATCAGGCAATAATCAACATTATGCATTACATATATGTCGAAAACTGAAAAGAGTTGTAGATAATGAGGATGCTTGTTTAACAATATCAAGGTAAGGACCAAGGAGGTCAAGAGGTTTTTTTTTTACCTCTCATCTCAAAACCTGGAAATCATTTTAAGCATTGTTGTTTGTTTTGACGTTCTGCAATTATCGATGTCAGCTAAAAGATAATTGATTATGTAATTAGTGAGTAGGAAACTTTGATCACATCATCTCAAAATCGAACGAAAGACCCATTTGCTGCTGGCAACATGATCGTGTATAGTTATTATTACTTTTCTTACAATATTTGTTCACGCCATTTCTTGGATACGCGCAATTTTCCATTATTCACTTGAATTCGATGCGTTGTTTTTTTTTTCTTGATTTTGATTACCTCATTTATTATATAAGAAGCCGCCCGCGTGGCGCAGTGGTTAGAGCTTCGGGCTCAAAGATCTGATGATCCTTGAGTCGGGGGTTCGAATCCCACTGTGGGACGTGGGTGCCGGTCTTTCGGATGAGACCGTATAAACCGAGGTCCTGTGTCGCGGTAGGTGTGGCACGATAAAGATCCCTCCCTGCTCAAAGGCCCTGAGTGCCGAGCATAGGCCTAAATTTGCAGCCCTGTCACCGGTAATGGTGACAGCCGCCGGATAGCTGAAAAATTGCTCAGGCGGCTATAAACAAACAAACAAACAAATATTATATAAGACATTAACGTGTTCCCGACATTCAGAGGGTCAGATTTTTCTTGATTGTTCTAAAAAATTTAAAGATATCAACTTGAAATTTTAAGCAATTTCAGCGACTGTATAGGAAACTTGGTAGATGTGACATCGGGTAATGCGATTTTTCTAATGCAAAAGCACTGGAGCTCGGTAAAACTTGAAAATGCAGCACAAATTTTTTGGTGCAATTTTTGACACGTTTTTGTAATTATTCTTATAATAAGAATACTTCTTCAGGACAAATATCACAAACCCTATACCTAATGACGAGTTCTACCAGTATCAATATCAAGGGGCCAGGGTTGGCCGAAAGTATTTTCGAAATATCTTAAAATCTATAAAAAAAATTGTGAAGCATTATTGAAGTAATCTTTGTTGTAGCATTTCTCAGCTACTGATATCATTGAAAAGATTATTGACTGCTTAATGAAGGGTTTATACCGAAATGTACAAAGCTTTCATGTTTCACATCGTTTAAACAGAAAAAAATATTTTGTTAAGAACTAAGGAACTAAAATTGCTCAGATTACTTTAAATAAAATGCAATAATTATTCTCATTTTTTCTTGCGATACCTTTGTCAGATTATCCAAATTATCTTGAAGCTGAAAAACATTTTGCTAAACATTGTTGAAGGAAAGATGTGGGTAATGTCTAAACCTATTTGACAAATATGAAATTTTAAAGGGCTGGGGGGGGGGGGGGGTTCGAAAGTATTTCCCAAATATCTTAAAATCTATAAAGAATTTGTAAAGCATTACTGAAGTAAGATTGTTGCAGCGTTTTCCAGCTACTGATATTGAATTCTCTCTTGTAATCCCTTTTAATGAATCATGGGATCAGTCCCTAAATCAGAATACCCCAGTATACCTAAGTTGAAATACAATAAATGCTAAATCGAAATACCCCTGTATATCGAAGCTGAAATACATTAAATGTTAAATCGGAATACCCCAGTATATCGAAGCTGGAGTACATTTAAATGTTATAGTTGTAGATAATTTCAAGAACTATGTGATGTAACGTTTGAGGGGCCAGTCCATGAATAAGGCGCTATGAGGGATCAAAAGTTTTTTCTAACTATCTTAGAAACACTAAAGAAATTGTAACGCATTATTGAAGCAGACTTGGTGGTTAACGTTCTTCAGTAACTGATAAATGATTACGCAAATATACTAAAACTTTTAAGGAACTGAGAATATTTCATGTGATTTAATCCAAATAGGTGTACAGTTTCTGTAAACTGAGCATGGCATTCTGATGTTAAAAACGAAACTGGAATTAGTTGAAATCATTAGTACAAGTTGTGTCTTACTGACAGAGGTGTACGTGAAGCTGGCGAAGCTCTGGTGATTGAATGCTTCTGGACTCCTGAACCAAATTATAATCAAATCCAGCATTTCAGACATAAAAATATTCCCACAAAAATGATAATTGCCCATACTGATATTCATAATAGTGATATGGTAGTAATAATTATTCGTTTTAATCATCAATGTGAAGGAAATAAATAAAGTTGGTAATTATAAACAGATAGATTTCATCCATTTTATGATTTCACCATAGTTGTAGTTGTCCTTATTACAATCCTATTGTGAATAACATTTTTTGCCCATTCTGTCTGAAGGTTACATTAGTAAGAGCCCCACTTTTAATGTAAGGAGGCTCGATATACGGTCGTGTCATCATTACGGATTTATGGCGTCACAATAAAGCAGTTGGGAAACCTTGTTTTGGCATTCACACTTTAAAAGTTCTATCTATAAAACTTAACTTGTCCAGTTAAAGGTCAATAACTTGTACATAGTAAAAAAAAACTTCCCTTTTTGCTGACAGAAACCTCATCGATAAATTTTGAAAAACTTTGAATTTTAAGACACACATTTCCGTTACAATTGATTAGGAAGGTTCACCCAAGTCTTCAGCTGAGGCAACCTAAAGTATACCTTCTCTAGACAGAGAACTCTTAAACTAAGTATGGCAATTGTGAATATAGAGCTATGAGGTAGTTAACAAACTGAATTGTCTTGATTTGAAGTGAAGAAAGGAAGAAACTATATATGTATTTAACGCATACCAGCAACTCGTCGGGTTGCTTAAAGTTGCAGACTGGTGTTGTTTTACTTTCTGCATCTACTAAACTTTGAATCATTAACTTGTGCAGATCCAGTAACATGTTTTGAACTTCTGGGTTGCGAAAAGCATCATCTGAAATGATATGTACAATAGCATGTGAATCATTACGAAATGAAAATCTAGGAGCAGTAATTAAGTAATTTGCCAAAATTTAAAACATTTATATAAGTAACAAAACTAAATATCACATTGTTGGATATAATGTATTTAGCATTTTTTTCATACGTTTATCTTTAGATAGTCCCTCTCAGACTATGTGTATCGTGCCAGTCATCAATTATTATTATTTATTTTCATTATAAAACAAGAGGTTAACACAACAGTCACTACCAGAATATATGTATCATGTCAATCATAAAACAAGAGGTTAACACAACAGTCATTCGCAGGGTATATGAATCTTGTAAATCATAAAACAATAGGTTAACATGACAGTCACTTACAGAGTATTTGTATCGTGCCAATTGTAAAACAACAGGTTAACATAAGAACCACTCTCAGGGTCCTATAGAAAGACTTATTTTCACAAGTGAAAAAATCGCGAATTGTTGATAGCTAGTTCGAAATTGAGTGAATTTGTACAACGGCATGAAAATACACACACTTTGAATTTAATTTCTCGAACGCTTGACTCAGTGACCCAAGTGAATTGACAAAATTAAAACTTGAAAGTGATAACCACTCCCTCATTATGTGTATAAACGTGAAGGACTGAATAATAAATCAAAACAACAAAATAATACTCATATAATATATCTATTGTATGAATGAGATGTAACGTATCAAAATTAATTCTTATCGTATTTTAGTCTCAAATTTATGTTACGAAATGCAATTTATTTTTGTATAATATGGTTTAGCATGGTAACACACCCCTTGACAATCAGCAGCCGATAGTACTTTTCTTTCTTTCTTTCTTAAAACTTACACCGTGCAGTAATGTTGTAGGTCTTCTATGAAATAGGAAGTCAACGTATACAATAAGATACTACTGTGAAATAGACAGGTTGTTTTTTCGATATCAAACAAGATGTAACGCGGTAATACTCAAATCACTGTGGTAAAAATCAATACACTTTCTGAATGATATTAAATAATACCTCAGGACAAAGATGCTATATATATTCAAATTGAGAAATTTCTAGCACGCCGCTCCCCAATAGCACATTTTCGAGTTACTGCCGGAACACCATTTTTACATGCATTTTACACGCGAATGAATATACTGGACAAAAAAAAGTTTTTTGATTCGATAAAGTTTTTGTGAGAAATTTTTATTGAAATAGCGTATGTACATGGATTGAGAAAACAATTTGTGACTTGAATCCTCTTCACTACATCCTTCTTCACAATTTGCACGTGCCCATGAGCCGCACGATAAAAATGTGGTATATTTTTGGTTGTTTTGTAAGGACAATCAGTCAGCAGACGCCTCTACGTTATTGATAATGAACACGTAATGGTATGCCACCACAAAAAACGTCATTTACAGACAAAAGAGAGCAATCAAACAATCGAAATGCTTCAGTCTGGACAAACCCAGCGAGATTTTGCTCTCCAGTTTGGTGTGTCCCAGAGTGTCATCTATAGATTCTGGACACAATTTCATGGGACTGGTACAGTCAGTAAGAGGTCTAGGAGTGCCACAAGGCAACGCCAAGACCAGTATATCGCCCGGAGACAGCGTTTTCAACCTGCTCCAAGACTGACTCGTCACATTAATGTTGCCACAAGCCTGCACATTATGTCCCCGACTTTGCGAAACTGATGTCATGTTACTAATGTCAGGGACTACAGGCCAGTAGTGCGTCCCAGACATCTCCCACGTCATCGATAAGCACGCTTGGAATTTGCACTCAACATGTGAAATGGGACAGACAAAGTTGGGAGCTGGTACTTTTCACAGATGAGTCCCGATTCTGTCTGGATGGTCGTAGGCGTGTGTGGAGAGGAGCCAGACAGAAATACAGCCAGGCATTGATGGCTGAACACAATCGGTTTGAGGGTAGCTCTGCGATGATTTGGGGTGGGGTCTTTCGACGGGTCGCACTGACATTGTAGCCATCAGGAACGGTACACTGACTGCTCTACGATCCTCTAGCTGCCCACCTTCTACAAGTGCCCTTCGAGGTTTATGTCATGGTAGACGAAAATGTAAACATAGCGGAGTCAACAACAGAGAGCATTATAGAAGCCAGAAGTAAAGAGAAAGAAAAATGAAGAATAGGGAAAAGGAGAATTTAACTGCCAAGGAAAAAGGCCTTCTTTAGAGAAGTCAGACACGGTATGGACGTTTTATAGCGCTGGAAAGAAATGTCCAATAACATAGAAGACTTCAGAGAACTGAATGCCGCCCTATACAGTGCGCTCAACAATGTTACAACAGACCTGAATCACGCATTTCTTTGGGGACATAGATGTTGACAAAAATGATAATTGATTCACGTTTTAGATCAAATATTCTAGAATAGTTTAAACATTGAATTTTTCGTATTTTATAGTATTATCTGAAATTGTATGTGTATTAGTTGTGTTTGATAAATAAAAATTATTCTTTTTTTAATACATCTTTTTCGTTTCTTACGTGATAGGCTACACCCCATTCAAGCTCGGACGTTAAGAAAGTAAATATTATATTTGCGCGGTTATCTTATTTTCTATACAAAATGTAAATTCAATGGAATGTTTATAGATATAAAAACCGGACATGTTTCTCTTTGAATTTCTACAATATTGATTCATTTATTACTTGCATAGAAAAATGAGAAGACAACAGGATTGTAATTTATGATGCAAATTAAAAGACAACTTAATTATCTCGGCTCTGTCATGGATAATGTCTTATCTCTCAGGTCGAAGTCAAAAATTGTTATTGTATCTACATTGTCCAAAGAGTTCCTACTCCACTTCGGTGTTCCACAGGTTTCTGTACTAGAACCTCGTCTATACTGCATGTTCTCCAATCCAACTAGAGAAATCTGTCGGAGGCATACCATGTGTTATCATTGCTACGCGAACGACACTCATATATATCTGAGCGACAGTTGGAACAGCATTGCAGACTTACTTGAAAGATGTCTTTCTGGATGCAAAACAGCATACTCAAGCTTAATCAGGAAAAGACGAAACTTATCACCTTTGCCCCAAAACGTACGGCTAGTGAATTCTCAGGATATCACTGGTTTTCGGTGGATTTGTCATCACGAGTGCTTCATGTTCAAAATTCTAGGGGTGTTTTTCGACAGCACACTTAGCATGGAGTGTCAAATAAGTGCAATGACTAAACCATGCTATTTCCAACTTCGTAATATCGGTAGAATTAGATCTCTAATAACGGAGGATGCATGCATGACACTGGTTAGATCACTAATTACATCCCGTCTTGATTATGGCTATTCACTGCTACACGGTTAAAGAAACCTCCAAGCACTGTTGCCAGGCTAGTGACACGTTCACATAAACATGAGCATATTACACAAATTCTCACTGGTTACCTTTGACATATCGATTTCAAGGCTCTACATATATCAGCTCCGGCATACATTCAGCGACCATTTCGTTCTGCGGATTCGTTATCCCTTCTAAAGCCACATGCCCGTACTAAACTGTACGGTGAAAGACAGTTTTTATGAACTTCATCAACCCTGTGGAACTGCCTTCCTCTGGAACTCCATTTCGAAGGTTCTTTTACAGTTTTTAAAAGTAAACTTTAAAATTATCTTTTTAGATCAGCATTTAATCTGTAATTCGATATTAATTTGTAAACAGTTGTTTTCATTCTTTTCTTTTTTTTAAAAACTTATACAATAATTATATAGTTTTGCCTACTCTTAGATTCTATTTTAAAGTCAGTTATGCATTTACTGTTCCTCGTTTTATTCCCTTACATGTAAAGCGCTTTGGGGTAATTGTCTTAATTAGATAAAGTGTTATATCAATGTAGAATAACAGTAATAATTACTTTTATCTTCATGGACAGGAATTCTGCTGCAAAGTAATGAGTAATATTCACTACCATGAATTGCCAATGAAATTATTGAGTACACAGTCTTCACAGAAAAAATTGTAATAGTATGCATTGATGATTTTGTAGAAAAATCAAGGGGTGTGGACTTTAAATAAATTTCATCAAGTATAGGTCCAAAGTTTAGAAAGAACCTCTCAAAGTATTAGAAACATTTTGTAATATTAATTGAAAAAAAAATTATCATATTTCAAGAAGAAGGGAGATACAATTTTTAAATGAAGTGCAGTGAAATGTGATTTATTTGTTTCATTCTGAAAAAAACAATTTAGTTTTAAATATACTTTAAGTGTTCTGCTTAGCAAGTACTCCTGGATAAATATAACCCTCTCATTTTATAATTGTTTAAATATCTTTAAACAGCATGAAGATTCTACCCTTACACCACGTATGTATTCTTGCTGCTTATTTTCTGCTAGTCAAGTGCCCTGGGATCATGTTACCCACATCATTTTATGATTGTTCAAAAATCTTGAAAACGCATGACTGATTGATTGATTGTTGTTGTTTTCCGCCACACTCAACAATTTTTCAGTTATCTGGTGGCGTCCGTTTTTTATTGGTGGAGGAGAAACCCAGACACAATGTACCCGGGAAGAGACCCCCGACCTTCCGAAAGTAAACTGGCAAACTTTCTCACATATATCGGTGCTAACGGGAATCGAACTTGCGCCGACTAGAGGTAAAAGGCCTTGTGATTTTGAGCGCGATGCTCTAAACACTCTGCTTCGTGGGCCCCCTGAAAACGCATTAGATTCCCATCCCTAATTCATATACATGTATATTCTTGCTGCTTATATCAAGATGCATAAAGTTTTATGTTATTCAAGTGTCCCTGTGTTATATCACATTCTCCCTTTTTTAAATGATCATATATATTTGATACGGAAGACATCCCCACCACTTAACTGCATATATCATTGCAGAATATGTCAAGATGCAATGAATATTCTGCTCAGCAAATGACCTGGGGTCATCCCCACCCCTTATCATACCTGCACTTTCTATAGAAAGCCCGTCCATTGCCACACGTTCTTCCTTAAACTCCTCTTATCTTAGGCAGTAACCAATTAATCAAGGTTGTGTCCAGTAGATGTGCAGTAAGGTTTTGGAACTTTCAATTTTACCCTGGGGTAAACTTGGGGGCAAAATACAATATTTTTCTCCAAAATAAAATTGCTAAGAACTCCACTTGCATTTTATGCAATAGCCAAATTATCTTTTAGGAGATAATTGATGTCCTATTGATATGCAATAAGATTTCGGAATTTTCATTTTCATCCTGGAGACCAAATTGGGGGTGGGGATCGAAAAGCTACTTTTTTCTGCAAAAGACCTGGTTCCCAGAACTCTTCTTACATTATATCCAGTAGCCAATCACCTTTTGGAAGAGATACGGGACCTCCGTATTTAAGGTAATATCCAAAGCATCCATGATTCTTACTTCTACATATAGATGCCGAGCATTTGGCGAGGAGAAATCACTACCTATATGTTTACGTCTTATGTTTGACGCGGTCATGGCAAGAGAGGGACTCGAACGTACGACCTCCCGCTTAAGAAATGAACTGAGCTACCGCGACCGGTGTATCGACTATAGATAGAATTTGCAAAATGTTGACTTTAAACGAGAATGTTGAACCCATGTATCATCAATTTGTGTCAGTAGCCTATTGAAAACTGGTCGTATGTAGAACAAACTCTTATGCGTATCGAATCAGTTGAGATATATAAACACCACGTGCAGGTGAAAATGCTTGGTTGTTTGCTTTATATCCACGTCAAAAATGTTTCATACTGAAACGTCAACAGTTGTAGGTGAAGTACTACAAATTTTGACTTATACTTAAGACTTCTAGCAGTGAGGATTCTTTAACGTGCCAACGCCTGCCACAACAAGGAACCTCCGTTGGAAAGACCCGTGATTGTAACTTTTAATTGCACGTTTAACTGAACGTTTGATGAAGAAGCAATCACTACCTATGTTATAAAAATGAGTTGTTACTTTTCCGTTCATATCTATTTCCAATAAAATATCTAACTGCGAAGCTGATGTCGATGACTATGTGGTGTCTTTTATTTCAAGTTCACTAGGATATATTCATAATATGATTGAAAACGATCATTGTAAATAGATAAAAAGTTGATACATGTATTTCTAAGTGTCTAGTTGAAGTTCACTGCAAGACTTTTCAACAACAAAAAAAAGGCTGTTGGAAGACCTGATCACCAAATAAATGAGGAACTCCAGCATACTTTTAATTTCAATTTCAGAGCACTTGTGCGTGAAATCAGAGTGATGTATAACAAAATAATTTTTGGATGATTGATCACTATACAGGCATATTTCCTTCTTGATATATGCAGCAGTAATATATATGGTTTAGGGGTCATCACCTCAATTGTTTTAAAGTTATTTCAACAATTATGAAATAGGATGTGGGATGACTCCAGGGCACTTGCCTGACAGGATACTCAATGCATCTTGACATATGCAGCAAGAATAAGTGGTTTTATAGGTAACACTTACGTGTGGGTATTGCTGTAATGATTCTTGTCGTTTATATTTTATTTATTTATATAGTTATTTACTTTGTTTTCTTTTTATGTGTTTTTGCATTCTCTTGTATTAGTTTTAAAGGCGTCATTTGGACAAAAGTGGTCTTATGAAGAGCCTTGTTAATTTTTTTCAGTTTTGTGTATACCCTACAAACTTGTCCCTGAGGAAGAGATAACTTAATTACCATACTGTAGATTTCGGATAGCAGTCATCCTTTTCCACACCCCTCCATATTGCAACATGTATAGGGTTGTCCAGCACGGGGAGACGAGTACTTGCCTGATTATTTTGTTATTTCATTATTAATGCATTATATAATTATATATGTAAATATTGTCCTAATGGAAAAGAATTTGCATCCTTTAGGTCAATAAAGAACAGGTAACAAAGGGCTATATAAATGTTTATTTAAAATATCATTGCACATCTAAAGGACACCACCAATCATCTCCCGAAACGGGTTGGCTACTTCATAAAATGTAAGAGGAACAAGGTTTTACTATAGATAACGTCGTTTTTCAAACCCAAATTAGCCCCCAGGGTGAACATGAAAATTCTGAAACCTTATTGCACATCTATAGAAAACCAACAATTATCTCTCAAAAGATGTTTGGGTACTACATGCATGCAAAGGAATTCTGCGAATTCGAGGGGGTGTTGTCAAAAAACATAGTTTTTGACCTCAAATTTGGACCCCAGGATGAAAATCAAAATTTCAAAAACTTCATCTACAGAACACTATCAATCATCTTTCAAAAGATTATTTATCTACTGCGGAAATTGTAAGACTCCTTGGAAGCAGGGCCTGAATTAAAATGAAAGTTCAACAACTTACTGCACATCTACAGAACACCATCCATCACATTCTAAAAGATTATTTGGCTACTGCGTAAAATGTAAGAGAGGTTCTGGGAACCAAGGCTTTTTTATGGAATAAACGTTTTTCTACCCCATTTGGGCCCCGGGGAGAAAATGAAGCATCCAAATCCTTATTGCACATCTGCATGACACACACCAATGATCTTCCATAAGATGATTTGGCTACTGCATAAAATATAGAAGCAATTCTTGAAACCAGGCTAGGAAATCCGATCCCCATTTTGCACCTTGTGTAAAAGTGAAAATTCCGAAACCTTATTTCACATAAAAAAAAACACCACTATTAATCATTCAGATTATTTGATTTCACTACTGCGTAGAATGAAGGAGGGATTCAGGGAGCTCCCTATTTGGCACCCATGGTAAAATTGAAAGTTCTTACATGTAAACCTTATTGCACATCTACAGGACACACCACCTATCAGATTACAAAAGATTAAATGGTTACTACTTGAAATAACAGAGGAGTTTGAGGAAGGAGAAAGTGTGACAGAAGGAAGGAAGGACAGACCAGAGTAACAACAATACAACCGAACATTATTTAGAAAGTGTGGGTATAAAAGCCACCGGAAAATAGTGATTAAGAAATATTCAAAGTCTATGGACAATAACATTGGCGACATGAAATAACGCAATCAATATAAAGACATATGGCAACTTATATCTCATTATCTACAAGTACAGCGAAAATGTTGGAAATAGCAAAATGACGGAAAAGACCAACAGAAATAAGTAACATTATCTTATCTGTCCCTAAAATTTCATGTAGGGTATAAAAATATATATAAAAAGGTCAATCGCTAACAACTGCCAGAATGCACCATCCTAGTATCAGCCTTATCTGTCACAGGACATGAAGAGAATAAGTAAGTAAAGTAAATCTGAAAATCTTCAGTCTAAGGTTCGTAAAAATGGACCCAGTAAATGTACATTGACAGAGAAAATTCAAATAATACAATAAGCTTAAGACGATTGATTGTTCGTTTTACGTCCTGTCGAGAATTTTCACTCATATTGAGACGCCACTAGCTGTAGGTGAAGTACCACAAATTTAGACCTATGCTTAGCGCTCAGAGCCGTAGCACTGAGGGTTCTTTAACGTGCCAACGCCTACCGTGACATGGAACCTCCGCTTTTAAGGTCATATCCGAAAGACCCGTGATTCTCACTTCTAAATCCCGAGCGTTTGGCGAAGGAGCAATCGCTACCTATTTTTGCGTCTTATATTTGACGCGGCCATTGCACTAGCGAGGCTCGAACTCACGACCTCCCTGTTACGAAGCCAACGCTCTAACCACTGAGCTACGGCAACCGGTACAATAAGACGAAAAATCACGTTAATGTCTATAAAGACTAGTTCAACCTCTGTATCTTGAATTCCCTTGTCCTTCCTCTCTGCAACAGATCAAAATGGGTCATTATCACGAACTAAATCCGAGTTAATCTATATACACCTATCATAAAAATGCAACATAAAATTAATATCAAGTAGAAATGTCAGATGTTCTGTCTGCAAAATTTCTTTTGAGTATTACGAAACTGTGTACACTCATCAATTCGGTACCATGTTCATCACCCTTGAGTGATTTGCTTGATCAGCTCTCAACGCAGGTATACCGACCTATTTAGTTTATGACATATCTCTACCCCACTTATCGGACCATGTGTACGTGTTCAATGTGTCAGTGGTGTGAAGGTTGTATAACATTAAAACAATAAGAATGTGCTTGATTGAAATTCTTTAAAATAAATCATGAAACAGTTGTTATCTCAAAAGATTTATGGCAAACAAAGTTGAGAGTTACATGGATGGGAGAAAAGGCGATAAAAAATTGGTTCAAAATGCATTGTATAATAACACAATCAAGCTGTCGTACAATTAACATTGCTTTCGAACAATATTCAAAGATAAATCTACACGCGATACAATAAGTCAATTTGAATTTTCTTTATATTGTTTTTCTTTTCTGTTTTGGAAAGTAATTTCTGATTTTAAGTTTATCAATAACTCACGTCGATCTTGGGTTGCCATTCCCGATACAAATATAGGACGTTTATATTTCGTGATCTTCAATGCATCCACAACACTCCCCAGGCGATATATAGAACTGCGGAAAACAACTTTACGTTAAATGACATTATGATAGAATAAATTGAACAATTGTGTGAATTTTGAACCATTAAAAAGAAACATAATTACTTACCTACGGGTGGTTAGCATATCCAGGTGACCCAAATAGTGACTCTATCTGATAACACTGTCATTGTATAGATTGTACGGCGACATAATCGGCGTTGTGTTTCATTTATTCAGGCACGGATACGGAAGGGATGACCGGGCCCAGACCACCCCGTGGTAAGATATATGATTATTTGTATATTTTAATCCACTTCCAGCCTTTTGAGTTCGACAATGTTATAGAGAGCTTCACTGTTGTAGATTTTTGCAGATTCAAGATGTTCATGTATGTGCAATTAATCTACTGCATGAGTTAGTGGGATCTTTAATGTCATACTTGTATGCAATCTCCCTCAAAAGGAGAGCCTGCAAATTTACATAGGTCATATAAGGTTAAATATTTTGTTAGATCGATATCTATACTGTGATTACATATGACTAAGAATTAAAAACAAATCTCGTATTCTCTTATTTGACCTACATGGATTCTACTTCTGCAAATTATATAGCAGAGTTGAGCGTTCTCATTTGAGAAGTGGGATTTATCTGTAAGAAAGAGTGGAATATTTTAAAAGTGGTACGCCATTTGAAAGTTTGACAAATATACTAAATCCCCTGTCAGCCAGGCTCATATCACCAACTTGCAACTTCTCTTAAATACCACAATGGTCCACAATTGCCAAGTCAGAGTTGTATCCAGCATACAGATAGAAACAAAACCCAAGAGCTGCATTAGTGTTAAAACTTACATTTTTCAGCTATTTGGGCGAGCTATGATCATAAATTTCATAATTTCCATTCCTCTTATCCTAACAGTTTTTGCCCCGCCCCTAAGGCCACAGCGGAGTAAGAGCCTTGTAATTTACAATATACATCCCAAGATACTTCATACAAACTTTTGGAGGAATTGGAAATGGTAGTTATCAAGAATTTCAATTGGTTCAATTTTTAACACATTTAGCCACTGATCATTTTAGTCTCATCCTCATACCAAAACCCCTACTACTGGGATCGCGGAGTTTACAATTTTGATACAGGGCTACCTATTCATTCTAAATATCCATATAGTTTCAATTTGAAATCATTAGCATTAAAGAATATATTTTCTAAATGGTTCACACTTGAAAACTATATACAAAGTTTGGCCCCACGTAGGGATTAGAATATTTCACTCATATGGAGATTGCCGGTGAAGGACTGCAAAATGTAGGCCTATGCTAAGCACCCATTTAGTCGCCTCTTACGACAAGCAATGGGTACTGAGGATCTAGTTTAACCCGGGTCCCCACGGGGCCAAATGTGAAAAGAAGTGGAATGGTAGTTATTACGAAATATTTTAAAATATTATGTTGTTAACACTTTTAATTACTAATCATATTGGTCCCATCTTCATACCAAAATTCCTACCCCAAGAATCATGAAATTTCAAAGTTTGGTAAAAGGCTACCTGCTCTATCAAAATATCTATTTAGTTTCAGTTTGGTATTAATAGGATTCAAGATGTTTTTAAATTTTTACCCATAAATACCATAGACCAAATTTGGCCCACCCTGTGATCAGAACCTCTACCTTGACGATCATGAAATTTACAACTTTGGTAGAGCTCTACCTTCTCTGCTTTACTATGCATTTAGCTTCTCTTACATCGGGACGTAAAACAGTATACAAACAATCAATCAATCTTTTCACATTTGGTATAAAACATCTTTGGGACAAGGCGGATAGAAGTTGTAAATTTCAGGACTCCTACCTCCCCAACAGCGCCAAAACTGACAAAAAGTTACCAATTTTCAAACACCTTCTCTAGAACTGCACATTTGTAAAAAAAAAACAAAAAAAAAAACAAATAGAACATTTGTAATGATGAGCAGGAAAGTAAGTATCTACCAAAATTATAGATTTAGGTTACTTGCTGAAAGTTTTTGCATTTTTTTGTTGTTGTTGTTTTGTAATTTTTCCTGGATGCCATTATCTGAAAATATTTCAATAGCCACGGTGAACTGTCAAGGGATAGCAACACCAACTAAACGTACAGATGTTCTTAAATACTTAAAACAAAAACGTTACTCAATCATATGTCTGCAAGACAAACATTTTACTTCTGATTGCGAGCCATATATTGAATCCCCGTGGGGATACAAATGGGTTTTTTAACTCGTATATGTCAAACTCAAGAGGGGTATGTATCTTGTTCAATAATAACTTCGAGTTTGAAATTCACGGTGAAAAGAAGGACTGTGAAGGTAATTTACTTGCTCTTGACATGACAATTGAAGAGAATAAAGTAACTCTTATAAATATATATAGTCCAAACTCTGATAACCCTCAATTCTATGAAAATGTCAGAAACACTCTTTTGGAATTTGACAATGAATATCTTATTGTATGTGGTGACTTTAATCTTACATTAAACCCCTCTGTGGATACTCATAATTACTGTGGCATTAATAATCCAAAAGCTCGTACCAAAATTCTAGAAATTATGGAGGATCTTCAACTCCAAGATTATTATAGGATCTTAAATTCAGAAAAAAAAGTCTTCACATGGCGTAAAAAATATTCCATAAAACAAAGTCGCCTTGACTATTTTCTTATACCATCAAGCTTGTCAGATTTAGTAGAAAACTGTACCATAAAGCCAGGGTATAGATCTGACCTTTCGGTTGTTGTTATTGAAATAAAATTTAATCCCTTTATTAGAGGACGTGGTCTTTGGAAATTTAATAACAATTTATTAACACACAAGGATTATGTTATGAAGGTTAAAGAAACCATTCAGTCTGTAAGTAACCAATATTTGAATGATATAGAAAGTATAAATTTTCAATGCAAAAATGGCATTGATGAAAGCCTATTTCTAGAGGTTCTAATGATGGAAATAAGGGGAGTAACTATATCATACTCATCATATCGGAAAAAGGAAAAAAACAATAAAGAAAACAAACTTTTAGATGAGATTGAGATTTTGGAAGCTTCACCAAATATTGACATTAATATTCTTGATGAAAAGAGAGCAGCCCTTGAAAATATTAGAAAAGAAAAGTTACAAGGTCACATGATAAGGTCTCGTGCTCGTTGGATAGAAGAAGGGGAAAAAACCTTCAAAATATTTCTGTAACTTGGAATCTAGGAATTATTTAAATAAAACTATTAAAAAAATCCATTTGGAGGATACCGGAACAATATACAACCAATCAGAGATAATGGATAATATTAAGATATATACTTTATATACCAATAATGATTCAAATTTAATTAACGTTGATTTGGAGAACATCATTTTTGAATATAACTAAATTAGACAAGAATATAGCCAATAACCTAGAAGCCAATATCAAAGAGGGAGAGGTTCTTAATGTACTAAAAACATGAAAAACAATAAATTTCCTGGTAGTGATGATTACACAACAGAATTCTTTAGATTTCTTTTGAATTATGTTAAATACTATGTTGTCAGAGCCATCAATTGTATATTTTATAAAAGGGAACTTCCTATTTCACAAAGATTAGGAATTATTTCTTGTTTACCCAAAGGGGATAAACCACGGCAGTTTTTTAAAAAACTGGCGACCAATCACTTTTTTAAATGTACTATACAAAATCATATCAGGCTGTCTTAGTTACAGAATCAAACATGTTTTAGATTTTTTTTATTTCAGATACACAGACTGGTTTTCTGAAAAGGAGATATATTGGAGAGAATACACGATTTATTTACGATATTATGCCATACACTGAGAGAAACAATATCCCTGGTCTTTTAGTACTCATTGATTTTGAAAAGGCATTTGATTCAATGTCATGGTCATTCATTTATAAAGTTTTAAAATATTTTGGTTTTGGGGAAAACTTTGTTCAATGGATAGAGATTTTGAACACAAATTTCAGAGCCTCAATTTTACAAAGTGGATTATTGTCTGCACAGTTTGACATACAAAGAGGAAGTAGACAAGGTGACCCTATTGCACCATATTTATTCATCATATGTGCTGAAATTCTTGCAATATAAACAATTTAAACAAAATATAAATATAAAAGGCATATGTACAGAAAATACAAAACATAAAAGGCCATAATATGCAGACGATACTTCACTAGCCCTTGACGGTTCAACTGAATCACTTTTTGCAGCTTTAGATACCATAGAATTTTTCTCCAGTTTTTCTGGTTTAAAAATTAATTCTTCTAAAACGAAGATTGTCTGGATTGGTTTTACAAAGTTCTCGGATCAAGTCTTTCATCATGCAAGATGTAAACTGGACTGGGGATCAACAACTTTTAACTTACTTTGTATAAATTTCTCTGTTGATCTTCAAGAAATTGAAGATATTAATTTTGGACTCCAAATCCCGAAAACTGTTGCTCTTATTGAGCAGTGGAAAAGAAGAATTCTTACTCCTATTGGCCGGGTTACTGTAATAAAAACCTTGCTTATCCCAAAATTAAATCATTTGTTTATATCACTTTCTACTCCTAAAAAGGAGACAATTTCATATTTATGTAAAATAATCTTTGAATTTTTGAGGAAATCTAATGTAGATAAAGACAAGAGGTCTGTGATAACACAAGACTATCTATCAGGTGGTATAAAGATGGTAGATATAAACAACTCTATTATATCCCTGAAATGTTCATGGATTAAGAGGCTTACTAAGTCTAACTGTCTTAAACCATGGATGAATATCTTTTTTGCTATGTATGGAAATGATATATTAAAAAATTGTATGACTTTGGAGACAGCTTTATTTCAGAATTCTCACTTAATGAAAACAATACATTTTGGAAGGATGTTTTTTATTCTTGGCTTTCTTATTTGAAAATTATTCAAAACCCTCCAAATATAAAAAGTAACTTTCAAAATATTCCAGTGTGGTACAATTCTAATATTATAACAGCTGTAAAACCTATTTTTATTAAAGAATGGTATGAAAAGGGGATTATAGTTGTACAAGATTTTTTTGACAATGATTGTAACTTCCTTTCCTTAGAAAAACTACAATGCCTATACAATCTTCAAGGTGTTTGAGTAATGAAATATAATAGTATTATCACAGCGATTTCAAAATACCTAAAAAGTTTGTCTGTTGAGAAACATTCAGCCCAAAACCTTATTAATCCATGTATGCCTGTATTTTTTTACCAAAGTTATTTACAATATTTTAAACAAAAAAGATATTATTCCAACTTCCAACTTCCATTGGCAAGTGGGAATCTGAACTGTCTCCATATGGAGTGACTGATATTTCGGTGCAGGGTGTGTTTAAAATTTGTTTCAAAACAACAATTGATTCTTCTGCTCAATGGTTACAGTTTAGAATTTCACATAGAATCCTTCCTGTTGGGTATTATTTAAAAAAAATTAATGTTAAAACAAATGACTGCTGTAGGTTTTGTGCAAATAATGTAGAAACAATGATACATATTTTTACTTCATGTGATAAAACCCTAACATTGTGGAACGAGTTGAGTCTTCACATATACAGAAAAACTTCAGAAAGAGTTGGTTTGAATGTGTCCAACATCATACTAGGTGAATGTCCATTGTCTTTTAATAATAAAGTTATAAATTTTATAATTTTATATGTTAAACAATACATTTTTACTTGCCTAATGCAAAATAAGGAACCAAACTTTGTTGGATTACTCTGTCACTTAAAGTTAAATATCTTGTGGAGAAATATGTTACAATTCAAAAATATAGAATACATAGCTTTGATAAGATATGGAACAGATGGTAAAATATGTTTGACTGATGTTTTGTTTTGGTTTTATTTATGATTCAGTACTGCTTGTATAGCAACTGACCACAAGATAGAATGAAATGTATGTGTGATTGATTGTCTGTGTGTTTGTATTGTATGTGTCAAAAAACAAATAAATTATAAAAAAAAAATTATAAATTTATTAATTTCCGGTGTAGAGAATGTGCGGTTCTGGAGAAGATTTTTGAAAATTTGTCACTTTTTGGCTGTTTGGTCCAACCTCTAAGTCCCCAGAGATGCAGGAGTCCTGAAATTTACAAAATCTGTTTGCCTTCTCCCAAAGATGCTTCATACAAAGTTTCGGAGGAATCGGAAAGGTAGTGATCAAGAAGAAGTTAAAATGTTCGATTGTTAACAGATTTAATCACTGACTATATTGACCCCACTCTCATACCAAACCCCTACCCCCGGGATCATGAAATTTAGAATTTATATTAGAGGGCTGTATCTAAATATTCATTTAGTTTCAATTTGTATCAATAGCATTAAAGATGTATTTTTAAAATGGTTTACCCATATATATCATATACTGAATTTGGTCCCGCCCTGGAGTCAGAACCTCTACCTCTACAGGCCTTTATGCTCTACATTACTATGCATTTAGTTTTCCTTATAGATGTGCAGTTCTAGAGAAGAGTTTTGAAAATTGGTCACTTTTTGGCAGTTTTGGCCCCTCTAGGACCCCAGGGTTCAGGAGTCCTGAAATTTATAATGTCTATCCGCCCTGTTCCAAAGATGTGTCATATCAAATTTGAAAGGTAGCTATCAAGAATAAGTTAAAAATGTTCAATTGTTAACGGACGACGCACGACTCACGATGACAGACGCAGACCAATTACAATACATGAAGGTCACCTGGGTTTACTTAGGCAATCTAATTAGGATGGGTAAATCCTACATCAGATCTCAGTATAATGAAGTTGTCTTTCATTATCCGGTGGGAGACATGTTTCAAGTCGTTATATTATAAAACAAATTGATCAAATGGAAATTGTAGTAAATCGGCCAGCCGACATCTTGAATTCCACGCTGACTATACGAGGTTGACTGTGTCACCTCGTAAAAATGAAAACAAAATCATAGTCCAGTTGGGAATCTTCAACTTCAACTTTGCAATCATCAACTTTCCATATCTATGTAGTAATATACCACTTTCAGATTTAAATAAAATTTCTGTAAATATTACAGATTTTGTTGATATTTAATCATGTTATCGACTTGGACATCTATTTTAGGTTACTGCTGATTTGTGATTGCAATATCAATAATGATGGGTACATATATAGAATCGCTAATTTCTTGTGTGATACCTGTACCAATAGTCACATATTTTTGTTGTGTTTTCCTTATAAATTATTTATGTAGCGAGAAAAAAATTGAAAGAATACTATGATCTAACACATTTACCCCCTCCACCTTCCTATCAATATTTGTCACGAAATGGTATTTTTGATATTTATTCACACCTAAAATAGATACATGAATAAAACCTTTTGAAGTCCTCCAATGTTTTTAAAGAATATATCTTTGAATAAACATGCGTATCACTAATGTGCACATTCAGCTGAAACATACGCCGACAAAATTTGTAACAAGCCTACATATAGATTTATTAAGGTAGAGACGGATATCAACCACGTGATCGGTAAAAATTGCATATTTTCACGTAATTTTTTTTCTTTTGTAATTCCTCACATCGTCATAGAATAATTTAAAAAACAAAAAGGGGCTATAACGGTAGCTAGAGAAAATTAACAATAGATTAGACTAGGACTAATATGCCGGTGCGGGATTTCGTGAATGAAAAATAATGGTTGATAAACATTTTTATCCGTATGATACTTTTTACGAAACGAAATATAAACCACCATCATACCATGCATAATTGTGCTATGTAAACAAAGATGTTGATGCGTGGTATGTCCGACTATAAATACTGTTTACGTCGTCATTGAGAGTCTAAACAAAGTTTCTTTTCAGACGTGGAATTCGGTGCATGCATTTAAGCTGGACAATGAAATCATAATTTCGATTCCAGCCTCATTGTGGTGTTTGCTAATGCCAATGTCACCTGGTGGTTCTGTACCTACACCACTTGTTTGAGGAGAATTCGATATTTTTGGACCTTTTTTGTTGCTTCTTCTCTTTTGATTCTGGAAACTATTTCTGCTTATATTTCAATACCACACTTATAACATTTAAATATTTTGTTCACAAGTTTGTGGTGCTCTCTCCTGTCGCCTCTGGCTGAATTATTACGGGGGTGCACAGACTTTGCTTTCAAATTCTTAACTTCTGAGCGTAATTCGTCAATGCTTTTCTGCATGTTTTTCATCACCCAAGATAAGTCATCCTTTCCTTTAACTGATATGTTGCTGTGTTGGACAGGTTTACAAGGCATCATGTGTTCATGTGTCGCAAATGTGTTTGGTTCTCCATGCGCTGTTCATTTGATCGTATAAAAGTCTCTCTAATTCAACTACGTGTCTTTCAGCTTCATTAAGACCACGTGGGTTAGCTTGTTTTATTCCAAGTCTCATATCCATATCAATAAGGACATCTATGAACTGTTCCTTAGCTAATGTTTCTATCACATCGTTTGGAGCCGTTGGATAGGCCAAGTGCGTTAATCTTCGTATCGATTGACCCAGCTCTGGAAGCGATTCAGTGGCTTTTTGTACTCTATACAATATACAATTCTGTCATATGCTGGTCCAAAACGATCTTCCAGAGCTACTACTATATCCTCGTAACTTCTGGTCAGTTGTTTTGGTAAGTTACCTAAAACGCTCGTAGTCTGTCCTCTGAGAGACACACAAAGATATAAACCTTTCTCTCCATGTTGCTAGCTATATATAATTGTATGGTCTTCTCGAATCTGTTTCTTTTCAATTTCTACTATTCGAGTCTGTTATAAGTAAGTTGCTTGGTGTCTTCTGTGCGTCACACCCGGTTCATATTCACGTAAGTCCATATCCATGCTATGCCTTCCTGTTTCTACTCTTTCCCTGTCACTAAATTGGCGATTTGCATCATAATGTTCTCTGTTAATAACAATTGCTGTTCGAAAAATCACCAACCCCTATTCTACCAGGATCATCCGAATCTCTAAATCAAACACGCTCGTCGAGTCCACCTCTTTGTGTATTCTCGGTATCTGTACGATATATACTACTCAAAGTTTGATAAGGATCATATAGTTCTTACATTATAAAATCAATATATGAATTGATAAGACACGCAAATTTCATCATAGTGTTGGACTGACCCCTCTTGAGCCTCAAAACACAGGTTAGGTAGGGAAATGCATGCTGCAGTGATCATGAGTAGCACGTGAAGCATGGTACCCACATTATTCACATTTCTGAGTGCTTGTCGTTGATTTGAATTTGGCCATTGTCTTTACATCTGACCTCGTTTAAGTCACTGTTACTCTATGAAAATGCCTCCACAACGTCAAACACGTCGTTTGACTATTGAAGAATTGGCCAGATGCATAGGAATGCTCGAAAATGGTGCAAGACAACGTCACGTTGCAGAGCTATTGGGTGTCAGTCAGAGCGTTGTTTGCAGAGCTTGGAACCGGTATCAAGCTCATGGTTCAGCTTCTCATCGACATGGAGGCGGCAGAGAAAGGTCCACCACGCAGCAAGATGACCGTTTTCTCTTGATTTCAGCACGACGTCATCGGTTTACAACGGCGACTGCGCTTAGAAATGATCTTCTGAATGCAACTGGAGTTAACATTTCCACGCAAACTGTGCGTAATCGTCTTCATGAAGGTGATCTTCGTTCCCGGAGAGCCTGTATTCGCATCCCTCTTACTCAGCGACACAGACAAGATCGTTTGAATTGGGCCAGGGCTCATTTGAATTGGAGGGTTGCTGATTGGGCCCCTGTACTTTTCACAGACGAGTCGAGGTTTTGTGTTGACTTCACAGATCGTCGTGCACGAGTGTGGAGAAGGGCAGGAGAACGATATCAGGACGCTAATGTTGCTGAACATGACAGATATGGTGGTGGGTCGTTGATGATTTGGGGAGGAATCAGTCGAGCTGGACAAACTGATCTCCATGTCCTAAGGCGAGGCACGATGACCGGAGTGCGCTACAGGGATGAAGTCCTGGATGTGTACGTGAGACCATATGCTGGTGCTGTTGGTCCTGACTTCATCCTCATGGACGATAATGCACGTCCACATCGTGCTAGGGTGGTGGACGAGTACCTGGAACGTGAGACAATTGTTCGTATGGACTGGCCAGCTCATTCTCCAGACCTCAACTTTATCGAGCATGTCTGGAATATGCTTCAGGTAGCGATTTCACGTCGTCCTGTACAACCAGCCACCCTCCAGGAACTTGAAAATGTTCTGATCCAAGAATGGAACAATATCTCTCTTGCGTCCATTCAAAACCTGGTTGGAAGCATGAGACGACGTTGCCAAGCTGTCATTGGAGCTAACGGAGGCCATACCCGCTATTGACACTTGTTTGTGCAGTGTGAAATGGAATGTGCAGAGTTTAAACAATTCCGTGATCATGAAATTACCATGCTTTTCAGGGTACTCTCCCTTTACCTTAGGAGTATGCGATGAAATGTCATGTTTGCCAAATTTTTCTGTCACAATTTCTTGAAGTAAACATTTCTGAACATAAATCACTCTGTGTTGGTTCTCATTCACCTTTGTTGAAAGTTTTACAAGTGCTGAAAAATATGATCCTTATCAAACTTTGAGTAGTATATATATAATTCCGGAATCGCTTCTATGTAATCTACCAAACAGGTTACTTTGTGCAACGGGCGTAGGACATATTCCTCAACGACCTAGAAGTTTCAAACGTAGCTGCTTCTATCTGCTCTTGTATTTTACCCAAGTCGTAATTCGAACCCTATGACACTTCACCAGAATAACTAGAGCTGGGGATTTGCGCCGTTTTTATAGGGTTTAACCAAGTAACTATTGTACGATCATTTCGACAGTACCTCGGATGTTTTCCATTGTATACATTTGTATTCTATCGGACATTATTGTATGTCCCATAACAGGTCATATTGCATTTGAACAATTAGGTATTAAGAAATTATAGAATCAACTTGTATCTAGGTTAGAAATAAAAACACTTGACCTTGAACTTCGATCACAAGGTGCTAACCAGAAGAACAAAGGTAAACTTGTCTCTTGCTGACCAACAATTGGACAACTTTTAGCAAGTCAGCTTAGCATCTATGTAAAAGCATAATCTAGATCTGTTAAATTAGTAGTATACTCATTCTACATGTATATTAAGTCAATCTATGCTGAGTCACTATTCAAGTATGAACATGCAAGGTAGCATGTATATGCCAGGTCAGCCTATTCAATGTCAGACACATTCAATCAAGTTATGCCAATTCAGTACAATCTACCTGGCGCAACCCAGCAATGTATGTTCCAACCGGTATACCGTATATATCATATCAATCAGTTGAAAACGAGTGTTCATATATGCCGCCTGTAGATTCTAACCAGTGGACGCCATTAGGTTGGATGCCATTTGCGGCGCCTCAACCTAACATATCTCCACCAGGTCTGGCTCGAAATGGTTACCCAGTGCAACAAAATCCAGGAAATCAATTGCAACCAAACCCTGACAATCTGTTGCAGCCAAATCTATGGTAATAATGGGTAGCCACAGATTGGTAACCTATTATGCCAGATTCAGCAATCATCACCACAACAACCTCAGCAAATACTGCAACTACCACCAAAGCAATTTCAACAACCATCACAACAGCAACTGCAGCAACCACAGCAACAGCAACTGCAGCAAATACAACCACACAACAGAAATCTAGGAGATTACCGCAACCACCAAAACAGCAATCTCAGCAACTGTCACAACAGCAACTAGGTTTTGAGTTGAATATTAAAGGTGGAGTACGAAGTACATGCAACATAAAAGGCAAAAAGTATTTATTCATTTCCTATGATGACTCCTTTGATCACGGACAGCCTACAAAAACAGTTGTACATAGTGACTGTAGCTGGGACTCCAATGAATGTAGCTACATGAAGCAAAATAAACTAAATTCTGAGTTAACCCTGAAAACTATGGCAGTGAGGCTGTAGCACCTTCTAAAACTTACTGCATTAGCCAAACACAGACACCAGGACCCAGTTATGTCAACGAGTCATTAGATTTATGCGACATTAACCCTAACGTGTTATTAAATCCTTAATGTGACATCAGTGAATGGGTTCATTAAATACCCTTGTATGAAACCGTTATTAAACTCACATTAGTTAATGTGACATTAAATATATAAACTCACATGAAACCATCATTAATATTTAGAACCAATCCCATAATGCAACGTAATGTTTACTTCCTGCTTATTACGTCGTCTGATATATTATGGACGTGCGTTTGTAGAACAAGTTTACTTCAACACAGGTTTTGACGGATGTCTGACGACCAAATAGATAAATAAATAAATAAATAAGTAAAAACCAGAAATCAAAGGGAAAATTTCGACGGTAGACCGATTCGTTGAGGGTATAAAAAACCTTACCGAAATAATTTTGGTGATATCTCATCTTTATAAAACAGCTACACAATACAGATAAACATGGTAGCCTAGTTAATTTCGATTGATTATTGTCCTCAAATAATTGATGGACTTATGAAATTATTTTTTACCTTTAAGTGATTTAGGCTGATATTTTTTCCTATTAATAAACATGCGCCATTGACAAAAAAAAAGCTCTTTGAGTTCGTTGCTAAGAAATGTAAATAGAATATGCAAAAGCATATTATAGGGTACCGTATACTCAGCCAAAAACATGTTTGCGTGTGTGTGTGTGTGTGTGTGTGTGTGTGTGTGTGTGTGTGTGTGTGTGTGTGTTTAAGCTTTTCACTTCACAGTTACTTTACATCTCTTTAAACTTACTTTACATCAGTTCTTGTAATTATCAGTTTGGTAACAAAATCCTTAATTATTGATAGAATGATAGCATTTTCTGTTAACAAATGTTCATTCTCCACGTTCTCGAACGGTCCTTGGATCCTGACATAGTTTTCGTCTATAGTCTATACATACAGCTCCGGAAAATCAGCTACTTTGAACAAATTATTTCTCGTGTTGACAAGCTCCTCATCAAATGGCCATATGATATATTGAAAGTGCAAGAGACACCAGAGCTTTTGTAATACTCGGGGAACGGTTGATTTGTCCACCCCCAATCATATCACGAAGACGTTGAAAAAAACTCCTGCTAGTAGGCACGTAATATAGTTTTTTCACAACGGTAGGGGAGATGTTGTAAGTTGAATTGTCTAAATTTCTTAATAAGCACTGATTCTCACCCCCTTTCTCCAAACGGTCTTCAAAATCCTAAATCGTAAGTGGGATTTGGAGAATTCATAAACTTAAAAATTTCCGCAAATCTTTCAAGCTTACATTGTTCTCATACACTACTACTATAAAAAGGTGGGGGTAGGGGTGGTCACTTTATTTACATATGAATGTAAAATAATAATTATTATCATTGTTAAAATAAGCATACCTCCCTCCCGCCCCTGTTCTATGTGCCTGGCTACCATGAAACAAAACAATTAAATTAGAATCTGAACTCAAACAAATGTTCATAATAATTTTGTCTTAGCATCCCATCCCACGCCATTTGATGGTCACTTTGTTTTGAAAATGAATTTTTCACAAAAAGTGCCAAATAGATATTCAAAGTGTGAATTGATACCTGTAAATCGAGAAATTCTGAAATTATATAGATTAGGAATTTTTAGTTATGAAATTATAGTGCAATATAAAGTTCTGAAATTCTTTTTCAGCAAATTCAATGTAAAGATGAATATTTATAAATCGTGAAAGAGACAAGAATAGACTCGGAAATATAAACCTAATGTAGTAAACAATTACAGAAAGATGACTGAATGGTTACTGAACCCTGACTGAAAGATCACTGAACCCTGACTGAAGGACCACTGAAACCTAACTGAATAGTCACTAAAACCTGAATGAATAATCACTAAAATCTGACTGAATGGTCACTGAAATGTTCCTGCCATTCAGTGAGCTGAATGATAACGGAATGGTAACTGAAAATGGCTGAAAAGTACTTTATCAATCACGAATCAGTTATCATTCATTTACAATTCAGTCACCTTTCAGTTCACTAAAAGGGACGATTTCATCCTGTGATTCTGCAGTTTTCATTGTGTAGTTAATGTTGAACTTAAATTTACAATCCATAAACAATACGCCTACAAGAAGGTGGTAAAAAAAACTATGCACATGCAAATTATCAAGCACTCAATAAGGATTTAGAAAGAGTTGTTTGGAATAATGACGTATTTAATTCCGAATGATTGATTGATTGTTTGTTTGTTTTACGTCCCGTCGAGAATTTTTCACTCATATTGAAGTATACTCCAATTGTGAATACATTAATTATTGATGAGCATATTCCTAAGAAAACTATTACTATCAGACCCAGAGATAAAGTATTTATGAATGGTACTAATGACAAAACGAAACAGGAGTCACCATAAAGCTAAACAGATTCATAACCTCCAACATTGGCAGACTTAATAGACAACTTAGAAATAAGGTAATTGATGAAATTGGAAAATCTTTTGATAAATATAACCAAACCAAATATCTTTATTGGTTGATAAATCCATTCCCCGTGGAAAATGGTGGAGAATTGTGAAATACTGCAGAAAAAGCATCTGTACTTAATCAATACTTTGCCATTTCCTCCATTTCCAGTGGACCACACATCCTCCCTCATGGTCCTGGTTCTCCTCTCTGTAGTAATAAAACTCTACCTGATTTTCTTATCATAGAAAATGAGGTATATGATCAATTAGAAATAATTAATAATGCTAAACCCCTCTGATAACAAGTGTAACACGATCAATTACCAGTGATTTAGAGCGTATTGATAAATGGTATAAGAAATGACTTGTGAAATTCAATCCTGACAAACTGTCAGAACTGATTTTTCTTGGGAAAATATTCTACATTTTCATATTAACCTTGGAGAAAATGGGTCACAGATTAAACAGGTCAAATATCATGTTCACTTAGATCTGAAATTTCAAAGTGATGCATTATGGACCTCACATATACATTCAATTCATGATAAAGCTACTAAAAGATTAAACATTCTTCTTATGATTAAGTATAAGGTTAATCGTAAATCACTTATCAAGATATATTTTTCATTCATTAGACCTGTCCTCGAATATTCTGATATTGTTTGGAACAACTGCTCATAAAGAGACTCTAAACTATTAGACGATACATGTATTCAAGTTGAAGCAGCAAGAATAATCACAGAATTAAGATATAATTCCTCCTGTTCAAAATTATATAATGAATTAGGGTGGGAACTACTACAAACGAGACGGAAAATCCATAAGTTAGTACTGTTTTATGAGATTATTAATGGGTATGCACCTCAATATCTCTTTGAATTAACAGAACCCTTTCGCCCATCTACTCATTCCCAGAAACCTAAGAACTAATAATGTCCAATTCAAAAGTCCACAAATTAGAACTACATCCTACATGGAAGTTTTTCTCCATCCACAGTTAAGCAATGGAACAGCCTGTCAAATTGCATTAAAAAATGACTCTGGGATATATTAATTCAAAAATCTTTTGCATTCCTATATTTGTAGAAAAAGAAATGAACATTCTAATTTTGGAAATCGTCAATGTAATAGAATACAAAGTCAGCTGAGAAACAATGCAAGTAACTTGAAAGCATATGTATATGTGTTTATACATGTGTGTACATGTATATATCTAACAATATACATTTCTACACACTTTTCTACACATTTTACGTTGTTTACAAGATATCTGCATTTGTTCATTGTGACTTTGATGTAGGAAGAGGACTAAAATAGGCAATTGTCTGCTGCCTAATCATATTCACATATTTGTGAATAAGATATTGTAAAAAATAAAGGGGAGATAAGCACAAAAATGCAAAACTAGGGTGGAGTCATTAAATTATTTTCTTCTCAATAACCACGGAGCCATGTAAAATTGAATTTACATGACAGCTTTCGGACATAGTGCAGATTTATGTTTGTTAACGCGATTATCCTAAGGGGCAGCTTCCTAATATAATGCAGATTCGAATTTGTTAAAATCAGTAACCCCGGGGTAGGGTGGGGCAACAATGGAGGATCAAAGTTTTAAATGCGAATATAAAAGTGGAATATTTTAAGTCTTCTTCTCAAAAACTGGGTCAGAATTTAAAAATTTGAAAAAGTTAAAATTTACATGGTAGCTTCCTAGCATAGTGCATTCAAAAAATGGCCCCCGATGGTAGGGAGGGGCTACAATATGAGATCAAAGCTTTAAATGTAAAAATATAGGGAAAATCCTTAAATATAGGCCAAGGTAACTCAGGTAAGCCTTGTGGCTCATGTATCTCTTGTTTGTATATATATATATATATATATATATATATATATATATACATATATATATATACACACACACAGATATATATATATATATATATATATATATATATATATATATATATATATATATATATATATATATATAATGATTTAAAAAGGGTAATTAAATTGTACAATATTTCTATTTGACCTTTGCATAAACATTAAAATACAAATTTAAATCATAGATATAGGTAAATTGTTTATTACATGAAAATTTCTCTACAATGAAACCGTTAGTGTGCTAAAACGCAGTGTCCTAAAATGTCTTTATTATAAATAGATTGCTAGTATACCATTATAATATTTCATTCTGTATATTCCATCTCCTTTTTTACTTTGTTTTTCAGTTAACACTCACGTATACAGGTGTATTTCAATATTAGTCACAGCTGTTATTTAAGAAAAATTCTTTTATCCAATTATGATTTTTTTTTCTTTTTTGTAACTGAATTATGATGAATAAATGTAAACACACACACACACACACACACACACACACACACACACACACACACACACACTTTGTCTTTAATTTTCGATTTGTGTGAATAGATCCAAAGGCCAACAGACAAATTGATTAAAACACAAGAATGACCATTTAATTTTTCTTACTCTTTCTAAAGTTGTATCCATTTTCGAGGTCGCCCAAAAATTCAGCAGGCATTTTTCCCTCTTATGCATACGAGCTCGTACATAATCGCAGCTATTAAACATTCTTTTGTAATGCTCCTCTTTATGCCGCCAAAAATGCAGACATGCTAAGATAAAACCACACAACTACTTAAAAAAGCTACATGTTTTCGTAATCCTGCTCTTGGACTATCAACGCATTGAAATAATGTGGTTTTATTGTAGCATGTCGCCATATTTGGTAGAGAACGTAAAGCAATATACAACCCACATAAAGAGGCAAAACTTTTTGTTTTCTTTTTTTTTTTGATTGATATTGCAAAGAGACATAACTTTCGCAAAGTCTTAGAAAATATATATAACAGGATATACGCATTCACACATGATTCAAAACCACGTGTTCGATCTAATAACGCAAATAATATCTACGCTGTAAACCAAACTAGAAAGTCAATTTGGAAGCATTATGTTTGAATGAAATGTTAATAGAATTATTCAATGATTTTTATGATATACAAAATCTTAATTATTCTGCTTTACAATATTATTTACTATACCAAATATATAAAGTAGTAAAAAGTCATGAAAAAACTTGGATATTTTGGGGTTTAGTAGATTCTGTATGAATTTTGTACGGCTAGTAATCTATTTATAAATCTAAGAAAGATATCTCTTTGACAGTAACCTAGCTGCTGGGATACCCAAAGGGAAAATCTGATGTGTTAATGTAACCAAATACGAAAAGATCCTGAACTTATCAAATAAGTATTCATCATATCATCAGATTTGAAGTTATACAGTATAGATTTTTGTAATATGTTGATATCGACGAATATTTAGGATTCATATTGCTTTCGGGTTTTATCAATTCCTTTGAAGCTAAAATTAAACAACAGAGAAGAATTTGACCTCACATTTTTTTATTTTCGAACAATTGTTGACAAGCACAAAAAATTAATAATAATGATCAACAAATACAATTAATAAGAAATGAAACTTTAATGATGTTATCACTCCATAACTTTGAACTCAAAATCTTAAGGGGGGTTACATTCGTCTTTCATTAAATGGCCGAGATTCATTAGCTCCATCTTCTATTCTAACTCGTTAAAAGTAGAGGGCCAGTTAGCCAATATGTCTTACTTTGCATTCGAAAATAACTAAGTTTGCAAGTAAAAACAAAGGAAAATGTGGGCCCCCTCCCCCACACTTCTTGTTAGGAAACTATTTGCTATCGAATGCAAACTCTCATTGAAAATAGAAAAAATACGACAGCACCAACAAATAAAAATAAACCTGATTTTGGTACAAGTCAAACATCTATCCCCTTTTGCAGACTGTTCGCTTTTGGACTATTTTAAATGATATCGACAATAAAAACATGCATTGACAATATTTTTCTCATGTTTTTGATTGTCTTCGTGTGCTACTTGTTTGGTAAACTGTGTATGTCGGTCATGTTTGATTAAGTTTTTGGGGTTTTTTTGTTTTTGTTTTTGTTTTTTTTTTTGTTTTTTTTGGGGGGGGGGGGGTATCAGAGTGTTAACAGCGCGTGTGTCAGATTGTGTGTGGTTTGCTTGACTGGGTGTTTCAGAGTGTTTGATTAACCATGTAGAGTTCTTGGAATCCATTTTTGTGGTATGAAACAACCAATATTTTCATCAGTTCGAATAATTAAATGCACTGTCAATTTTTCTGGTCCGAAGCAATTTTAACCAATGAAATCCAACTTTTCCGTTTCGAGGCAAATTTAATCAATCAAATTCTTTGGACTGGTACATGTATAAATTATAAAGTAATACATTATTACAAATAAAATAAATGCAAGTCTTACAAAACAAAAGCAAACATGTGCAGTGTAAATGTACCCCACCCCTCCCCTTTCCCAAGAAAAAGAAAAATGTGTTAAGCTGGAGAGACCATGTGTGTCAGACTGTTTAATTGACTGTGTGTGTCGGAGTGTTTATTTAACCATGTGTGTCAGTGTTTGATTGGCCTTATGTGTCAAAGTATTTGGTTTACCAGTGTGTCAGAGTGTTAAAGTGTTTAATTGACCGTGTGTGTCGGAGTTTTTATTTGACTGTGTGTGTCAGTGTGTTTAATGACTTTGTGTGTCAGAATGTTTGGTTTGTCAGTGTGTCGGTGTAACGACGAAAAATGACCCCCGTATAATAATGACCGGGGGTCATTTTTCTACGTAGAAATTTTACCCCCTGGTCAATATTCTACATAGAGAAATGACCCCTTTTTTCGTAGAAAATATGGCTTTGGGGTCATTTTTCTCCGTGTGGATTGTAGAAAAATGACCTCGTAGAATAATGACCCTATGTCATTTTTTGATGCAAAAGGCTGGTTTTGGTAAGAATATTTTCAATTCACAAATTCCTTTCAAATTCTAGCGTTTTATTTATTTTGGCTATTTTTGATCGTTTACCAGCTGCCTTTGTTAGTGATTGTGACAACACAGTCTGATTTCAAAACTTTGCTCCCATGGGAAAAATATTATAGGCTTAAAACATCAATCACTTTGTTTAGGATAAAATGATGCCATCAAATAGGCGGGGTTCTTTGAAGTTTCAAAAACAACAATTCTGTTCGTCATTTTGCGGTTCTTTGAAGTTTCAAAGGCAACAATTCTGTTCGTCATTTTGCTTCACACCATGGACTCGAAAGAATATACGGAAATATCGCTTTTCGTGGAAAAGAAACAATATCCTAAATTTTTGCCAAAAAATTCAAAGCACAACTTTCGACGAAAATGTAGTAAATTTGTTCTATTCAATGGGATTCTACATTACCATCATAAAAAACGGTTAAGAGTTGCAAAAGAAGAGGAGGTTCCAAAAATTATCAGCAATACCCATACAACAGCGAGTGGTGGGCACCTAGGCATTAATAAAACGTAAGTTTATTTATTTATGTGAATATAGTTCATGCATTTCTTAAAATCAATTGTGACAAGTTTAACATCGATTTCAAAGATACCCCGGTCATTTTTTCTAAAGATAATGTATATCAATTCAATTATTTTAGAGAGAAAATATAAAATCACGTTTTATATTTTGCATCGGTGTGATTCCGAGTTTAAAGAATTAAAATGTCTGAAATTTCGTATAAACATAATACGGATGTTTTGAGAGAGAGAGAGAGAGAGAGAGAGAGAGAGAGAGAGAGAGAGAGAGAGAGGAGGCCGGGCATGCACCAATTTTCTGATGGTCTACGATGTAATTGGTTGTATTTGGCTTTGAAACAATATTTGATACAACTAATAAGACATGTGCATGCACTTGTACTTGTTTTAAAGGCACCTGATAAATAGATGGTGTAATCCCCCCCCCCCCCCCCCTCCCACCGCCAATTTCCCAAGCTTGTGAAAATGTTCATCAGACAAAAGCTTGGAAATACTTTTATATTCCGTATAGGGTCAATCTAATGATATCAAATATCGAAATAGGAAAATGATAAACAAGGAAATCGTGTATTTTGATAGGTAATTGTCTTATAAGATTATCAGAAGCTAGGAGGGGTGCAGTCTTGATGCTTGACTTGGGGATTGTCCCTCGGAAGATAACTGTCTTTTATTGTCATCCGACAAAACCGGGGGGGGGGGGGGGGGGGGGGGCTTAGTCAAAACTGTTGCCCGGTCATAGAATGAACTGTTGCATGTCTGAACTGATCCATTGTTTTTTGGCAAAAATAGACATATATAGGCATTGATAATTTGGATTTACCTTTTTGTTGGTTTAGCCCCCCCCCCCTCCCCCCCCCCCCACACACACATTCAATTTGCTTCCGACGCCCATGCATCCGAAATTTTGTGACATTGCTCCAACGTCTAAGACTTACTTTGAAATCTCACATTTTGAATTGTTCACTGATACATGTAAGAGACAAAACCAAAAAAAATTCTTGCACAGAAATCCTTCAGGATTTCTAGTGTTGTTGGTTTTTAGTGCTTTTATATATATATATATATATATATATATATATACACACACACACACACACACACACACACACACACACACACACACACAAAAGTTGAGTTATAATCAGAAATTTCAGATTAAACATTTGCTTCTCCCCCGCATTTATTACTTAAATTTTTCCAAATGAATATATTTCGTAGATGGAAGAAAATTCGAGAAAGATATCACTGGGCATCGTCGTATGATGACGTTAAGAATTACGTAGAGAGGTGTGATCGGTGCCAAAGGAAATCTACCTTGAAGAAAGCAAAGCAGCCATTGAGATCCATACCAGTAAAGTCAAAGCCATTTGTGCAAATAGGAATGGATATAGTTGGACCATTGCAGGAAACTAGCAGAGGTAGTTCATAAAGAATTCTATACATTTTTATAAAGAATAGTTCACAGCATGCATAGATAAAATTGCAAAAAATGTATTGAGGTGTTTTCATTAAATAAGTTTACGCTCGAATGTAATTAAAAAATTAATGTCTTTTTATTAAATGAAATAAAACATTTTTTTTATTATTTAATAATTGCTTGAGTTTATTGAATTAATAATTATTAAAATTAAATCAATATGCGACTGGCCTCCTATTCCTGTATTTTATTTTCGCAATCTGCAGCTCATGTGCTTTAATGAGAGGGTAAGTATGTGGGTGCGACTTCTAAACTACTCGAAAAGTGAACATTCGAATGAAATATATACTAGTTAAATATTTGTTAAACAGGTTCAAACTCTGAAATAAATAAATGTTCCATCGACACACGTGAAACCAGAATACTGGAATTAATGTTAATAATCGAAACTCATAAACTTAGCGATGAATCAAATTTATGAGCTAGAATTCTAAAAATGTAAAAATTAATACATCTTCTATGGCATCTTTATGCAGTTAAAGTGATCTGCCTTTAGATAATTTTTAATAGAAATTCACAGTTTACTACTCAATTTTTAATCACTTGAAATATTCCTAACATTTTAAAAGGCCTAGATAAAGTGAATGAACATGTTATTTTCATCTATTTTTTGTCTCCCACTTGAAAAGTGGGGGATATTGATTTGGGTCTGTCCGTCCGTCGTCCGTCATTCTGTCTGTAGCGCTTTCGTTTCCACACGATATCTCGAGAACCCTTTGAGCTTTCGCAATGAAATATTACATAACAACTCCCTGTGGCCAAAGGAAGACCCCTATTGATTTTGAGGTCAAAAGGTCAAGGTTCAAGGTCGTAAATTGATACATTCTCTCTGTATGAAACACTATCCTTTCCGGGCGATATTTCAAAAAGATTTTGAGCTTTTGCACTGTAATTGTATACATAAACTACCTAGGTCCTCTCTTACCCCTCTCAAAGTGTCCCGTCCCGTTTGATTTATTAGTATTTATTGTATTATGTGTCGCTTTTTTAGCACGGGGGTATGAGGAGAGTTATTACGTTCAAAACAGGTTCTTGGTGGACTTTATAGTCTTATTACATTTATTAGAAATGTTTAATAAAGGTTAAATTAGACACCATGCATTGTGTAAAATTTTGACAATATCGAACGTGAAAATATACATGTATGTAACTTCATCTTTGCATATAATTTGCGTCAGTATAAAGCAGTTCCGTGCTCTAGTGGTATGTCTCTCGCTTCGTACGTGAGAGGGCCCGGGTTTGCATCTCAGACGATCCAATTTTTTTTTTCGAAATGCTTTTTTTTTTTTTTTTTTTTTTACTAAATGATAGTATTCAGCATGTGAAATGAAAAATATATGAGGTCTGACTTGTACAAACTCATAAAATCATCATAATAATTTTAATAAATATTCCATATCAAAAGAATCTTCTATGCACATAATAAAGAATAAGCAATCAAATCTTTATAAATTATCCATATTGGCATATTCTATTTGCTTCAGTATACATGTATACATTTAATAATTCTACAAATTCAGTCAAGGGGATCCGACCCCACCCCCGAACTGCGCATGGTTTACTTTTTCCCTAAGCGGGGGACACAAATTCTCGGAATTAGCTTGTTTTCTATGGAAGTAATTAATAGTCATTTGTATTCACTAATACTACTACTGTGTAGTGTTTGATTGTTTTTTTCCTGGGGTAAATGCCACGCGCCATATAGTGAAAATTATATAAATAAGCTTAATAGTTAATATTAACACTTTTATAAAATGTATTTTTCTCAATGTCCAAAAAATATTTTGCACTGGTGTAGAGAGGGTCCTTAAAACCTACTAGTATTCTAACGTGTTTTTTTAACGGTTAGCTAATGTAGGGAAAGTAACAGTAATTACACAGGGTTATCGAATTGGAAAGAAACAGATTATTATGTATATATTTTCCTGATGTATTAGACCACTTGACTGGATTTTTTAAACATGCAATATGATTTCATTCTACATATGAAAAAATGGGTATGTGTAAAACACGAAACGAGAAACAATGAAATGAGATTCAGCAAAATAACTAATGACCTCAAAATTTCAACAAAGTGAGAGCAGCTTGTGCCTTTGATTTCATTTTGTTAGAATCTAACTGACATGTAGGTCTGATTTATTAGCAACGTTAACCCCGCACAACTGTCTCTCACACAAAAAAACAAAAAACAAAAAAAAAAAACCATAAATCGTTGACAAATATCTAAAAGAAATGTATTACTCCGTTTTTTTTCTGCTGGGGTACTATATAATATGTGATCCAAAATTCATTGTTATTATTATAAGTTTTCGATATAACATTTATATACTGGGGGTATATAATAATTTGTGTGTGTTTTAAGACATAGATATTTTTAACCTATGTACATGTATATATAAAACAGATAATTGGATATTTCATTTATAAATATATTTATAAATATATTACCGTATAACGGGTAATTTTTACTGCTGTAATTTTTTACGAATTTTGATCAAAAAGGAGTGATTTAATTTTTACGCGTTAATTTTTTACGAATTGAAGTTGTCCGTTAAAATTAAAATCATCGGAGGTGAATGCTTGTTATCACCTTCAATACATTTTACTTATAAAACATGTGATTTTAAGCAGTATCACAGACCAATTTTCACAAAATATTTCAAAGATAAAGAAGCTATATGGCTATTTAGGAACATACATGAAGATACAAAACGTAGTTACGTTTATCTCTTTCATTTTAGGTAATAAATACTTACTTGTCTTCACGGAATATTTGACGAAATGGGTGGAGGTAGAAGCTATAGCAGATAAGAAGGCTTCAACAATCGTTAACAGTTTATACAAGTTCATTGCGGATCACGGAGTACCAGAAGTCATTATAACCGACCAAGGCAGAGAGTTCTGCAATGAGCTAAACGATGCTGTTTGTTCAGATTATGGAATTGAACATCGGATTGCGTCCCCCTATCACCCACAAACAGGAGGGCATACGGAGCGCTACAATCGAACCCTATGTTCTATGCTATCTTCTTGTGTTAATGAACTACAAAATGACTAGAAATACGAAACTTCCATTTATGTTTTTTGCCTATAGAACTGCGCAACATGAGACAATGACGAAAACACCATTCTTTCTGGTGTATGGTCGCGAAGCCAAGTTACTCATTGAACTTGATTTACCCACTTCGCCGATCCCAGAAAATGACAAGTTTGAAGATTTCTTGAAACAGCGCTCCGACGCTTTCATAAAGCTTTCTTGTGAAAGAGAAGAGGCAGCGGAAAACATAAAGGAATCACAAAAGAAACAAAAGAAGCATCATGATAAGAATATAAAAAATTTAACTTTTCAAGTTGGAGATAGAGTTTTGCTCCACAATACCCGAAAGTTAACCCGGAAAGGGGGAAAACTAGACAAATTATGGAGCGGTCCTTACATAGTTGAAGGTATTAACAAGAAGGGAACATACACTTTACAGGGACTTGAAATGCGCAGTAAATGGAAATAGGTTGAAAATTTACAAGGAATCGAAAGATGATGAAATGAGTAGAAAGCCTGAAGAATCACATGGAAAACCAGATGAAACACATGGAAAACCAGATGAAACACATGGAAAACCAGGCGAAACACATGGAAAACCAGGTGAAACACACGGAAAACCAGATGAAACACAAGGAAAACCAGATGAAACGCAGAAAAAAGCTGACAAAAAAAGGAATTCACCCAAAGAGGAAGACACTCCATTAACTAAAAGCCGTGGTATACCGCTTCCACCGAAAAAACGCAAGATTCCAGAAGTTGAAATTACCAATAAAACTGAATCGAGATCTCGCATTCTTTTTTATCCAGTGGATAATGAGTGGCAAGACATTAACGCTGCAATGTTTGGCCACAAGGTTAAGAATGTTCTCAAAACAGGACGTAGACGGCACGTAAATGCGAATTCCATTCCAACAGTGACGGTGTCTATGAGAGGAGATGGAAATTGCTTGTTTAGAACATTTAGTTATGTGTTATTTGGAGTTCAATCATATCACAATGATGTACGAAATAAAGTTGTTGGCTTTATGAAGGAGAATAATCATCTATTGCAAACCATGGAAGCGGATCCAAAATATATGAAACGTTCGCGGATGGAACATGAAGGTTCCTGGGGTACTGATACAGAAACCCGTACATTCGCTACAATTTGCAATACAACGATCTTTGTTTACTGCAAGCACGGGATGAATGACAAAAACAACGACAATTACGTCTGGCTGCCGTACCCTCCCCTACACGAGGGAAAAAACGAATCCAATTCGAAATGCATTTTTATTATGAATATTGGAAACCATTACGAACCTGTATTGGATGTAACAGAGGATATTTACAGCAGAACACCTTACATCTACATCAAAAACTTCGTGCCAAAGAAATACCACCAGTATATTTCAAAAAGAATGCTTGAAGCTGCTCTGGTAAACAATGAAACCGACTCCAATATTGTCAGAGAATTAGAAAGACCAGAAGACGTATACGTATTGAAGTTCAAAGATTTTCCCTATCAAGTAAAAGGTTTAGAAAAATTAAGCGAGGAAATAGATCCAAATGTGTTCAATTTATTGTGTGAATGGGAGGATTTGTAAGACAAGTTTGTTGCAAAAAAATCGAAATATGATACCCCTTAGTAAACGTTGAAAATACATTAAAGTTAGTGGCAAGTTTCTGTGCTCTTTTTATAGTTGTAGTTGTAATAAATAAATATATAAAAATATATATCAATTTGGAATTCTTTAATGTACTTTAGTTGCTTTGAAATGAAATCAAAGAATTGTGATCTCCGCTTCCGGTGTCAGTGGACCATTATTTATGGCATGTTGTGTCAAATATAAACACCCTATCATATAATTATGTCATTCAAAAGTAATTTCCAGCGATTTTTTGGCAGATTAGGTCAAACATGAAGGTCAAGGGGTAAAAAACCATAGCATGCTCGAGAACGTCTTGTTTCAGGAATGCAAATACGAAACCCCTATCTTTTCCCAATCTAGAAATATACAGAAATATACCATTTTTGAAAAGTAGGTCAACCTTCAAGGTCTAGGTCACAGGGTCAGAAAACGTAGTTTTAGAAAGGATTATACATCTATAAAATGATAGCCATATCTCTTTCTTTTTTAAAAATCATAGTATATTTGGTAAGATCTTGTAGCAGGTAATATACATGTGAAATACGAAAGCCCTATCTCATTCAAAGGTTACGACAAAGGTTAAAGTTTTTGTGACAAATTTAAACAGAGAGACTTGCAGACGAATGAGATTAAATGTCCCCTTGTCCCATTGAGGACACCAATGCCAGGCTCTTTCATGGGATAGATTGGGGGAGGGGGCGTTATCAGGGGAAAATGACAGCTAAAAAAATTTATTAGCTCGCACCTCCTCCTTCCCAACCCCGTACACATTGAAAGTCATGTGCAGATAAATATAGAAGTAACATTTTTCTACATTGGTGAATCTCAGCCAATCACAAAGAAATAGGAATTATTAAATCATATTTTATGGGGCCCATATAAGAAGTGGTGTTAAATTTGCTTCCACGACATTAAAGGATATTTAAAAAAAAAAAAAAAAAAAAAAGTTGACAAAAAGTTCTTCACCGACCCTATCCAACCCTGGGATGAACGAATATTGAGTATTACATCTCATTTCATAAGATATTATTGTATAATATAGTGAAAAAGTAGGGGGTCATATTTCTATGGGGGCCATTTTTCAACGTGTGTGGTGTCGTAGAATAAACGGTCTGGAAGGGTTTTCTACAGTCGAAAAATGACCCTATTTGCCGTAGAACAATGACCGTGGGGGTCACTTTTCGTCGTTACACCGGATTGTTTAACTGACCGTGTGTGTCAGAGAGTTTAATGGACCGTGTATATATGAAAGTGTTCACTTGGATATGTATCGGATGGGTGTTTACTTTATAAGCGAATAAAGCTCTATATTTTACAAATTCATAACCTCAGTTATGTCTCCTATGTTGTTTTGAGTAACAAGTAGTATATTTATCAATCTATTTAATGCGTTCAGTTACAGTTGAGAAGTTAAACGTGTTTATTCTACGCGCGTTACAAGAGAGAGAGAGAGAGAGAGAGAGAGAGAGAGAGAGAGAGAGAGAGAGAGCATTGTGTACACTGTACTTTTTCATTTGAACCCCTAAGGGTAACTGTTGCAGTCTTTCTCTGTGTGATTTTCTGCATGCTGCACACTGACGTATTTTACTCATCTAAATGCAGCAAAGTTTCGGAGGGTTATGTTTGAATCCTTTGTTTTACTACCATTGCTTTTACAGAGAGAACACCAATAATTTATGACACCTACTAAATTATTGGTTTTGATTATTTTTCTTTTTTATAATTACCGAGTGGGGTCGACGTACTGCGCCTTTGTACATCATGTTTCGCAGCGTTGGTGGTTTGTTGATTACAACACATTGAACACTTCTTCAATATTGTGAATTTATGTTTATAACATCGGCTATTGACTAGTAGTTTAAAAAAAGAAAATATCGAGTCTGTTAAAACTTTGAAAATGCTACAAAATTTCGTGCTTTACTAAAATAAACATTATTTTCAAAAAAAAAAAAAAGTATTCATTGAAGTTTATCGCTATTCACAGTGTATAAAGACAAGATTAGCGTTTTCTTTAAAAAAAAAAAAAGAAGAAGAAGAAAAAGAAATTGTTACACTGTATGCAAATTCTTGTGCTTTGTTGAGAACTTACATTGTGTCCACAAAGATTTCTGGTGAAATTAATCAAGGAGAATAAAGGCCTGATTATAGCTTGGTCTGAATTTTTGCCACGAACTGCGATTTTTCCTCAATTTTCATCCCCCATCCCAAACAATGGATGGTGCGTATTAAATACCAGTGTGTATTGTACTTGACGAAATACGGTATCTTAATTGTTTTGCTTGTTTAACTAAAACTCTGTAAAACTAATTTTTCATCTAACCCATGAATATCAAATTTAAAGTGGTGATATTTATTTCCATTTAAAACTATTAAAAGTGCCTTAAATTTTAGCTTTTTTAAAAAAAAATAATACACATAGAAACAATAAAAGAAGTGTAATAAGACATAGAAGATGGATCCAGCACTTTGTCCTTTCAGATTTGATTGTCGTTCTCTGGAATGACGTTGAGAATGTCATAACGTTATGCTGATGTCAGGCTTCAAATGCAAAATAATACGACTTAGAAGTGAGGGAGAGCCATAAAATTTCATATTTTAAACATTCTACCTGAATCTGCCAAAAAGTGAAAATGAGTAAAAATTGCCGTAAGGGCCCTTTTCTCGTGCGCGCAATCAAATATTGTCATGAACATCAAAATACAAAGAACAAGGTACAGTTTGGCTATAAATAGGCCCTGATTATATTGAAAATTTAAACATGAAGTATTTTATTTGCATGATTTTTATCATTTTACACTTAAACACTAAAACATATGAAATGTTCAGTATACTCGCGTGTGTTCGTGATATATAATGTTTAGAACCACCCCAGGAAGCCCCCCAAAAGATCATTTTTACGTCAACTTATCACAAAACACAGAGAAAATGAATGCCTCTCCAGCTGTAGCCCACAGTTAAACATTTTACAGCATATATTTTATATAAAAATAGGTATAGTGTGCAAATTTCGTCGTGGGCTATAGGTGGGGTCACGCAGAAATTTTTAAAAATCTGTTGTTTCAGATTTTCCGGAATCTCATATTTTGTTATTTTATTGTTTTATAGGATCGTGTGTAGGGATATAAAAAATTAATTGTGACATATAAACAAGTGAATATAATTGCAAATATATTTTGATGCATTTTTATTTAGCGTTTGATATTTATATACGTCGGAATCGGAATTTTTCATTCTTCGGTGCCATTTCCGTTACTATGGACGAGATAAACTCAAGAGACCTTCATGGATATTCTTCCAATGCAACTGTAATGATCTGATATGCTACAGGTAAGAGGATTACATGAAAATGTAACAACAAATGTACAATGAAAATTTACAAGACACCACATTACAGACATGTATTTATATAACGAAATACAGTAGGTATGTTTTCAAGATGTTAATCGTACCTGCAGGCCTATATTTTACGCTCATTTGTGTATAGATACTTGATTCCTTAGGCCTGTTGTACACAATTACTTATCATAGTAATTGATATGATATATGAGGAAAAACATAAATGAATATTTATTTGTAATGAAAACGCCTCACGAACAATTTCGTGTACATATCGTCTTCTCAGACAACTACCGTCAGCGTTAGACTTATGGTGTGTCTCTTTATTATTGTTATCACTACTACTACTATTACTGAGTCGGAAACTATTGATATACATTTAAAATAAATGATATCCTTATCATTATGAACTGTATAACGTTTATTCATGATGTTGGTAAAAAGAATAATAAAAGGGTTAATGAGATTTATATGAAGGTTTTTACATCAGGTTTTCATTAAATGAGAGTGTGATCGTAATTGGCTATGCAGTGTCCTTCAAAGCGTGGGTATTATACTAAATGGGTACAAATCACCTATTGGGTATGTTTACTTTTTATTAATTTTTTTTATTTTTAAAAATTCATTTCTCTCCTCAAAACTGTTGATTAATTTCCACACATAATTTCTCTCTACTTCTAAACGTAAAGAGGGCGGGGGTGGGTGGATGTTAATTACTTTGCATTTTAAACCGAACTAGCTAGGATGCATGCATCAAATAGATATGTGCGAAGTTAAGGTCCTTGAATTTGCAAATCATAAATAGACAGGACAGAGAAACTGATACGTATTGTTTTGTTTGTAAAGGGAGTTATTCTTCTTCATCGAAGAGCCATGCGTATTGGTTTGTTTGCAAAAAGCCCGGTCCCAAGATACTTTGCGTTTCAAATCAAGCTAGGGTACATGGGGTACATGCATTCGTAGGGAAGGAAGTAATAATTCCACAGGGCGCAAGGTGCTGCAGGACATTTGGACAATGAGAGACTCTGAGACGAAGCTCTGCAGAATACTAAAATTAATGACACTGTGTTGCTTAACAGGTCCTCGGTTCAAACCATTATTCAGAGTTTAAGGGAAATGGCTGTCGAACACCCACGGTTAGATTTTGATGATGAAAGCAGCATAGATGACGATGACTACACAATTCTCACTGGATTTTCACGTTGCGAATTTCAAGACATCGTATCATCTGTAACAAGTATAAACTCATCGAAGAACAGGAGCAAGAGAACATGTGTTGCCATTTTCCTCGTCAAACTACGTTCAGGACTATCCAACAAAATGTTCGCAATTCTATTCAACATGACGAAATATCAGGTAAAATTTTACTTAACTACTTACATTATAAGAATAAAAAATAAGAATAAAAGATTAAGAGGTGATTTACCGTTGCTTAATCTATCAATGAGAATGAATTTATATATCAGTATCTATTACTTTCTTCAGATTAGACGAACCATCAAATCTGCGCGAACAGTCCACATGACTTTGTACCACACAATCTGGAGTTTCAGCATGTATCTCGGGAAGATGTGATTCAGAAGCACACAAGGTAACTCGCCAATCTGGTTTTACAACAGATCCAGCGATACTGGTCTTGGATGGGACTTACGTGTATATACAAAAAAGTTCTAACTTTTCTTTTGTCAGAAGATCTTGCAGTCTACATTAACACAGACCCCTTCTGAAACCTATGATGATAGAAACCACCACGGGGTATATCGTTTCCATTCTTGGACCGTATCTGTCAGACTCAGAAAATAATGATGCCAGTATTCTAAAGCACATGATTCACTGTAACACAGAAGAACTTAAGAAATGGCTCAAAGAAGATGATATACTTGTAGTTGATAGGGGATTCATGGATGATGGCGAGATCTTAAAAGACATTGGAATTAAAATGGAGATGCCATCCTTTATTCCAAAGGGAGCAAAACAACTGTCAACTCATGATTCAAACACTTCAAGAATAGTTATAAAGGTATGTATGTGTATGTATGGGAAATTAAAAAATATTATCACGTTCATTTCAGAGAAATCAGTCAAATTCAATTTAATGAAGAATGAATTACCATTCACTGTCAAACATAGTACAGTAAACACATTTAGCGAAATGCAGGGAACAAGGAAATTTTATTCATAATTTAAAAAAATGCAACAAGGAACTCGCCAAAAGTGTAAATTAATCACAAGTTTCTTTCTTGTTACATGTATTTTAATATTCTTATCAATAAATGACCATGACTATGTACTGTTTTAAGACATCCTCATTTTATACATACAGGTCAGATGGGTTGTCGAAGCTGCAAACGACAGGCTTAAGCAGTGGAAATACCTTCAGAAAACTTTGCCGAACACGCAGATTCCATTCATCGGAGATTACGTGAGGATAGTGGCCGCCCTTTGCAACAAATACCGACCACCTTTGTGTAAAGCGTCTGATAATAACCACTCACTAGCCGCGAAAATGCTGTATCTGTCGAAAAATGTAAACTACAGACACGCAAAGATGAAGAAGGCCTGGACAAAAGACAAATCCCGTGGGTGAAGGTTGACGCAGATGATGTCGCTCCAGATTTTTCGTGTTACAACGAAACAGATATTCGGGAACTCACTTTAGGGGTCTACCAGCTACGAATGGCCATATCATATACATGCGAACACATTGTTGTCGAAGGCAAGTTTGAAATTTTAGTGAACGATGACGTCCCACACTTATTGTCGTCCAAAATACGGAGTAGGCATGTCTCAGCAAAGCAATACACGTGCTGAATAAGTTACGGGGAAGGTGTTATTAATGGCTGGTACTGCAAGTGTAAAGCAGGAAGTAGGATGGTGGGAATGTGCAGCCATATAACCTGTGTAGTCTGGTATTTGTCTTATGCAAGACACAACAATGAGAACGTTCAAGGTGTATGAAATTGGAGCACAACCATTGATGATGCTCAGATTTACCGGAGGTCAATGATGCATCGGACAGCGACGATGACAATGAATTCGAGGAGTGATGATATCTGATTTTCTGGTGTAGTTAAAGTATGAAGATGGCTCATAACATGAAGATTTATACTTTTTATGATGCTAAGCTGCGCCACACATTGAAAAATTGAAACTTGTATTTTTATTTTTTTTTACTGTTGCACGATCTCCATCGAATTCTGATAAAGCGCATTTGCTTTGTAGAAATACATGTAATTAGTATATATGATATTTGACGCAGTGTTATGCCTAAACTTGAAATTGAATCCATAAGTGGCTTGATATTCTACATGCATGATGAGGTAAAGATGATTATTGATTTTCGGTTATTGATGTATTGATCTTAGACTTCTATGCAAAATCTGTGTTCACGTATTCGTTTTGTAGGTATGAAAGCGATCATCCATCTACATGTAATGGTTGTTTAGCTTTGACTTGTATTTATCATCTGTAATTGTGTAAAGCCTGAGATCAATTCTATATTCGACTTTTATTAAATTCACAGTTTATATTAATTATTTCATTTGTTACACGTTCACTTATCATTACATATTTAAATCAATCTTTAATTGTACAGAATACATTTCGTTCATTTATCAGTTAGATAATGGATAAATTGTAATGAAGCAACAATTGTCATTTACGAGCACAGGCACTCGGGGCATGGATAATAAATATTCCACCCCACCCCCCTTTGTCACCTATAATTACCGGTAGTGATTTTAAGTAAGTAAAACGTAACAGAGATGAAAAATAACAGTTGTGGGCAATTATTAATGCATATTTACATCATATAACTGGAAAAAATAAGTTTGTTTATTCCAGATTTTAAAAAATTCAATATAAGGGGTGGTGGTGAAATATTTATGATCCATGCCCCAAGTGCCTTTCTTTACAAGCATTAATAAAACTGGGTCCGAGTTTTCGCATATACAGGTATTATATGGGATACAAAACAGCTGCCGTCAACGTTTTTGGGAGCATCGCTTATTCTAAAGTAACACTTGTCATGTGTTGCTCTTCGTGAGAATATATATTCTATCAAAATTAAATAATAATGATGGCCATTTTTTAAAACTGCACATTCTCAAATACTATACAGAAATGTCAATGATACATGTGAAATTCATATCAAAAACTTGATTCCTAAGTGAGTTATATGAAAAAAAAGATATATTTTTATACTTTCATGTAAAATACTCCGATCTGATTGGCCGAGAAACATTTGTAAAAACATACTATTCCCCTCTGAGGACAGAAAGCCACGCCCTCCAGGGTGATATTATCTAGCAACGGGAAGTATTACTTAACGACGGGAGATATTCTAAAAAATATCACATGCGTCAAATTTATGCGCGTACGGTTCGCCGTAGATTGCTAGACGCCGTCGCTTGAGCGTTTGTAATTCACGCAACTATTACGCTGATTGTGGTTGATATTCAAAATATCGCATTACATTGATTCATTAAACGTCAACAGACGATAACGACATGTTTGCAAACGTGAATAAGAATGATATACAAAGACTACTTGAAGAAAAGAACTCATAAAGCACGCAAAGGACAGTGAAGAGGTCCGTGAACTTATTTCGGAAGTTTTTAGCAGAGAGAAACAAAAGTTCGGAGTTTGAAAGTTATTCCAAGCAGGAGTTGAACGAAAGTTTGAGATTGTTTTATGTATCTATTCGGACTCAGAAATTTACTACTTTGGATTTGTAACTTTCCCATGTTGACTTTGTTACATGTTTGAATTACTGAAACACCAGATTAAAAATTACTGAAATATCATTTCACATTTTTATGAATATATGTATCATTGAGCATGATAAAACAGACATTCAGTATAATAAAACAAATAGTTCATGTAGTTGAGGGTAATATTGAAAATTTTCACCCCGAGAAAAACCATTGTCAATGTAATGCGATATTTTGAATATCAACCACAATCAGCGTAATAGTTGAGTGAATTACAAACGCTCAAGCGACGGCGTCTAGCAATCTACGGCGAACCGTACGCGCATAAATTTGACGCATGTGATATTTTTTAGAATATCTCCCGTCGTTAAGTAATACTTCCCGTTGCTAGATAATATCACCCTGGAAGGCGTGGCTTTCTGTCCTCAGAGGGGAATAGTATGTTTTTACAAATGTTTCTCGGCCAATCAGATCGGAGTATTTTACATGAAAGTATAATAATATAAAATGGCAGTTGATTTCAATGCATTTCTCTCAAACTCAGATATTAAACCTTTGTGTATGTTTTAAGCATGATTATATAAAACAGTGCTTAGATGACTTCCTCTTTCTACATGACGCTGAGTCACCTTCAATGTCACCCAGCCCCTGAATTCAGGCACAACCACATTAACTTTCTAATGCCGCAATAACTTATTTTATAAACTAATTCTGCATGGATAAACCTTTTCACGGATTCCTGTTATGCATACTTCTTGCCATTGCGCGATCTTTGCATCAATTTTAGTGTCCAATGTTTACTGCAAAACTTATGATTTTATATGTTTGGGTTTTTGTTTTTTTTTTGGGGGGGGGAGTATTTTTTTGTTTGTTTGTTTGTTTGGTTTTTTGGTTTTTTTTTTTGTTTTTGGTTTTGTTTTGTTTTTTTTATTGTGTTTTATTTATTTATTTATTATCATCATTAAATTAAGATTACAGCATTTAAATATAATCCGACTTTTATTTTTCTAAGACGTCGGACATCTCAAATAACGACATTGTGGGAGAACTGACGCAACTGTACGTCAAAATGGTGACGTCATCAGTTTGATAAGCTGTTTTCCGTTGAATATTTAACAGCTTCTATTAAAAATAAATGATAATGATGGATATGTTTTAAAACTGCACATTCTCAAATACTATATTTGGCATTTCGGTGAATTTATGTGACAGGGCATATTTTGAGTTTATTACGTCACATTATGTACGATACTGAGTTTTGCCATTTCAGAGGCAACAGTTTGTTCCCGAGTGTTCTAGGGAAATATTTAAGATTTCAATGATTGTAGATTTCAGTTCATAAATTTACCAAAGTGCATCTTTAATGCAAAAAGCATCGGGGTTCGAACGAGTTTGAAAGAGCGCCACTTTTTTTTAAAAGGTTGAGATCCCAACCCTTCAAATAATATTTTCTTGTTACGCATGACAGAATGCTATGGACACCAGATTTTTGTTCATCGTTTTCCCACACCCTTTGTCCCTCAAGGTGAAATAGGAAATTTCAAAACGTTATTGCATATGTACAGGACATCACTAATCATCCTCCAAAAGATGATTTGGTTGTAAGAGAAGTTTCTGGAACTAATTTTATTATGGAAAAACTTCGTTTTCAACCCTCATTTGGGCCTAGGGTGAAATTGACAATTATGAAACCTAATTGCTCATTTACAGAACACTAATAATTATCTTCCAAAAGATGAATTGAGCAGGACGTAAAATATATGAGGACTTGTGGGAACCAAGGTTGTTTTTTCTTTGAAAGAGAATCGTTTCTTGACTCCCATTCGGCCCCACAAGTGAAATTAAAACTCCAAAACCTTATTGCACATCTACTGGTCACAACCTATCAGGTTCTAAAAGATTAGTTGGACTACCTAAAATAAAAGAATAGCTTGAAGAAGAAGGAGGAGGAGAAAAAGAAGACGATGATGATGATGATGGTTATTATGATGATGATGACAGACGGACGGAAAGACCACGTTAACACCAATCTACCCGAACTTTCTTTAGAAGGGGCGGGTATAACTATTTTTCATAATTTCTTTTCTTTGAAAAATGAAGATAGTACGACGCTATGTCATAAACAAAACTCGACAGATCGTATTCGCTTTCCACATGGGAAGTACTGAATTAGCTGCAGTGTCATTCGATTTCACGCTATAATTTGAAGTAAACGAAAGATGAAGGATCGATGTCAGAATGACCGACCAATTGGTGTCTCGGTCTGCACAAAATCAAATATTTAGCAGTACAGTCATGCGAAACAGTAATGAAATGTGTATAAATACACCACAATTTTCAACGTGGACTTGGGGCCTCCGTGGCCGAGTGGTTAAAGCATTGCGCTCAAAATCACAAGGCCTTTCACCTCTAGTGGGCGCGGGTTCGAATCCCGCTCGCGCCGATATGCGAGAGAAAGTTTGCCAGTTTACTTTCCAGTATTTAGTGAACAAGTCTTCCAACGGTATCTTGGAAATCTCATGAGCCCGATTTGTGCTCCTTTATCAACTGTTCTGTTTTGATATTCGTACAAGGCAAAATTTATTCAAAAGCTTGTACTTGAGAAGAAAGAATATCGTCAATTCGACGTTTAGATATATAAAACGTTTTATTTTTTCAACAATAATTATTTTACTTATATGTCGATTTGATATATTCCAGTGAACTCGAAATAAAATACATTACACATTCTTCTACATCTGTTTAATACTTGAATACTTTACTGAACACAGATGTTAACGGCAAACTAACAATTCAACTTTATGACAAATAGAATGACTTCAGCTTCTCCGTCAATTCCCCATATTTTTATAGTAATATTCCACTATTTTGGTATATATGTCCAGTCGCCGGATAGCTGAAAAATTGCTCAGGCGACTATAAATAAAACAAACAAACAAACAAACAAACAAAATGGTATATATGTCTCTCAACTGATTCGAAATCTAGAGCTTGTTCTGCGTATGGTCACTTTTTAAATTGGGGTAGGCTACTGAAAATAAGTTGGTGTTAAAGAGGTTTCAATAGTTACGTTTAAAGTCGGTCTTTCACAAATTCTAAGGTCGTTATGATGCTCCAATTTATAAGTACAACCTGCCATTTGGTAAAATGTTATCTGAAACGTTGCAAATCAATTGAGACCGTTCTTCGCACACTGATTATGACTACGGATTACTGATCGAGATATTAGGCTCGCGGCGGGTGTGACCAATCGACAGGGGGTGCTTCCCCCTACTAGTCAGAGCCTTCATATTTGGCATGTGTATTTCTTGTGGCAAGACCTTTCCACTGGTACCAAAATATTTGACATGGTGACCTTTACATTGAACTACTTTTACAAACATCTAATATAAGCCATATTTTTTAACCGTAAGGGTTTGATTTTAAAAGGTGAACAAAATGAAAATTACCTCATATTCTCAGCATTGCTAAAAATGTTTCAGCTATATTTAGTTTCAATTTGTTGTAATCCGGCGGTATCAGTGTTTCACAAACACATCTTGATACATGCATGATTTCAGCCCTTCCGTAAATTTGATGTTTATTTCACTTAGTTTAGATGGATTGATTGATTAAATATTGTTTAACGTCCCGCTCGAGAATATTTCATTGATATGGAGAAGTCACTATTGCCGGTAAATGGCTGCAAAATTTAAGCCTATGCTCGGTGCTCAGGGCATTTGAGCAGGGAGGGATCTTTATAGTGCCAAACCTGCTGTGACACGGGATCTCGGTTTTTGCGGTCTCATCCGAAGGACCCCCGCATTTTGTCGCCTCTTACGACAAGCAAGGGGTACTGAGGATCTATTCTAACAACCCGGATCCCCACGGGGCTAGTTTAGATGGAACCTAACTTTTAATTAAACATAAAAACTAATTATGTGGTTCCTTTTTCCTGACCAACCCTGTGTCCTGATTCCCCACACTAATTTTTAAACATCGGAATCCAATTATCTGAATTAGATTTTCTGTCTTTGGTCGATGACACTTGGAAATTTAAGATATCAAAAATACGGACAGTATCATAATTTTAATTTTCAATTACATAATATTTCAGTATCATAGTATCATAAATGTTTTTCATTCATCATCAAATATCCACTGTATGACAGTATTCCACATACCGTGTATTGTCATTAAGACCTGCTCTCTATCTTATTTTACATGTATATTACAATGATTTCTCTCTTAGTGTGTAGTCACATGTTCAGAACATCTGCCTCCATCAAACTTTCAAATGCTTTCTGGTGAACTGGAATCCAAACTATACGAGACGAACCACTCTTTTTTGTGAGATCTGACAAACAAGCAGCCAACTCTGAGAAATTAGGAAATTTCCTGTAAAAACCAACAGTACCAAGAAATGATGGGATTTGTTTCTTAGATTGATTGATTTTATATTGTTTGACGTCCCTCTCGAGAATCGTTCACTCATACCGAGACGTCACCATTGCCGGTGAAGGGCTGCAAAATTTAGCCCTATGCTCGGCGCTCAGGGCCTTTGAGCAGGGAGGGATCTTTATCGTGCCACACCTGCTGTGACACGGGACCTCGGTTTTTCCGGTCTCATCCGAAGACCGCCCCATTCAGTCAAGCAAGGGGTACTGAGGACCTATTCTAACCCGGGTCCTCACGGGGTCTTGTTTCTTAGAAGTGAGTACATTAAAATCTTTGAAAACTTGAACTTTACCTTGTTTTGGAGTTACCATACGTTTACCAACCACATGTCCCAAAAACTCTAACCGATCAAATCTAAAACTGCATTTCTGAGGTTTGGCTGAAAGATTAACCTCCCTCAATCTCTGAAAAACAACTCTCAAATGTTCAAGATGCTCCTCCCAAATCTCGCTGTAGAGGCGCATTTACCATACCGAAGGGCATTAATGTAAATTGGTTGTGCCCCAGAGGAGTTACAAATGCACTCTTTTGTTTTGCGTCCTCGTCTAATGGGATCTGCCAGTAACCTTTTGTTAAGTCAATTCTGCTAATGTACTTGGCTTTACTAACCTCATTCAATAAATCATCAATGCGGGGCATTGGTCTTGAGTCAAACACTGTGATGCTTATCAATGATCTGTAATGGCAGCAAAATTTAAGTGATGAATCATCTTTCTTCACCATAACCACAGGTGAAGCATAGGGGCTAGTCGATGGCTCTATGATTCCCAATTCCATCATAGAATCAAGTTCGTTTTTCAGTGCGTATGGCACTAGATAGGGTTTCTTGTATACCGGTTCATCCGTCCGAAATGTTACAGCATGTTGAACAAGCTTTGTTCTTTTTTGGGTGTTACTGAAAATATCAGAATAATCAGGTAACAAACATTTCAACTGACGAACCTGATCACCTGTGAGACTCTGACTTATAACTACTTCGTCAACCCCCATTCCCGACTCAAATGATGGCATTACTTTGCCAATTAATTCCGAATCAATTTCTTGATTTTGTGACAAACTTCCCAAAATTTGCAATGCTGTGAGATTTTCCTCTGACTTCTCTCTCTCCACAGTCGGTTCCTGGCGATCGTACCATCGTTTTAACACGTTTACATGAAACACTGTTTCTTTTTGTCGCTTGACCTTTATCTTATAATATACACTGCCTACTTTCTCCGTGATCTCAAATGGACCTCTCCATTGAGTCAGAAGTTTAGATGTGTTAAACGGCAAAAGTACTAACACCGTTTCCCCTACCTCAAAACTGCTTGTGCGTGCTTTCCGATCATAGTACACCTTCTGTCTTTTCTTTTCAACTTTCTCTCTATCTCTAGCGAGTTCTGCACACACTCTCATCCTCTCTCTAGTTTCCAGTAGATAACTGAGAACTGATACCTGACTATCTTCTGATTCCTCCTAGTGTTCTTTCAGGATTACTGGTGGACCAAATACCTGTCTTCCGTAGAGAAGCTCAAATGACGAAAAACCAGTTGTCTCATTAGGAACTTCTCGATAGGCAAAAAGAACATAAGGTTTGTCCCACATTGTTGGTTCCTTTACAGCATAAGCCTTTAGCATTTTCTTTAAAGTGCCATTAAACTTTTCTACTAGACCATTTGTCTGAGGATGATATGGTGAACTCACTAACTTACTTACTTTTAGTAGCTTGCATAACTCCTGAATTAATTCCGACATGAAGTTACTACCTTGATCAGAAAGAATTTATCCTGGTACTCTTACCCTTGAAAATATACCCATTAACGCCTCAGCCACTTTCTCCGCCTCTTGGTTTGTTAATGCTATTGCATGCGGGTATCGGGTCGCATAATCTACACACACTAAAATATACCTGTTCTTGGAGTCTGTCAGCGGCAAAGGACCAACAAAATCTATGGTAATAATCAATGGTTGCCACCTTTACCAGTGGTACCTTCCTATCCATACCTTTTGTTGTACCCTTTTGGCACTCGGGGCACGATTTGTAGTACTTTGTCACATCGGAAAAGATACCAGGCCAGAAAAAGTGCTGGAGAATTCTGTTCCTAGGTTTCTTCACTACTAGGTGTCCTGACATAGGGATGCCGTGTGCCATCTGAAGTACTGCGTTTCTATACTTCTGCGGGCAAACAATCTGGTAAATACCGTTGCCACCCTCAGGTTGAAATACTCTGTACAAAATATGGTTCTGCACAGTAAAATATGACTGATTGTCCTTTATTACCTCAGATGCCAGTTGTCTTACTCTAGCCAGACTAGGATCTGCTTCCTGCAATTTTATCAATGTTTCGGTGTCACCAATCTCAAATTCAGGTTCTGAACTCACCTTCTGAGGTTTCTGTTTAAATCCCTCAATTTTCCTGATGAACTTGATATCTCGTCTGAACTGCCACACAGTCTTCTGTTATTTTCCGACCTGTCAAGTTCTTCAAACTTGGGAATGACGTTACCAAGAATTACATCTGCTATTGGGGAATCCAAGGTAAGCGCTAACAACTTTCCTTTCACAAAAGACGTTTCAAAATTGAAGCACACCTCTGGGCATTTCTTCTCAGTTCTTTTTCTTACGATCTCTACCTGTCCTATGTTTGTCGGTGACTAAACTACTGTGGACAAAAACAGTTGAACATCCAGTATCTCTAAGAACTGTGGCATTCTTACCTTCAACGACACCTTTTGTTATATCCAAACCTGGAACTGAATGTGTATCAAATTCCTCTTGATCACAGTGACTCACACCTGGATGTTTTACAAACCCCCACTTGCATATTCCTGTATTCGGTAACTCACAACGGATTCAGCAGAGTGTTGTTCTGAAAAACACAGATTTACTGTACTACCTTTCTTGTTCTGAGAACTCTCTCGATTGTCCCGTTTCTGCGGTGGACAATCTCTTTTGACGTGCCCTGGTCTATTACAAAGAAAACACAATTTTTTTTTTCTGATTTGGTTTGTTTTACTCTGTATATTTGCATATCCTTGCTTACCCTTTTCTTGACCTGAAGAGTTACGATCGTTTACAACTTTTCGATTTTCTGCAATAATTTGTTGCCTTTTTATGAGCAACTTGGTACGCCTCTACTAAGTCTATCACTTCCTTTGCATTCTTTGCCTTGTGCTGATGTGCCCAAACCTGTAGATCTATACCACAGTACTTGAGTACTTGTTCTCTTAACATCAAGTCATACAAGCTGTTAAAATGGCCGTTCACTTCTTCTCTTTCACACCAATGAGACAAATACCTCTCTGTGCGAACATGATAGTCTTTAAACAACTCATCAGAACCTTGCCTTGCCTGCCTAAAGTTATTTCTATAAGCTTCTGAAGTAAGCTCGTACCGTTTAAGCACAACTTCTTTGATTTTATCAAACTTGCCACTATCGCCATCGCTTAATCGTGAATATGCCTCTAATGACGTACCTGTTAACAAAGGTAATAAATGAATAGCCCAATCAGACTTTTCCCATTTGTGTAAAGCAGCCATCTTTTCAAAGGACCTAAGGAAAACATCTACATCTTGTCCTTCCTCAAACTTAGGAAGCTTTACATAAGTCTCCTGATTTGTAGAACTATTACCCAACTTACCTCCATGTGCCATTGCTAACTTTATCTCCTCCTCTTTTAAAGTTGGCTCCTTGACCTTCACTTCGTGTTCTAGTCCAGCTTTCTTCATATCTCTTTCAGCGTTCCTTTCCTCTTTTTCGGCCCTTCTCTCCTCTTTCTCCTTTTTATTTAACAGTTTCAGCATTTCCACACAATCACTCAGAGCCGCCCCCTGTTTGATCCGCTCACTAACCCAAACAGATGACGAACCATGACGAGAGACCAAAACTAAACCATATACACAGCCTCGAAACAGAAATAAAACTGTAAGCAACGGTTAATTTAAAAGCGTTTTTGAATTTTGCCCACCGTTATATAAGGACTTATGTGAATTCTGCCCACCTTCCTTAATGTGAATAAATGAGCAATCCAAGCGATCCCACCGCTGCCTCCAAAACTGTTCTGAAGTGAGGCACTAATATTACCAATACTTCATGATGTTATTTTGTTTGTTTGTTTATAGCCGCCTGAGCAATTTTTCAGCTATCCGGCGGCTGTCACCATTACCGGTGACAGGGCTGCAAATTTAGGCCTATGCTCGGCACTCAGGGCCTTTGAGCAGGGAGGGATCTTTATCGTGCCACACCTACTGCGACACGGGACCTCGGTTTATACGGTCTCATCCGAAAGACCGGCACCCACGTCCCACAGTGGGATTCGAACCCCCGACTCAAGGATCATCAGATCTTTGAGCCCGACGCTCTAACCACTGCGCCACGCGGGTGGCTTACTTCATGATGAATTCGGGAATCGCTGTTCACTCAATTAAACACAAATATGTCTAATTTCATGAAAAAAAAAATTAATAAAATAAAAAACAAAAAGAAAAGAAATAATTACAAAGAAATAAAAAGCAAGCAAAATTAACCCAGAGATAGACTCGACCAAACATTTTACAATAGAAACTTATAGATTTAAATAGATTTTACATGTACCAATATACAGGCATTTCAAGACACTTAATACAATAATTCAATTTAAATTTTCACAGTGTTTTCCTACGTGCTCAGTCACTCAGTTTGTTTTGGTCCGGCTACTTGACTGCATTATTGGAAACGCCACAGTGCCCCGAAAGAGTTGATGACTTGTATAGTACACAGTTGGCATGTTAGACAAGGCGTTGTTCCTGGAGATTACCTGGCTTTAATAGACCACCATATCCCGAGTCACACTCAGAGTCTTTTAAAAATGAAGGCCTCATTCCCTATGATAATTTACATAGATAGAAAATAACAGTCAGCACATACATTTAACTTTCAACATAAAATAGTGTAAATTCATGACAAGTTGGCGTAAGCCTCTTATAACAAAACAGTACAAGTTCACCTAACAAACACGTGTTACTATACACAGACAAAATTCCACGTAGCTGTATAATGTCCTATTTAACATAATCTTAGAAATACACACACACACACACACACACACACACACACACACACACACACACACATATATATATATATATATATATATATATATATATATATATATATATATATATACCTTGAAATTGGTCTTAGTATAGTAAACCTGGGGAAGAGTTCAATCTGCGTAACCTCGGCAACACCGAGCCAACGTGTCCTCTCTCTCTCTCTCTCTCTCTCTCTCTCTCTCTCTCTCTCTTAGGCATTTATATGAAAACGTGGACACGTCTGCTCAGCCGTGTGAGTGGACAAACTGGTGGTCTCAGCATTTTGAAATGCGGGATATTCAAATCAAAGTATACAAATATCAAGTAGTGGCAAACACATCCAATAGTAGAAACAATTGTTTTACTTTCATGTAAATTAGATGAATTTGATTGGTTTAGAAACATTTGTTAAAGAGTACTGTTACCCCCACTGAGTGCATACACCACGCCTTTCAGGTAACAGTACCTGCAAATGTTGACAACGCATGACGACAGGTAACAGTAGAAAGATCATGGGCACCGGAACCAGGTGATGGGGGCGCTTAGACCCCCCCCCCCCCCCACATACACACACACTTTTTTGCAATTATAGGCATAATATAGGCATTCAAAATTGGAGCTTAGCCCCCTAACGTTTCTGTCAGAGTTAGCTGATTTCATTTTGTATTTATGACATTGACCACTGTGTTATCAATTAGCAATTTCATTTAAACTGTATGAAAAGTTTATAATATTGCTTGTTATTAATCAATTTATTATACCCAGTTTATAACATTTAAATTGCACGGCCCGTGGGGATCTAGGTTAGAATAGGCCCTCAGCATCCCTTTACGTTTCATACCTAAGAGATGACTTAATGGGGCCTATGGGAATCCGGGCTAGAATAAGTCTTCGGCATCCCCTTGTGTGTTGTAAGAGGCGACTTACGGATCATGAGACAGAAAAACTTAAGCCCCGTGTCAGAGAGGTGTGGCAAGATAAAGATCCCTCCCTGCTCAAAGGTCTTCAGCATAGGCCTAAATTTTGGAGCCCTTCACCGGCAATGGAAGGCGTCTCCAAATGAGTGAAAGATTCTCAAGCAAGACGTAAAACTACAAATCAATCAATCATTTAAATCCGGAAAAAAATAACCTGAGCAGTAATATTCTAAAACTACCTTTAAATTGTACATTGCACTGAGTATACGTTATTCGTCCTGTCATATTGGTTTTTCTCAGTATCAAAATAAGTTTCATTTGTCAATATTACCGTCTTGTCATTGATAGAATTTCGTTTATGCCGTTTTAATTATCTTTATTTACCTTTCATTATTGACACTGAACTGAAAAATAACGCTTCACAATGTATGACAATTCCAGAGAATCATTTTTCGAGAAAATACTATGTGAAGCTCTGAATACATCAACGAAAGGGTGGGCAGCACTGAAATTCCTAGTCATGTTGAAAAAGAAAAGCATAAAGGCTGTATATTTACCATCCGTATCTCAGAGCGATTTTGCCCAAGGAGGAGAACGATCACGTCGCTATACTTAACAAATTTGGAGTCTTGGAGGAAATGGAGTTTACTCCATCACACTCCTCATCACGAGCCCAGAGCCTTTCTCCAAAAAATCATAAAGGGAGAATATCTCCTGAAACAAATAAGAAATCATGAATCATCCAACGTTTATTCAATGGAATTGTCGCGGGTTTAGAGTAAATTTCGATGAACTGTCGTTACTCTTTCAGAATCATAACCCGGTAGCCATATGTTTACAAGAAACACATTTGAAAGATACAGATAAATATAAAAAACCATACTATGTACAACCATTACGCTCAAGCAGACAGACCCCCTGGTGGTTCTTCAATAGCAGTCCATAGCAACTACATACATTGCTAAATAAATTTGAATACAAAATCTTCAAGCAATAGCAGTTCGTCTTTCCCTTGTTAAAACAATTACCCTTTGTTTTGTATATATTCCTCCAAACTATCAACTACAATCTCAGGAACTTATAAATTGAATACAACAATTTCCAGCTCCTATCCTACTTATGGGTGATTTCAACGCCCAGCCCGCTAGTGTAGTAATAAAATGATTGATAAAGGCAAAAGAAAAAACCTTGAAGATGCAATATCTCACCACAATCGTTGTATTTTAAACGACGGCTCTAAAACGCATCTTCATCCTGGCAACAGTTCATATTCTTCAACTGATATTAATTTAGTACATTCCTCTTTCCTTTTGGATCTAAACTGGTATGTACATGATGATTTGTGCGGAGGCGATCATTTCCATATTATTGTTAAAGCAAATGATCCTCCACAAAACAATCTTGTTTTGTCTGGAAACTCGACAAAGCTGATTGGCCATCCTTCGAAGCGCTGTGTCTGCAAAATATCTCGATTAAAACGATTAAAAACCACCCAGACTCCATTCAAAAATTTACCGACACTTTTAGAAATAGCAAATAAATGCATACCTAAAACCTTGACAAAAACTGCTAAAATAAAAAAAAAACAACAACCATGGTTTACAAAAGAGTGCAGTGCAGCAATTAAAGCTCGCAAAAAAGCAGAAAGACTATTCAATAGATCACCTACTTCTTTAAATTTGAATAATTCGCATATATCGAGCAAAGGATCGTAGAACCATAGATATAACTAAACGAAAATCCCGGAAAACATTTGTTTCAAGTCTAAATTCACATACTCCTATAAAGTTTAGAATGCAATATGGAAAATAAAAGGAAAGGGTTCCGGTAAAAAATATCAACATTTGAAGGTAGGATATTAAATAATCACAGATAAGAAAGATATAGTTAACAATATAGCGTATTCTATTTCTAAAAACTCCCCAAAGACAATATGAGCCCAGATTTTATTTCACACAAGAATACAGAAGAACAGAAAACTTTGGATTTTACCAATGAAAACAATGAATGTTATATCAAACCATTTATTTATGATGAATTGCTAAAATCTCTAGATAAGTCTCATGATACAGCTGAGAAATGGTATTTGAACGCTGAAAGTTTAGACAAAATGTTGGAAAGTGCATTATTGTTGCCATATTTTTATGAGACTTCGCTTTCAAATGAATGCAGAGTAACTAGTAATACAACAGAATCTCTGCAGAATGAAATTCTTAAAACTGCGAAGTTAGGCGAGTATTCCTCATTGCTACACATTTATGCTGTTTGCAATGCAATCTGTACGCTCATGCGAAGCATTTTCCCATCTGCTGCTATCAGCAGAGACTGTCATAATCAGCTAATAAAGCCGCTCAAGGAGTAAGGTGTGTCTTCGATTGAAATATGTGTGATGGACTCATCCAATGTGGTATGACAAAAATTGGTCTTCTAACGTTAACCACTTTGTTCTCTGTGTTCGATAGAGTTTTCTTACCGAGGGTTGAAGAAACCCTAGCAGCTCTGATTTGGAAAGCGGTTATGAAGTGGAACTTCAGTATTGTCTCGAAAATCCTTCTTCATTCAGAATAGGTGATGGAGATCTAAAAAGTGAGAAGTCTGAGCTTGAAGATAGTTCAACACTTAATGAAAACGTTAGTTTCCGCAAACTGAAACCATGTGGAAACGCTGCGGAAACCTGATGTTGAGGTTTTATGTATGGTTTTTGCGTTGCGTAAACGATTAAATAGTTTCCGCAAATTTCCGTCAAGTTTCAGTCTGCGTAAACCCGACTTTGATGTTTCCTGTATAGTTTCTGCAGTACGTAAACGATTATATAGTTTCCGTCACGTTTCAGTCTGCGGAAACTATAGACTGTGATTCCTAATGATTCCTGCAGTGCTGAAAGTTAACTCAAGTTCAGAGTTTTTTAAGTTAATCATATACAATGATTCAAATACGATTTTTTTTTTTAAAAATATGAAAGTTAATTAAGAAAAGAATATTACGCACTTTTTTTAATAGCATATCGTTATTAGATTTAACAGGGTTTAACAAAATTAAAATAAAATGAGATAACAGAAAACATACGGTGGTGCATAGTGCGTGTGTCGTTACGTGTGTGATAAGGTAGCATGACTGTGTATACCGTTCCAATTAATCCTTTTGTGTATATATTTATTGTTAGTTCCATGTTAATTGCAGGTTGTTTTTTTTTTCTCATTCATGGGAACAATAGAGCGAAATACACAACATGCTCACGATGAATACGGTCCAGCTTTGTCGCAAAGAAACAAAGATCGAAGTGCATTGTAAAAATAAGTGGGGAGGAAATAATAAATCGCGCAAAATATGAATTGATCATCAAACTTCGACTAGGACATTTTTATATTTACGCAGTTACATCGCATGTTTATTACTAAGGATGTAGATTTCATAGCTATATAGTTTATTTTTACAATTTTAAAACAATGAATGCTGCATATTGAAAATTAAGATTTCGAACACTAATACCGTAAGGTGTACAATGTACATACAGATATATAAATATGTAGCTAAAAGGTGCCGGTAGGAAACAATTTATATATGCTCAATGAATTCAGTAATCAAATATGTAATTTGCATTCAGGTATGCAAACGGGTGATTTGACTGTAACAATATTTTAGTATCAATGGTATATATTGATATTGGGTACTCGTTCTGAAAAATTATCTTGCCCTGTCTCTACACAGATTACATGTTTGGCACAAATTATGAGTCACAGTTCTTTTAGAACATTATGTATAATACGTACATGAAATATTGTTTGTTTGAAAGCATTTTCAAATTAAAGCTTAGATGAATCTACCAGATTTTCGAATACATCGTTAAAAAGTTATATATATATATATATATATATATATATATATATATATATATATATTCTGCAACATCATGCGAACCATTGTACCATATAAAAAAATTAGGGGTGCCAACAGTATGAATTTTATAAAATCTTAAAAAATGATCTAAGAAATTTTTCCTAGTCTTTGCAAATTTTTGGAAAGGAAAACAAAAGTTTACATCTTCTACTTATTCATATGAACACAATGGACTTGCAATATTAGATCATTGTTCATAGTACACAATTATGACATGCATGTACCACTCCAACCACTATCGTTAAAATGAAATGATGGTAATTTAGCTTTGCGCTTTTTTATGTCTTAAAATTTCAGATTTAATGAACATTTCTAATGCCAACAGAGAGGGAGTCCCACTTACTACACTGCACTAGTAACTATCATTGGGATAAAAATCTATGTTCACATTTGTGTTCGATATGCAGATGAATTATATATTGTTTCGTATCTTTACACCATTCGGGTACTAAGCTGTTTATGCAAATACTTGGTCCATAAATTCAGGACCAGTTAATTTGGAATTCGGCATATTTCGTTACATGACTTTAACGCAGTGCATTTTCAAATCATGCAATGTTTCACACATCGGAAGTAAATATAGAATCCTCAACAATATATACCCATGCACCTTGAAAGTGATATAGTTCAAATGAACATATATGCATACAACAGTTGACAAAATGAGGTCCTACAATGTGCACAGTTGAGTTTTGCTATATATATTTCAAGAATCATTTTATTTTTACTGTTTTTGATATGAACGTATACTCTGCAAAAAAAGAAACGCATAATGGATTTTTTAAGATTTTAGTAGATGTATTTTGGATTATGATTTTACAATAAAAAATGTAGATATTCACTAGAATTGTTTCAATTGAAAAAAATTACAGTCCAAACCTTAGATATTGGTGAAAAAAAAGTCAGATCATCACAGTTAAGAACACTTCCTGTCACGTTTAAGTTAGTACCGTGTGTGACCACCTCGAGCTGCCAACACAGTTCTGCATCTCCTTGGCATAGAGTCAATCAATGTTCTTACGTTATTGCGTGGAATTGTTCGCCATTCCTGTTGTAACATTTGACGGAGCTGATCGAGGGTCTGAGGCGGAGGTTGGCGCAGGCGCACACGTTTATCCAGTTGGTCCCATAAGTGTTCAATCGGATTCAAATCCGGTGATTTGGAAGGCCATGGCAGCACATTAATGTTGTTCTGCTGAAGGTAGTCAATTGTTAAGCGGGCTGTGTGAGGCCTAGCATTGTCATGTTGGAATAACTCCCTCTGTCGGTCAATTACGCGCATAAGGTGAGATTGGAGAATTTCGTCTCTGTACCTTTGAGCCGTTAAATTGCCCGGGACATGTACCAGTTCTGTTTTACGGTCATTAGAGATCGCCGCCCACATCATGACGCTACCTCCATCGAAGCTATCCACTTCTTGGACACACGAGGAAGAGAAACGTTCATTCCTGCGCCGGTATACACGGATTCTTCCATCACGTTTCTGTAGCAGAAAACGGGACTCATCGCTGAACCAGATTCTACGCCAGTTGCGGAATGTCCAGCCCCTCAATCTGTTGCACCATCGGACTCTTTCTCGTCTGTGTAACGGTGTCAAAACTGCTCCAAAATACGGTCTTCTGGGTCTAATGCCATATTGTCGAAGTCGGTTGCGGACTGTCTGCGAGCTGATTCTTCTCAATCCAGGTATTCCGACTGCAGTAGCTGTTGCAGCAACGGTTCGATTCCGTAGATGAAAGACCCGGATGTAGCGATCTTGTCCAGGAGTCGTAATGCGAGGTCGCCCACTCCTCGGTCGGTCATTAGTAGAGCCAGTCTGCTGGAATCTGTTCCACAGCCGAGAAATTGTGCTCTGATTTACGTTTTCAGTTCGTGCAATCTCACTTTGGGATACTCCGGCCTGGAGACGGCCAATGACGATATTTCGAGTAGCAGGGTCCAACCTTCGCATGGCAGCATTTTAACGTTATGATGAATTCAAGCTTCAAACTTCGTCCTTTTATACGCTTTAATGTAGTGGTTGAATTAAGCACAAAGTTCTCGTGAAAAACGTAAGCCAAATTCCATGGCGATAGAGGTGATGTGCAATTTTAGAGAGTCGCCGAGCTAATTTGGCAGAGAGCCAAATCAAATGAACAGACCTTTAAAGTTTCATACTTACCTGTAAAAAATCAATTACTCAATTGACCAATTCAGTTTACCTGGTAAAATACATAATTTGCATTTTTAAAATTTCAAAAGGGCTATGCGTTTCTTTTTTTGCAGAGTATATTTTATTGATCAAATCAAAGGATTGGGAACAAGTTCTAACAAATTACTAATCCCTCTCCTAAAACATTATATGTCATGCGAGATAAATAATTAACAGGTAAAACGTATAATAATCAAATGAATCTACAAGTTTCATCTATAATTTTTTTAAAAGCTGCAAAATAAGTACTTTTTTCAAGATTATCAGTATCGTGAACAAAACAGCCATCCCCAAGCAATTAAAGCATATTCAAGAGGTTTAAAAAGGTCATGTACAATTCTGACTGATGTTTAATTTCCTACCAATTTTGAACATAAGCTTTTTCAAAAGTCCATATTTATAAGCTTCGTCTACTATGAAATCAAGATACACAGACCAACTGAGGTTTTGTGATGATAAGCCTAATTGAGGATAAACTGAAACACACTCCAGCCTATCGCCTTGAAAAATAATTTTGATTAACAGGGTTGTTTTAGTTTGAAAAATAAAAACCTTTAGTCTTGGATGAATTGAATTTGAGCAAGACTACGTATTTGACCATATTATCTGGACTGAGATATTAGTAAAAATACACGAATGTAGCATTTACTGTCTGTTTTTCAGCTATCATATTAGAATTTCAACATTTTAGTTCAGTAAACATTGAAAGTCCAGTGGGTAAAAAGCCACATTAATTCCTCAACCTGCACATTGCAATTTTTATCAATTGAGACATAGAGAATCAAATGTACATGTATGTGTAAATATCCATACCAACAGTGTGACAAAATTGATGTGTTGCTAAGTATTTAATTAGTTAATTATACAAAACATTTAAATGAAGTGGAAAATCTTGCATGTAGGATTTGTCCAGTTTTGTCAATATCGGCTTGAATAGCTTATATTTCAAGAACAAAGAACGTTCGGACAGAAGATGGACACCGTATAGTATACCAAAATAAGAATACAGAAAAAGTTCTGCGTGACTTTGTTATATTGAGCTGTCCGATAAATGTAAATTTTTGATTGTATAAATAATGCATATTACAGATTGCTTCCATTTTTAAAAATGTAAACAAATGGGCGGTCATTTTTAATGCCTACACCATATCGTGGCAGCTACAAAAAAAAATATCCTGTCAAATTGAAAAACGATGCAGAAAGTTCACACATGTATAATTTTTTAAAAATCAGACGTTTGTGAAACAATTAACGCGCCAAAAATCTAAATATTTATAAAATCGTGTTTTCCCATAAGCCTTTCCTGGTCGCTGATTGATTGTTGTTTTGGGCGGGCAAAATTAATTGCTGTTTACAAGAGAAAATCTAGCGTAAATGAAAAAGGAAGCGCGCTATGTTTTGATTGAATAGAAGATCCAAATAGATGTTAACGTTTTCTGAGTGTAGGAGACGTCTACTGTTGTTTGGCACAAATCAGATGTGTCTTTTAAAGAATAAATATGTCAAAATCAGCTGGAACTTTCCAAAATAATCTTCCATTATTGAATCCCTACTAAATATTTTAGTATGAAGTCGTCCATAACAAATAACTGGTAATATTCTCGTTTCATGAACAATTGATGGGGCTACCTGCTATCTCATAAAAGAGGACTGTTGTTTAATAGCACATCATAATTACAACAAAACATCAATAAGACACTTTTAATATTCGTCTTTTAAAACTTAGGATTAGAAAGAAATAATTCTGCCCCAATTCGAAAACAACCGCATACGACCTCATTTTTTCTATATGTATATCATTTTAGATCTTTCCGGTGTTGACGTGAAATTGCACAAATTCGAGGTTGCAGGTTTGAGGATACAGACGTGCGTTTTGTGTGGCTTTCTAAACGAATAAAAGTCGATGCGGGATTGTTCATTCTAATCACATGGAAATACAAAATGCATGGCCAACCTCCGAGCATGCATTAGTGTAGACAGTGATGGGATGTGCCGTAAGTATGGTCTGGTATGTATTTAAAGGTTTTATAGAGCGTTTGATATTGTGTTGTGATTGGAAAATCTTTATATAGTCCTAACATAGTTTATGTAAATTTTGAAATGACTTTGCATTGATTATCATGGAGAAATGCAGTGAGGGGGCAGGGAGGGGGCTATAATACTGTATACAGTAATTGTGACATAGGGAACATGCGTATTAGCCAGACAAATATCTAATATGTCTTACAGAATGACCGTGTTTGAGGGTGAAGCACAAAGTATTGTAATTAGTATTTATATCCGTAACAGGATAAAATAAAATATCCGAAATTAGAACTAAATGTGTGAGGGCAGAGCTCTGACAAAGCATCTTGAAACATCAAGTTACATGACTGAAGACAGTGGCATCATAATTAACAAATTTACTAAAATTGGCGATTTTGGTACTACAGTCGCATTAATTGAGGAGTGATTATATGGTTAAGAAAACATGGTTTAATATTTTTACAAATTTTATGTAACATCTCAGAATGGTACACGAGGTTCAAAATGGTGAAATACTTGTTGTCACACTTGCAACTGACCAAAAAAAAAAAACGTTCGATAGGTGTGGTTTAATTTTTTATTAGTTTTATATATATATATATATATATATATATATATAATATATATAATATATATATATATATATATATATATATAGATTGAGATTCGAACACGCGCCCCAACAGAGGTGAGAGGCTTTGTGATTTTGAGCCCGATGCTCTAACCACTCGGCCACGAAGGCCCCTATATATATATATATATATATATATATATATATATATATATATATATATATATATTCTTGTTACCTATAGGGGGAGCTGTGAGAGCTAGGGCTTTGCCCTCTGTAAATCATTTCCAGTTACTCATCCAATTTTTCAATCGCAGTGTCTTTTCACAATCATGGTGCAGCATCACCTAAAATATTTTTCTGCCATCATACACCATTAGAAGCGAAAGTCACAGGTCTTTCAAAGATTACCTTAAAACCACGGTAGGTGTTGGCATGATAAAGAACCGACACTGCTACATCCTTGAGACATATAAGCAACATTTGGTTCATTGGTTGGTTGTCCATGTATTGTTTAATGTCCCTTTCAGGATTCTTTCACCAACATATTGAGATATTATCACTGCTGTTGAAAGGCTGAAAATTTTACTCATAAAATCTGTATGGCACTTGCGGCCTTTGAGCAGAGAAGAATTTGTAGCATGCTACACCTGCTGTGATCTATGGCCTCGGTTTTTACGGTCTCATCTGAAGGACCGTCCCATGTAGTCACCTCTTTACAACAAGCAAGGTATACTGAGGAAGTATTCTAACCCTGATCCCCATGAAATAAGAACATTTGGTTAATGGACTTTGAAACTATGATTGGTGAAATGACTTTGAAAGTATGATCTTTTTCTAGCAGCATCAGTATGCAAAATTGTAAACCACTAAACAAAATGTTGTCCGGTCAAAATGAGATAAATATTTTTAGACCGAGTTGTCTAAATAGTGAATTAAGGGCATTTGCTACAAAGAAAATTGGCAGTGCATAAGTTAATAAATATTTCTTGGCTTATTATGGTTGACTGTATTAAAAATATCAAATTCCCAATGTTTAAGGGACATATGAAATTTTCTGATGTTTGAAAGTTGGAATATATTTAGCTCTACCCAATTTTAAACCACTTTATTAAATATAATTGAGATATATGAAGAAGAGAATTCAGATTATATCAGCTGGGTTGTATATAGTAAAACATATTCATTTTAATCATAATGTCAACATAATTCAGTATTCATTGTCATCATTTCTGAGAAAAAGTATTTCTTGAAGTGAGTGTCATTAATGCAGTCTTTTAGACAGTTACACATTTTTGTACATTCTGTAGTTCATTTTTTATTTGCATCACAGTACATTAGAATTACTTTTTCGTTTCTGTCAGGTCTATTAAAATTATGCTTTTTACATCTTTTGAAATCGATTGATTGATTATGTATTGTTTAACGTCCCGCTCAAGAATATTTCACTCATATGGAGACGTCACCATTGCCGGTAAAGGGCTGTAAAATTTAACGTGACACGGGACCTCGGTTTTTCCGATCTCATCCGAAGACCGCCCCATTTAGTCGCCTCTTACGACAAGCAAGGGGTACTGAGGATCTATTCTAACCCGGATCCCACGAGGCCTTTTGAAATCGAGGCATAATGATTAATTATTTTAATCATTGATTGGAGAGTTTCCTGATTTATAATTAGGGAGCTGAAAATCAGTTTACTGCATTGAACATTGAACGATTATACCGATCGTAAAAAGAGCAACCACGTGCGTAGTGTTCTTAATTTGATCTTAATTTACAAAATGTTTCCATTTGATGGCAGGATATAGCAACATGAAACTACAAGACTTGTCCCTAAACTTTCTGCATTGTATGATCTTCAATTTTTAATCATTAACTATGGAGCAAACAATGTTGGCCAGACAAGTACAGAACGTTTCCGGTAGATTCTTATTACAAAACTGTTCAAAGTTTATGCCATGTTCCCTATCATCTCACTAGTTCGGTCTTCCTCTTTCCTTAGATTCTCTTGGCGTTTCTCCGGAAATGTTAGGGCTATGAATATATAAGTAGAATGGACAGGGAAACAATCAAATCCCCCTCTTAAATGATTTTTTAAAAGAATTTTATAAATGTTAAATTAAATCAAAATTAAATTTTAGCGAAAATGTAAGTATAATAATTTTCATAAACATGCAACAACTTTGAAAGCCCCTAAATTATGTGACATTTTCCTAATTTTACTTTATTTATAATGACAGTATTGATCTATAGTCAAAATCACTACCACGGTGACATAGAAAAAATAACAAAATCCAGGACCTTAGGTGACCCCCTTTATAACCTGGCTCCATGGCGAAGCTTCCGTAATTTTCATGTTTTACAGATACACTATGCGAAATCTACACCCAAAATTGTGGTACTGTAATTTTCATATTGTATTATGACCTTGCATTTTAAAATCGTCCCCCGTGAGCCAATAAAATTGATTGAGACAGTTGATGAAGCAATATCAAACGCGACGCTAGGGTGAAAGATGACTATGTTTTCTTTCAGTTGGAAATTCCAGGAGGGTCCAGACCACCACCACCACCACACCCCCCCTCCCCGCCCTCGACCCCCCCCCCCCCCCCTTCTAGATCGGCGCTTGATCTTGTTTTTTTGTTTTGTTTTTTTTTTCGTAACGAGTCAGTCCATTGGTAGCCTATAGTCACCTTGGCCAATAATGTCATAAAAGAATAAACATCTTGAGGATTATGTACATTCCAAAATGAACGGTTATTTTGACAAATCGAACAATACATAAAAACAAGACACACCATTTAACACACAGAAAATTATTGTATATGCACAGCAAACTTGTTTTGCAAATAAATGGCAATGAAATCAAGATAAACGATTTGTCACCATATATGCATATATGTATATTGAAATCAAGATACATAAATGTGTTATGAGTAAGCATAAAAACGTGAAGTACGGACGCGTAAATAGTCATTGTGTGGCGCCCCATGCATTTTTGCGTCACAAATTTTTTAAACTGGTTCCCCGCTGATTGGTGCTACACACAAACAACGGGTAAGGGATAATTTGATAAACCAAAATAAGTCGACTTCATTGGTCAATCGTCGTTAGCCTCTTTAAAGTTCGCACTTTACCGCATCGTAATGTAGTGCAGTAAACTGGTACGCCACAACTAAAACGTCATTAGTTACAAATAGCGCATTTGAGCAACAAAATAAAACTAGTTATAATGATTCAAAAGTCTTTTTTGAATAAATCAACTACTTTGCAAACAACCCAGATATTCTTAGCAGTTTTATGGGAGTCATTTTCCTGTGTTGTAAAGAACTCTCGTGCTAGCCGTTAACACGCGTGAAAATACGATACAGTCCAAATCCTGGCTGTCGTCTAACATTGGCGCTTACCTGTTGTACGCGAGAGAAGCGAAATCAACAGGATACCAGTTCAAGATTTTTTTGTGATGTACGTAAACCTGGTAAGGTGTAGAATCCGGAATGGGACCAGATGGAGGCAGTGACATAAACCAAAATAAATCGAATCATCTTCGCTAATACTTTATATATTTTCATTCGGTAAAGTATTCCCACATCTGTGAAAGCAGGGCTATTAGAATATATAAAAACTATTGAGTATATTTTGATGAAGTATATTAGAAAATCTTGCCGGAATGGACTGAGATTGAAAACATACGAATCTTGAAAATTATGTACCTCGTGATTATTTATCAGACATCTTCGATAATTGAACACTGTAAAACGTATACTGAAATAAACTCTGACACCACAAATCCAGCAGTAACATCGTTTTGGTTTCTATATTATTTGAGATTTTTTTTCACTCAGAACATAGTAATGTATTTACATTAAGGCGGAGCAAAATAATTTTTACTTTCTATGTTGACAAAGATTAACCACATATGGATTTGGCTCCACTACTTGGTATGTATGGTTCTTTCAGCTCTTCCAGATTTGTTTTTATTTCGGATTTCCAACAGTTTTGACTTGAACATCACTGAAGAGACATTATTTGTCGAAATGCGCATCTGGTGCATCAAAATTTGTACCGTTTATGTTTTATATTACAACCACTGGGTTGATGCCTCTGCTAGTGGACTGTTAGTTCCCGAGGGTATTCACCAACCCAGTTGCTAAGTACTTCGGTACTAACATGAATTACGGATAAACAATTTGCTGTGATAGAAATAAGAAATTCACTTCAAAATTAAGGATTATCTCCCTCATGCATAGCTCTGATCCTTTGTCGGATTTGGTTCCACTCTTTGGTATTTTTGGTTCTTTCAACTCTTCCAAGTTTGTTTTATTTCGGATTTCCAACATTTTTGACTTGAGCATCACTGAAGAGACATTATTTGTCGAAATGCGCATCTGGTACATCAAAATTTCTATAGTTTATGTTTTATATAGAAACATTTGATACCAACAATGAAAAGCTGGATCCAACAGTGTTCAGATTTCTTCTCCTTGATCCTTACGGCGGCGTTTTATATATATATAAAAAAGACAGATATCAAAACACATTATTTCCATTAGTGGAACTCATCAATTTAAAGGCGCGTGAAGTCATGCTACAACGTTTGATTGATTAAGTATTGTTTAACGTCCCGCTCGAGAATCTTTCACTCACATGTAGACGTCACCATTGCCGGTGAAGGGCTGTAAATTTAGGCCTATGCTCGGCGCTTATGGCCTTTGAGCAGGGAGGGATCTTTTTACGTGCCACACCTGCTGTGACACGGGACCTCGGTTTTTGCGGTCTCATCCGAAGGACCGCCCCATTTAGTCGCCTCTTACGACAAGCAAGGGGTACTGAGGATCTATTCTAACAACCCGGATCCCCACGGGGTTGTTACAACATAATCATTAGACATACGTAATGTGGCATCGAATACAAAGTATATGCACATCCAACACAGAGTTATAGGCCTATGCACATCCAACACAAAGCTATAGACCTATGCACATCCAACACAAAGCTATAGGCCTATGCACATCCAACACAAGAACTTTTCTTGAAAATAATGGTCTTCATATGCTTTTAAAGATATTCTGCAGACTATAAAGATATTTTACTTTATCATACAATTAGCCCAGGTTCATATAGTATGGACTTTGTAAGCATACATGTAACCCATCCCCCCCCCCCCCCCCCCCCTCTATTTTCAATATTTGAAAATATATTATCCATCAGTCAAACTGCTTTTTTTTTAATTTTGAGAAATTTATAATAGTAATTAACAAAATAATGCGTTTCCAAACTTCATTTAAGCTATTTTGAAAATTAAAAAAGATTCAATAATATTCGGAAACAAAACATCAATTAATGAAATTTTTGAAATAGGTGTGATCGAGTTCGAAAACACATTAGTTTTAGTATATTAGTGTTAGAAATTCTAAAACAACAAGTGATTTGACCAATGGTTGTTCTATTAAGAATACACCATATTATTTATTTTTTTAAACGGTCACACTATCAGTGCCCCGGTAATTTCGCATTTGCTCGCGAGACTTGCTCATTTTCTTACCAATGACGCACAAGAGTCATTAAAGCACGATAACTCTGACGGGCTGGTAATAAGAAGTATCGAAAATTATTGAAAGTACCCCTAAAACGTTAGAGAATTTGGCTTGAAAACTGTTACTTGATTAAACTTTGAATTAAAAACTTCCATGAGTTGTAGACACTTCACCTGTCTGAGGTCTCAAAATCAGTTGATTTCTCCATTCAAAAGTACCTGGATCTGTCTTTGACAATGAATGCGTTTTTCTGATTCAAAAATAAAATCAGCCGCCCGCGTGGCGCAGTGGTTAGAGCGTCGGGCTCAAAGATCTGATGATCCTTGAGTCGGGGGTTCGAATCCCACTGTGGGACGTGGGTGCCGGTCTTTCGGATGAGACCGTATAAACCGAGGTCCCGTGTCGCAGTGGGTGTGGCACGATAAAGATCCCTCCCTGCTCAAAGGCCCTGAGTGCCGAGCATAGGCCTAAATTTGCAGCCCTGTCACCGATAATGGTGACAGCCGCCGGATAGCTGAAAAATTGCTCAGGCGGCTATAAACAAACAAACAAACAAACAAAAATAAAATCAATTAAAGTTACAGTTGGTTACATTCATTTTGGCAATCATCTTATTCTGTCCTCGAACACATATTAATCAAGTGATGCCTTCAGACCAGTGGTTTGATACGCGAGATGATGTGATTCGCGGCATTCTAAATGCGAAACTCTCTAAGTGCCAGGAATTTAGTGAAGCTCTTCTCAAATCTAATAAAACAAAGATGTTGAAGCTGTATATGACAACTATTGGGGGTCGGGTCTCAACAAAATTGGAACTCTCATAACGTACGAAGAACACTGAGCGGGAAAGAACGAGATGGGCCGAATATACGCAGAAATAGAAGTATGCGTAACAGCCAATCCACAATGCGTCCGAGGAGGGGGACGGTAAAATGACTCTAAGATTATATGCTTGTAATTTTTTATCATTATTATCATTGTATTTTCTTCTTAACTGTATATATTACACACTAGTATGGGATTTTTGAAAATCAAATCTGTAAACTGCAGAGGGTTAAATACCGATGAAAAAGGGCAAAAGCTATATACATGGCTAAATGACTCTGAAGACGACATGATTTTTTTTTCACAGGAAACTCTTTACATTGACGAAAACAAAGTTAAATACAACGCTAGGTGGCATGGGAAATCTTTTAATTGCTTTTCAGATTCAGTACTAGGCCTTTTAAAAACGACAGTGACTTAGACATATCAAGTATACATACATCAAATGTTGGAGGAAAACTCTTGGTTAATGTTTCTGTGGATGATCAATTAATTACTTTAGTTAACATATATGCACCAAATAATCTAAATGATAGATGTAGTTTATTTTGAGAGAATGCAATTGGATTAATAAACATGCAAATACACTAGAAAATTTGATAATATGTGGAGATTTTAATTGTATATTAGATAACACAAAGTAGAAGTAGTAATATTTTGACAAAATGCTTACGTACCTTAAATCTATGTGACATGTAGAATGAATTACATCCAGATAAAACTGGATTGACATGGTGCGATGCAAGCGACTCTCCGGAAAGTCGCACTGATTATGTATTTATCACAAAGTTTTATGTTTAAAGTCAAAAGTGTTATTATTAGAAGAATACCTGGTACCCAGTGGACTGGAATGAGTGATCATAGGTGTTTATCAATGCGTATAATGTTAAAAAGGGGTCCAGGTTACTGGAAATTTAACGTATCTTTATTGAATGATGAAACCTTTGTTTTGAACATGAAATCATTTATTCAGAAATTTGATAATTTTAGTGATGACCCACAAGTATCATGGGAAAATCTGAAATATGGTATTAAATCCTTATGTATATTTTTTTAAGCACGAGTAAACAAAAAAAATCGAAGAAAGAATAAAGTATATTGAGAACAAAATATTCAGTATATGAAATATGGATTCATTTCTAATGGGCATGAACTATAAAAGAAATCTTGAAAATGAGCTAAGTGAATTGATTGATCGGAAGACTCTTGGTGTGGGAATAAGATCAAGAGAAAAGTGGATTGAAAATGGTGAAAAAAATTCCACATATTTTCTGTGTTTCGAGAAGAGAAGTCAGTACAAGAAAACGATTAGACAATTATTCAATGAGAAAAATAAAATTGTACAAAAAGATTTTGGATAATGTCATATCAAAGGATCAGCCTGCATACATAAGAGGTCGACATATTGGTATAAATGCTAGACTTCTTGTTAATATTTTTTAATATAGTGAAAACAATAATGAAGAAACAATTTTACTTTTCCTAGATTTCCAAAAGGCGTTCGATTCTGTGGAATGGCCATTTATGCTAAAACACACACACACACACACACACACACACACACACACACACACACACACACACACACACACACACACACACACACACACACACACACACACACACACGAATTCTTTAATTTTGGACAAGAATTCATCAAATGGATTCAAATCCCAGATAAAAATCCAGTATTTAGGCTTAAAAATAATGAATGGCTTTCAAACAGATGTACAATGATGAGGGGTATCCGTCAGAGATGTCCGATCTCGGCGATAATTTTTCTGTTTATTGATGAAATAATGTCAATTAGATTACGTCAATATGATAAAATACACGGTTTTAAAAAAGAAGGTATGAATTGTGAAGCAACATGCTGACGATTGTGCATTACCTTTAAAAGATGTTAGTTCTGTAAAATCAGCGATTAGGTAAATTCAGTAAGTTCTTTGCTATGAAATTAAACCTCTCAAAAACAGATTGCATATCATTAGGACCATTAAAGGGTCACTATATAGATATAGATGGTATTACTGTGTAAAAGTACTAGGTATTTTTATTGGACATAACAAATACATATGTTATAAAAATAAATGGACCAAGGAAATAGATGATGTTAGAAAAGTGGTTTGAATCATGGGGAAAAAAAAGAAAACTGACTATTTTTGGGACGATGTCTCTAATTAATACTCTTGCTGTATCAAAATTTATATATACAACATCGATACTTGATTATCCTAATGATCAAACTATCAAACTTCTTAATAAAAAAAATTTCATTTCATTTGGAACAAAAAGGACAGAATTAAAAGAAATACAATGTTTTGGATTTATATAAAGGTGGTGCCAATTTAGTTGATATTGAATCTAAACTAAAGTCATTGAAAGCAGCATGGGTAACGAGGATTTATTCCTCCCGTGTAAATTTAAAAGATTTTCTGAATAGTTTTTGCAGAAAAAAAAATTGATATTGATTATATATTACAAACAAATGCTACTGATTTGGGTGATTTTGAATTAATTAGTAATTTTAACAAGTTATATTATGAAGTATTCATATATTTTAATTTATATAAAAGATGCAAGAACATCAATGGTATGAAACTGTGATGTTTTATATCAACCATTGTGGTGTAATAAACTTTTTTCAATTCAAAGGAAAATGTGTATTTTTTGAAAATTGGATACAGAATGGATTCAGGTATGTTGATTAAATCCATTCAGTGGTTTTATGATAATCTTAAAAGTAAAAGAAATATCTTATGTGAATACAAAATTATGAGCAATAATTTTAGAAAGCTAAGAAATGAATTTTCAAGATTTACCCTATCAAAACTTACACATGAAACTCGTTTTTGAAATTATGTCAATGAAAAAATATATTGAAATTACAGATGTTTCATCAAAAGTGATATATAACATTTTTGTTAAAAAGAAATTTCATGCACCACTATACCAGTCCTTTTATAGCAGAACTTTAAATATTAATGAGTCATCTTGGAGCCACATTTTAAAAAAAAAACGTTGATATACATAAAAAAGGTTGCAGAATTTAATTTTAAACTACTCAATAATATTCTATGTAACAGAATTTTGCTCAAGAAAATGAAGAAAACTGAATCTGACATGTGTTAATTATGTAAAAAGGATGTTGAAAACAATGAACACTTATCTATTTTTGTGAAAATGTAAAGCGTATATGGGAAATAACTTCAAAGGTTGTCAAATTTGAAATCAAATGGAAGCATTAGATATTAATCTATTAATAGATTTTATCAAGAATACAATCAAAAAATTGTAATGTTGAATAACTTAATTTCTTCTATAGCTGCTGTTATTCATAAATATAAGATGTATTGTAGAATAAAAGAAATTGAAGAAAACACCGAAAATATATCTACTCATGTTAAGGCTTCTTTAAAGATGTATTCATGTATATACAGAAGAATAAATATAGATTTCAGTAATATGTTAGGCAAAATAAGCAATGCTATGTGATGTCTTTAAAAAATGTTTTCTTGTTATCAAGACATGCGCACGGGTGTCTTGAACGTTGTAAGGGCAATTAAAAACATACGAATAAACTATTTAAAAAAAAAAAGAAAGAAAATTGCTTAAATATGATTACAACGCTTCAGGTTTTATATATTGCCAATATCACTTTGTGCTTTTCTCAAATTTTACAATAAATTCAAACAACCCTGTTAATAGGCTTGACGATCTTAAATGAAAGATGTAATACTCTAAGTTTCATTTTGAATTATTAGAATATTTTAAAATATTTGATTAAAATATTCCGCAATGTCGTATAGACAAAAGTAACCGATATTTTCAACGCTTAAGAAGACATGAAATTTGTGATTCACAAGAATTCTTTTATCTAATCATTGTCATATGTAATGAACACAATTTTATTTAAGTTTTTATAAAGATAACAAAAAAATGGGGAAAGGAAATATAACTACCATCTTTTAGGGGGAGGAAAGCCAGTGAGTCTTTTGAAATCGCCCCCAGTTATTTAAATTTAAAGCATTTTTTTTTTGTATTCATCAAGTTCACCACGGGTCATCGTACGTAGAATTTCCCAGTTTCTTCCTCAGTAATTATCGAGATCAAATTGACAGATAATCACATCGTAGATTTACACTCGCAAAACTTGCATTAAACGTTGCCTATTTAAAATGCATTGTTAAAATGGTAGCGATTGGCTGACTTGTGTAATAGTGATGTCATGAAAAAGCAGTATGTGAATTTCGCCATCTTAGCAACAAATCCTTAGGAAATCAACCGCTGCTTGTTTTAAAGCAACCAAGCAGCGGAACCGCATTTTATCAAGCCTGTGTTGCAGGCAAAATCATAACCCATTTTATTATATATTATGCATATACTTCTCTGATGCATTAGACTGTAAAATTTGCAAATATGACATTATACATATACGTCAGATGGGGATCGCTCCTATTGTTTTCATGGATAGTCAGTACAGCTGAAATTGATTATACCAGAAACGGTGAGTATTTCTTCTCACTTATAATCCGATAAGACAGATGGTCATTAAAACGTATTAACGTTCATTAATCGTTGAACTCGACACAGCTGAGAGGAAATGCTCAACGTAAATACCATTTACCTAGAGCTGATATATAATCAATATAACCTGCTTTAATAAATATTCATTTTGAAGAAGTCGTGAACTGGATGAATAATCTGATCATTTTAATCTGATTTCCAACTTCATTCATTGAACAATAGATGGAATTAGTAGAAAGAATATTTCTGAGGAAAATGTGAAAAAGAAGCAAATTCTTGTACCCAAGTCACTGATAAGTTTTGCATACAAACTGGCTAGATCTTAATGCAACGTACCAATTATATTTATGCATCGTAGTTTTGAGAAGTTACCTATTTATACACGAAGAAAGCAATTTCAAAGCGGGGACAAGCGATAACTGGGGTAAAGTGGACAGACTGCCATAATCTAGTAGAATTTTTAGAATTTATTTTGTGATTTTGATTTTGAATAAAAATATATATGTATACACTCCCACTCATTTAATTCCTACATCTCTTTCTCTCTCTCTCCTCTCTCTCTCTCTCTCTCTCTCTCTCTCTCTCTCTCTCTCTCTCTCTCTCTCTCTCTCTCTGTGTTTGTGTGTGTGTGTATGTGTGTGTGTGTGTGTGTGTGTGTGTGTGTGTGTGCGTTCTAGATATTAACTCTGGTGGATATAAGATAATAATCTTATACAGACAGTATACACATAGAAAAAGTGAATAGTGAATTTTTATGTAAAACTCCGTCATTGGAGTTTGGAAGCCTTAATTGAACAAAAAAATGGGAAGTACATGCATTAATTACATGGGGGTTTGTTGTGATGTTTTCTTTGTTTGTTTGTTGTATACTGAATTATGCATAAATGTGATTCTCCATGAGTAAAATAGTTTTGAAATTTTATTAATGTACATACATCCTTTCACATTAAGACCTATCTTCAAATTATTGAACATATCCCTAAACGAATTAATTATGATATAAATTCAATAAATAAATATAGATTACTTCAATTTGATCAGAAATAAGTAAACCTTTTGAATGAATTAGACCCATCTTTAAGATAATTTGACCTTTAATTTATTTAGAGATAGGCCAATAACTTGAAAATAGTGTTAGATATTTGAGAATATTGAGTTTAGAATTATTTTTTGTTCTCTAATATTTGAAGTTATTTTTTCTCAGTTAGACCCATCTTTAAATAATTGAAGATTATTTATTATTATAACTATAAGTAATGAAAGATGTTTGATAACATATAGCTTTAATTATATTAGGTCAAGGTGATTCAATTAAATAGTATCTAGTGAATTAGAAATGTTCAATCAATTGTAGATAAGTTCAAACAGTGGAAAATTAAAGATGGGTTGTTTTCCTATATAAGTATATGTAACTGAATTAAATCTACAGATATACAAAGTATAAACACCTGTCTTTAATTTAATTCCATTTATTCAAGTCAGGTAGAAATATATCACATTATTGAACCTGAGAGGTACCAGGGGTGTGTGGCCACATCCCGCAAAAACTTTGAGAAAGGTAAGAGCGTAACAAAAGGAATATATCAATTAAAGGCAAAAAATGTATTACGTTATGGAGTATGAATCAGGATAGGGACTCCTAAACTCTCAACTGGCAGGACAATCTAACCGATAATAACAAAGGAGAAAAAAGGCATGAATGTTATGCATACAGTATAACTGAGATGTAGGTTTGCAGTCAAAAGTATGAGAAGAGCTGTGAATGTCACAGTGATTGAAAATTGCAATGATATGATACAAATAATATATACATGTACAGTTTACCTAAGGAATTAAATGGGTTTATTAGGTTAAAAGCAAAGGATAACTCTCTCCCGATTGGGGCTTTAAAGGACAAACAAATAGAGCCCCCCCCCCGAGATATATATATATATATATATATATATATATATATATATATATATATGTGTGTGTGTGTGTGTGTGTGTGTGTGTGTGTGTGTGTGTGTGTGTGTGTGTCATTCATATATATATATATATATATATATATATATATATATATATATATAAATATATATATATATATATATATATATACATATATATATATATATATAGAAAGGTTAACATAAGATACATTTATGTCAATTTTAAGGAATACCCGAGGGATGCATCATTAACGGACAATTCTTTGCGGTTGGAGAAACATTCATTCCAGATCCTATGAGATTTCCTTGTGAAGAACATATTTGTATCAAGGGCAATGACGGACCTATCGACCAAATCAACCGTATTATTACCTGTCCAAATATTGAATGTCCGCCGAGACAACACCCTGTTATCGAAATGGGAAAGTGTTGCCCAGAAAGATGTGAGGGTAAGAGTACCAAACACCTAATTATAAACCATAATTACTTTCTTGAAATATGGGTATTTTTGAGCAAAGGTAAGAAAATGTGAGACTTTCCTACACCTATTCATGCTAAATGAATCACAAAAATCGCTTTGATTGATTTTCAAAACCCTAAACTATACTCTACAATATATAGCCAGTCTGTTGCATTTTAGTTAGTTTTCATTTCTATGTAAATATTCTATCGAAGGAACAGGTCGTGCAGTAAATTTATATATATATATATATATATATATATATATATATATATATATATATAATCCAGAAATAAGTATAGAAAATATACACAAGTAATAGTATGATAAAAATATCATAAAGCCGATTGAGTATATACTCGACTAGTTTCTTTACTTCTTCATGCTGTTAAATTCTTCAAAAATTGAAAACAAAAATTTCCTATATGAGGTTAAGATCGAGGGAACAGGCCTGTCATTTCCACTTTCTAACCTAGTTCTCTTCTTGAGAAAGTGAAACAGCCTGCAGCGTAGCATAAAACTCCTGATCATGTTTTGTATCGATCGTCGAAAATGATGAAGGAAACAAAAATACATTGGGGAAAAGTTAAGGCGATATGAAATAAGTGAAATCGTTTATTGAAACTCAAAATGTCAACCATCCTAGTGAACGACCCCCCCACCCACCCACCTTTAGAACTAAATAACAGGCTGTGTAAAATTTATTCTGAGTGTTAGAAAACCCGAGAGTTCGCATTAGGAACCGAACACACTAAGACCTGTTATCACATTTTTACCCCTTTATCTTGATGATATCCACTTTCCAATTCCATACTCCATACACCATATGAACCCGGGATGCGACACATTCAACTGGATACAAAACAATTCCATCAAATACAGATTTAAGAAACACAGACACATCTCACACTGAAAGATCCACGACCCTCAATGTCACAGGCGGCATACAAAAACAAAAACAATCCAAGAAAAGATCGCGCGGCATCTAGGCCTGTGATACAGGTTCGGATAACTGACACTCTGCATGAATAATCACACAATTTCAATAGATGTTTTTAGGTTTGCGACATTTTAACATGTAGTCAACTAAGTCACGTTGCATATCAGTGTGTTCAGTAGAATTTTATGTAATATTTTTTATTTGATTATTATTATTATGTACCAAATTTCTTGAGCACTTTTTCCATGAATAAAATACGTTTAAAAGTACTTTACATCATAATAAAATGCCATATTATATTAAAAAAATACCAAACATATAAAACATTTTTTTTTTTTGGATGTGCTTAATTTTGTGATGTTTTGTATTTGCTTGATCTTTGCACAAAAGAGAATATCAGTGATATAAAAACTATGCAATGCAAACTCCTGGGATAAAAAGCTAGTAGAATTTTTAAAAAGAGTAGTATTTATCAGATTATACTATTCAAAACACAAAAATAGCACTTTTCATATCTTGAATAAAATTTAAATTAGTTGTGGCAACAAAAATGCAAATTTAGCACGTTTTCAAGATCAGCGTCAGAACATATCACTTTAATATAATATTTTGGATGATGAATATTTATAAAAACAAATAAAATGACTACCCTCCGGGCTTTGTTTCCATAGTAACAGATTCATTTATGTGATTTGTCTCTTCTATTTATAATTGTACAACTTTTGAAGGGTGCATTGAAGATTTTCATGAAAAAAATTATTCAAGCCCAAGAATGATAAACTAGCTATATCTATTGGTCAAATATTGTCAAGTAGTATATTTTCTCATATTTTCTCTTGACTTATTTAAACGATTTTACTATCAATGGATATGCATCAAACTGACGATCGGTGAAGGTGAAATTAGAACTTTATCAAATAATATCAAATGACATAAAAACAAATATGATGAATACCTATGGAAGTGTACCTTAGAAATGAAATGTTAAGATTAATCAACATTTTATTTAAAATTTAATATCAAGGGGGCAAGAATGCAATATCTATCTATCTATCTATCTATCTATCTATCTATCTATCTATATATATATATATATATATATATATATATATTCTCTGAATCTTTTCTGAGATTTCTCTTATATTTTTTTGAAATCGACATTGCTTTCATCATAGACAAATGATATATGTTTGTTGTAAACTAGTTCGATCCAGATTTTAGTAACACTTGTCTGCATAATCCTTACCAAATATGGAATGTTACCAAGGTCAAAGGGCTATTGGCTGTTCCGTTTAAAGTAAAGAAATTTTCAAAGATATGATATTCTTGTTTATATATATATATATATATATATATATATATATATATATATATATATAATAACCAAGCATTCTGAGTTGAGTGTATTGCAGGCAATACAAAGTTCCTAACAGTAGGATAATCCAATCAAAAGTTGGTCAAACGTAACGAAACTCAAACCTGATCTGTAACTACCCAAGACAAAGCCATGTATAAAATTTTATATGATTATTGCTTGTTTTACGTCTCGTCAAGAATTTTTCACTCATATGGAAACGTCACCAGCTGTAGGTGAAGTACCACAAATTTAGATGTATATTTAGCGCTCAGGGCCGTAGCAGTGAAGGTTCTTTAACGTGCCAACGCCTGCCGTGACACGGGACCTCCGTTTTTAAGGTCATATTCGAAAGACCCATGATTCTCACTTCTAAATTCCGAACGTTTGGCGAAGGAGCAATCACTACCTACTTTTGCGTCTTGGGTTTGACGCGGCCATGGCACGAGTGGGGCTCGAACTCACGACCTCCCAGTTATGAAGCGAACGCTCTAACCACTGAGCTACCGCAACCGGTAAATTTCAGTTGAATATCTTCATCCAATGTGGAGAATAGAATGGAAAACCTCTGGACAGAATGACAGACAGATGGACAGATAGACCGAGGGTAAACTAATAGTCCCCTCGTATGTAAAACCGATATAGAGAGGGGGATATTAATTAATAAAAATGGCATTTCACAAGTCTGTTTTTATGTTGAAATTAAGAATATTTCAAAATATGCACTGGAGAAGACCGCTTTTCTATCGCTGTTGAAACGCTACTCCAATAACACAGATCGCCGTCACAAAATTCGTTTTATCTTCCTCCTCTCTCTCTTGCAAAAGCGTTGTGGCGATGGTTGTCGCCCTGTCCCTCCTGCTTCAATGCCTTGCTTGTATCGGTAGTATATTATACAGCGTTCGACAACTCGTGCAATAAATAAATACTTGTAAATGTTTTGTCGGCATTGAAAGTATCGAGTAACGAAACTTTGAAATCAAGTGACTGCAGTGTGTAAATTCAAAATAAAACGAAGCAATAATTCGAATCTCCCCTATTCATAGTCCATTTTACATGAATGTTATGAGTAGGTTATATTCACTGCAAATTTTATTTCACACTATAAATAGCGAAACAATTAAAGTGCATCAAAAACAATGTTTTTTGTGTTGGAAACGCGAATAAATTCACGTCTGCCATATCTCCCCCATTTCCGTAAATCAACATGACATCCCTCTACAACACAATATCACCGGGTTTTAGAACTCATAATAATCTGTATTAATAGTGTATCTGTACAAGCTTATCTTTTAAAACGATTAAAGTGCTAGCGTAATATCTATTACCTACTATGCAAGTAGAGGTTATTAAAAAAAAATCCTTAATTAGTCCCCTACCGGCGTTGCCGAACAGGACAATTAGTTTACCATCGGTCTGTCTGTTTTTCCATCTGTCATTCCGCTTGAGGTTTTCCGGACTTTTCTCCGCACTGGATGAAGATATTCAATTGAAATTGATATGTGGCTTTATCTTGGATAATTATAGATCAAGTCTGAGTTTCGTTACGCTTGGCCTACTTTTGACTGAATTATCTGGGAGTGGACTTTGTATTGCCTATAATATACTCAGAATGCTTGATAAGTATAAAAATTTCTATTATAATGAATTGAATTATTTAGAATATATAGATTTTTCAAAGACTTTTATTTTCTGCAAGTAATGTTTGGGAATTTATCGGTTGGTTTACATTGCAATACGTGAAAGAAAGATAAAATATCCAATTAATAGATCAAACAAGTCGGGATAGTGTATATAATTACATTGTGATACATGTAAACGTAATATAGTTTAAATCATATTAATTATTTAGTTTAGAATTGTTTAAGTTATACATATTCTTCACTGCAAAGTAAGAATGTATGTATTAAGCTTGCCATAAGGGTTGAGGTGTTCACTTCCCCTTTCATCTAATAATGCCCATATCGATCCTTCTTATTTGATTTGAGAAAATATATTATACCAGCCTTGTGACCTCTCCCCACCTTTACTTACTGGAACTTTCCAGCAGAAAAAAATACAGCAAAAATGACAATATCACAATTTAAGAAAATTGGACTTTGCAAAGTAAACATCTTGTATTTAAACACCCCACTCTATTTTTTTGTGAAATCAGTTGTAGGCTAAGTGAACACTGTTTTCAAGGAATAAAACACATGTAATGAAATCACTTGCCATTCAATATTTTTGAATGCATACAGCAGAAAGTTTAGTATATGAACTTCCCGAGGACAGTGGTTTTCCCCGCACAATGTCACGGAAAGATCCGAAAGCAAATGTTTTGTTTTCTCAGAAAAGTTGATCAATGTAAAAGAAGAATTTTCACCACGTGACTTTACGGAAACTGCCGAGAATAGAAATTTTCCCGCGCATTGTCATGGAAAAGAAGTTTTTTTTAGTCCAGACTAACACACGTGCGCTGTTCTAGTAAGAAGTCTTAAATTGTTATGCAAGCATCCTCATACAGTTTAAATTCAAGTTTGTATTATGGTCCGTAGATCTTGGGCGGGGCTTCAGTAATGGTTTAAAAAGTAAACTCTTAAGAGTCCAAAAGTATGATTATTTATGCTGGAACAAGGTGACACAGATGAGCTTTGTATCCCGTAAGCTTCTTATTATTCGTTCAAAAACCAAAACAACATGTAGTGCAATTTCACGAACGTTCAATTTTTTCTACAAGAAGTGCAATTTTAGAACGAAGAAACAAGAAATTAAGTTTTGCGGATTTCTTCATTAGACATTTTGTTTATACTATCCATAAATGAATTGAAATGAATAAAACATACGTGTTACAGATTGTTCAAGTCATCTGTTTTTCAGAAAAGATTGGAATAAAAGTTTGATTTGAAGAAGCATGAAAATTGAAAAGTTCTTTACTGTTCAGAAACTAATTTAAAATCCAATAACAAATATCATGACATTTTGATTTTACAGTGATACCACTAGTACAAGGAGAAGCTGCAAAGGTAGGGATAAGAACATTACACTGAAGGACATATGGCATGTTCCCAAAGTATAAAAATAATTTGAATTCTGTCTGTCTTATGCATATATCAATTATGTCTAATAGTTAGTTCGCTGAAATACAGTCACAATACAATACTGATTTAAATATAAGCCCCGATTGCGAAAAATCTCTTTAATTAGTTAGGTAGTCATTTGGTACAGTGACGTCGCATGCGACCTTCTTCGATCGGCTGATTGTCAAAGTAGTGCAACTTCTATTCACCTTTATTCACCATGGACAACATTTATTTCTATGTTGATAAATTTTCTGAATTTTTGTCAGCCACCAGTGTATACAAATAGCGATGTAAATACCCAATAATGTAGCGAGGAAAGTGAGTATAAAATCAGCAATTGCATGGGTCGCTGTCTAAACACTATTTTTCAATCTTCTATAATTGACGTTGTTTTTATAATAAACTGTGTAATTACGAGGGCTGATTGACATGTTCTGAGCCTTATATGTAACGGTTTGAATTTTGGCGGACATACTGCATTATTTTTCAACATAATCCCCTTCAATATCTGTACATTTTTGCCAGCGATGTTTAAGGGCCTTATTGCATCTTTTAAAGAGTCCCTTTCTTGACCGATCAGAAAGTCCTCCGTTGCGTGTATGACGTAATCATCTGGCTGAAAGTGGGTACCGGAAATGGCCATTTTTAATTTTGGAAATAGCTGAAAGTCTGATGGAGTGAGAGCAGGCGAATAAGGCGGATGCTCAATCAATTTAAAGCCACAGTAGTTAATGGCAGCCATGGCAATGACAGGCATGTGAACAGGGGTATTGTCCTGGTGGAACAACACACCTCTACTGAATTTTCCGTGGCGCTTGAATTTGATATTTCCCGTAACTGCCTCAGAAGTGATGCATAGTATGTGCCATTGATTGTTTGTCCCTTTTGGAGATAATCTACCATCAGAATACCACCAGTATCCCAGAAAAGCTAGGCCCTAATCTTTCCAGCTGATGGAACAGTCTTTGCCTTCTTTGACGGGGGTGAACCACGGTGCTTCCATTGTTTAGAATGTCGTTTGGCCTCTTGGGCAAAATGATGGACCCACGTTTCATCCATAGTAACAAATCTCTGAAGAAAGTTAACAGGATCTCCCTCTAAAAGGCTTAGATTAGCACGCGATAAAGTGCGCCTGGAGTGCGTCTGATCAACCGTCCGAAGTCTTGTATCCAATGGACTAAAAGTTTTCTCTTTACAAAATCCAGAGTGGAATATACTCTTTCTTATGAAATGCCAACTGTACTGACTATATACATTTCTGTAAATCGCGTGTCAGACATAGCAATATCACGGAATTTATCGACCATTTCTGGTTTTGCAACAGTGACAAGCCTTCCAGGAGTGGTCATCACCAAGGCTATGTTTGCCGCGTTTACTTTTTACTTTAGCATATGAAGGGGTATCTTTCCCTAGTGTTGATCAGTATGGATATCCTCAGGTGCTAAACCTTTCTTATGAAAATATTGGATCACTGCTCTTTCACGATTTTGTTCATTTTGCAAAAGTCACTTGCCTTATTTACTTTAAGAGTGCTACCTAGTCGATATAAACTGACCAAATGACATCAGTCTTTGGGAACATGGCATGAAGTAGTCAGGGTATAGTAGGGCTGAAAAAGGACATCGATGTTAACCTCCTTTAATGCAAGGCTCACAACATATCAATCAGTCCTCATATTATTCATTTTTGGATTAAAACAATTATGGTACCTGTTACATCGTTGGCAACTAGGCCTACTGTCAAGGATGCATTTCGGAAAAAATAATCAAATTTAAGGTAGAAATCACAATATTTTATTTCAATAAAGCAACTTTTTTCTCGTTATGAAGTGGGAGCACGGCGTTATGCTGTACTTGACGCTGTAAGTTCATTCTAGGAAAAAAATCAATTTAAATTTAGGGATTACAATATAGTATTATTTATAATTACAAGCTCAATTTTGTTCGATCTTTAGAATTTTTGTAAATCTTTGAGTTGGTAGAAACTGGGAACACAGGTACATGTTGTTGTCACAATGTCATTTTTTATTATGACGACCAGAACAAATGCATTTGCTGTAGGTCTAGGGCTACTAAATCCAAATGCATTTTAAAAAGGACATGGACAAAAGCAACTTTTTAAAATTAAACTTTTTATTTTCTTTTATTGCCGAAGTCCTTGCGCCGACAAAAAATTACACATTATTTTCCCCCACACACCTTCCTTAGAAATATAAGGGGGGAAACTTGATCTACATCCTTTCTTCTGACTGCTAGTACAAAACACCCCAATGCAATGTTATCTACAAGCCGTTACCGTAATAAATGACTATTTTGTCGATTATATCCATCTTATGAAATGTCTAACACCTTCTCGCTCGAAGTCGCATATGATGTCACACATGATGGCGCGTGAAATATCGAAAGTAAATATTTAAATTTCGTTGCTTTCAAACACGAAAACTACTTAAAGTATTTCATTCCAAACACCTTTAAAGTCAATTTAGGCATGCAAAGAATTAATTTTATTAAAATAAATTAAAAGGTTTAGAACATACGGTATGTTCTTTAACTTATTTTCAAACAGCACACTTCTTATAACGATGATTTATATACTACAGCAGGACATGTCATGAAGTAAGCATTATTTTCTATCAATTTTATAATAAAACTCAACAAGTACTTCAAATCAAACAGGAGATGGTGGTGGCTGCAGACAAAAGTGTACTTGGAGCCATGGTTGGCAAGGAGGTAGTCGTGGTAGCGGACGAGAAAGCGGGTGGTGCTGCCGGTCTTCCCGTTCCATACCCAAGCGTAAGGACTGAGATACACTGTATATACAATATGACAGTGAATATCTAAAGTGTAGCGAAGCAAAATGTTGTATATTTACTCTATCAGAGTACTTCAATTGTTTTTTCACTTAGAAAAGACACCACTGGTACATATAGATGGAGTATAGATACAAGTATATACATAACATGTGAACAAAAATCACAGATAAGGGTTACAAAAAAATAGACACGTATAGAGAGAAAAGATCTGAACATTCAATCAGTTGTAAAGGGTTGAGAATTTTAGTATTTCAACATTAATTGTATTCACTGGCGTATTATTGGTCGTCAAAAGGTTGGCGATTATAGGTTATTGTTTTAGAAAGAGGATGCGATTTCTAGTAACACACATTATAAAATCAAAGCTTATCGAAATATCATTATAAATCGAAAGCGACACTTAATATCTATTCTATTAAATTATAATGTTTTAAATATTTTATTAATAAGAATTTTGATAAATGGAAGAATTGCGAGATTTCTGTGAGTCTACTGTTTGTGTAGTCGGGTATACGGCATCGGTTCACGTGTACTATTCATTTTCCTACTATAATGGATTTAACCATGTGTTTATCTTCGTTTTTCCATGTCTTTGTGCTTCCATTAATCATGTACAATTTGGAACTATTTCATGCAGACTACCTATAGAGGGCTAATACAAAACATAACTGTTTTGAAATTTTGTTAACACATATTTCATGATTAAGTGCATTCTGCAAATGAGTTGTTTTTTTATTCTTTGGAGATTAATATTAGTGCAATATCAAAATTGAAATACATGCAATATATGTATATAAACATAATATTAATGAAATGACAAGTAGAAAATTTGGACTGGAAATTGGGTTACTAGGCAGGTGCTTTAACCACTCCAGGCTACTGTCCATACAGCTTGAAATATTACAAAGTATGTCAAAAATTAAATAATCTATGACTGCTAGGAAAATTTCAAATCCGACATACACAACTGAAAGTTTATAAATGGTTTGTTTACATAGTATTTATTACATTTAATGGAATTTCCTTATGGCTGTAAACCAGTATTGATGATCGCCATGCAAGAACTTGCGTCCAAATTTGATGCTACTTGCGTTAATAATTTTTTTTGAGGGGGGGGGGTGGCTTTTACAATATCTCTTGGATAGAAACAATTTTCTGTTGTTTGAAAAAATGTGTCCAACTCTACAAAATGGACGACCTTTTCACTGCTACTGCAAAGAAAAAAATTACAAACCCTCACTTTAACTGTAGCGTGCTATCATATATAATATACTAAATCGCTCTACATCAATGACGATAAGATTTTTTATTTTTTGATTTGAAAAATCGCAGTGTTCAAGCATACACTTTACTATTATCCGATTGTTACTGATGAAGGAAACTATAGATTTAAATGAATTAACGTTTAAAACATTCACAGGGTATGGGTATGCCTGGACCACGAGGCCCACAGGGACCACCTGGACAACCAGTAAGTGCTCTTAATAAAAATACCATTTTGTCGAAGTTTATCGGAGAAAGTGCAGTTTTAGGATGTTAAGAAATATTTCTAATTTTTTGTCTTTAATGTTTTATTTAAGGGGTCTCCCGGATTTCCCGGCCCGCGTGGTGAAGTAGGGGAACCAGGAACCAGCGGTCCTCCAGGGCCGCGAGGATTTCCTGGTCCATCAGGAGCACCAGGAAACGACGTAAATAACTAGAACATTTACTAGTGAGCGTGTCTCTAGACTGTAACTAATACGTTTTAGTTTCTCCATCGCATATCTGGTATTACTGCGTAAAATAGTCGTTGATTTTCTGGGTACAATCAGTATGATTAATGGCGAATCTCACACTGCCTAATCATCGCATTACTAGTTTATGAATTATCCATATTGATAGGGAGAAGAGGGGTTGCCAGGGGAACAAGGTCCTCGTGGAGGAATGGGAGAACCCGTGAGTTGTTTTTGAGATTTTCACATACATTGACAGAGCATAGTAACTTTATAGGTCCATATGCTGAAAATTTGTGCTTATAATTTTAAAGTGGTTATGTTCCTCAGGGTAGCGCTGGTAGTCCAGGTTTACCGGGAATGCCGGGGATGAAAGGCCATAGGGTGAGTATAGTTTTTATTGAAAATTAATTCCGTATTACAGAAATGAGAGTTTGAATTCAAAATTACGGCTTTTAAAATCAAATTATGAATTTTGATGCAGGGAATGCCTGGCAGAGCTGGCCCTCAAGGAGAAACTGGCAAAACTGGAGATAAGGTGAAATCTGTTTTTGGGAAAAGTTGTTTAACCACTTCCATCAATTGTCATTTTGTAGCACATTGTAAAATAAAGACAGGACTGTTAGTCTTTGTTACTAAGCATATTTGTACTGGAGTACGCTTCTAGTCGTAGAGATTTCCTGAAGGATCTAAAGTTTTATTTTACTCATAAGATTAAAATCTAATACTTTATCTGATTTAATTTCATGTACATGCAGGGACCAGTAGGACCAGTTGGCCCGCCTGGAAGCCCCGGATTGATGGGTCCCACTGGACCAGCAGGAGAGAGAGGAAGAGATGGAGCAGAGGGAACACCAGTGGGTGATATTTTGCTTTGATGATAATGTAACACTAAGATTCAATATGATTTGATATCGATGTTTACCTTATAATTAATAATAATGATACTGATTTTGCCCTTTGCGATACGGATGATACCACAATAGCTGGTACCATCGATCGGTCCGAAACCCCTATCACCTATAACACCGACGTGAAAAAATGCATATCGATCTGGAAATTACGTATAAAAATAAAATCGTACCAAACTCTCGCTCATGCAAAGTATCGAAAATGAGAGTCTGGGAAAACGTGACTAGTATTTTGATGATACCGATGTGTTAAGTCTTTTTATATAACTACAACATAACTTTCAAAAGATTTCATTGAAATTCAGCCGTATGAGGAAATAAAATAAGAAGTCCAAAATGAAAAAAAAATGCGTGTTTCCCCCGAAAATTGTATAAACTCTTTATTGATTACAATTTCCGAAAGTTTCATGTGTCTATCTACATGTAAAAGCGTTCGGGACAAAAATTGATATACAAAATAAAAGCTACAAGTCGTTCGGACCTGCCGACCGAAAGTGAATTTTTTGACGTACCTGAGGGAAATTAACAAGAACAGTAGTGTGTTTCATCTCTAAATATTCATTGTGATTAGATGAATTCCTCTCATTAGGAATTATATTCCATCACTTCCTCTGACGACTGGAAGGGACGTTATTATTATTGTACATTATTTATCATGCTACAGCTTATATAACATGTATTAGATTGATGCTTTCATACAAAAGGAAATTGTAATAATGATACTATTCTGCATAATCTTCTTTATTAGATTATGCTAAATATATGTTTAACACATTGTACAAATTATTTTATGTATACAAGTTAAAGAGGTTAAAAGTTAAGTACGGTGGTTTTTATAAATCTTGAGTTTTATATATGGAAATGTCTGTCGGTCACTTACAATTTAATTTCCATGGTTGTTGTGCCGTAAATCACGGCGCCATCAAACCTTTTACCTGAGCGAACGATACGAGTTTTCGCCCGTAACCGTGGCTTATTACAAACCATTACATAATCTGAGACAACTTTCTACAGCAGCGATTTAGCGACAAACCAAATTTACGATGTTAAACATCGAAGGGACCTGCATTTATGGTACATATACAATGTGCTGCCTTGAACTGCAGCGTGAAATCAAGACAAGGGTTAAGAGTGTTTCTTTTCCCAATTCGGGAGAGCGGCACTTTAACAATGATCAGCTTTCCATTAATTTTGACGTATTAATTCCAGACAAAGTGTAAAGTGCTGAATACTGGGACAATTCCTACAATACAAGGGAGAAGGGTGCATTTTAATGATAATAAAAAAAAAACTTAATCAAAAGAAGTGGCTTAATCCCCCTCCCTAGATCCATCATTGAACTTATACAGAATATGCTTTCATACGACATTGTATCCATTGCTTATTGTCGTGTATTTTCACATGAAAAGGTAAACCATCACCTAATTAAAACTTATTTTACTTCTTTGTATCAAATGAAATACCTTACGAATGTTGTCGTCTTCATGGTGTGTCTGTGTGTGTGTGTGTGACCATAAGCGAGTCATCGTTTAATTTCTTCACTTTATTTTTTTTTCAATCATGTAGTGAAAAATATGAATTTTAAATACACTTTTCTATAAAATAAAATATTGTAAGGTAAATTTTCAGTAGAGGATCCAGGATTTCTGAAATGGGGGTATTAATGTTAAGTATTAGCCAAAGTGCTCAGCTATTTTTGGGTACCAAATTTGGAGTTTTACTCATTATTTCTTGTAAATTTGTGGCGAGGAGGGGGACGGGCCCATCCTCTAAAGCAAAGTTTTCCTCTTGACTAAATTCCGATGAGACAATGTCGAGTATATCACTATCTGATCTGGTGGCTTTGAAATGGATGCAGACCCAAACAAACCAGATTGAATTTAAGTCTGTCTCCGGTATTATATAGTCATTATCCATGTTGTCGATAAAAGTAGCCATTTGTGACAGAAATTAAAACAATAATATAGTGGCGTAATATGTGTAAAATAAATACATTTGCCTCAGATGACGTAATAGGAAGGGGAGACAAGTCCGTCATTCGTTTCTATAAATAACGATATTTAAATTGTTATTTTGCATATTTACCTAGATTTTTTAAAAGAAAAAAAAATACACAAAAGAAAACTTTCCAAAATGGTTTTTGATTATTTTATTTTGAAACCTATTTTCACCGTACTTAACCTTTAAACCTATGAACTGTAGGGTTCTTGATAATAATAAACAAAAAGAGGGAAGAAAATGACAGATCCATATCAGAAGTCTTATCATCCGTACAAGTTTCATAATCAGTCTCAAATAGTTTCTGAGAAATAGCAAGAAGAATAAATCAATTTTAAATAGCCATATCACACACATACAAACACGTAGAAACCAATTTTCCATAGCAAACCTCAAAGCAAAGAAAAACTTAATTTTTATTCATTTTCCGTCAAATCTAATGATGACCGGAAGTAATATTCAGATATGCATTCCCTATGACTCACAGTCACTTTTTAATTTCTGAAAGATTTGAAAATATAATAGTTAAGAAAATATGGCTTGCATGCTTTTACGGATTTTACGGCATTTGGTCCAAAATTTTCAGGTTCCATAGGAAGGGTTTAATTTTTCAGTAGTTTTCTAAATTTTCCTTTAAACATGCATATACATATTAATTATAGGGTGAGCTCTGCTCTCACAGCCCGAAAGGCCGTGAAATGGTTTCGCACTCTATAAGTGAGATATATATGGGGACAAAGAAAGACCGACGTTACGTTAAGTTTTTATCTAAAAAGCGAAAGTCGATGTTTTAACTTTCGGTGGGTCTACCATATTCTGAAATTCCAAAAGGAACTTGATTTTGTCCTGTAAGTTTCAAAAGGATAAATTTTACATGATGTTTCTTTTTCGCTTTGAATTTATTTTCGACCGCAAGAGACGACTGATATGTTTAACTCCGATCTACACATCTTTTATCAATGTTTATTAACCACAAAAATTTGGGGTGTAAATCTGCTACGTAGCTGAGAAAACTTACAGACAAAATTTCGTTTAAAAAAAATGAAGCCGGCCATCTTTGGCAACCGGATATCAATTTTGAAAGAAAGAAAGAAAACCCTTAAGACATTTTCAAATTTTGTTATTCCTGATAGTTTCAAGAAAATCTATTGAACCGTCTCAGAGAAACCCTGCCACAGTAAAGGGAATAATAAAGAGTTATTACTCTGTTGGAAAGCCAACACAAATGTCTCTGAGAACCTACCAATGTGGGTAATGGGCCCAGGTCAATTTTTTATGCCAGCAATGGACTCGGGGTTCTTAATTCACCCTAGAAACTAAATTTCGTTGAAATCCGACAATTTTGATATTTGGCAGACATTTTGAAATGGCAGTAATTTTGAAAATTTTAAAAATTGAAAAGAAAGAAATACTTATTCTAGCAATGTAGTGTGGACTTTCAATTGGCCAGAACCCAAATTTCGGAGAGATTTTAACACTTTGAAATGTTTCTGTATATGGCAGCCATTTGAAAATGGCGACACAAAAAAATTAACCTAGAATTTGGTTGAAATCCAACAACCCTGATTTATTTTGGCATATAAGTTATAGAACTTGTTTGTTAATCGTCTTAAAATAAATAAAGTTTTATATATTTTAAATTGTTACACTCTGAAGAAAGCGCTAAGTGACATTAAAAGTGGGTCGTGTGTACTTGATCATCTTTCGAGATATACTCTGCAAAAAAAGAAACGCATAATGGATTTTTTAAGATTTTAGTAGATGTATTTTGGATTATGATTTTACAATAAAAAATGTAGATATTCACTAGAATTGTTTCAATTGAAAAAAAATTACAGCCAAACCTTAGATATTGGTGGGAAAAAAGTCAGATCATCACAGTTAAGAACACTTCCTGTCACGTTTAAGTTAGTACCGTGTATGACCACCTCGAGCTGCCAACACAGTTCTGCATCTCCTTGGCATAGAGTCAATCAATGTTCTTACGTTATTGCGTGGAATTGTTCGCCATTCCTGTTGTAACATTTGACGGAGCTGAGGGTCTGAGGCGGAGGTTGGCGCAGGCGCACACGTTTATCCAGTTGGTCCCATAAGTGTTCAATCGGATTCAAATCCGGTGATTTGGAAGGCCATGGTAGCACATTAATGTTGTTCTGCTGAAGGTAGTCAATTGTTAAGCGGGCTGTGTGAGGCCTAGCATTGTCATGTTGGAATAACTCCCTCTGTCGGTCAATTACGCGCATAAGGTGAGGTTGGAGAATTTCTCCTCTGTACCTTTGAGCCGTTAAATTGCCCGGGACATGTACCAGTTCTGTTTTACGGTCATTAGAGATCGCCGCCCACATCATGACGCTACCTCCACCGAAGCTATCCACTTCTTGGACACACGAGGAAGAGAAACGTTCATTCCTGCGCCGGTATACACGGATTCTTCCATCACGTTTCTGTAGCAGAAAACGGGACTCATCGCTGAACCAGATTCTACGCCAGTTGCGGAATGTCCAGCCCCTCAATCTGTTGCACCATCGGACTCTTTCTCGTCTGTGTAACGGTGTCAAAACTGCTTCAAAATACGGTCTTCTGGGTCTAATGCCATATTGTCGAAGTCGGTTGCGGACTGTCTGCGAGCTGATTCTTCCCAATCCAGGTATTCCGACTGCAGTAGCTGTTGCAGCAACGGTTCGATTCCGAAGATGAAAGACCCGGATGTAGCGATCTTGTCCAGGAGTCGTAATGCGAGGTCGCCCACTCCTCGGTCGGTCATTAGTAGAGCCAGTCCGCTGGAATCTGTTCCACAGCCGAGAAATTGTGCTCTGATTTACGTTTTCAGTTCGTGCAATCTCACTTTGGGATACTCCGGCCTGGAGACGGCCAATGACGATATTTCGAGTAGCAGGGTCCAACCTTGGCATGGCAGCATTTTAACGTTATGATGAATTCAAGCTTCAAACTTCGTCCTTTTATACGCTTTAATGTAGTGATTGAATTAAGCACAAAGTTCTCGTGAAAAACGTAAGCCAAATTCCATGGCGATAGAGGTGCAATTTTAGAGAGTCGCCGAGCTAATTTGGCAGAGAGCCAAATCAAATGAACAGACCTTTAAAGTTTCATACTTACCTGTAAAAAATCAATTACTCAATTGACCATTTCAGTTTACCTGGTAAAATACATAATTTGCATTTTTAAAATTTCAAAAGGGCTATGCGTTTCTTTTTTTGCAGAGTATATATATATATATATATATATATATATATATAAGGGTACATTGATTATTGCAGGTAACAAAAGTTGGCATTGAATTTGGAAATAATAATTATTATTATTCTATATCTATATAGCGCTTTACCTAATCAAAAATTACCCTAAAGCGCTTTATATTTAAGACAATAAAACAAAGTACAATAAATGCGTAAAAAATTACATAATAATACTAAATTGAATTCAAAATAGAAAATAAAAATAGATAACATAACTTTTTCTTTAATATTCATGTTTACGAAGGTTGTTCGATATGTAAGGTGTATTGTACGATATCTCAAAAGAATTCGTTTCGAATAGTGAAATGAACATTACATCCCTTCAAAGTATTCTCCGCGGTTTGTAATACATAATTTTAATCTCTGAATCCATTTCTGAAATGCGTCACAGTACGCTGATTTAGGTAGACCTCTGAGGCACGGACTGATGGCTGAGCCAAGGGCTTGTAGGGACTTGTAATGACGACCAATAAGAACATTTTTTATGTTTTGGAAAAAGGAAAAAGTCGCGTTGGGCTGGATCTGGAGAGTATGGTGGGTGTGGCAAGACGGTAACTTTCAACGATTTCAAAAATTGCTTCACAAGCTCAGATGCATTTGATGGAGCATTATCATGAATTAGACGAACATACTTAATTCCTGACACAGGGCGTCGTTTATGATTATATTTCTTGAGCTTTTTTAGTATAAGATCTTGGTAATACCGACCTGTAACACTTCTGCCCTTCGGCACGGAAATTTGTACGGCTATAACATCACATGAGAAGAATATACAATAAAGAACCTTCTTTGTGTTTATGGTTCTCTTGGCAACTACAGGCCTTCTACCGTGTTTAGTTAGCCTGTATTTTTGTTTCCAATTTTTCTTACTGGTTCGAAATAGTGAATCCATGTTTCGTCATCAGTAACAATGTTTGCAAATTGTCTTTGATTGAATTTGGGAAACATTTTGAGTAATTGCTTAGCAGTTTGTACTCGTACCTGTCTTTGGTCATCTGTCAATATATGCGATATCCATCTGGCAGAAATCTTTCGCACTTTCAAAATACGCGTCAAAATGAAATGCATCCGCGATATAGCGATGTGCCAACAGCTTTGGCAATATCAGGTGCCGTGTACCTGCCATCACTTTCAATTATTTCCTTGATTTTGAGACTTTGCCTTGCCCGTTACAGTCATAGGTCGGCCAGATTTTGCTGCATCTTTGATGGACTCTGTGCCAGTCAGAAATTTCTTTCTAGACCTACGAATTATTTCATAAGATACCTTATCAGACCCATAAACGTCCCCCAATTCAGCAAAAATCTGTATTACCGAATGACTGAGTTCTGTGCGAACTTTTATATAAGCTCTAATTTCTTCAATATTTTCAACCCGTTTCCCAACCATTTTTACAACAGTGGTGAACGACTGGCTCTATTGAAATGACTATAAGTTTAAAACTATGTGGAGTTGAAGGCTCGTGTTTATACCGTTAGGAAGATTTCGAACAGAGCTGTTCAAGAGTATCATCATCCACAAAATCGCACAAAGCATTATCGCACTGTGGTACAATACACATTACATATTCGAAATGCCATCTTATAATCAAGGTAAAATCCACTTCCTGACTATGGATATACGTAACGGTTTTTGAAGAAATCATACAATTTCTGGCCACATATGGATATTTTACTGTCATTAGGTTTCATTATCAAGTCAGGGGTTATCATAAGGTATTTGATCTGCACCAACCACATAATTAAATCTTTGCACTATGTACATTATATTGGTTGGCTCCAGGTCAGAAAATACAAAATTGCAGAGTTTAGTGAGTTGAAATAGCTTTCAAAAGATTGAGAATTTTCATATGCGATAAACAATTTTGAAAAAAATTACGCTCGAGTAAATTCAGATTAAATTACTTCCGTGTACTTTGTCGTAGCATTTGTAATTATTTTTGTAAATATCTAGAGTCATATTGTTCATTTGTGATCACAAATAGTAACTCAGTCCATCGTACTTTTTTCGATGAAATAGAAGACTTGATCATGAGATGGATCACCTGTTAGTATAGTTTATCTTTCGAGAAGTTCCCATTTTCCCGGAATTCAAGTTTTTCCAACTATTCCCAAAATTCGTGTATCATTAAAGTACCATAATGTGTTGCTATTATGAATGCAAAATATCTTAAAACGTGTGTTTGTTTTCTTCAAGATTGGTCTGAATAATACTTGTTTATGTCATGGCTCTCATGCTTAGCAACATTTGTTTTGGACCGCATTTTCCTGTGGTGACCTCTATTGATACAAGATAAATTAACTGACTCCGATCCATCATTCATTACAGAAAATCGTCAGAATCAAAATGTCTATGAATTCACGTGTAACGTTTTTGAAAATTGATTGTTACATGTTTACTTAATTAATGTGAATCTATATCATTATTGTCCTTTTGCCGAACAGCTAACAATTTGTTGTATCATTTAAAAAACAAACACCCAAGTTCTACTGCTGCATCTGTGTCTTTACCAGTACATTTTTTCATCTGCGGGTTTACTTGTATCAAATATCTGCAGAGTTATTATTGTTATGTTTTTCCTAAATGTATGTGTCTCAATGGTTGAGGGTATTTAAAAGGCCATACTTTTGCTTTAATTTGAAATAAATAGAGTGCCATGCGTGACTGCATGTTGTTTTAAGGTAGCTCAATGCACCAAAACTAATACTCTTTGTGACGCAACGTAACAAGATAGTGATTTAAATGTTTTGTAAAATTGTTTGTATCGATCGATTTGGTTGTCTATCATCATAACTCAGTGGTCAAAGTATCGGGTTGGGAAACGACAGATCCCGAGTTCAAATACTACCAGGACCTCTACGGTTAACTGGACACTACTCGGTGTGAATTTACACCTGGATGATTCTGCCCATGTTGTTATATACACTCCTCGTGTGTATCATGTTTATCCCATACAATGTCTTTACATATTACATAACAAATTTATTTCATTCTCAAAACATTTATATTTAAATTTAAATTCAATATGCAGCTTGTATAATGCGTACACACACACACACACACACACACACACACACACACACACACACACATATATATATATATATATATATATATATATATATATATATATATATATATCTGTGTGTGTATGTGTGAGAGAGAGAATTCAAAAAGAAACCACTCACTTATTTTTGCTTGAAGGGATGGGTGTAATACACGAGAATTGCGTATAATCATGAAAACTGTAATTGGAATAGCGGTATTGTGTGTCAAATAGTAAGAGTATAAAAGACAGTCTACTGATCGCTGTGTTTCTAGTCCATTTCTACATTTGTTATGTAGGGTCTTCGAGGTTTAGATGGAAACCCAGGTGAACAAGGTCCACCGGGGCCAATTGGACCATCAGGTTCTCCAGGATTCCCTGGAAGCATGGGAGCAAAGGTTAGTATGAAATAATAGGTAAGTTCTCATGTCGATCACGAATTAAGATGGGATTATTTTGTTGAAACCAAGCCCAATACTCTCACTCTCTCTTTCTCTTCCTCTCTCTCTCTCTCTCTCTCTCTCTCTGTGTAGGGGGGGAGAGAGAGAGATAGAGAGAGATAGTTCAATGAACATGAACAACTCTACCATGTTGTTGTTGAAAGTCTAATTCCCTCCATGAAAATAGTAACTAACTGAGACCTTACAGAGAGGTTCATTTGTTGCAAAACAGTGGATATCCAGAGACGTCCGGAGTTTTTAACCTATTAAAATAAAATAAAAATAACGTCAGTTATTGAGTTACAAATGAGATACAGCGCCTACAATTCTTGGTTATGTAAACATTGCTCGTGTCGTGTGAAAAACACTAGAAACTGTTTAAATGTGTTCAGATTTAACTTGTCAATTAAGAAAATGTTTTAAACGAAACTTTTCCTTGTACATGTATATTTTACCTATGCAAACAAAAATATGACACGGACCTTGTTTACATAACAGAATTGTGAGCTTTATATCTCTTTTATAACTCTACAACTGACATTCAAATTTTGCTGACAACTAGACTGTTAGAAATACCTTGGTTAAACATTACAAATATTAGAAATGAAATAATGAAATTTGGAGAGAAAAAATCAGCTCAAATCATGTCCATGCCCCTTTAGAGGGAAAACAAACCCATGCTGATTGTAAAACGAAACTGAAAAAAGATACGATATTGCGTTTTAACATTTGCTTGTGGTTTAGCACTGTGTAGGAAGATAAACGTCAACAGGCAGCAATATTAATTAGCGTTCTTTTGAGTTGAAAAACAGAAAGGACGTCTATACCTTTCATAACGCATAGAATGTACTTGTGCATAAAATCTTCGAAGTTGCTATGAAAACTTGTTGGTAGACTGCATCAATAGATATACTAAATACAAATGGGCGGTATCGGATTCAACTTGAGACAGAAAATTTTCTTCAACCACCGTTATCTTTTAATAATAGATTTTAGTTTACAAATGAAGAACTACTTTTTTTCTGAGAAATCAGCAAGTCGGCATTTACTTTCGGCTTCATCACACAAAGAACGGACTTGAATTGTAATGAACCTAGTTCAGAAACAGAGATAGCCACTTCTACTTCTAAGCAAATATCATCTGTTTGTGTTCACAACAACGTACCAAAGCCCATTTTAGTAGTATACTTTGATGAAAATGTCAAATAGAGAATTGATGTATCAACTTCAGGGTGATTCAGGTCAAAATGGACAAAGAGGAGAAATGGGGATGACAGGGCCACCTGGTTTAAATGGTCGCCCAGGACCACCAGGGGAACCGGGTCGACCAGGGGCAGCAGGCAAAGACGGGGAAACTGGAGCAAAGGGCAATGATGTAAATACATTGTAATGTTTATAAGAAAATCATAATACTTATCAAACACAGTTCACTGAAAAGAAATATATTTTGAATTTTGTATTTAGGGAATGCAAGGTGCTCCTGGATCACAGGGATTTCCGGGGCCCCAAGGGCCACCAGGGCAAGTAGGGGACCCAGGAGTCGCGGGAGAGACAGGGGATCCTGTAAGAAATTTATGTAATTTGCTTGAAGAGCTACATTTGTTAACTGCTTAATTTGGCCTCCAAAATGTGATAATTCATGTGAACTCTTCAAGTTATTTATTGCGCTAAATTTCTTGTAATATGATGTACGAAATGAAGCTTTATCTTGTAAAGGAGTAATGTCACTAAAAAATCCAGTCTTCTGTTTATCGGTCACACACACACACACACACACACACACACACACACACACACACACACAGAGATATATATATATATATATATATATATATATATATATATATATATATATGCGAATGTTGGACAGCGCGAATAGTTACTACTCCGCCGGATAGCTGAAAAATTGCTCAGGCGGCTATAAACAAACAAACAAACAAAAAACACAAAAAAAATAGTTACTACCGGTGATTGACTTTAACTTGTACGTGCGAAATGAGATCGAATTTGTTCAAGCATCCGTGGGAACATGTTTTGGCTTGAAATTGAAGATTTATGCGTTTGTTAATATCCATCATTTAAATCATTTTCACTAAAGCTGTGGTTAACTGTTTACTTCAATTTCATCACACACCCGCGATAATAAGACCCTTCTCGTATGATATAAAGTCCGTATCATGTAAATATTTCATGTTCATTGCTGCGAGCTCGCAAACTGCTTACTCGAACAAAGATATTGTCAGTGATTTGTTTTTAAATTTCACTTTGGAGAAATTTGCACTGATATTAAAGAAAAAATACCACAGCCCTAATACAAATTATGTTCTCCAATACGCTGTACTTTTGCGGACAGGGAATTTGTACAAAAATGTGCAGAATTTCATCAAATGTAAGTTTCTATAAATAACCTATTAGAATTTATGTAAACACTCTTCGTCAAGTGACCGTGATTTTGGGGGTTAAGTAAGGTAAATACCATACACAATCCTTTACTTTAATCTCTTAATTGCATTACCTGTCTAGCTGTTACATGAATTTAGGGTCAAGATGGTAGTCCGGGTCGACAAGGTGATGTGGGAGAAAAAGGAAACACCGGGCCACCTGGAGAACAAGGTTTACCGGGACTGGCGGGACAAGAAGGCAAAAGAGTAATGTATAGCTTTTTCCACTATAATTGTATGATACTTTTCTAGAAATGTCTACATTTATCAACCACAAAATGGAATTGAAAAGGTCTAACCTTGCATTCTAATGATTGGTAAAACTGAAAAGCAGAGAAGGGTAACCCTGGTAACGGATTTAGAGGGCGCCCCACCCTTTTGTGACCAAAAACAAAACAAAAAAAATAAATTTAAAAAGTAGAAAAAACACAAGGCACCCCCATACAACAGAAGTATAAGCTTACAAACAAGTCCATATAAAATAACGTAAACAAATCAATCATTTGTTTGTCATTTATTGATTTTATTAAAGTATAGTTAGAATAACCCATAAAGTGACCTAAAAGCCTCAAAACCCTGGAACTTCCAGACCGGCAAGCCTATACCCCGTAACAAATCCTGGATCCGCCACTGAACTCAACGCTTTACAAGGCTAGATCATAGCATTACTACATTGTACTTTGATAACAGCTTTCGGTAAACCAGACATGCAACTAGGTAATCCGCAAGATTCTGGCCAATAGAGTCATATGTTACCAATAACATCATCATTCGTCATACATTCTTTTAGATAATGTTAATGTTCTATGTTTATCTCGAGCAAAGAATTAAAATATGTTTGAGAATGTAGGAGAAATGCAAAATTAGTCTAGATCATCTTAATTAGAATGCCATAAAGCATCAGGAAGTTAAAGACATTACGTTTTTATGTTGTGTCCGGGTGCGAGGCCACTGGCGGTAAAAATGAAATATTATCCCAAATCAAGTCAGAACGATATTCAAAATCCACCAATGACGTCATTCTTTTGTTCGAACGTTTCATTACGTTTAAGGAATGGAGAGTTTCAAACAACAAAGGAAAGCATTCTATGTACTTGAATTCATTTTTGTTTTGTTATCCCTAACTACCACCTTTCCATGTGAAATTTGTAAGAATGAAATAAAAATAATATTACATCAAAGTATTTTTACGAAAAATAACTATACACACCGGAATTCAAACACACATCTGTGTATTCTTCCCTTTAAATACAGACACTCTACTCACTAAGCCATTAGGGCAGTTGATCGAAATGCAAAAGATTAAAAATAGCATCAATCATAGCCCCATACCTTATATATGAAGAAAAAAGTACAGTGTTACATTTAATTATTGATAACAGTACATGTAACTAATATAAATAAAATTTTAAAAGTTTCCCTAGTAAAGGTGGATTTTAAGCGGGTCAATGTACTTGTATCACTCCATTCTTTAAAAGCATAGATAGTGCTGCATTACTTTTAAGGAATGGAGTGATACTCCTACATTAACCCTTACATAAGGACTGCACCAATGATACTTGTTATGATCGACGGCCGATTTCGATCACTATGGAAGCGAAAAGGACGTCAAAGTATGATAGTCGTAGTACCTTGATATATAAAGGTGGCTATATATTGCGAACTTATATTTTCTTGCATTGAAAAGTTAACGTACTCTGAGAGCACTGAATGCGTCGGTAGTGTAATATGCCTGAAAGTGGGATGAATTTTACTTGATATTGAATCGTCGAGGACAGATAGCTGAAGGAAAGCAATAATCATCACCTGAAATCAATCATTCCGTTTAAAACATTTGTACGTGTTGCAAGATACAAACCTATAAATTTACCCGTGTGTTCAGATATTCTCTTTAACATATTGATGTAAACACTTTATTTTCAGGGACCAACTGGCCCATCTGGACCACAAGGACCAGTGGGATTGTCAGGGGAAAGAGTATGTATTACGATTACGCTCCTTTTATAACATGATTTTAGAGTATCTCTCTTTTCTGCGAACAAGAGGCCATCAGACTTTATCCGTCATCTAATTTTTAGTTAAACGTATCACCAGCTCCAAGAGCTACAAAATCTATAATAATTTTCCTGTTCAGCATATCTAAGCTAAATTTTAATCTTCGGCAGCAGTGTAAAACAAGATCTGTTCTTAAAACACAACCCGAAAGTGCCCATGCTGATGAAAGATAAGACTTTGCATAATATATCAGAGCTGCCAACACTCCCGATTTGGATGTAAGGCATACGATTTTAGGGTCGAAAATTTGCTTTACTATTTCACAATATATCTTCCTATTTTCGTTTATCTGACATTCCAAATGTTATAGAGCTATTCGTCTTTGGTTTTTGTTATTATAATAAACAAGCCATAGTCGTTACTACGTTTGTTTGCATAGTCTATGTACATAATCTCGATCAATTTAATGCTTTGAAATAAACAATATGGCAATTGCTACTAAACGTAAAACATGCGTTGAGAAATAACAACAGTTACACCCCCCAATATTCATTCATATCAAAGTCAGAAAAGGGGATTTTGTATGCTTGACAGACTTCAACGTTTCTTACGGTGGTAAAAATGACACGAAAAAGCATATCAGTTCTAATAAACACCAGCAGGCTAGTGGTATGAAAATGGACTCTTTTTTCGTTAAAAAATCTTATTCATCTGCAGTTACTAGATTGGAATGTCTCTATACAACGTTAATTATTGAACATAGCATACCTATTAGCGTGGCCGATCACGCATCAAAACTGTTTCCCAAGATGTTTCCAGACTCTGAGATGGCCAAGCAAACAAACAAACAACAACAAAAAATAAATAAATAAATAAAATTAAAATCAACAGTTCTGGACGCACTAAAACTACGGCGATTGTAAATGAAATTTCCAAAGATATTAAACATCGTATGATCTTAGACTGAGTTGAATAAGCTTTCAATTTGTCCGCAGACGGAAGTAATGATACTGATATGAAGCTGTATCCGATTGTGTTAACATATTTAGATAAAGAACTTAATTATATTTTATCTTTTCCAAATTTAGAAGGAAAATCAACTAGAGAAATCATTGCAAATTTATTGTGTTCTGAACTTGTTCAAATGGATTTGACATTTTAAAAATGTGTTTCACTAGGAGTTTAGAACGCAATTATGATTGAAAAGAAGAAAGGAGTAGCAAGTTCTTTACTTAAACAGAACAGGAAAATGATAATCCGTAGCTGTCCAAACCACCGTATTAATTTAGTGGCTGAAAAGCTGTAAACAATCTGTTTATCAATTTGATGAAATTTTAGTTGACTTCTATTACTATCTTGAAAAAGCAGGAAACAGGAAACAAGAACTTGTTCAATTTCAGAACATGAATTATACAAAAAGCTCAAAGAATATTGAAGTATGTATGCACAGGGTGGTTATCAATGGGCAAGTGCTTTTGTAGACTTATTGATAAATGGAAACCCTTAAAAAATATTTTGAATTGAAAATGAGAAATGAAGACAAACATACAAAACAAATGACTGTTCTTAAACAAATCAATGATACATCAATAAACAAAAATCTGATGGAAAAGAGAAATATGATGCTAAAGAAGGAGATTCAGAAGTGGGTAAATGTCGTAAAGCTAACGAAATCTCTCTAGTGCAGACATGACAAACTAACATCAGTGTCCAAAGCAAAATTCGAAAACGAAAACAAGCAAAACAACTTCAAAGTTGTGTTTTGCTATAGATAGTCAGGGAAGCGGGTCATCAGAAGAAAACAAAACTTATTTGCGGGAACAAAGGCTGTACAACGTTTGACCTCTAGACGTTGTGCGGTTTATGCTGTTTTTGCAGATTATATACAGTTTTTTGGCAAATTCAACACTTTGCGCAGACAGAAGAGTCCTTGATACATAGACTTAGCGGATTTGTTTTGTTGCCTCTATAAAGAACCTTTGCAAATACTTCTTAAGCCTAGCTGTATTGCTGAAAGAGAAAACGCCATGCAGGTAGATAAGAAGAATAAGGATGTACAATTTCATAATGATAGTCTTGCAGTGGGGTATGGTAAAACATTTCACTGAAAATCTGAAACAAGTCGGTAAAGATGATTTTTATGGACATGTACGTGAATATCACATGACTTTATTGGATTACATGAAAGGAAAGTTGCCCTGTCAGATGTTACCCAGAAGCATGCAGAAGTCGTTGACATAGGGAAGTGGACCGTCATTTTGTTCTGTAGAGTATTTTGCAGATAAATTTTAACCTTTGTTAATGCCCTGCAGTAATGATGAACAACATTCAAAAGGAATTTATTTCCCATCAGTCGGATAAACTTTTGGAACTTGATTTGAGTTTACCATTTACTGAGTGCTGGTGTATGATTGGAAAGATGACAAATGAGTTTGGAGAATTGAAGTACAACGTTCTTTCAGACGTAATGAAATCTATTCGTTTTATTCCCCACAGTAATGTAGGATGTGAGAGAGTTTTTGCATTGGTTCGTAAGAATCACACGAGGAAGATCTATGAAAACTTCAACACTCGAATTTATCCTTGTGTATAAAATGAAAATCTCTTCCAAAGAAAACCTTGCTGCCAACAACAATTCTCTTAAGAGTTTGTTAAAAAGGCTAAGAGTGTCATTTATATGTCATTAAGCTTGCCAAAATAAATGACATAGTAACTGAAAAACTGTAACATACTAATGTAACAACATTTTGTACACACGTTTTAGAAAGTAAAATAATAAAAATGTACTTGACCTTCTAGAATTGTAAAATGTTTAACAATTAGTATGTAATTTTATTAAATTTCGACTTGCAATACGCCTAAAATTGCTGGGGTTTCATATTTATTCATAAAAGATCTCCATCACCAGGGGACCTAGGCGGTCCCTGGACTCGTCTTACTATTTTCCATTTCATAATATTGGCAGTTCTGATATATTGACAATGAATTAATATTTTGGATCCACCCTAGAATCAGAACCCTTACCCCATGGTTCTCGACGAAGAATTTATTTAAGTATGCATACATCCCTGCCCGTGTTTAAGAGAGCCCTAAAAACTCACTTGTTCCTAAAATTTTATTCAGACTGATTTTACTACATGTAATATCTAGCACTGTGTTTAACAATTTTAAACTGTTTTAGATTATAGTGTAATTTATGGACTCATTTAATCTTATTTATCTACAAAAAAATATGGTACATAATATATATATATATATATATATATATATATATATATATATATATATATAATGTACACAACTACGAGTCCTAACATGCCTTCCAAAACTTTCAAAAATTTAACCTAGATCTTTACGTCAACTTGATCCATTTACCTTCCATCAGTTCTCTTAGAACCTCTGAATTTCTGTCGAAATCTGTGTTCAACAATAGCGTTTTCAAGTTCAAGTAAGCTAGTCCAATGCCGCCGTTTCTCCATACTGATTGACCGGATGTAGTTTACTCCACTCTTCTTGCTTCAATTGACTTGACTCTCAAAATTATACTTATTTTACACTTGTTTCATTGTTTTTATTCCTTCTAATATGAATATTTATACTTTATATTCTCCTAGATGTTGTTCTAAATTATTTTATTCGATAAAAAATTAACAGAATATATCTTGTGTTGTAAGATCGTCTGCTTACACAAGTATGGAAGCTTAATAAGAACAATAATCGAAACAGAAATATGAATATAAGAAATAAGATATCATTTTTGAGTGTTATCGGGATATATGAAGTTGGTACGTGATCAGATCTACTTAGACGCTCTCCGGGCGTTGTAGCATTTGATCAAGTGACCAACTTCATGTCATATCCCATTAACACTCAAAAAATGATATCTTATTTCGTACTTTGTTTCACGTATCTAATTAATTCTTCACGTCCTGTACCTTTAGGGTCCTCCCGGTGCCACCGGATTACCAGGCTCTCAAGGCTCCCCCGGCTCTCCCGGAAGACCCGGGGACAGAGGATCAGTGGGCGAATCTGGCCTTCCAGGAGATCCAGTATGGATATAGATACAAATGCACAAAAAGCAACAAACCCAAACAATGAATGTTATGAGGTTTTGGGACAACTCATCTCTTATTCAGTACAAAGGAAAGAAAGTTACAAAAGGAAGTACAACACGAATGAAATTAAATAACCTATCATTAAAATTAAACTGTACAATTATGTATGAAAATTACATCTAATGAAAATTGGAGCATATTTAAGCTGTCTGCTCAGTCAGTTAAAGTTTGGGAATACCACTACCGAACCCCATACGTAGATAAATATTTATAAATGAACAAATTTTACTTATAAACTCTGAAACGCTTGCTCAGCATTACTGCTTGCATCTTTAATATTGTTTCATATATGAGGTAAGCTATAATTGAATTATACTTGATTAGTAATCATTGTGAAATTTATTAAAATCCTATCTGAAATACATAAGTACATGTAACAAAACAGGGTAAATGGTGGTGGACACACTTTGGCGGATCTAAGCCAATGCAGTGTTTTTAAAATGACAACTTGAAAATACCATATAAAGTAAATAGTGATTATGTTTATCGATGCTCGATTTTGATCTTACAGAATAAGTTTTGATAATTGTTAAATAAATAAAATATGCCCGGTCGTCTCTTTAGCCCGTGATTTTAGTCTTGATTCAGCCGGATGGAAAATTTCCAGAGCATATATGTGTCACAAATGCTGAATATTGAATATAGAATTAACATCCGCAAATATCTCTTTTTAATTATTCCGGAACTACTGTCGTCTTTAAATAAATTACTGAAAGCAATATCTCGATTTTACCAACCAACTAAGTTCCTTACAAACAACATTGCATTTCGATATCTGGGTCCCTCTATCTGGGGGCGAATTGATACATCTTATTTGCACCAACATACATCGATTTTTCTTATATACAATTAAGAACAAATAGAAGCTTAAACAATAATAAGAACGATATCCTTTTTGTTGGAAATATTATTGCACATTTATGTTCAACAGAACATTACTAAAACTCGCATAAGATCCCTGAATGCACATACAACTACTGTGCATAATTTGAGTTATTTCTTTCTTTAATTAATTCAATTATACCCATATCGCCCCCCGTTTCCAGTGATTAAAGTAGTGAATCAAATGAATTGAATGGTTCTCTCATTGAAATAGTGATATAATCATGGTTTGAACAATTCCTCATTTAGTAGTTGATATATAGTAAATACCTCAATTTATGATATCATCAAATTAAAAATTAATTAACGATATCATTAATTAAAGATTATATATATTGTTTTACGTCCCGCTCGAGAATTTTTCACTCATATGGAGACGTCACCATTGACGGTGAATGGCTGCAAAATTTAGGCCTATGCTCGGCGCTTATGGCCTTTAAGAAGGGCGGGATCTTTATCGTGCCACACCTGCTGTGACACGGGACCTCGGTTTTTGCGGCCTCATCTGAAGGACCGTCCCATTTAGTCGCCTCTTACCACAGGAAAGTGGGTACTGAGAACCTATTCTAACCCGGGTCATCACGGAGTCATTAATTAAAGAAATTCTTACACCATTTTATCATGTGTCTTATGTGAAAAAGTGGTTATTTTCAATTGCAGCTTCCATTAATTAAGAAAATATCGTGATTTAGAGATATTCATTGAAATTCAAGGCATCTGTAACTAGTTCTAACGGGGACCGTTACAGGTGTTCCCCAAGCCTCCCCATGTAAGAAGTGGTGTCACAATGCTTCTGCAGGTGCAAGTGATTTTGACGATGCTACTAAGGAGGGATTCCAAAATATATCTGCCATATAAATTTCAAAACACTGAAATGTAAAAATGTTATAGATCAATACCTGATGAAAGAAGTTGAAAATAATGCATGCGCAATCTCGCGCACACAAAATTTATTTAGCATGTATAGTTTACACCATTAATTAGGTATTCATATTGTAAACCTGCAGCAAAAAATCATTTTATTTTAGCCTTTAATTAGGAAGTCATAACTACTTCAGTACCAAAACAAGAGGAACAACGCAATGTACGTTAGTATGACTGCATGTCTGTTGATGTCACTCGACAGGCAATTGTACCATATATCTGTAGTATGAATTTCATAATGTCTGCATCATATTTAAGTACGTTATGACAATTTTAGAATTGTCCAATCAGAATTTAGCACGTATGCATGCACGTGCTGGCCAGTAATTTTAACCAAAACAATTTGAAAAGAGTATCAAGACACACCCAAACCTCAATTTGTATCAAGACACCCAAACCTCAATTTGTATCAAGACACACCCAAACCTCAATTTGTATCAAGACACACCCAAACCTCAATTTCAGAAGGATTTGATGAAAAATAAATATGTTATAGTCATTCAAAAATTAAATTTTCTAAAGACAGTGCACGCGCATTTGCGTGCGCATTGGCATTTTTTATTAAACTAATCTATAGATACCTATGCTGTGAATATTAATTCATTTGCATTTGTCATTAATTAGTTATAAACTATTTAGTACTATCAAAATGAACCACAGGTGCATGCACGTGCAGATCGGTAATTTTGACCATGCAGATCACTTAAGGGTCTCGATATCTATCCATGACATGAATTTCAAGTAATTTTAATAAACAATAAGAAAGTTAGACTGATTCTGAAGTTAGTGTATAAAAAAGCAATGCACGAGCATGCAAACGCGGACAAAATGACTATCATTCTGCACATCTGCAAATGATATACCATCATCCTAAAGAGGTTTCATGTCCATACTTTTTGCGCTTTCCGAGAACTCTTCCGTTTTTGTTTGTTTGTTTTACGTCCCGTCGAGATTTTTTCACTCAAATTGAGACAAGAGAAGAAGAAGAAGAAGAAGATGATGATGATGAAGAAGAAGAAGAAGAGGAGGAAGAAGAAGAAACAGAGTAAAACCAATATATTCCCCAAAATTTGTTTGGATTATGTATTGTTTTACGTCCCGCTTGAGAATTTTTCACTCATATAGAGACGTCACCATTGCCGGTGAAGGGCTGCAAAATTTAGGCCTGTGCTCGGCGCTTATGGCCTTTTACTCATTGTTAGATAACTTCTGGTTTCGTAGAACTAACATCCGGTGGAGCTGGTATGGTTTAAAATGAGCTGTTAGACTCTTATCAACATTCAAAAATGACAAAATGACGATTTTTCAAGTACTTCCGGTGGACGTGATATAAGTCACTATCTATCAATCTTTAAGAATTCAAAACTTAATCTTGAATCGTTTCTGAGAAAACGAACCAATAAAATCTTATTTTGAGAAACAAAAATTGGGCATATCTTACGAACGGAAGTGAACTTTGATAAAATTATTAAACTATACTCTAGAGATCGGTAATTTCAATGATATATGTGTGAATCGTATCAAATATCTGATTATTAAACCAAAAATTTAAGTAGAAGTAAAAATTGGTTTTTCAAAGTTTTTCTTGAAAGACGTCTCCATATGAGTGAAAAATTCTCAAGCGGAACGTAAAACAATATATAATCAATTATTTTCTTGAAAAGCCGGAAGTTTTTGTTTTAACTTCCGGTAAGTCTTACATTTTCTGAAATCACGTAACAGACCTATTTACTCCATGCAAGTTTTGTTTCAAAGCATATATTTGAAATTTGACGTTTTATTTGTTCACTTCCGGTAACGACCGGAAGTAACGGGTGACGACGATGAACTTTATTGAAAATTCAATATATATTATCCCTGAAAGTTTCAAGACGCTATCTTTAACCGTTTAGAAGAAAAATGGTGGACCAAATGTATTTTTAAAAAACCGAAATGAACGTATCTCACGAATGGAAGCGAATTTTCAGAAGGTATTTCACGTTGCTCTAGAGATGAGTAATGCCAATGATATACGTATATATTCATATCAAAGGCTTAATTTGTAAGCGAGTCACATTAAAAGAAAAGTCTTTCTCGAAAAACGGGAAGTTGCTGCTTTAACTTCCAGTAAGTCTCACATTTTTTTTAAACTACGAAAAGGACCTAATTAAACAATGTAAGTTTTGTTTCAATAGCGTAAACTTGAAATTTGACGTTTCTTTTGTCCACTTCCGGTGACAATCGCAAGTGAAGAATGGCAATAACGAATGTTATCATTGCAAAGGAGAAAAATCACCATTTATCATCCCTGATAGTTTTAAGACTCTATAATTGTTTAGAAGAAAAGTTCTGGACAAAATATCATTTTAAAATCAGGAAATCGTCTGTAACTCGCAACAGGAAGTGAATTCTGTAAAAAGAAAAGAACACAGTTCATCTTATTTCGCTTTCTTCCTGACAGTTTCATGAAATTTTATTGAGCCATTTACGAGAATTCGTGTGCACAAAATCGGTAAGAAAAAGAACAATAATAATAACTAAACACGATCTCGTTGCTAGCAACGAGTAGGTCTTGCGTTTGATCAGAGAGGATCTCGACTGTGATAATTCGACTGAATAACAACGACGAGAAACGAAAAGAACAATCACCTAAATTCATTGAAATACAATGAAAATAATATAGGAGATGGAGTTACCATTTTCAAAAAACTTCCTGTTCTTTTTTATTCACTTCCGGTTTCTCGAACGTCTTTAAAATGAATTAAACTTACACTATGAGCGTACAGGAATCGTCCTCTAACGTTTCAAAGAAAATACTCATTCTTTAGACAACTTTCCGGTTTGTTAGAAATAACTTCCGGTTAAAATGGTATGAAATGAAATGCTCTGTTAGACTCTGTTATCAATATTTAAAAATGAAAAGAAATAAAAAAGAATGAAGAATTTTAACCTATTTCCGGTGGACGACGGAAGTCAGGGCAACAAAATTAAAAGACGTATGTCACATGTGTAAGTCACCATCTATCATTCCTGAAAATTTCAAAACTTAATCGTCAATCGTTTCTGAGGAGACGAACGAATAAAATCTTATTTTAAAACACGGAAATTGGACATATCTCACGAACGGATGTAAATTTTGAAAAACTCTTTTACGTTGTTTTAGATACGAGTAATGTAAACGACGTATGTGACATTCATATTAATATCTTATGAAAAAATATATGAAAAGAAAGAAAGATCGATTTTCCGAAGTATTTCTCGAAAAGCCGGAAATTGTTGTTTTGACTTCCGATAAGTCGTACAATTTCTGAAACTATGAAAGAGACCTTATTAGACCATGCAAGTTTTGTTTCAAAAGCGTAAATTTGAAAATTGACTTTGTTTGCTTCCGGTGACGACAGGAATTGAGGGAAGACGACAATGAACCTTATTACAAAGGAAATCTTACCATTTATCATCCTTGAAAGTTCGATGACTCCCTCTTTAACCGTTTTTGAGAAAATTCTGGACAAAATGTCATTTTAAAGCAGAAAATCGTACGTAACTCGCGATCGAAAGTGAAATTTGAAAAAAGAAAAATAAAAGAATCTATGTCCTTCTACGACGCGTCACCGGTCGCAGTAGAACAGTGGTTTGAGCGTTCGCTTCGTAACCGGGAGGTCGTGAGTTCGAGCCCCACTCGTGACATGGCCGCGTCAAACCTAAGACGAAAAATAGGTAGTGATTGCTCCTTCGCCAAACGCTCGGCATTTAGAAGTGAGAATCACGGGTCTTTCGGATATGACCTTAAAAACGGAGGTCCCGTGTCACGGTAGGCGTTGGTACGTTAAAGAACCCTCACTGCTACGGGCCTCAGTGCTAAGCATAGGTCTAAATTTGTGGTACCTCACCTACAGCTGGTGACGTCTCAATATGAGTGAAAAATTCTCGACGGAAAGTAAAACAAACAAACAAACAATCTACGACGCGTCTTTCCTGAACGTTTCATGAAATTCTATCGAGCTCTTAACGTTGAATCTCGTGCACAAAATCAGTAAGAGAAAGAACAATAATAATAAAAGAGGAAAAGATGCATGAGAATAATAGAAAGGTCTTCCGTTTCCAACGGAAAACCTTAATAATAAAAGAGGAAAAGAAACACAAGAATCACTATAATATATTCCGTTAGAAATGGAAGACCTTAATAAACAGTACGATCAGTTGAAGGTCTTCGGCTGGAAACGGAAGACATTCAGAAGAAGAAGAAAAAGAGTAAATCAATATCTTCCGAAACTTTGTTTGGGGAACATAATAATAATAAGAAGAGTAAAATCAATATGTTCCCAAACTTTGTTTGGGGAACATAATTACATGCAAGTTTAAGAGAGCAATAATTAGAGCTTACATTAAAACTTGGTAACAAAGAACTTGCATGTTAGGAATTGTCTTCATAAAGAAAAAAATTGAAGTTCCATGGAAAAATTCACACTCAAATTTTCAATATGGATATAAACAATTCAAGTTATAAGGAAGAAAATTTGGAAGTTCAGATGATTTCGTCTATTTTCTGTTTATGATTCAGTAACATAACTAATACAAAAAATTATTCAAATATTGTTCATAAATTCATTAGAATTGAAAGAGATCGTTTTTTAACTTATTTGCACAGCAGTTCAGACATATATTCAAAACGTCTTTCCTCTTTGACATATTTATTTATAAAATATTATTTCCCGCTCATCTAGTTTCGATAGGAGTTCTGGAGATTCTCTCGCTAAAGATAAAGTAGAGTTACAGCTATCGTCTGTCAACTGTAAAATTATTTGCCGCTGGAACAAATACAGCATTCATTGAAAAATTCAATGCAATGCCGGTATGGCACTGTAAAAAGTAAGAATATGGCTGTAAAATTTCAAGATGCATACGCAATTAAAAAAGAAATGGATAAAAAAAAAAAATAAAGAAATAATACTGATAACAAAAATACTACCAATTGGTTACAGTTACATTATCTGAACTAATGGTTTATATTACATTATCTGAACAAATGGTTTTAATAACATTATCTGAACTAATGGTTTTCATTACATTATCTGAACTAATGGTTTCAATTCATTTCTATAATTTATGCTTCGGAGTTATCGAAACATGAAAGATGTAATTCTTGATATAGTTTACTTTAAGTGATAGTCATTTACCTCATTGTGTTTTTCCTTATTTTATTTCTTTCCTTTGCTCTGAAGAAAGGATATCAATTCCAAAAATGTACAACATTCATTGCTTACACCGTTGGTCATTTATGTGATTTATTCCTGTAACTTTGCATGCATGTAGTAGCTATTCAATATATAACACACATAACATATACAAATATACATACATATATACACAGTGTCCTTTGTACAGAGGTTCTCTCTCTCTCTCTCTCTCTCTCTCTCTCTCTCTCTCTCTCTCTCTCTCTCTCTCTCTCTCTCTGCGTGTGTGGTTTTTCTTGATTCAGAATTAAATTAAACAAGAATATGTCAATACCTATTCATCATTATATGGTAATTTGCATTAATGTTTCATAATCGGCAAAATCAATGACAAACTAGGAAACTATCAAAACTACCAGTCGGCATTGCGCATACCAGCAACACAATTACTGGAGTGCTCCATAGAATTTGCTTGTTAAATAAATTGATATTATATCTTTGCTTTTCATAGGGCTTGCCAGGAACTCCCGGTCATCAAGGACCCCCGGGGCCAAGGGTATGTATCATTTGCCGTGGAATGTATTTGAAAGTAAATTTCAGCTTGGAATCCATTCAATATATTTCCTGAAAACGTTTTGGGATGGACAAATTAAATTTAACTGGATATACAAAAATAATAAAGTGCTATGCAATGTTACTGTCAATTTCTGAAAAGTAACACTAGTTTATCATCTATGACCATCATAAATATACTATCTTTCAGAACGCACAGAATCAACAAACATCACATATTGATTCAGATTGTATAGTTTTCGTACATTGCTAAAGTTTAAATTCATATATTAGGCCTGTCATAATTATGGTATGCGTGACATTTGTGGGCAATGCGAGTGGGCCTGTTCCCTTACCAAAACATAAACAAATTTGTGTGCTAAAGCTGTTAGAACTGTGCAGCTGATGTCGCTAGCACCACACAATGTGCCATTAGCGCCACACAAGGTGTACTAGTATCTAAAATTGAAAGAGTATGCCAGAATGTCACAACTCTTTTTGTTTTAGAATTGCCACAGCTATTCCACTAAAATTAAGTCCATCATAACTTTTTCTTTCATCAGATCTGGAACGACTGTGGAAAACATTCAGGAATAATCAACTGTTCTGGATTCATTCTATATATCTTGAACTTATTTAAGACAAATCTACAGTTTTCAATTCTTATTTCATGCGTTATCGTATGTTTCCAAAGCACATAAAATTATATGCAAATTATCTTTGTTATGCTTACAGTAATTAATTCTAATGGTTCGTTTGCCGCAATATTGCGATACTTTGTCACAATACGGATTTAAATGTAAAAAATATCTTTAATGAGTTAGGTAGTCACGTGATACAATGAATTCACATGCGACTTTCTACGATCAGTTGATAGTGAAAGTAGTGTTATATACCTTTAAAAACTTAACTTTTATTCACCATTATTTACCAAAAATGCTTACAAATAGCGATGTAAATATCCAAGAATAGCGAGTATGAAATCGGCAATTGCGAGTAAATGTTTACATAGGTCGCTATCTATTAACTATATGTTAATGTTATCCCTTTAAACATTGGTAATTGTTTTTATGATAAACTAATATAGAAAAATTATGATACATGTTGCATCGTTGACAACTAGGCCTACTATCATGAGTGCATTTCGAAAATAATAATGAAATTTAAAGTAGACATCACAAAATTTCATTTCAATGCAAGCAGTGCACTATTTCCTTTATTTTTATCTATTGTGATCTACATGTTGTTAGCAAGTGGGAACATTATACTGTAATTTATGTTATAATTCAATTTAAAGTTAGGAATTACAATATCTTATTATTCATAACTGCAAGATCAATGATATTTGATCTTTAAATGCTTGTAAATCTACGAGTTGAACAAGTATATGTTGTTACATGGACTTTTTTATTCCCAAGATGCGAGAGTTTATTTTGGCTGGTTGCTTGTTTGTTTGACGTCCCGTCGAGAGTGTTTCCCTAATACTAAAATGTCATCAGTTGTAGGTGATGTACTACAAATTTAGACCTCTTAAATTAATTGATTCTGCATAAATTGCAATTATTAAACTACAATATCAATTCAAATAATGTCATGAGCAATGTCATTGCAAGTAGTCTTTAACATTTCTAAAACATAAGTAAAACAAGATTTATTTGTGCAACATTGATGCCCCGTATGGAAGCAAAGTAATTCTGGTAGCATAGCAGAGGTCTTGTCACAAGACATACATATGTAAAATATAAATCCTTAACACTAACCATTCAAAGGTAAGTTTTCCTGATAAACAGTCAGAAAGAGAGAGACCAAGCATTACTAGTATATGCCCCCGAATCTCCGATCACAGGGCATAAAAAGAAATATATAACTGATTGAAACCATAACAAGATGTACAACCTACTAGAACTAGAGAGTAAACGAAACTTTACAAGACTTCTGGTCCATACTAGTTGTGGAATGATGCAATGTTAAATATAAGTTCCTCAAAGTTGCCCCATACTAGCCACAAGAAATACAATTTACATGTATCTGAAAGAAGATACATTATCAACATGACAAATGAATACAAACAGCACTGGGGACACATATTGGGGAGAACTCTGTAAATCTATAACAAATTTCTCTATCTTAGATGAGTTAGAGTTTTGTTACTTAATCCCCTTGCTGTCTGTACTTTAGAATTCAAACCATGACTGAATTCTGGCACATTCAATGATGGCATACACTGAAAAATATTTATTATATCATAATAGACTTCCAGAGCAAGCACATACAGTACTGAAGATTGGTAAACAATTAAACTTATCGTACACAATGACAAATGATAAATCCTCAAAGGCCATAATCGCCGAGCATAGGCCTAAATTTTGCAGTCCTTCACCAGTAATGGTGACGTCTTCATATGAGTGAAAGATTTCCAACCGAGACGTTAAACAATATATAATCAATCAGTCAATCAATAAACATGCAAAGTCTTGTAAAATGGTATGGTTTATAGTTGTTTGGTTGTATATTGTTTAATGTCGCGCTCAAGAATTTTTCCCTTATATGGAGACGTGTGTTTACTTCCTAAACACATTGACTTACTACGTGTTTAGAAAAAAAATATTTTGTGAACAAGTTTAGCACAGAAACATGTTAAAATGCGTAAAATTCTATTTCTCAAATGCGTAATGAAAAGTGTTCACAAATATTACAGCTTGTAACTCCAATGAAATTTACATGGAATATAGGTGTGATGTCTGACAAAATAAGGAAGCGATCTTTGATTAAAATCAGTTGTAAACAATGATAAAAAGGGGAGATGTGTTATTGAATAAAATTTGGGACAGTTACTTTTCAGCACGCTTCTGTGTAAAATCGATCTGTAAATGCTTTTTTTTTCAGGGCAAACCTGGGACAACCGGCAAGCCAGGTGAACAGGGTGAACGCGGTCCAACGGTAAATGGATACTATAGTATTCAATAAGCAATTTCCTAGTTGCCCAATAAATTGTTTCCTTAAATCATCATATGTAAATAAAAGCGGTAGGTACAAATGTTACATATATAAAATCATGATATCCACCCATATATGTTACATATATAAAATCATGATATCCACCCATGTATGTTATATATATAAAATCATGATATCCACCCATATATGTTACATATATAAAATCATGATATCCACCCACGTATGTTACATATATAAAATCATGATATCCACCCATGTAAGTTGCATATATAAAATCATGATATCCACTCATGTAAAAGGAAAGATCGCCGACTGCTATATAACCACATGAACTGCTTGAAAATCAAAAAAAAGAAAAAAAGAAAAGAAAAACAAAAACAAAAAAAAAACTGATAAAAATACAGAAAAGGCAGTTCAAAATGAATATTCAAACATAAGATATTATTTCAATATGTCTTCATAATTTAATAGTCTTTTCTGAAATGACATCCCGCTTGTTTAAAGTTATTTAGAGTTTGAATTTTTCTCACGGAATAAAATGCATTGGCGTCTTCCACATTACCATTAGAACGCATTTTGTAACTGACCAAACGTTTAAAGGAATACTACATGTAAATATTCCCCAATCAGAGAAGGGCTGATATATCGGAAATTGCGTAGCGTTATTGTTTTACCTTCAATCAAATTGGAGTAGATATATCGATACATTATATATATATTATATATTAAAAGTGTATAATAACGTTCATTTACGGTATCCTATTATAGGGCTCGCCAGGAAAAGATGGCAAAAATGGAGAACCTGGTCCCTCTGGACCTCCAGGAAACCCTGGACTTCAAGGACCCAGTGGAATTGTTGGAGAATCTGTAAGTTTTACTGACCCTCTACACTAGTGAGGGTGTATACATATATTGTGCATCATTTTGTTACAGTAACAATCGATTTAAGTTTAGTAAATAGCTGAAAACTAGTAATATGGTCATGGTTATAAACGCAGTTGAAAGTGAGTCAAAGACGGGTTATGATAACTACATGCATATACCAAAGTGATGACACATCAGATATATAATGATTTAATATAGGGTTTGCCTGGCAGAGATGGTGAAACAGGCTCCCCAGGTCGACAAGGACCAAGAGGAGTACGTGGCCCATTGGGACCTCCAGGGCCAGAGGGACCATCAGGAATTCAGGTTTCATGTGTTGTTTTGCTATAAAATTTGACAATGACATTAACTATTACTATTTATGATTACTCCATGTATCGACACTGAACATTGTAATTACTATTGTCAAATGGGTCAAGGTCTATCCGAGATCATTTATCAGAACTTATAACACGATGGCTGAGAAGAATAGCTTGGTAACAATGTTGTTAACACTGTTGTCAACCAAATATCAGTTTAGGGGAATTGAAATTCAAACCTGCACTTTTTGGAGAGCATCTCTTGAAACAATAACTTCAATTAAGGCCCGTTTCTCCAAACTTTTTCCAAAATGATGAAATGAATGAAATTTGTTATATAAATGATCCAAGGGCAACTCTAATTCATCTTATCCTTTTTTTTTTCTTACAAGAAAAAAATTAATGATAACAATCGCTTATAAACTAAACTACAAAAGTGTTTAGGGGACCCACAGCAAATAAGCAAACAGGACATAAAAAGTTCCAGTAATGATAAAAAGCGTCCCTATGTTGATAATATAGCTATGGACAATATGAGCAACTTTGCAAACTTGCATTGATGCACTGATTCATGACTTATTGAGAAATTAGATACTAAAACATGCATCAAGGTTACTTTCTAGTAATATTTATGAAATATATTCATATACTCCCAAGTACCCTAACATGCAAACCACAATATTAATGCGCTGTTGTAGTTAAGAGAGCCAAAACATAAACATACACGGGGACTAGTTTTGGATATAAAGGGCCCCTTCACATTAGCTACAGAACTATAAAACTCTTTGGAGGAATTTGGACAAACCCGCTTTTTTCTTAGAGAGATACTGTTCAGGGCACTTTGGAACGTGAAACCATTTATTTTCTGACGAAGTATATGCCAAGTAGGGGTTCTTGAAATTGTAACCAAACTTGGTACATATTAAAAATATATAGTTCTTATATATCTACTTATTTGGGGGCCTCAGTGTAACTTATGGATATTAGCCTCTAATATTTCTTAAAACATCTAAGCATACAATTTCGTGCGATTTGTTTCAGAGAGCTAATGTGATGCCAACTAGTGTAGTCAAATGTAGACGTTTTTCATTCCTTAAGACTTCCATTTCCAATAAACTAAACTATAAAACTACACGAGTCAAACCTTCATTGATCTGTGGCGTAGCTAGACTTGAAGTGAAGTGTACGAACAGTGCCAAATCCAGAATACGCTGGGGCCGTCTGAAGGCCCCCAGTGGGTCCAGGGCAAGGCTCTGGTGGGGGCCCAGGGAGCGAAGCCTCGGAAACTCATGATTTTGACGTCACTGATGACAATGTATCTATGGATCTTTCTACCATTCATGATTTGATGTAGCTGACCTTTATATGTGACCAGCTAGGTCTTTGACAACATATATCATCAAAATCTAACTATTCCAGTTTACAAAAATCTCATTGATTCTGAAAACTTCTCGCACTTATCCGACACATACTGCTCTTCACAAACTTTAAACCACCTGGGAACTCTGTTGTCTTCTTGCAACTTTTTAAAAATTTATTTATCTTTTTATCAAGATTTTCAAATCATTAAAGAAATGAAAAAATATAACATAAGTCACTATAAACACGAAATTCTCTCAAATAACAAATTCAAATCTACTTATAGAATTAACATAACATAATTTGTATGTATTTAATTTCTAATACACGCATCATATTTAGTTTAGTGATCTTTTTTTATTTTCATATCAAATAGCAGTATAAAATAAATGAATAAATAGATATAAGATTTTTTTTTTTAAAAAGATAATTCCAAATGTGATAGTAGCGGATAGACCATGAATTGATCAGTGGGTAGAGTACCAGACTATGGGTCATGGGTTGGATTCTCAGTCCTGCCATATATTTTCGAATCATTCCTTTGCTCATCCTTTCACATAATCATGGCAATGGAAGATGAATATTTCTCTGTTTCACAAAAAAATTTTCAGGCCATCACAGCATTCTACCTACCTGTAGATCAAAAGTATATATAGTATTGCATTGATTTCAACAACTGTTATTAGACTACAATTAAATTACATAAGAATGCGTATAACATTATTGTTACCTAAATAAACTATAAAATTGTGATGATACTGATTGTACTATATATTTATCAACCCGATATTTGGGAAGCTATCAGATGGTATTACTTATATATAATCTATAACCCAATAGTCCATATTAAGAAAAAAATTCAGTAACCCCATTGTAACTTTAGTATTTCTTCATTATCACCTACTCTTGTAATGAGCTTGATCCTTCTGTTAAAAAATTGAATACTCTTTTGCTAAGAATGCTTTGTGATAAGTTTAATTTAAATTTGTTAAATTTCTGTTGACCAAAATGGTGAAAAGATGCTAGACAAACAAACAGGTACACAATAGACAAACTTGGATCATAAAAACTAATATGTTCTTGAGCCTTTGTTAGGGTTGTAATCCTCGATGCATTAAGCAAATTATTAGAATATTTATTTGGGTTTACTTTACCAAAAATGAATGTACATGTGTGCAGAAGTGATTAATAGTAGAGATATGTTACCTATGATGCTTACATCACACACACACACACACACACACACACACACATATATATATATATATATATATATATATATATATATTTGTATGTGTGTGTGTGTGTGTGTGTGTGTGTGTGTGTGTGTGTGTGTGTGTGTGTGTGTGTGTAAATCCTGCATCACAATGCTAACTCCGAGTCACAATGGAAAGACCTTTAGGAGAGAAATGCATCTAAATCAAGGAATTGCCTGTTGGCAATTTATTTCCTGACCACCTCTTTATGGCCCTTTGAAAAAGAAAGGCAATCATCCAACTCGGATATCTGTTACATGCTACATGTATATCATACCTATCTCCATTTAGTTAATGTTGTTCTCAATAATAATATAATATTAACTTCCTATGTTCGGCGCTCACGGCCATTGAGCAGAGAGGGTCCTTTATCGTGCCACACATGCTATGACACGTGACCTCGGCTTTTACAATTTCATTCAAAGGACCATCCCATTTGGTCGCCTCTTAAGACAAACAAGGGGTACTGAGGACCTATTCTAACCACGGGACCATTATATCTTGCCCCGGTAATGATTTTTATAAAGAAAAAATAAATATAATTTGGTATTTCAATTATGGTATCGTCAAAATGTACAAAGCGTTGTTTGGATCTTAATGTCTAAATAATCGGCACATATATAGAGTGTAATAATTATATACGTAATGTGCCCTTTATTTACATATTAAGATCCAAGCACCTGTGTAAATGCCACGTACAAATTCCGTTGGAGGTCAATTTTACATTACTTTAGGGCCTTCTCAGAGGTAAAACAAGGTCATTTCTACACAAGCAACCTGATTTATTTGTCAGTCCATACCGACTCCTGTTTGAATTAGTATAGCACAAGATTAAGTTTCCACTGCGTAGGGGGGCCTCCGTAGCCGAGTGGTTAGAGCAATGCGCTTAAAATCACAATCAAAATCACCTCGTCGGCGCGGGTTCGATTCTCGCTCGCGCCGATATATGTGAGAAAGTTTGCCAGTTTACTTTCGGAAGGTCGGTGGTCTCTTCCCAGGTACATTGTATCTGGGTTCTCTCCTCCACCTACAAAAACTGGACGCCACCAGATAACTGAAAAATTGTTGAGTGTGGCGGAAAATAACAATCAATCAGCCATTGCGTACGCGTACGTGCAGTCGTACATTTAATAATTCGTAAGTTACGTTTGCGGCTGCGAAAGGGTTTGTGAATACCATTTTACGAGTATGTAACTGTAATGTTAAATCAGACGTAAATCCTACGAAGTCTATGTGTTCAGGTGCTTACATTGTAGGAGGAGTAATCATTGATCAGACATACCCGCCATAAGCTCCATATCCATCGACGACGCGTTATCTATTAAAAATATTCACTTTCATTGACATATCGATTCGATATATCCCAGAAAACTCGAAATAAAATACACCACAGAGTCTTCTATATCAGTTTCATATTTGGATATTTTATTGAACATAAACGTTAACGGAAAAAACCAACAATACAACTTTATGACAAACGGGATGACTTCAGCTTCTCTGTCGTCAACTTCCCATATACTATCATCACCCGCATGATGTTTATGTCTCTAAACTGATCTGATATGCAAAAGCATTTTCTGTGTACGATCAGATTTTAAATCGAAGTTAGCTACTTAGAAGTGATGTTACACATTCTATAGTCTTTATATTGATCTTATTTGCAAATGCAGCCTGGTCGAATGCTGACGTGTTTCATACCGATTGTTAGACAGTTCTTTACATACTGATTTTGTCTAAGTATTACTGCGTTTACCTGATCAAAATATAGGACTCATGGCGTGTGTGACCGGTCAAGAGACGATGCATACTTTTCCTAGACACCCAATTCCATATCTATTGGGTGTAGGTCTGTCTTTTCCCTTCTCTCTGTTTTGTATATAAGTTAATCACTGCTCGTTATCGTCACTCTTTCGTGTATTTTAAATTACCCATGGAACAATATTACATATTCTAGAAATGAGATACACCCATATTATATGAATTCCTTCCAGTATCATTTGTTAAACAGAATATAGCTATGACATGTCATATTTATGATACATTTCCATTATGTCAGGGGTCACAAGGAGAAAGAGGAGAGCCTGGTCCAGCAGGAGACCCTGGTTTTAATGTAAGTTATGGGAAAATTTATTCCTTTTAGTAAAGTCTTTAAATTTTGTTCCAAACTGTTCATATCAAAATGCATTGTTATAATTTTTTGAAATAAGGGTCCACCAGGGGCAGCAGGAGCTCCAGGCGAGAATGGCAAGACGGGAGATCCAGGAGCCCCTGGGCCGAGCGGGGAACCGGGAGTTCCAGGTGACAGAGTAAGGTTTTCACTTTTGAAGATTTTGATTACTTAACTTTAGATCGACTGATTGTGATGTTAAACCGAGTCAGTGGTATTTCGGTCATATTTAGGTTTCTGAGTTTTGATTATAAAGGACCGGTTTTAAATAGTGGGTTTATTAGTGGGAGTCTACCTCAACATCACAGGGATATCATCATTACCAACGTCCTTTAACATCATTGATAGGATTTCTCTTATCATCGTATTTTGTAGTGAAGAAAAATAATAATTTTGGATGCTAAGGTCCTCTCCACCTTGATTTATAACATTCCCCCGGCGCGCGCGCGCGCGCACACACACACACACACACACACACACACACACACACACACAATTAAATAGAGATAATACACTTCTACATCTACATTCACCAAAATCTACTCTCATGTGACTTATGAAACTGTATTAAAATTTTAAAGTAATAAAGATTTTTAACACTTGATATAGTTTAATTGCTAATTTAAACTATTATTGTTAATTTTGCTACCTTTTAAAAGATGTCAGATGTACATAAACAAAGGTATGGGCCAGTATCAGAAATTGGACATTAAAGAGCATAATGAAAATAATCATAAAAACTGTTTACAATGACAAAATTTTAATTTCAACAGTTTCAAAAAACCATAGATAGATAGATAAATAGAGAGAGATAAGAGAGAGAGAGAATTGCACATCTTGTAAACTGTTATTGACGGTTTTTATTTTTTTTTTAAAAAACACTTCTAAAGATCAAATTACATGATCACTACAACACATTTTGGAGTGACCTTTGGAGTTATTATCAGGTTTATTATTATTTCACATGAGGTGGGTGGGATCTATCTTTAATTTACATGGGGATATCGCGTAGTCGAAGAGAGGTAAATTTTATATTCATATGGGGGCGGTCGAGATGTGTTAAATAGCACATAATATATATATATATATATATATATATCTGTGTGTGTGTGTTTATTGATATATATATATGTATATGTATATGTATATATATATATATATATATATTCAAACATTCCCAAGTAGTCCTGTTTGATTGGTCTTGTTTTAATTCACATTAGGATTTCACATGGGTGGGAGTATGTCTATTTTTTAATTCACATATGGGAGGGGGGCATAAGATCTATAGATACTATCCACACTGTATTTTTACTGCGATTCTCATCTTATTATTGTTCAACATATTGATAAAAATGCACATTTTGCAAACTGTCAAGGGTTAACTGAAGATTCAATAAATTTTAAAAATCACTCTATAGATATTCCGAAAACCTGTTTACTAAACCATTTGATATATTCGGTTAATTATGATCTGTATCGTATTTGTATTATATCATTTCAATTTTCAATCACTGTAACATTCTTAGTTGGGTTTTTTTCTTCACACTGCAAACCTACATCTCAATTGCCTTGTATGCATAACATACATATACAATGAATTATGAAAAAGCATGTCCCCTCATATACAATATCCCATCTCTAAATCTGTTAAAGAAAGTGTCAAAATCTATTAAAGATGGATGTGTTTCAATAAGAAATTTGGCCTATTTCTATTTGGATTGAATTTAAAGCAATTCAAGCTGTAACTGACGGTATTTTTCAGCTATAGAATTATGCATTAATTGGCACCTATCGGTATAACTTATAAAATTTCCAAAGTCTTAAGAAAAATTTAGCAAAATAAACAAGGGAATTTTGTTCGAGAGCATACCTGCAATAAACGTTTTGTATAAATCCCCATTGCATGGTATACATGAACATGAGAACGATGATTGCCGAACATAATCGGGTTACACTGCGACCGAGGTCATACAAAGAGGGAGACTGACGTGAGTAACTACAAATTTCGTTTGTTTTAAAATATTACAACGTGTCATGAATGACTTTAAGTATTATAAGTTTAAGAAAGTAATTGAGTTATGCAAATATGCCACTCAAATGAAATTTTATTAATAAATTTGCTATATAATTTGGCATATTAAATTGTTTACAAACCTGACACGTGCGCAGCGCTTCTCTTTCGCAGTTTCCGAACTGGTGCACTCCCATGTCCGCCACAGACATTGGGACAATGTCCCCACAACAAATTTATATCCACCTAACTTAAAACAAAACTACATCTTGATCAAGATACTGAACATGGATAATTTGACTGGGGATAGAATTAATGACAAATGAAAAAAATAAGTCACTGCTGTGTGTGGTTCTTATTTTTGGTTGAGGATGGAAGGTAGCCCTGACTGGAGATTATTGAGGAAAACCTAGTTGCCTAAACTAGTTAACTGAGTGCCATGCTGCCGAAATAGTTGAATTTCTGAGAATTTGATGTTGTGATCGTGATCAATATAAAAACCCTGTGGTCGTGAGATTTTTCATTAGTTTGTTGACTCGAACCCGCTTTTTGTTGATTTTTGATCCGTCCTTTAGCGCCTAGCAAGTAGACCCGACCAGATAAGCTTAGTGGTTGGCCACAGTGCGTTATATCGATAGAGTGTACATTGTACCGTGTTGGCGAGGGACTTAGCAGTAATCTCAGGGGAAGTGAAGTCATTTGATCCCACGTGAAAAAGTAGGAAGCCTTGTTGACCATGTCTGTAACGGTTGCGGCTACCTGATCCCACCTGAGGCCCCAAATACCATTCCAAGTGATCGTAGCTGGTAGGTTCAGGTTAGAACCTCCTGGTCTATGTTGTGCAGCCAACCCGGCCCAACAGGGTATGGATGATCCAATTATCCAGATAGATGCACCTGGAATACTTAGTTTTCGTTAGACAAGCAATAGTGACAACATATATATATATATATATATACTCTGCAAAAAAAGAAACGCATAATGGATTTTTTAAGATTTTAGTAGATGTATTTTGGATTATGATTTTACAATAAAAAAATGTAGATATTCTCTAGAATTGTTTCAATTGAAAAAAATTACAGTCCAAACCTTAGCTATTGGTGAAAAAAAGTCAGATCATCACAGTTAAGAACACTTCCTGTCACGTTTAAGTTAGTACCGTGTATGACCACCTCGAGCTGCCAACACAGTTCTGCATCTCCTTGGCATAGAGTCAATCAATGTTCTTACGTTATTGCGTGGAATTGTTCGCCATTCCTGTTGTAACATTTGACGGAGCTGATCGAGGGTCTGAGGCGGAGGTTGGCGCAGGCGCACACGTTTATCCAGTTGGTCCCATAAGTGTTCAATCGGATTCAAATCCGGTGATTTGGAAGGCCATGGTTGTTCTGCTGAAGGTAGTCAATTGTTAAGCGGGCTGTGTGAGGCCTAGCATTGTCATGTTGGAATAACTCCCTCTGTCGGTCAATTACGCGCATAAGGTGAGGTTGGAGAATTTCTCCTCTGTACCTTTGAGCCGTTAAATTGCCCGGGACATGTACCAGTTCTGTTTTACGGTCATTGACCTCTCCCAAGAGCTGTATGGAATCGGGGCTTTCCGGAGACGGAATTGTTCGTCATACTTGGCCCAGGAACTTGACTTGGTGGCCGCGAGACAGACAACCCGGATATGTTTCAAAAGCCCTTGTGCTTTATCGGGATAACGCTCTAACATGACACTAGTGAAAATAAAAAACGCTGATATCAACTTTTCAATTTGCATAAATGAGTTAGTTTTCATCGGAGAAATGCATACTTTCCCATTAAGGAGTTGTAGGCTACCTTGAATCAAAACTATCGAAATCGGCAGCAGACTTGAGCAGTAGGGAGAGGTCGATAAACTGACCCTCCCAGATTTTGACCTTCCGTTTGCTGGGAATGTGACTCCCGACTGCATCCACGAAACTAGGGTGGGTATGGGGATTATTTTGAGTAACTGTAATTGAGTTGTTAGTAAGCAACAACGGGTTGACCCTGAGGGTGGGAGACTGCAACTTCCGGGGGCACTGTGGTGGTGACTCCGAGCGGGGTCCCTTGATGGCGACACCATGCCGTTCCCGGGTCGCTTTGGCTCGACTGGGTTTAGCCTGCTCCGGCCGCTTCGTTTTGGTCCCATTTCGATTTGGGCGATGAGAGAGAGGGATAACGATCCAAAAAGGGTCAGATGAGTTGAAATCCTGTCTGGATGGCTATGAATTGCAGGAGGAAAATTCGGTGATATCTGTCGTTTTGCAATGTCAGGATGCCGGAAGTTGAAAAGAGTGCAAGTTAACTCGTTCAGTACTACGTAGCGGGATAACTTGTACCAGGGGTGGTTCGTAAACGAAATGATTCGGATTCACCAATCTTAATTAATTGTGGACTATTTGATATACATCAAATAATCTTGATTATTATTGATTAAAATTAATATTTGAATCTCTAAATCGTTATGGGTCCTTTCATCCTTGTTGAGTTATTAAAACGTAATCACGTGATTAAGAGATCTTTTCTCGTACTTTCGAGATAATCATAATATAATTACGAGACTTTTTCTCGTAATTACATGTACGAGATCTTTTCTGCGAATTGCGAGATAGTGGAATATGAATTTATTTTATTTACACGATACTAATATGCTTTCGTAATTCAGGCTTTAAAGCGGATCCCAAAGTGGTGTGTAATCCGTAATATTGTTTTCTTTACTTTTACTTCTTTCTATTATATATAGATACTTTGTGTATGCATAGTTATGAAGAGCATGTAGCCTTTACCCAAACTGAAAATTCCTTACCCCTGTCTCTGTGGTTCAGAGTATAGGGCAGAGCTAATCAGATAAAAGAGTAAAGATACATTCTGTCTAGTAATGTTATCCTCTTTATTTCGATCGGTACATCCTGACAAAATACTATTTATGTATGGTTATGAAGATTGTGGAATTCATGACTCCAGGACAAGTTACCGAGACCTTAAAGGGATAGTAAGGGTTATTTTGTGATTTTTAAGGAATCGAAATGAGTCCAAATGACTCGTACATGGCATATTCTTTAAATAATAACAATTTTATGCATTTTTCTGCATCTATTTCCAATATTAAAGCAATATTGCGTCCCTGAGTATTTGCTTCCTGGACAAACCTGTACATAAGTTAGCTCTTAAAGCATGCAATCATTTCAAAGTTGATAAATATCATTTATCTATTTATACTATTAGAAAGGAAGAAGATGATTTGGAGCGAGAGAAAAAAAATTACCAAAACGAATTGTACTATCTCTGTGATGAACAGCAATCATATAATGTTAATGCAGTACTCTTTGTTTTTTTAAGTTTTCGACTTTAAAAAAAAATCTGAAAACAATTTATAATTTTAAATCTGTATAAACAATGCATTTCTAATATATATATTTTTTTTATGTCAGTATGTCATTACAACAAATCAATTCAAGGACTGTAACGGTAACAAATATCATATCAAAAATTATATCAATTGTAAATCCAGCAATGTAGTTTATGGAGTGTTTTGCAAAAAAACGCAACAAAATTGTATTTGTGGGAGAAACTGGAGCAACTTTAAATCAAAGGCATGTTTTAAATTTGTCATTTATTAGACGAGAAACTGATGACCATGTAGCTATTCAGTTCTACACAGATTCCCACAGTATAAACGATAATTCTATCATAGGTATTGAAATAATTTACAAAGATGATATTTACCGCCGCTTTAGAGAAAATTTATGGAAGAAGAAATTGAACACTTATGTGCCACTCGGAATAAACAAAAGGGAACATTTTTGTCTTTAAGAATCATGTCTGTTATGCATAGAATTTTTTAATAATATATGCATGTACAAAAATATATATATACTCTTAAACTGGTACTATTACCTTTACACATATATTTACGGTTTTAGCCTTTATAAGTATATAACATTAATGATAGATAATTGAATGTATCTGATTGTTTCACTTCGGCTAAGAATTAACTTTTTGTGTACAGTCTTGGTGCCTTAATTAACGTAGATTTTTGAAATTGTACACATATCCTTTTTGAGGGCTCTTGCCTTTTTCCATATGTTTTACCCGCAACATCAACTATGATGTTACGTTTCATTTGTAATACGTCATAGTACTTTGTGCATGTAGTCTTGTGTTACGTTGCTATGATCAATAAACACGACTGATGAAGACCGGTAACACGGTCGAAATATTTCAGAAAAGTGTTTAGAGAGTGTTTGTTGTATATATATATATATATATATATATATATATATATATATATATATATATTAGACAAAAAAAGTAATGATAAATCAAAATTTTCAGCAGAATCAATACAATTTCTACACAGTGGAGCATGTTGTAAGCTTTGATGATTGAAAGTTACTTTGATTGTTCCTTAATTGACAATGCACTGTATTATATTGACAGTTTCCAAAATTAAGAAGTCCATTACGTTTTATCTATTCATCTATTTATTTTATTTTTATAAAATATAAGAATTAAAAAAAAATTCTTAAATGAAGGTATTCTAGAAACGCTTCTAATATAATGAAGCAAGTTGTTTCACTGAGGAACTTTCTTTGTAGGATTTAGTTCTAATTTGGGGGGAAATTGAATTGTATGTTGTTTGTTCTTAGGTTGTAAAAATGAGGTGGTGGACGATATGGTTCAAATAAATCAAGGATTTGAGGTGAATAGCCATTAGAGCTATTTAATTCTATCTACAAAATTACTATCTTATCTACCGTGTTAGTAAGAGATTCAACCCTAATTCATTATACAAGTTTGAATCAGAGGGATGGCAACTTAATCCTAGGCGCTCCCCATTTAATTTCTTAAATGACGAATGGTAAGTCTACATAGGTCTACCCCGCTATGCTATAAAATTAACAAGGCCTACAACTAGCCGCCAAATGTTGTGAATTTCGTTTAGGACTTCTTACGCGACTTTAAACGTTTCTCGGGTTATAATTAGTCGGACTGTATGTCAACTTCGGGTACCATAATTTATTGAAATAAGGTATTCGCAAGCAATAATCTGGCATAATCCCGCTGTATTTTTGCACTTATTAACATTTTTCTGACATTCTTCAGATCTTGGTTGGAAGTTATTGAATGAAAGATATCGGACACAAGATAACACACAATAGTGAGATTTTTTTGTGCCTTGAAGGGGCATAGGCACGATTTGAACTTAACCTTTTTATTCCCCATTTTTAATGTTTACAATGCTTAACTATGATATTTCTAATGGTCAGCAAAAAATTGAATGACATTTGTTGAGTTACAAGTAAGATACAACTCTCACGATTCTTGGCTATGCAAACAAGGTTCGTGCTATGGTTTTGTTTACATATAGATTGCTTTATAGACAATATCATGTTTAAAACAAAATAGATGTGAAAAACACTAGAAGCTGTTTAAATGTGTTCAGAATTAACTTTTAACTTGTAAAATCTGCTTTAATCGAAACTTTTACAAGTATATTTATCAAATATTAATATTGGCGCAATTTTAGAATATTTGTGACGTCAAAATGAAATGATGATTCAGAGATAGCTATCACTGATTTAAACTTTGAACCGAAAGACAGTAGTCGACTTCCCTTATATCAACACGTGGTTCATGATTTTATCAAATCACTTCGGGGCCTCCGTGGCCGAGTGGTTAAAGCATCGCGCTTAAAATCACAACGCCTCTCACCTCTAGTCGGCGCGGGTATGATTCTCGCTCGCGCCGATATATGTGAGAAAGTTTCCCAGTTTATCGGAAGGTCGGTGATCTCTTCCCGGATACATTGTATCTTTCACCAGTAAAAAAACTTGATGCCACCAGATAACTGAAAAATTATTGAGTGTGGCAGAAAACAATAAACAAACAATGAATCAATCAAATTACTTCAAAGTTGATGTAAAGAGACATCGCATATGTCTTGATGAACAACAAACCTAATTCCTGTTCCCTTACCTTTATAGGTCAACCATTCGTATGTGACAGCGATGTATATTTTGGTCATTTTGATTTAAAAGAAAAAAGTTGAAATAAGTTCCTATGTATAGTGCAGAATATGAATGGGGAATCCTTTTCATTTTGAGAGAGTATACAACGATTCCAGTGATGTTGCTGATTTCCTAGACTTAGATTCAAATATAGTCATATTAGAATTTTTCGTTTCATGTGTTTTCAAGTATTAGGTAATTAACGATGCATCGCAATTATATTGTAGGGAGAGCCTGGTGCTCCAGGAGAAATAGGACCCAGAGGTTCCCGAGGTGCTACAGGCGAGCGCGGTCCATCAGGACCAGCTGGGGAGTCAGGACCTCCGGTACACTATTAACCACCCTGCTTTAGTGATTTAAATAAATGTTTTCTATAAATCCAGATGTTGAGAATCATATTATACTGTTTCAGGGACCTCCAGGGAGTCTTGGAGAAAGAGGAGACACAGGGCCTCCAGGAACTGTGGTAAGTGTAATTGAGGAGACAGGCAGATGTTGAGTTTCTCAATTTTTTAACATATATAAGAAGCATTGACCTACAATAACAGGCAAAATATAAGTCAGATAAAACACGTGATCAAATGTAGATACCGTAAGATACAGATGATGTAGACCAGATCGAAACGTATTTACTGCTCTGATTGAACTAATAAAACGCGGTAAATTTATACATAAAGTGAAATTCCATTATTGGATGAAAAAGTACGAGTTGACGTATCAGATCAAAATCAAGGGGGGGGGGGGGGGGGATGAAATGATGAATTAAGAGTCTAGTCTGAGTCAACTCAATTTTAGAGCGTTGTCAAACTTCTTTGCTTTATTGAATTTATTTTAAGAAAATGATAAAACCAATAACTGCATAGAGATATTGATTTCATATACTATCGCATATTTCCATGAAAAAGTACCTTCATTTTACAGTAATATTAAATCCAAAACTAATGAACACATAGAGAAATTGGTTTTATCTACAGTGAATCAAATAAAAAGCAATATCAGTTTGAATATTTCAAATGATCATGCGTACCATTTTCTCGCAAAGAGTTGTAAATTCATAAACCAGCATGGCCTCAATAATAGAGAAAGACAGTCTGACATGTATAATGAAATTGTAAATAAACCATTCACAACACAATTTGACATGTATAATGAAATTGTATATAAACCATTCACAACACAATTTGACATGTATAATGAAATTGTAAATAAACCATTCACAACACAATTTGACATGTATAATGAAACTGTAAATAAACCATTCACAACACAATTTGACATGTATAATGAAATTGTAAATAAACCATTCACAACACAATTTGACATGTATAATGAAATTGTAAATAAACCATTCACAACACAATTCTTTCAAAAAACTGTTGTCGTAATTGTTGTTATATGGTCGAATCTTAAAATAGACATAAATCAATGCATATAATTTTAAAATCCTCACTGAAATCAGACAAAAACTGCAGACTGACGGAATCATGTAGAACGATTAACTTACTCATCTATTTTTAGCAACGATAGTCATATTATATTGAAATACATTAAGTACATATGATGTACAAAGAATCTCGTTAAAACGGTTTTAGTAGAATGTAATAGTGGAATGTGCATGGCATACATGTAAATTGTAAGTTTTCTTTTTCTTTTTTTTTTTCTTCTGTTTTTGAACTGACCAAAAAAAAATTTTCCATTCATTTTATTTGGGGCTAAGGTGGATTACTAATATTTCATTACTAGACATGTGTAAAGAAACTGGACAGTAAGGACTTGTCTTAGACATCAATATACACATGCCCTTTTCGGCATGTGTTTAACAACCCATTATATAAATAGTTCATGTAGTTGAGGGTAATATTGAAAATTTTCACCCCGAGAAAAACCATTGTCAACCGAGGCTACTATTCAATATTACCTTCAACTACATGAACTATTTAATTTATTATACTGAATGTCTGTTTTATCATGCTGAATGATTTTCCGAGTCCGAATAGATACATAAAACAATCTCAAACTTTCGTTCAACTTCTGCTTGGAATAACTTTCAAACTCCAAACTTTTGTTTCTCTCTGCTAAAAACTACCGAAATAAGTTCACGGACCTTTTCACTGTCCTTTGCGTGCTTTTTGAGTTCTTTTCTTCAAGTACTCTTTGTATATCATTCTCATTCACGTTTGCAAACATGTTGTCGCTATCGTCTGTTGACGTTTAATGAAGCCGGATAGCTGAAAAATTGCTCAGGCGGCTATAAACAAACGTTTAATGAATCAATGTAATGCGATATTTTGAATATCAACCACAATCAGCGTAATAGTTGCGTGAATTACAAACGCTCAAGCGACGGCGTCTAGCAATCTACGGCGAACCGTACGCGCATAAATTTGACGCATGTGATATTTTTTAGAATATCTCCCGTCGTTAAGTAATACTTCCCGTTGCTAGATAATATCACCCTGGAGGACGTGGCTTTCTGTCCTCAGAGGGTAATAGTATGTTTTTACAAATGTTTCTCGGCCAATCAGATCGGAGTATTTTACATGAAAGTATAATAATACATATATACCATGTCAAAAGAAGGTATATTTGAATAGTAACATTTAAAGGGAAACGAAATATGGCAGTAAACGTAACGCATGTATACATAATGTACCGTTTTATAACGTTTAATGATCGCTTTATGAATATGTAATTGAGTTATAACGAGTTATAAATGTTTTTCGACAATATTTATATACATGTAAATCAAAATACTGTTTATTGTCACTGCATATGCCACAATAAAAGTACTTTTTAAAAGTTTGTCATACCCAAGATCGCATTTTTTTAACAAAAAAATGTAAACACGTAGATAAATATTCTTTTACTCCTCTTACAGTATGTAGAAAGAGGAAGTCATCTAAGCACTGTTTTATATAATCATGCTTAAAACATACACAAAGGTTTAATATCTGAGTTTGAGAGAAATGCATTGAAATCAACTGCCATTTTATATTATTATACTTTCATGTAAAATACTCCGATCTGATTGGCCGAGAAACATTTGTAAAAACATACTATTCCCCTCTGAGGACAGAAAGCCACGCCCTCCAGGGTGATATTATCTAGCAACGGGAAGTATTACTTAACGACGGGAGATATTCTAAAAAATATCACATGCGTCAAATTTATGCGCGTACGGTTCGCCGTAGATTGCTAGACGCCGTCGCTTGAGCGTTTGTAATTCACGCAACTACTACGCTGATTGTGGTTGATATTCAAAACATTTTACATTTTTATGAATACATGTATCATTGAGCATGATAAAACAGACATTCAGTATAATAAAACAAATAGTTCATGTAGTTGAGGGTAATATTGAAAATTTTCAATATTACCCTCAACTACATGAACTATTTATATATTGTATAAAGCGTATCGGTGATTCACATAACACAAACACATCTTTGTATTATGCATCAAAATAAATTTATATTTTAGAAAAAAAAAAACCTTGTATGTAGATTTCTTGTGTACATCCATGGAAATACAGTGACAACAACCAAATCAACTAAAGATAATTTACATTTTTTTAAAGTAGTAATCTTTGAAACTCAACGCATTTTCATCATCAAAGCAAAGTCAAAAACATTGTTGAACGCTTTCCATTTGAAAAATATAAATACTATTAAGAAGTGTGAATTAATCATCAGCATCTAGTTGAATGGAGAAAGTATTTGGAGACCTTTTTACCAAGAAAGAGACAATCAGATTGCTCATGACTATCGAGGTTAATATGTATCCCCCATAATACCAGCAACCTAGACATTTATCAAATGTATTTATAATTCATAATATAAAGATTTATATCTACAGTCATCGCTTTTCCCTCTGATTACCTTTTTGTAAAGTTTAAGTGTTCACAGTACACATGCGGCGTAATCATTTAATTACTTCGTATGACTAAGGAACTATATTATGAAACATTTTTGATCGATTTTATATTGTTTGAGGTCCCTTTTGAGAATTTTCTACTTATTTGGAGACGTCACCAATTGCCATTTCTCTCCCACTGAGCTTTTGGTGCGATGATTTTAGTTAGAGATTCATATTTTGTCAGTTGGTTGTCATGATCTTGTATTTAAATCTTGCTTTTAATTTAATCTTACTGTCTTGCTTCCGCTCGTGCCATGGCGGCCAAACCTAAGATGTTACATGTAACATAGGTATGATTGCTCCTTCGCCAAACGCTCGGCATTTAGAAGTGAGAATCACAGGTCTTTCGGATACTACCTTGAAAACGGAAGTCCCGTGTCTCGGCGGGCGTTGGCACGTTAAAGAACCCTCACTGCGACGACCCTGAGCGCTAAGCATAGGTCTAAATTTGTTGTACTTCACCTAAATTGGTCACGTCTCAATACGAGTGAAAAATTCTCAAAGGCATATAAAACAAACAAACAATCAATCAATGAAAGAGACAATACAGCTCATTTTGCTCAAAAATCGTAAAATGACAATGTTCCCATAGCTTTATCTAATTTTGTTGCAGTTGAATATATAAACTTTGCAAAAACAACACATTTCTAAAGTTGAAAATTGTCGTTTAAATGCAAAAATTAATAGTTTTTGAAGACCCTTTTTTAACAACATTGAGACTTCCTCTTTCAGTCTTCGGATGCATGCGCAAGGGCGGTAAACAATCCAGTGAGAGGAAGCGTACAATGACTAAACCCAGAATTTTGACAGATTACGCGAGAAAAGGGTTAAAATAGAACGAGATACAACTCGTACGCAAACTAGAATTTACGTACTATGACCCTCTAGCTAAGAGACACACACACCCTGTTTTAAAAGTAAATGTTATTTTTATCAAAACGCGTGCCGTGTTGTGTGTTTTGTTTTTGTTCGTTTTTTCTTTTTCTTTTTTTTTTTTTTTTTTTGTTATTGTTTTTGTTGTTGTTGTTTTGTTTTGTGTGTGTGTATGTGTTTGTGTTTTTTTGTTTGTTTGTTTGTTTGTTTTTTGTTTTGTTTTTTCTTTTCACAAAAACATTATTTCGTTGATAGGGACATGAAAGGTTTTCTGTTATAATAATGATTTATAATTACTTAATTATAAGAAGCAGGAAATAATTCCATACTCAAGAAGTGAGTGAGGATCCCTTTAAAGGCTATTTAGATAAGTTTTTACACAATACGTGTGTCGTATACTGAATTACGTGATGTAAAATGTCCGAGTCAGAATGAAGAAACCATTGCATTCCGGATGATCTTTAAAGCGCAGTTGAGAGCAAATTATTTTCAAAATTGTCTTTCTCTCTGATTTTTTGCCTAATTTCAAGAATTTTGAAAAAAAAAATTTGTTTGTCATCTCTACCCAATGGTGGTACGAACTCTCTACAACAGCATCTGAAGTCTCGTTCTGGTATCACACCGGTATTTGTACAATCAAAATGAATTCAATTGTGTTTCATCACATGACCCTAAAATTCTAAAATTCCGGAACATTTTCAAATAATTAAAAACAACCTTCCTATATTAGAAGCCGATTCAGACATGGAAAAAAGTTTTGGAAAATTCCCAAATTATCAAAAGCAAACGACAAATTTCTTCACTAAAATCAGTTCTAAACAGAACCTGTTTTACCAGTAATATCAAAGAACCTCCAGTCATCACTAAATGCAACAAACCAAGATTCGCTATGTGCCCGTACGTAACACATGGATCGGAATTTTTCTTTAAAAACGGAAGTAAATTTACAGTAAAAACGTCAATGACATGTGTTAGTTCCAACCTTATTTACACAATTACCTGCGCAGGATGCGGTAAGAATTACATAGGATATATATATATATATATATATATATATATATATATATATATATATATATATCACAAAGCCGATTGAGTATATACTCGACTAGTTTCTTCAATTGATGGAACTACCACATTTCATTGACGTAAATTTACTTCCGTTTTTAATGAAAAAATCGAATCCATGTGTTATGTACAATTCACTGTAAACGCTTTAAGCCGAAAGCGCTTACAGTGAAATATGTAATTAATTAATTCGAGTTTTGTGTTTCTTGACTTTAATTATTGGATATATATATATATATATATATTTATATATATATATATATATATATATATATATATATATATATATATATAATCCAGAAATAAGTATAGAAAATCTACACAAGTAGTACTATAATAAAAAATATCACAAAGCCGATTGAGTATACTCGACTAGTTTCTTCAATTCTTCAAGAGTATACCCCTGAAGAATTTAGTATATACTCAATCGGCTTTGTGATATATATATATATATATATATATATATATATATATATATATATATGAATGATAAAAATATCACAAATGTTACAGAACCCAAATACCAGTGCATCCATGTAAACGAAGTAAACGAACACATTAGAAATTGCGCCAAAAACATTAATCAGAGTTTTACCGTTTTTCCATTTTTTATAAATTCTACAAAGACACAACAGAAAAAGAACGTGAAACCAAAGCTGATTGAGTATATACTTGACTAGTTTCTTCAATTCTTCAGGAGTATACTGAATATTGCTTAGTTGCACAAGTACACAAGAATTGCAAAGTGATATCATAAGCGCCAATATATTGTTATGCTTAAGCAGAGTTCATGGCGTATTACGGACACTTTGATCTTTGATCTGTTGTTTGTAGACCCGAACCCGCGCACTTAATTTACTGGTCTCTCCATTGTAGAATTCCCTGTATGTTGTGCAAATAGCACAGTATATTAAATTTTCAGATTTACAGTTCTTTGAGCAGTTGGCACAGATTTCCACGACCGATTTCAGCTGGATTTTGTTTCTTTCTCTTATGTAGGAACAAGTGCTGCATCTAGGGTCGCCGCATTTCTTAATATCCTCCTAGGTTGTAAACTGGGTTTTTGGTTACCATCTTCTTTAGGGGGCACTTGTTTCTACATCAAGAAAGTATTTTAATGAGGGTATGTATTTATAGGGATTGCCAGGCGAAATCGGCCCCCAAGGAACAAGAGGATCGCGGGGAAGCAGGGTAAGATACATACAACGAATATTTGTTGTAGGAAAAAAGTGAAGAGTTAAATATTGATAATGAATTTGGATTCAATTTACATTTTGCTTTCAAATAAGAATTTACGAGTATTTCTCAGTGAAATACACCAGATGAGTGTTATTCATATTTCTAATGCATACAAGATGTATCACTTCCAAAAACGTTTGAACTGAAATGATTAAGTATTTTTTTTCTACGGTAAGGGTCCGCGAGGTATAGGAGGATTAGATGGTGCTCCCGGTGAGATAGGTATAGAAGGAATTAAAGGTGAGCCAGGGCCACCTGGTCCTCCAAGCAATCAGCTAGCACCACCAGGAAGCCCCGGCGATAAAGGTGAACCGGGTGATCCGGGTCCACCGGGAGAATCTGGTCTTAGAGGTTATCCAGGAAATCCCGGACCTGCTGGAAATATTGGACCCCAGGTAAGACAGATATAAAAATAAATACATACAAGAAGTGAGCCATTAATATGCAATGTGAAGTTCTTACTTTCTTTGGTTTGCAGTAATTGTAATATAGTACTTTGTGTCTTCAGAATGAAATGAACCAACTAATTGATAAAGAAAAAAAATTCTTCAACATTTTCAAACGAGCAATATTTTCTGTTTAAAAATCTCCATGTCATATGACCAGACAAATCGTGTAGAACATTCATTTGTAACCCATCTCCAAAAGAAATAGCCATCTCTCCACGGTCATTGTTTGATTTGCAAGTAGATTCTTTCTATCTACTATCAATTATTGCTTAAAACAAAAGTTCAAGGAAAATGATATTGTTTAAAGTTAAGTTACCATTGCAAAAGCAAGACTCCTTCTTTGATAAGGTCATCTTTGTCAGCAATGCATTATAATTGATTGCGTAAAATGCATGTAAAAGTTTTAACAAGGTAATACATTAGGAAAGGACGGTTTAACAAAATATTAGGAGAAAACAGTTTAACAAAATGATAAGAAAAGAAAGTTTAAAAAGCAATAGGATGACATAATTTAATAAAGACAAGACAGCTTAACGAAGTAATAGAACTTAGTAAAATAAAAAGGTATGACAGCTAACAAAATGTTAGGTCAAGAAAACGTAACAGTTAACTGGCAAGACAGCTTCACAAAGTAGTAGAACAAGACTGTATAATGTATCGGGACTAAACAGCTTACAAAATATCAAGACAAGAAAGCGTAACAAATTCAGCTTAAAAAAATATTAGAACATGAATGTTTAACTATGTACTTGGACGAGACAGCTTAACAAGGTATCATGACATGACAGCTTAGCAAAATATGAGGACAAGACATCTAAACAATCAAACAGTTTAACAAAGTAAAAGCACAAGACAATTTAATAAAATGTTAGGGCAGAAAAGTGTAACAGAGTAATGGGACAGGACAGGTTAACAAAATGATACAACAAATATAGGTTTCGTAACACAGTGCTTGTTAGTAATCGGTTTTTAGATCACCCGAGTCACTCAGGTGACCTATTGCTACTGGTCTTCGTCCGTCGTCGTACGTTAGCAATTTATCATTTTTAACTTCTTGATATCTTCTTTTCAAATTTGGTATGAAACATCTTTAGGACAAGGGAACATAAATTGTTTATTTGAGGACTTCTGCACCCTCGAGACTTTAGGGATGAGGCAATAATTATCAAAATTTGACTAGTTTAAAAAAAATCTTCTCTACAACCGCACATCTGTAAGGAAAATTAAATGCATAGTTCTGTAGAGCCTCTACAAAAACTGTAAATTTTAAGATCCCCGGGGATGAGGTTCTGTCAACAGGACAGGACCATAATTGTAGAGGCCAGGCATGTAGAGTTTATGTGTAAAACGATTCCTTTCAAAAGTGGTATGAAGCATCATTGGGACAAGGGGACATAGATCGTAAATATCAGGAATCCGAGGCCTTAGTGACGGGGCATAAACTGTCACACATTGGCCAATTTTCAAAACTTTCCTTCTTTACAACCACATCTCTGTAAGAAAATATAAATGCATGGTCATGTAGAGCAGGAAAACTTCTATAAAATTTGTAAATTTCATGATACAGTACTAAACCTGGGGCAGAGGTTCTGACTCTAGAGCCGGAACCAGAATTGAAATATAGCGTTTATATGTAAAACTTTTCTATGATATCTTTAAAATTGAAATTAAATAGATATTTAGAAGGAGCGAGTAGTCTTTGCCAAAATAATCGCAGGGGTAGGAGTTTTCGCACCAGGTCAGAGTGAGGCCAAAATGGTAGTGTTAACAATTGAACATTTTTTAATTTAATGTTGATAATTACACTTCCAATTTTTTTCAAATCAGATACAGTATGAAACATCTTTGGGACAATGACGATCATCAGTTGTAAATTTCAGGATCCCTGTAATCTTGGGACATTAAAATCAATCTTGCTAAAAGTGATAAATTTTTAAAACATTTCCTTCTCTACAGCCCCATATATGAGAAAAAGCAAATGCATAGTCATGTAGAGAACGACCTCTGCCAAAATAATAAATTTCATGATTCTCAGGAAAGAGGGGTTCTGATTCCAGAGCAGGGCCAATCTTGGTATATAGTATTTATGTGTAAAACATTTAAATAACATCTTCTTTAACGCTATTGATACTATATTAAACTAAGTAGATATTTGGAAAGAGCAGGTAGTCTTTTACCAAAATTATATATTTCATGATCCCAGGAACAGGGGTTTTGATTATAGTGAAAATTAGTACTGTAAATGTAAATAATTCTAATATATTCCTGCTTTTTCCTGAACATTAAAATATTGTAAATCGTCGCACTGGTCAAGATACAAAAGATTGTATCTTCCTGCAATCTAAAGTTTCAAAAATGTTTCTTTAAAGCTTTCAATTTCTTTCAAACATTGTCTCCTGGTGTCATTTGGTACTCTGTAGACCTTTTGTTTTTTCTCTCAAACTTGAGTTTATCTTCTTCTTTTTTTAATTTTGAAAAATTAAAAAAAAGAAAAAAATTACGAGAGTTTGAGAAAACCAGTTATTAACGAGCACATGTTATGAGACCTATCTCTTGCGTTATATATTTGCAAGGATTTTATTGTAAAATGCCTTTCCTTCAGATGATGTCAACTCTATAAAAATATGCAATAGGCAAAAATGGTGATCTCTCGAAATGATGTATAAATCTACAAAGCCTTGTTCAAAGATTGAAAAGTAAAACAACCAATCAGAATCGTCCAAGTTTGTTCATAACATGTTAGTGAAACATCATCAACAAAATCAAACATGACAGTGATGAAACAGAGTTAATAAGTTAATAATGGGAGAAGGCAGCGCCAGCAAAATAAAGTATTAGGACAATGGTTTTCAGAGAGAGAGTGACGTCTCTGTTGTTCTTATATATATATATATATATATATATATATATATATATATATCGGTGTGTGTGTGTGTGTGTGGAGCATTGCGTTCAAAATCACAAGGCCTCTTACCTCTAGTCGGCGCGGGTTCGATTCTCGCTCGCGCCGATATATGTGAGAAAGTTTACCAGTTACTTGCGGAAGGTCGGTGGTCTTTTCCCAGGTACATTGTATCTAGGTTCTCTCCTATACCAATAAAAATTGAACGCCACCAGGTAACTGAAAAATTGTTGAGTGTGGCAGAAAGCAATAAATAATCAATGAATGTGTGTGTGTGTGTGTGTGTGTGTGTGTGTGTGTGTAACCGACGTGTTTTCTCAGAAACTGCTGAAGGGCTTACCAAGGATGATCGATCAAACAAACGTTTTCAGCATAACGTGAATGATCATTGCCCCAGTAGTATTGTTTTATATTTCAAATATAGAACAACTGTTTTATTTTTAGGGTGATACAGGCCCCCCTGGTTTACCTGGAGAATCGGGAGCTCCCGGCCCAAGGGTGAGTGATGATATGTTCTATGTATAATGTATATGTGAAGAGAGATAAAAAGAGAGACACCTAACTTGCAAGATTCCCATTCGATATTTGATCAATGTACAACCGTCATTATCGTTTGTGTGTGAATAAATCAGTACATCGCGTGTATTAAAGCTTGGCCTAGTAAACTTTCCCTGTACATGTATATAAAATTGATGTAGAGTTTATTGCATATAATATATTGAATTTTATGACGTATAAATGAATCATTTGATAAATAAAATGATATTATGATCTGAAATCTTGGTAATATTTTGAATGAAAAACAACGTTCGCTTCACTTTATGAGCAAATGCTGTTTTAAGATAGAGAAAGAAAGAGGTTATTGATTTTAGTCTTCTTGTGTAATCATCATTTAATACAGCAGCTACATCTATTGTTACTGATTTGTTTAGGGAGATAGTGGACCTCGTGGTTTTCAGGGAGAACAAGGAATACCTGGTGAAAATGTAAGTATTGTCTTTGGAGCATATACAACCAGTCGCGATAAATGTAGAAGAAAGAAAAGGTCCATGACCCTAACCTCTGTCCGAGCCAGCTTGCAAAACGGTGTCCATTCGGTATATAATTGTGGTTACACAACTGCTATGGAAAATAAAGTGATTTTATCAATGCAGTTATGATCACTTGTGGTATGTTGTAATCCCGATGGTGGTGGTTAGTAACACAATAAAAATAAATATCAACATTATTAATTTGATATAAATCATGAAAGTCATTCAGCAAGAAATTGTAACAGTTAAATGGTAGTCACAAGATAAGGGGGATAAATCAGAACTGAGTTACAGATGTCATTTGACTGTTAGAGATAACGAATGTTTATTGCTTTTGGAACCTTTTAACAACCCTGTAAAGAAAGACAGCATAATTTCAGGTACCACTTAGGTATTAGGCCAAAATAAATCATATGTGTGTTTCCGGTTTCCCTACCCTACCTGTGTTTTTGCTGCAGACCCAAAATATTTTATTAGCGATTATATTATAAATAAAATAAAATCCGAAATTTTCAAATTGGATATTATTTTAATTTTGCATTTGAGTTTCTCTGATTTACAATTTGACTAATATTGATCTTCAAAATATTTGAGCCACGTGGGGATCCTGGTTAGAATAGGTCCTCAGTACCCCTTGCTTGTCGTAAGAGGCGACTAAATGGGGCTTTCAGATGAGACCGCAAAACATGAGGCCCCATGCCACAGCAGGTGTGGCACAATAAAGATCCCTCCCTGCTCAAAGGCCGTAAACGCCGAGCACAGGCCTAAATTTTGTAGCCCTTCACCGGCAATGGTGACGTCTACATATGAGTGAAAAATTCTCAAGCGGGACATAAAACAATATACAATCAATCGATAAAAATATTTGAAAAGTAAATGTAATGTATATAGAATAGACCTGTATTGAAAGCATATAGAAACTAAGATTTCAAATCAAATGTTTTACCTATCTACCCTACCTAATATTGGGGAGTTGAATAGAAAACACACATATATTTTATTTTGGATTATTGAATACGAAATGACAGAGAGAAACACGGACAAACGCTAAGAAACAGTGCCCAGAAAAAAATACGGACTTAACGAAAGCCCCACTAACCAATTCTCATTATCGACTAAAAACCAAACAAAATGGCCTCTTAATATTATTAAACTGTTTGTGATCTGTGTTTGCAAGTCATCCTCTGATTAAAGAAATGTCTGACTTTGAAGTTTTTGAAATAAATTTTCATGGTTTAAATCTTCTTTAGAACTATTGGATTGATTTTAACTTAAGTTGCTACCAAATATCCTTGGATAAGGGGGTTTCAACTTTATCCATATTAGAAGGAGGTATAATCAAAATAGTGTGCAGTGTTTCAAACAATTTTTTTAAATAACCACTGAACAAAAGAAACCGAATCATACATGAAAGTTTTCATACTTTTTGAAAATTCAAGTTTATTCAGGCCATGATCCCTGTAAGCATAAGCTTTTCATGGATTTGAAGTTCCATATACAGGGAGATTCTGCTAAAAGCTTTTTTTCTTAATAACCACAACAGCACAATGTGGTATATTGATATGCAAGCACCTTCACGTTTGTTCTCATCATGGCACTTGAGTCAGATTTTAACCACAATTGGCGTTAACAATTCGTCATTAGAATTTATTTCTTCAAAAATCTTTAGAAAACACTATAACGGTAAAATTTTCTTATTTATCAAAAGGAACATCTTTTAAAATCGTCTTCCCAAGGGTATGGTTTTTCTTCTTGATTTACAATCACACTCAGGTAGTGTAAATTCAAGTTTATTCACATCACCGAATATTCTCATTATATTAACATTACTCCTGGGCCAGAACGAGAATACAATAGGGTTTGAAGTTTAACAATGAAATATATAAGGAATGTTTTACAATCTTTACCTGGAAAAGCGGCAATTTCACAATATATTGTATAAATATACAAGTCCCTTAACATCATGATCACCGGAACTAAGGGCGTTGCTAAGATAGAGGTTCAAGTTTAAATAAAAAAGCCCCTCTCTTTGAACATGAGGGTATTGTATCTTATTGATATGCAAGTATCCTTATGTGATGTAAATTGAAACTTGTCCGTCCGTAAACGTTTAACATTTTCGACTTCTCCAGAACCATATGGCTAATTTCAGCCAAAACTTGTCTCAAAAGTTAAAGAGGATTCCAGTTTTTATCAATGAAATGTCACGACTTGTCTTGAGGCGAAGATTATACAAATTAATGAAAATTTTCTGGCATCTTTTAAAAATCTTCTCAAGAACCACTGGAACAATTTCAATAATACCTGCAACAAATCTTCCTGGTTAACGGTTGATTGTTTGTTTTACGTCCCGTCGAGAATTTTTCACTCATATTGAGACGTCACCAACTGTAGGTGAAGTACCACAAATTTAGACCTATGCTTAGCGCTCAGGGCCGTAGCAGTGAGGGTTCTTTAACGTGCCAACGCCAACCGTGACACGGGACCTCCGTTTTTAAGGTCATATCCGAAAGATCCGTGATTCTCACTTCTAAATGCCGAGCGTTTGGCGAAGGAGCAATCACTACCAATTTTTCGTCTTAGGTTTGACGCGATCATGGCACGAGTGGGGCTCGAACGCACGACCTCCTGGTTACGAAGCGAACGCTCTAACCACTGAGCTACCACGATCGGTTGCATTTGTTCAAATAAAGGGTCTTGCTCCCTCCAAATGGGAGACAATCAAGAGAAGGCAAATATAGGGTGTATCATTAAAATCGTCCTCTTAAGAGATGTAGATTCAAGTTTCTTCAAAACATGGGCTCCAGAGGTAGGGTGAGGTCACTGTAGGGGAGTTTTCCATAGTGACTTTCTTTAATATTCTAATAGCAGGATCATGGATACTCGTATTAATATGCAGATTCAAAGTTTGTAATCATGACCCCGGGGTGTAGGATGGGGCTACAATATGGGATAACCCCTTGGGGATCCGGGTTGTTAGAATAGATTCTCAATACCCCTTGCTTGTCGTAAGAGGCGACTAAATGGGGGGTCCTTCGGATGAGACCGCAAAAAACGAGGTCACATCAGGTGTGGCACGTATAAAATCCCTCCCTGTTCAAAGGCCATAAGCGCCGAGCATAGGCCTAAATTTTGCAGCCCTTCACCGGCAATGGTGACGTCTCCATATGAGTGAAAAATGAGTGGAAAATTCTCGAGCGGGACATAAAACAATATATAATCAACCAATCAATCAATATGGGATCAAAGTTTCAAGTATCCCTTCCACGACTGCAGGGTAAAAGTACGAATATAAAAAAAACGGGGTTCATGTAGCCAGAGGTGATTTCCTGGAGGATCCCTGCAGCCTAAAAACCTGCTTCATATACGTAGGGTGTTTTTTTTTACGTAGAACAGCCAGGCAATTTGACTTAAACCCCTGTTTTAACTTTATTTTCTATTAATATGAAATAACATTATTGAAAATGACTTAGTTATTCTTGAAATGTGTTTGATTATGTGTATATCGTTAAGTAAAATCACTATATTTAGCAATTTAAAGTTATTACGTAATGAGCTTCACATGTAGATAATTGCATTTTTGTACAAACTTGAAAAACCCGTCGTTGCATAATAATATAAGAATCTATAAGAACATATATATTTTTTAACGTCCCGTTCGAGAATGTTTCTCTCATATGAAGACGTCACCATTGCCGGTGAAGGGCTTCAAAATTTAGGTTTATGTTTGGCGCTTACGGCCTTTGAGTAGGGAGGGATCTTTATCGTGCCTCACCTGCTGTGACACTGGACCTCGGATTTTTAGTCTCATCCGAAGGACCGCACCATTTAATCGCGTCTTACGACAGGGAAGGGATATTGAGGACCTATTCTAACCATTGCATATCTACAAATCAAGGGGTAGTTATCCTGCGCAATCACCAATGTACATGTAAAAATAATTAAAATATTCTTTCGAATATATTACGTAACTTTATAAGTGTGTGTTTCAAAACGTTATGACATTAATCTTTCAGACTTTCTTTGACATCTTCTCTTGAGTCAATCATTGCCCAGGTACCAGGTTATCCGATTCTTGCCTTTTCTGTGTTTGTTTGTATCACAAAGTATACTGCCGTATAACTCTAAGTTTTTGAGTATGACAAACCTATTTCTGGGTGCGATGTTGAAATCATTTCTTGTTTTGCCGTCTTTTAGATTGTTCACAAACTCTTTTCTAGGTGTACTTTTTTCCATCGTGCTTCAGAGTTTAAGTTTGATAACGGCTGTTACTTGATGGTCAATATCAATCAGCACATCTTTTCACTCTGACGTCAAGACACATTTCATCGATCATAATATGATCAATTTGATTTTTGTTTTTCATGTTTGTGGAATGCCAAGTCAGCTTATGAAGGTTTCAAGGAGTAATAGTGTTCCTCCAATTACATAATTGTTAGTTGTGCAGAAATCGACAAGTCTTTTCTCATTCTCATTCATGATTCTACGTCTATGTTCAATCATCGTTCTGTTGTATAACTGATTTTTCCCTCCAACTCTGGCGTTCATATTACTTTTGATGATCTTAATATCATAGGCAAAGAGTTCTGTCTGAATTCTGCTACAGTTGTTCATAAAATGCATTTTCTCGTATTTCCTCATCTGCCTCATTAGTGATAGTATAACACTGGAATACTGCTATATTTATTTGTTTTCCTCTGAATTATGTTATCAATCGGTGCCTCAATAGCTTCCACTCCATCAGGGATTTCTCTACTCCTTTCTTAAGTATAATAGCTACACCTTCATGATGTTGTCCATCTTCCCTACCCGAATACAAGACTAAATCACCAGATGCTGATCTTATTCTTCCAGAGTCAGTCCATCTACTCACCCTAATGCCTAGTGCATGTAGATTGTATCTTCTCATAAATAGCTGTTTCCTGAGCGAGCTTACCAATGGCATACATTGTGCGCACATTTCAAAAATCTATGTTCATTTTGAATTGAGGACCTTGCTTTTCATGTTGGTAGCCCCCATGTGGCTTTCGCTACAAACAGTCACACTGGCTTTAGTGATTGTCCTAGGGAAGCCATCCAGGCTTAGGGCTAACAACCTAACCCATAAAAACTTATTGTTACGGAAACAGCAACGAGGAATAACTTTATAACTGTGGAGGAAAGCCTCTTTAAGTTGTTATTAACACAACTAATAAATTTCTAAAATATGAGGAACTTGTGTATTATTTATTTGTAATATTTGCCCCTCTCTACATATCTCTATACAAAATCTTCCCACTGTATTGGCCATACTCGAGAAAACTGTAATTATGTTAGTTGATAAGTAAGTAATACAGTAAACATGTAAGCTGATAAGTAATTAACACAGTAAACATCATGCGAGTTGATACATATGCATAATTTAATTAATACAGTAAACATCACGTGAGTTGAATGATTGTTGTTTTCCGCCACACTCAACAATTTTTCAGATATCTGGTGGCGTCCAATTTTTATTGGTGTAGTGGAGACCCCAGTTACAATGTACCCTGGAAGAGACTACCGACCTTCCGATAGTAAACTGGCAAACTTTCTCACATATATCGGCACGAGCGAGAATTGAACCCGCGCCGACTAGATTTGAGAGGCCTTGTGGGTTTGAGCGCGATGCTCTAACCACTCGGCCACGGTGGCCACTCACGTGAGTTGATGCATATGCATAATTAATATAGTGATTAATGCTCTAAACATCTTGGGATTTTAAAAGTAATTAATACACTAAATGTGAGTTCAGAAGGGATTTATTGATCTAAATGTAATATGATTTCAGACGTAATTGATACTTTAGTTATGATGCAAGTGCAGAAAGGATTGATAGCCTAAACGTTATGTGCTTTCAGAATAAATTAATCCTCTAAAGAAAACGTGAGTTCAGAAAAGATTAATAATCTAAACGGCATGTTATTTTAAAAGTATTTAATACTCTAAACATTTCTTGAGTTTAAAAGAGTTAAAATATGGGAAGCCAATTTGTGAAAGTGTGCGAGTTTCTGGCATTTCTTAACTGTTTATCTTTTCACTCGCATTCTATAGATGTTCAAGACTACTAGCATTTTGCATGCCGACGTTTTGCAGTGTATTTACACATACGTTAACAAACGTCATTGATCATTTGCTTATGAGTAATTTGGGTTAATTTTGATTGCACAGGGAAGACCAGGGGATTCCGGAACTAAAGGAGAAATTGGAGAAGCTGGGCCACAAGGACCATCTGGAACTCCGGGATCACCTGGGAGACCAGGCATACAAGGCTTACCAGGCGAATCTGGCCCTGTAGGCGCTCCTGGTGCTACAGGAAAGCAGGGTGACAGGGTACAGTGAATTTATTATGATACTGCATGATCTGAAGTTATTGTATTTTTTCAAAACAAAGTTGATATGGAGAGGTTTAATAAGGACAATGCCTGCTGCCCAAACCGTATCAAAGAATTGTTGTAAAAAGATGTTGATGATATTCATATGTTGGCAATACTTAACCAGGAAAGATAGTGGATACTCAAAACATATGTTAGAAAAACATAATAAATAGTTTGTAAAACCTTTAATACTGCTAATTCGCATCTCTGTCATTTCCCCTTTTATCCCCATTTCTTGTTGCATTCTGATCTTATTTGGATCTTCATATTTATGTTGAAATTTAATGCAGTAAGGTAATAGAATTGAATCTTTATTTCCATGTACGTGTTCTTCACGTGTATATAACTAAAGAACAATAATAATTATTTAGGGAGACCGAGGTGAGGTAGGTGCTCCTGGATCAATGGGAAGGCAAGGTGACAATGGTGCTGATGGACGAGATGGAGCAACAGGAGACAGAGGAAACCCTGGTCTTCCGGTATGTATCTTCCCGTGCACATGGTTGTTTCATACCAATCAAAACAAACTCTTTAAAAGTCTTTTTCGGATAATCGATTTTAAGTTATACGAGAGTCATTCAAGTGACTTAATGTAATTTGTTCCCGTCCGTTGTCGAATGTAAATTTTTCCTATTTTCTAGGAGCTACATGATGATTTTTTACCCAATTTAAACCAAAGTGAATGTCTTAGTTAAATAAGGTAGATACATTTTTGATAAGTGCAAGATCCCTTGAATGTTTTATTTTCACACAAAATTTTGGATAGCATGTATGTGTAAGGACAATGATATCGTATCTTGTTTGTTTAAAAAGTGAAGCAAAATTCTCGTAAGTATAATAGGAAAATTAACTACAAATCCAATTTTCCTACTAAGCTCGGGTCCGTTTTTTCCTCAATAATGTCAACAAAATACATTTCATTGTTTATATTCATATGAACAGCAAATGAAGTGACTGTTGAATTCGTTTAGTTTATATGAGCTGAAAGCTAAAGTGAGTTTTTCTGATCATCTTTTGTCACTCATCTGTCTGTCCGTGGTCGAATGGTTATAGCATCGCGCTCAAAATCACAAGGCCTCTCACCTCTAGCCGGCGCGGGTTCGAATCCCGCTCGCGCCGATATATGTAAGAAAGTTTGCCAGTTTACTTTCGGAAGGTCGGTGGTTTCTTCCCGGGTACGTTGTATCTGGGTTCTCTCCTCCACCAATAAAAATTGGACGCCACCAGATCACTGAAAAATTGTTGATTGTGGCGGAAAACAACAAACAATCAATCAATCCATAAACATTTCACATTTTTATCAACCATTGTGCCAATTTCAATCAAACTTGGTACAAATCAGCCATATGTGAAGGGGATTCAAGTTTGTTCAAATGATGAATTGATTGTTGTTTTCGGCCACAATCAACAATTTTTCAGGCATCTTGTGGCGTCCAGTTTTGTACGTAGAGGAGAGAACCCAGATACACTGTACCCGGGAAGAGACCACAGACCTTCCGAAAGTAAACTGGCAAACTTTCTCGCATATAGCGGCGCGAGCGAGAATCGAACCCGCGCCGACTAGAGGTGAGAGGCCTTGCAATTTTGAGCGCAATGCTCTAACCACTCGGCCACGGAGGCCCACTTACTTGTTCAAATGAAGGACAATGACTCTTTCAAAGAGGACAAAACAGACCCCTATACTACTCATGGTAATAAAGATGATTTAAAAGTCTTTAAAATCTAAAGGGGCCAAGGTGACTGGTGAGGAAATTGTCCTATAGGCCTCTTGTTAAGTTTGTGATTTACTCATTTAAAACTGGAATACTAAATGGATCGAAAAGACAGGCGATCACATGCTGCTTTGATAAGCGAAATAGTCTGAAGTTTCTTTCTTTGGGGATTCGTGTGATAATCGACAGAAAATTTTTGTTTTAAATTTTCAGTTAAACTTTTATTTTTGTCTACGTTTTTTGCTCAAAATGACAAATTAATATTTTAGATCAAGAAAATATTACATCTCTCCGCAATCAACACGTGGCTCTCCCGAATCATAGCTTCGACATTATGCTGAGTATTGCCCATCATTAAAACCTAATTTACATTTGGCCTGGGATGCTTACACAGAGCCCGTAACATACCTGAATATACCTTGCCGTGCGGCTTCTCTGCAATGGCAGGCGGTGATTGTAAAATTTTTGTACGGAATCATGGACTCTGTGGCCTCTACGATATTGTTTAATTTTTTTTTAATCGTAAGCCTGTGTCATTCAATGTATTGCACGATCTCCGCACAGTCATTTCGCAGAAGTGTGATTGCTGATCGAACACTAAACGCACGAGATTTTAAGACATTTGGGCAAAAAATAAATGCAGATACATTGTAATCTTATAGGGTGTTCGGATGAATCTACACGGGAGTCGGGAGGATTTTGTACGATTTTCGAGCGAAACTTGCGGAGATCGTGCGGGTACTATATATTGTGTTCGAACAATTTCCCCACAGTCAACGTACAGATTTAGCCCGACCCGAGAGTCCGTTCAAAAATGACACGATGTCCATATGTAATGTGAACGCAAACATCATAGCCGTAACCTTTTAAAAGAGCGTGGATACGATTTAAACGGCAAATTATCAAAGTTTATTTTCCCATTTTTAATGTTTGCAATGCTAAACTAAGGCATTTCTAATGGTCAGCAAAGATTCGAATGCCAGGTTTTGAGTTACAAGTGAGATACAGCACTCAAAAGTCTTTGTTATGTAAACAAGGCTCATGTCATATTTTTATATTATTATATTTATAACATGCTTAATATTGATTCTTTGGTGGGGTTTTTTTTTGTTGTTGTTCTTGTTGTTGTTTATTTTTGTTTTGGGGGGGGTTGTTTTTGGTTTTTTTATTTAGTTTTTTTTAGTTTTTTTTTATTTTGTTTTGTTTTGGCTTGTTTGCTTGTTTTGGTGGGGGATTTTTTTTTGGGGGGGGGTTGTTTTTGTTTTCTGTGTGTGTGTATTACATTTTGTTTTACGTCCTGTCGAAAATGTTTTAGACAATTTTCAGAGGATTCTTTAACGTGACAACGCCTGCTGTGATATGGGACCTCCGTTTTTAAACTTCTAAATTGCAATAGAGCAATCACTACTTATGCTAATGTCTTAGGTTTGACGCGGCGCCATGGCAAGAGCGGGGCTCGAACTCCTGACCTCCCGGTTACGAAGCGAACGCTCAATTGCTTTATAGAAAATATCATGTGTAAAACAAAATGAGATGTAACTTACACTAGAAACTGCTTAACTGTGTTCCGAGTTAACTTGTAAATTAAAAGAAAAATATCTGCTTTAAACAAAACTTTTATTAGTATATTCAACCTATGTTAACACTGCATGACACGAACCTTGTTTACCTAACAAAGATTTGTAACACAGGATGAAATTTTCCCTTTCAGTCAACTGAAAGGTAACTTAATGGTAACTGAATGATAACTGAATCATCACTGATAAAGTACTTTTCAGTCACCTTTCAGTTATCATTCAGCTCACTGAATGACAGGAACATTTCAGTAACCATTCAGTCGGGTTTCAGTGACCTTTCAGTCCAGTTTCAGTGATCATTCAATCAGGCTGAAGTGATCATTTAGTCTGGTTTCAGTCCATTAAACCAGGTTTAAGCAACCATTCAGTTAGGGTTCAGTGAAATTTTAATTACAAGTCTTTTATATTCAAGTGACTATTAAACCATATATTAAGCCAGAAATCTTTCTGTAATTGTTTACCTACATTATGTTGATATTTCCAAGTCTATTCTTGTCTCTTTCACTAATTGTTTTGTTGTTTCAGTGATATATGGTTTATTTCATTCAGCAGTTTGTTCCTTTCTAGTCACATATTTCACCATCCAGAAATTTTTCAGGAATTGTTTACCTATATTCGTGTAACTTTCAATTTTCAATCATACACACTACCCCAGCATTCATTTTGTGAATATCCAATTAAATCCTTGTAAATGATTTGTTGGTATCACTGTTCATATAAATAACTTTTATAGATTATCTAACTAGTCTGCATGACAAATCAAACCAATACACAGAATGCAATTTCAAGCAATAATTATTTATTCCTTTTTTGATTGGAGCAAAGCATTTTTCATTTTTATTAAACATAGCTAAGACAGTTTTTTTGTTACATAATTGTATGCTCATTTTCATCGCATTCTGTATTCAGACACTTCTGACAAAACGTAGGTAGGTATCACTTCCTCATTCGATTTCTTTTTGGACATGCACAGTAATCAGCCATCATCCAATGTTTACAGTGTCATCCTCAGTACATCTTGAAGATTTCTATACCAAATGAATATCTGTATAGCTATATAAACCAACAAACAGATGATTCACACACACACACACACACACACACACACACACACACACACACACACACACACAAATAATAATAATAATAAAATAGGGGTGTTAATGTAGACGATTTTATAATATTATTCAATTTTAATGCATTTTCGCTTTATATCCATCACAACCTCACCCGGAAGCGTGATCCTGTAGAGTTCATTATTTTTGACAATTTCAGGTACATTGTATCTGGGTTCTCTCCTCCACCAACAAAAACTGGACGCCACCAGATAATTCAAAAATTGTTGAGTGTGGCGGAAAGCAATAAATAATCAATCAATCATCATATTATTCAATATCGATACATACCTTTAATCAATGCTACGAAATTCGTTGTACGCAAATATGTACTTGCTTACAGTGTGTTTTATTTTGCTCTGTATAAAAAGTACGATCTATTTCAATGATACCCTGAATAATGGTATTTTCTGAAATAGATCAATACAGGGGATATGGGGATGTTATTAACGTCATATCGGCATTAGCGATTTCTGGTGATCGTAAAACGAAAGGAAATGTGAGGGGGAGGCGGCGGATTTGTTTTCCATCTCTATTCCCCATTTTCTATTACCTGGTATTTTGAAAATTACAATGTCATGTCCTAATTTTGTGATATAAAGGAAATTCTAATTAAGTTAAAGAAAATAGTTTGCATATTTATTATTACACAGTTATACTTGGATTAATTAATATCATTTTATGAACAACTTTTTTATTTTGATATCAAAATAGTCATGTTGCCTTCTTTCAAATGTATGGTCTGTTTTCCGAAGAGTGCCCAATCAGAGAACTTTGATGTTCCCGCGCATTATACTGACTGAATGGTCACTGAAATGTGCCTGTCATTCAGTCGACTGAATGTTACGGAATGGTACCTCTTACATTCCAATTTTTTGCCGAACAAGTAGAAATATCTTATTTAAGCATTCGTAAACATTAAAAATAGGGGGAAATAAAATTAGAAAATTTTCAGCTCATGCCCCTTTAAAATATATCCTAAATCGTACGCAAATTAAATGTACGGGCACCATGGTAAATGTAAACCAAACTTTAGATATGAACCAGAATTCGCCGCTTAATTGAAATGAATAAAAAGAACTTTTGGACTATAAACTGAACTTTGCGCAAGCGACCCATTTTGTCGCTCTAATAAAGTTTTAATCTAATAATCAAAATTGTTCTCGAGATACATAGTACATATAGAACCTCTAACGAAAAGGTCATTTATAAGACACCGTGCAGCGAACATAATGATTATAAATACAGCTTGACTCTTGCACTGAAACTCATTGTTCTACATTTTACTTAATGTTTATCCTTTAGGGGACACAAGGGCCACCGGGACCATCCGGACCTCAAGGCGAACGAGGTGTACCAGGTTACCCAGGAGCGCAAGGAGAAATGGGTCCTTCAGGCGAACAAGGACCAATGGTAAGTACAATACGCAAATGCAGAAAGAAAGGCTGATAGTCGGTATATGTTTTTTCAGTATATTAAAGCGAGAAAATATAAGCTGTCCTCCTATCTTGGGGTAAGTGACTTTCGTATCTAACCAGTAAGATTTCAGACGTTCTCAGCTGTAATTTAAATCTAAGCATGGTGATCTGGCCTAAGTAGTAAGGATTATTTATATTGACAACGCCTCTCGTGACTCGGGACCTCCTTTTTATCTCAAGTCGGTTTTTCTAATCATCTGTTGCCCTCCGTCTGTCTGTAATATCAGTCTGTAACATTTATATATGTTTTCTGTTTCTCCAGAACCACAAGATCATTTTCAACCAAAACTGTCATAAAGCAGATATGGGTAAAGAGGATTCAAAATTGTTCAAATGAAGGATCACACTCTTTTCAAAGGGGAGACAATGAAGAAGTAGTCAAAATATGTAGCATCTTTATATAAAAAACTATTCTTTTCAAGAACCACTGAATCAGAAAAAATGAAACTTATGTAAAAGCTTCTTTAATGTGTGGATAATAGATATTGTTTAAATCATGGTCTCCAAGGGGTGGAGTCACATTAGGGGGTAAAAGTTTTACCCTGGGATGTATACAAAAACTTTAAAAATCTTTTCTCAACAATGAAAATGCTATGACAATGAACTGTATTCAATCTCGTAATTCCTATAGAAAATACAAATGAGAGAGAGGGGCTTAGGAGAAGTAAGCATCTCTGGTCGACCGGTCACACCCACCTTGAGCCCTATATTTTGACCAGGTAAACGGAGTAATCCGTAGTCAAAATCAGTGTAAAAAGAACAGCCTAACAATTTTTATGAAACAAGTCAGACACATTGGAGTAAATGACAGGATGTACTGGCACACTAGATTGTTATAACGACCTTAGAATTTGCGAAATACTGACTTTAGACGAGACTGTAGAAACTCCTCTAACTTTAACTTGTTTGTCAGTAGCCTGCCTCGATTAGGGCTTTATTAGTCATATTAATATACAAGCATCCTCAGATAGTTTAGATTCATGTGTTTAAAAGATGGTCCCGTCGGGGTAGGGTAGAACCAATTTGGGGAACAAAGGTTTTTTTTTCATAGGAATATAGAGGGGGAAACTTTAAAGACCTTTTCTCAAGAGCTACAGTGTCACGACTAGTCCTTTTAATACGTTAAAGTAAGTTTTATGAGAGGACATGTCAGGAAAATCTTTTTCTCAAGAACAACAGGATCATGATTATTCATACAGAGCTGCCAATCCTCACGATTTTGGCTTAAGACTTACGATTTTAGTGCCGAAAAAAAGATTTTCGTGTATTTCATATTCCGAATATATTGGAGCTGTCCCTCTTTGGTTTTCACTATCATAATAAACAAGCCATAGTCGTTACTACATTTGCTTGAATAGTCTATATCCATGCTTTCGATCATTTTAATGCTTTGAAATAAACAATATCGCTACTAAACATAAGGCATGTGTTGATGGAAATACGAATAGTACTCCCCCATCGGAAAAAGCTCAATTGAGCCAGAAATTCAAAGAATATGCAAGTAAATATTCATTCATATCAAAGTCAGAAAAGGGGATTTTGTATGCTAAGTGTACGATCTGATTGACAGACTTCAATGTTTCTCACGGTGGACAAAATGACATTAAAACATATCAAACACCAACAGGCTAGTGGGAGTTGAAAGTCATCTAAGATAACGGATTTTTTTCCGTTAAAAATCGTATTCATCTGCAGTTACATGTAGTAGAGCAGATTGCCTCTTAACAACGTTAATTATGGAACAAAAGACCGATTAGCGTGGCCGATCACGCATCAAAATTGTTTCCCCAAGATGTTTCCAGACTCTGAGATGGCAAAAAAAGATACAGATACAGTTTTGGACGCACTAAAACTACAGCGATTGTAAATGAAATGTCGAAAGATATTAGACATCGTATGGTTTAGACTTAGTAGGAAAACCTTTCTCTATGTCCACAGGCGGAAGTAATGATGCTGATATGAAGCAGTGTCCGATTGTGTTAACATATTTAGATGAACTTTCAAAAGTAGTGAACTGCCTTTTATCTATTCCAAATTTAAAAGGAAACTCAAATGGAGAAAACATTCCAAATTTATTTTCATCTGAACTTGCTTCAAATGGACTTGACATAAAAAAAAATGTGTTTCACTGGGAGTTGAGAACGCAAGTATTATGATTGAAAAGAAGAAAGAAGTAGCAGGTTGTTAATTTGAACAGAACAATAAAATGATGCCACCTTATTCATTTGGCCAATGAAAAAGCTGTACACAATCTGTCTTATCAATTTGATAAAATTTTGGCTGACATATTAATATCGTGAAAAATCACCTAACAAGAAACAAGAACTTGTTCAATTTCAGAACATGAATTATTCACAAAGCTCAAAGAATATTGAAGCATATATGCAAAAGATGGTTAAGTGTCTTAATAGACTTATTGATCAATGGATAGTATGAGGTGAAACCTTTCATTGAAAATCTCAAACAAATCGGTAAATATGATTTTATGGACATGTTCCTGAATAATACATGACTGCATTGGATTACATGAAACGGAAGTTGCCCCTGTCAGAAAGCATGCAGAACTAGCTGACATTAAGAAGAGAAGTGAACAGTCATTTTGTTCTGTAGATTATTTTGCAGATAAATTTGAATATTTCTTAAGGCAAGAGAACAGTGTTCTTGCAGTAATGATGAACGACCTTCAAGCGGAATTTCATTCCTTTCAGTTGGATAAACTTTTGTAACTTGATTTGAGTTTACCCATAACTGAATGTTGGTGTATGATTGGAAAAATGAAAAATGAGTTTGGGGAATTGAAGTGCAAAGTTCTAGCAGAAGTATTGAAAGCTATGTTTTACATTCTCCACAATAATACAGGATGTGAGAGAATTTTTTCATCGGTTCGTAAGAATCTCACGGACATCAGAGTATCCATGAAAACTCCAACACTTGAATCTATCCTTGTGAATAAAATGAAAATTTCTTCCAAAGGAAAACCTTGTTACAACAACAATTCTCTGAAGAGTTTCTGATAGGAATTAAATTCCGCTTGAAGGCTAAGAATGTCACTTATGTGTCATTAAACTTAGCAAAATAACTGACACAGTAACTGAAACACTGCAATACACTAATGCAACAACATTTTGCACACAAGTTTAGAAAGTAAAATAATATGAATGTACTTGACTTCTGCATTGTAAAATGTTTGACAATTAGTATATAAATTCAATAAATTTGGATTTGAAATATTCCTAAAATTGCTCAGGTTACATATTTATTCATGAAAGATCTCCAGCAGTCGTGGATCTCGGCGGCCCCGAACCCCCAATTTACTATTTTCCATTTCATAATGTTGGTAGCTCTGGTCATATTAATATGCAAGCACCTCAGTAATGTAGATTCAAGATTGTTCAAATAAAATAATAAAGGTTGAAAACAATAGGACAACAAAGTTTTAATGGTACCTGGTATGGGAAACCTTTAAAAATCAACTTAAGACAAGCTGGGTCATGATATTTCATATCAATATTCAAACATTTTAAAATCAAGCCACCTATGGGGAAGGGGAGTAAGGTGGTGCAATATATGAGGATTTTCATCTCAAATACTACCCAACTTTATGTCTTATGTTCGACCTGGTGACGAACTCCCTCCCAAGAAGACCGAGACTCAACGATCGATACCTTATTTGTAGATGATATACCAAATGCATGTTTAATATGTATATGCAAGACTTATCAACGAATAACGCATTTACAGTTACTGTTTTTGACTTTTGAAATTGAAACAATAGGCAAAAATGTAAGATGAACAAATAAATATCTCTTGTCTTAGGAAATCAGGACCGTGCACTGAAGGAAGCATTTGTCATGAATAAGTAGGTAACACCGGTAAAGTTAAAATGGAGAAGTATTAGAAATATCTTTCTCGCTAGACTGTCCTGTTCAAACTTACATCTCTATGGTCTAGTGGTTTGAAGGTCAAATATCAACGTTGAACAGATGTTGTAAATCCAATACTGTTACGTTGATAATTGAATTACCATTTTGAATTATTCTTCTGAAATCTCAGTTTATTCGTTTAATGATTCGGACGTTCCCTTCGTTACTGTACTTTGTCAAACATTTGAGAATGTTAGGTATAAGAAGTCATGAAGATGCTGAGTGAATATCCACATACTTTAATATTCACCCTTCCAGTATTCATAAAAGGATTTATATTTATTAGGGAGCGCCGGGTGAACCAGGGAAAAATGGCTTAGATGGAATAACAGGACCACCGGGAGCTCCAGGACCAGTGGGTCACCCAGGGTACCAAGGACCACCAGGCGAAAATGTATGTATCTGATGTTATTCTCGATGAGGATTCAATGTTTAATCAGGTGGCTCTCGAAGTATTCTTCCGTTCCCAATTTCTTCGCTATACAAATTCGATCTTTTGATCCATGGACTAGCTTTTAAGTGTATTAAAATTTCTAATGATCAACATTTTACTATTTGTTTGTATCATGAAAATTCACTACCTAATTTACACCAGCAATATTTTGTCAAGGATCACAATGGCATTGGCACGGAAAAGATAAATAAATAAATAAATAAATTCTTTTGTTTACACAGGATAACACAATTAGTAACAAATTTACATTGTGGTCCTGAGTAAAACTTATTCATAGACAGGTAAATGAGTGAGTAGAAAAAATCATTATATAAAATTACATACATTATATATATATATATATATATATATATATAGATATATAGATAGATAGATAGATAGATTGATTGATTTAACGTCCCGCTCGAGATTTTTTCAATCATATGGAGATGTTAGTATTACCGGTGAAGGGCTGCAAAATTTAGGCCTATGCTCGGCGTTTATGGCCTTTGAGCAGGGAGAGATCTTTATCGTCCCACACCTGTAACACGAGGCCTCGATTTTTGCGATCTCATCCGAAGAATCGCCCAATTTAATCGCCTCTTACGACAAGCAAGGGGTACTGAGAACCTACTCTAACAACCGGATCCCCGCGGGGCAATATATATATATATATATATATATATATATATATATATATGTATGTATGTATATATATATATATATCGATATATATATATATATATATATATATATATATATATATATATGCATGCATACATCTTATTTGTATGAGTTGTAATGTTGCAAATGTGCTGATTTAAAGATGCGATAAAACCACAGCTTCTGATAGATTCAAGCAACTGTTCCATAAAATTGTACACGATATCTTAAAAGAACGTTTATAATATTCAGTTCGTGCTTTTGGTAAATATAAAATACCACTATCACCACTTGTTGTTGTTGTACTGACTTGGCTGACAAAACTAGAAACATTCATTTAGTTTTCATTATCTTGAAAGCAAGGACAAACTTTCTAAATATAAAGTAATCTTGAACAGGCATCCATTGAACAACACTAAAAATATCAACAGTAGGAGTCTGAGTTACTTTCACATTCAAAATAATTCCGGCTGCCCTATTCTATAATTTAAAAAGTTTAGCAGCAAACACTTTGTTTTCGGAAGAGCACCAAACTGCAACATTAATTAAAATGTGGAAATATAACAGTATCTAAAACAATATGTCCTATTTTGATGCACATTTTTCTACAGTTTGAGAGTTGGTTTTTGTGTTTGTTTGGTTTTTTTTTTTTGTTTTGTTTTAGGGGGGTTTTCTGTTTATTTGTTTGTTTTTGTGCTGTACCAATTAACATGCATTGTGTTTGTTTTCTCTAGGTTCATCTTAAGTGTATTACTTTCCGTCCATTTCATAGCGTTTAAAAGATCTTTGTACAACATTTGTTCGATAACATCAATAGATTTATGTGAAACATCCTGTGATATATCTGCATATATAGAAACATTTGAGTGCTTTAGACATTTAGAATAGTCATTAACAAATAAAGTGAAGAACAATGGACCCAATAATGACCCCCGAGGCACTCCTTTTGTAAAATCTTTTTCATCAGATAAAACACCTTCCTATCTAACACATTTTGATCTTCCACTAAGATAAGACTGAACCCATTTAAAAGAATTTTGACATATACCAAATGATAAAAGTTTATGTAACAATACTTTGTGATTTAAAGTGTCAAATTCTTTACTGAGATCAGTAAAACGAACGCCAGATTGATGTTCAGTTAAAAGATTGTTTTTATCCAAATACATGCCTTTCTATAATTTTGTTGACAATTTCTAAAACAAACATCGGTCGATAATTGTTCACAATAAAATTTTCGCGAGATTTAAAACTTTTGCACCTGTAATCGATTCACCGTTTATTTCTAAGTATGTTGGCGAAGCGGATGCCGATTTCGTTAGTAAAAAATGTTTTAACTTCCTCCATATATCTTTCGGTTTTGTATCGGCTTAATATATTGTATTTTCCACAACTTAGCGTTTGAAATCGTTTGATGTTTGTCACTACCCTGTTTCTTGCGGCCTTATATAGTATCCAGTTGGAATTATTACGTGACGGCGTAATATATCCCTCTACTGAATTTCTGAAAGTATATCATTGTTGATTCATTTCTCCGAGTCACTGCGGATACTTCATTCTTTCATCGGCACATGCTTGTCGACAACTGTCATAAACATCGAGTGAAAAGACTACCACATGCTATCGATGTCGGGTAGCTATTTCAGTGAGTTCCGGTCAACAGCATTAGTATCTTTAATAAAATCGCTTTCAGTTAATTTCGTTTGATCCCTATACGTTACATAAATATGGTCGGGATGCACCTTTAAATTTCTTTCATATTGATACACATGGTGATGATCGCTCTGTCTGATTGATATGATTCCCATGGAGGCAAAGAACACTGGGTGGATAACATATATCTGATCTATCAATGTTCTGCTATCACTCGTAAAGCGGATAGGTTCGCCTATAACTTGAATATGACCGTAGGTTTCCATCATCGATTTAAAACATGAAGTCGTCCATGACTACTTACGGAAAAGATCGTTTCCCTGATTTTCGAAAAAGAGTGGGCTCACTGGGAGCTGCCAAAGAAACTACACAACTTTTCAAAACCGATCATATTTCATTTCGTTAGCCGCCGTAAAATGTCTGAAATATTGTCAAAGCGTCTTTAAACCAAATCAATCAACCAATCAAAGTCAAATTTAATTCACGTGATATATAATCCAATGTAATTCACTCGCAATATAAATATTCCACGTAAACTTTAATAAAATACACTAATTTACCATCAAAAATAAATTTTTGAATAGTAAAATCCTGAATTTAGAAGAAAAAAAAAGGAATACAAAATTGAAGTTTACAATATAAACAAGAAATCGAAGACGCAAAAACACTCGCACAAATCTGCTTGCGTTTATTAATAGTTCACACATTATTGACTTCAAAAATGTCAGAATCATATTCCTTTATTCCCCTAAACTGCATTAGTGAATTTAGGTTTGAACCTATATATTATATATTATATACTATATACACATTGACAAATATGATTTGATTTAGGGACCTGCTGGATTAAATGGAGCACCAGGAATCCCTGGATCACCTGGCGAGAAAGGTCCACGTGGTCCTTTGGGTCCGTCAGGTCTCCCAGGACCACCGGGCCCGCAGGTATATTTAACAGTAACAGCTACTCCAGATATAAAATTTAAAAATTCGAGATAATGTTTACAGTGTATATAGAATACGTTATCAATTACAACTTATTTGATTTTATTTAGGGACCTCAGGGACCAACCGGATCAGCTGGACCACAAGGGGAGCGAGGAGAGAGGGTCAGTTTCATGTTGTAAAACAACTAGAAGATATGTGATATAAATTTTCAGTACATCGCATTCGCGTTCAAGTAATGAGTATCTCTGAATTATGTGATTCTATATTTTAATTACCAAAAGTTGGTGAAATACTTTTGTTGGATATTGATATCAGTATGATCTCAAAGAAAGACGCTCGACATGAGACATTCGTATTTCGTATATTTTCGCATTAATTTACATGCAGTGAAATTATGTGAATATAAAAATTCAGGCTCCAGAAAACGAGGCTGTTCGACAATGGAAATTATGCTACTCTTAATTTGTCAATGCAATTGCACCAACAACAACTCCCTTAGTTCAGTAGATCAAAGATCAATCGTTTTTAAAACTTATATGCAATTCTGGTACATCTATTCTGCAAGTACCAGTTACTGTTATCATAGGCAACTATTATGAGACGTGTGCTTTGAAATTAAAGATGTTACAATAAAAATATTTCATTCAGGGAGAACTTGGAGAAGCAGGGATCCCAGGTGCACCGGGACAATCAGGACCCGCTGTAAGTTAACAGTTAAATGATATACTAATTTTATGCAATTATTGCGAAACATAAACTTTAATTTCATTCTCACATCCCCCTTGACGACCCTTATTATGTAATCTTTAGATACATGTATCTTCTTTACTTCTAAACATGTGTCTGACAAAATGAGTACATACCTGTTATGAACATAAAGGTCTTCACTATAAATCTGAAATTCATTACCTCATGGTCAGGGGTTCAAATATCATGGCCCAGATACACAGGTCATACAGATAAAAAAATGTATATTGTCTTTAAAACTCTGTTCTACGTCATAATATGTAATAGACACGATAATTGCATAGTTGTAATAGATATGGCGGTCTTTAGGAAGATTGTTTTAAATGCATGCCCCTCAGGTCAATGGTTAAAGACTGCTACATTCCAAAGTCTTTTAACTTCCTTAAATGTGGCAGACAGACTGAATACATAAAAGGTGTCTTCCAATATTGTGGATTTCATGGTCCTAGGGTCTTTGAAGAAAGTGTCTAAATTGGATGAAATACATCATTAAGATAGCAAATATCTTATATAAGAACGTCTTCTTTTCTTATGAACATGTAGCAGACAAATGTGATGTATATAATAAGGAAGGATGCTTAGAAATTCTTGGTACCTAAGTAAGGGACTGAGGTCTCAGGACGGGGATAAATTGGTTGTGTATTTAGAATGTTTTAAAAGTTTTAAATCTTTCTTAAAATAATAAACATGTGGCCAAAACTTAAATGAAAAAATAATAATATAAAAACTAAGTGCACAGTTGTGAATTAAATGAATAAAACAGAAGTGAATATAATAATCAGAGATTAATGTCATAAATCCTATGAAAATATACAATACTGTGAGATCCTTGGAAACATCAGAGGTGCGATCAGGTACCTGGAAGGAATATATTGGGAGGGGCTACTACCAGTATGCTTTTGATCAGACATTGCTATATAGACAAAGGGATCATTAACATTCATGGTAGATTTTTTTCCATGTCATAATCGATCTTCAGAATACACCGATCCACATAAGTTCATGATCTTGCATTTTGACCGATGAAATCCGTTGGAAAATAAGCTCCGCCCACCACTACAAGCCTCGTACAAATATCGGACATCTGCCATTGTTTTGTATAGTAAATACAGACATGTATCGATCGATTATGCATTAATAATATAGCTTGTACAGATTCTTTTTATGATAAATGATGAAAGATTTTCCTCAGGAATTCTTAAATTAGACAGTAAATATCCAGACAAACTTAACGGAGCCAAAGTCTTACGATTTCCATCAACCGAAGACACACTTGCAGAAGTGTGTGCCCTTATGTCACAGGCCTCAAAATCAGCTAAATGTCCATAAAATCACAAAGATATGTATCTATGGACAAAGGTATGATGTTTTGTTGTTTATTGGTGTACGCAGATATTTATAGTTCAGGCACATAACATCCTTTTTTCAGGGGGTGGCACTTGCTGATACAAAATCTGTAATTTTCATGATGGGCCGGCATAGCAGTTTAAACGTTTATTCAGAAACTAATTTTTTATGGCTTCTCTATTTTCTGTAAGTCGTGTTTGTAATTTGCTGTGCAATACACAGTAGAAAGGTAAAATATTCAATATATAAATCAAGACTAGTTTAAGGATTTAGGGCAGTGTATATAATCATATTGTAAAACGGGGCCTCCGTGGCCGAGTGGTTAGAGCATCGCGCTGAAAATCACAAGGCCTCTCACTTCTAGTTGGCGTGGGTTCGATTCTCGCTCGCGCTGATATATATGAGGAAGTTTGCCAGTTTGCTTTCGAAAGGTCGGTGGTTTCTTCCCGGGTACGTTGTATCTGGGTTCTCTCCTCCACCAATAAAAAACTGGACACCACCAGATAACTGAAAAATTGTTGAATGTGGAGGAAAACAACAAACAATCAATATATTGTAAAACAGAGTATTCAAGTTTCAAAGAAAAGTATGCTTATGACTATTTCATTCGCCACATACATGTATATGACTGATTTAATTTCTTATTATGAAGGATGTTTATAAATAAAATATGAGTAAGTGTAACGTATTGTGGACATTATATCATTTGCTTTTAAATTGTGTAAGTATTCTTCATTGCAAAGTAAGAGTGTATTAATTATGTTATAATAGGGGGAGGGGTTGATTTCCTCTTTTCTGCAAGATCATACCCTTATCATATGACTTGGGAAAACGAATATGCCAGTATAGTGGCATATTCCCACTTATACTGATGGGAACTTTTAAGTTAATAAAAGAAAAATACTACTCAATTTCGCGCACTTTCAAAAAAAGGAATTTTTCGGAAAACATTTCTTTTCCCAGGAAGAACTTCACTTTAATAAAAATGTTCATTTCTTACACTTCTCAAAACCTTTCTGGTCCATAATTTTGGTGTTTGCAGCAATGTTTCTTGTATATTCTGTTTTATTTACAACTTCACAACAGGGGAAGGACAAAGGAAGTGTATATTAATATATTATAGCTTATAAGAAAAACACCATGTCGTTGTAAGGGGAAAAAGGTCGACACATTGTCACAATACATGCTTGCAAAGTTTTAAACACATATATCACACAAGTTCTTTTCACAGTTTATTCTGACTATGAATAAACAATTGCAATGACAGTGTTCTACAAATAAATAAGCATATTACAGTCTGGTGATCGCAAATAATATATAACATACCATCAATAAAATCATTCAAATATACGTGGCTTTGTCAAAAATGTATACGAATTTCTTGACATGAAGAATTTCTTGACATGATAAATCATTTATATACCAATATATATCCTATATAAGAATACATATGTAGTATATAATGCATGAAATTGCAGTTACAAAATGGGAAAAAAATGCGAATACGCAATGTCAACAAACCTAAACAAGACACGCAATATCCGTCCCAAATGGCCAAAATGGCAGGTCAAGGTCAATGCTGAAGTAATCATAATACTCAATGTTTATAGACTTGTTGATAAAATTAACATTGTCGGTTGCTTACAACAAACATGTATACATTTCAATTACTTTCACCTATTAATGACATGTATAAATAGAAAACACTTTAAGCAATCACCTTCATCAATTCTGTGTAAATGTCTGACTAAGAAAACCGTTATTTGCTAATTCTATTTCTGTTTAGCAATGAATATCCTGTAATACTTTACACACACAATAGTGCAACTACTAAACTATTATATAATCAAGGTATTCGCTGACAAATTATTGTGCACTTGTAAATGACAAAATATCACCAAAAACTTACACAACATCAAACATGCCTTCTCTGTACGGTGTCTCGTGCACGAATACCGCCAAAATATCAGGTTCTACTGTTACGGACAACTGACCAATCGTTGACCATCTTTACAGGTGTGAAAATATATTATCAGGAAATAGTATAGCCTAAAACGAAATATATTAACAAAAACTTTAAACTTTTCATTAAAAAACTCCTGCCATTCTGTTACAAAGTATCAATTGATATTGGGTGTATACTACTTCGTATTCCGTTCTCACAAAATTTCTAAATTTGTTTATATTAGTGAAATAATTATAGTATTTAAACATGTTTATTGTAAAACATGTAGTATATTTTGTGTAGAGAGGTCAGCTTATGGTTTTTGTGAACAACAGTATACGAAAAAAAATTATTCGAATTATACATGTGGGGGAAAGTTTTACAGATTTAATCACCCCCATTAAGATTCATCTTGATATTTTAGATATGCCGTTTTCTTACAGTCTTTCAAAATATTTTAAAAAATACTTTTGTCGTATCAGAAAGTGGAGTTACATTGTAAGTGATTGTCTATTGAATATTTACAGAAGGTAATGTATACTTTTGTATTATTGCATCATAAAAATTTCAAGAGCAAACGTGTAATGAATAGAAAATATTTTATGGACTAATGATGCTTTAAATATATTGAATCTTAATTTCATTAATGTATTTTGTCATACGTTTTGAGAGTTCACATCATAAGAAATAATGAAATTATATGTATTTTTAAGGATGTTCTCTCCTAGTATGATTTTGTTTTTCAGAACTAACAAACTTTTTGGATAACTCGTTTTATTTGAAACATCTTCATCAGAAAACAATTTAAACATAGAAAAGAGTATGTTAGCGAATCAGAGGCACTCAAAGTTACTCCACAGCTGAAACTACTTTTTTATTGAACATTACATATTTCCACACAAAAAACACCAAATACAAATATAGATGACTGATTAATCCTGATTGTCTTTAATTTAATAAAGTAACATTTGATACTTTTGATAACTTTTAAGTAACAAGTCAAAGATTACCTTACATAATTTTGTAAAATTGTCACAAATTTTATGTCCTATTACGTTAAAAAATTCAATCTAGCAAGAATATCTGTATCAAACTTTTGGTCAAATTGGTATTGTAAACTTAAATAGTATTTTTATTTTTGCTTATTTTAAATAAAAAAAAATAATAAAATGCGAGGAGTTGTATATATTGGAACAAAGCTTTGAACCACTTTGTGTCCCCACTCTCCTTCTTACCTTGGATAAAGCATATATTCAATACAATAACAATATGTGAATTGTTATAAAATGCATATTCTTCTATTTAGATTTACAAATTTTATGTATTTATTTTATCATTTGATAAATAGTTAGAAAGCATATGAATAAATCAATACAATAACAATATGTGAATTGCTATAAAAGGCATATTCTTCTGTTTATATTTACAAATTCTATACATTTATCTTATCATTTCGCCCATCACAGGCTCTTTAAACCACCGCGGGTTTTGGATAACATTACTTCCGAATCTAGCCGCCAGTTCCTTCAACTCAAATTTACTAACAAAGGAATTGATGCCGTCAACATATGCAACATTCTTCGTCATAAAAAAGTTCTTGCATTCCAGAGTATTTCAAGTTCAAGTCGACACCTTGTATTTCCTACAGATATACTTCCACTACTGCATCCGAACTATTTAACTTCAAACTTTGCAGTCCCTAGATATAGATTCAATCCACCAACGTGTTCTTGTTTTTCGTCTTATTTTAACTATAGTCCATCTGGACATGACAGTACTGGTAATGTTGTTATAGTTAAAAATAAAGACCTAAAATCACTTATTTCAAAAGCTCCTAAACTCAGATAACCTCGGTCTTTCAATTGGCAACATAACTTCATTTCTGTTATGAATTCTGTCGAAGATTATGCTAGACGATGGGCTAAATCTGAAAAAGAAGAACTTGATACCTTGTCAGAATGGCTTAAACGTATAAGAGGAATATCAAAATCCCATATTAGACATGTCAAAACAAAAATGCGTACCATCTATCCTTCTGTGTTTAGCAAACCAGAAGTGATAAAAAGGTCAGATAAGTTACATGAGGAATATCTTTTGTTCCAGGTGACAAAGTTTGTAACAATATTGTATTTGTTTGTAAGGCTCATTATTACAACCGCATTCTAAACGAACTTGGCACTAATTCCACATTCAGTAATCGCACTTATACTCCGACTGCCCTTTCAAAAGATGAAATTCTTCAAAATCGTGCTTCAGTTTTCAATACATTTAATATCCCAGTCAATGGAGCGGATGAATTTGAGTTCCTATGCTGGATCTCCAAACTCCACAAAGATACATTGCTGGATCCAGTAAATGTTCTACAAAGCCCCTATCTTTGCTCCTCACGAAAATATTAACTGCTGTGAAGGAGAAACTTCAAACGTACTGTGCCACTACATATGCCGGAAGTGGTGTAAATCAAATGTGGATTCTTAGACATTCTAAAGAACTTTTAGTAATTTTGAAATCACAAAACTTTTCTCAAATTAACAACATTAAAACATATGCTTTTACAACACTTTACACGACCATACCTCACGATAAATTATAGACTAGACTTTTAGATACCATAGACAGATGCTTCATCAACAGAAATGGTAAAAGGAAATATTCATATCTAGTGATCGGTCATTCCAAAAATTATTTTGTTAAACACCACTCTGACGCCACGCACAAGTACTCCGAAGTTGGTATTAAAAAGATGTTAGAGCTCCTCATTGACAATATCTTCGTAGTCTTTGGTGATCAAGTCTTCCAAAAGTCTGTTGGAATTCCCATGGACACAAATTGTGCTCCTTTGTTACCTGACCTGTTTTTATATTCTTATGAAGCAGAATTCATTCAAAAGCTTCAACATGAGAAGAAAAAATATTTTGCTGTGGCCTTCAATTTGACATTTAGATATATCGACGAGGTTTTATCTATGAACAATGATCATTTTCATTCATATGTCGATTCGATATATCCCAGTGAACTTGAAATAAACGACACCACAGAGTCTTTTACATCTGCTTCGTACTTAGATATTTTACTAAAAATAGATGCTTACGGCAAACTAACAATTAAACTTTATAACAAACGAGATGATTTCAATTTTTCCATCGTCAACTTCCCTTATATATTTGGCAATATTTCATCATCACTGCATATAATGTTTGTATTTCTCAACTGATTCGATACGCAAGAGCTTGTTCTGCATATGATCAGTTTTTAAATCAAGGCAGGCTATAGACAAAGAAGTTAGTGTTACAGGGGTTTTAAAGTCTCGTCTAAAGTCAGCATTTAGCAAATTTTATGTTCGTTATATCGATCTAGTTTGGATTTTGGAGATGATTATATTGTAATGCTTAAAAGACCAGGAATAATGATTTTATTGAAGATGTTTTAATCCATGACAGCATTTTACAAAGAAAACAGAACGAGAGAAATGTATGAAAATAAAGCATTTACTATCCCATATATCTAAATTTGGTTTGAACAGAATACAAAGTACATGACTTGTCATTGAAATGCCATTTGTAACAATCAACTTCCGTGCAGTCAAAAGGAAAATGTATTGTTTCTCGTGACTCCATGACTCATCACTTTCACTGTGGTTACCAAGTGGATGTAGCTGCAAAGCCGACATACCCTTTCCCATTTCAAAAAGACATCCATGATTTTTAAATATCATATAATTAAATGACCTCTATATATATTTTGTGACTGCACCTTAAAGAGATGTACCTCTCTCTGGAGACTATATAGTGAATTGGAAACGTTCTTCTTCATACGACTCTTGTAATCACTTTTGGATGCTTGAATCTATTTCATTATGTATCCTTGATATTGCTGTTATGTCATCATCTCCAATCAGAGCCACCACCTAAAAACCTTCCTGTTTTGCATTTTCACCATTCCCACCCCATTAATTTTGCAGTGCCTAAACTTAAGAACACGATAAAGCTCATAAATAAGCCCTCGTTGCTGATATACAACTATGTGATTGTTGATTGATTGGTTGTTTCTTTTACGTCCCGTTAAGAATTTCTCACTCATATTGAGACGTCATCAGCTGAAACACTACTTGAAGTACCACAGATTTAGACTTTTACTTAGCGCTCAGGGCCGTAGAGGTGAGGGTTCTTTAACGTGCCAACACTTATTGTGACACGGGACCTCCATTTATAAGGACATAACCGAAAAATCAGTGATTCTAACTTTTGAATGCCGAGTGTTTGGCGAAGGAGCAATCAATACCTATTTTTACATCTTAGGTTCGATGCCGCCATGGCACGAACGGGGTGAAACTCACGAAATCCCGGTTACGAAGCGAGCACTCTAACCACTGAGCTAAGGCGACCGGTTTACATTTACGTGATTGATTGATTGATTATATATTGTTTAACATCCCGCTCGAAAATCTTTCACTCATATGGAGACGTCACCATTGCAGGTGAAGGGCTGCAAATTTAGGCCTATGCTCGGCACTTACGGTCATTGAGCAGGGAGGGATCTTTATCGTGCCACACCGGCTGTGACACGGGGTGTCGGTTTTTGTGGTCTTATCCGAAGGACCGCCCCATTTAGTCCCTCTTACGACAAGCAAGGGGTACTGAAGATACCCGAATCCCCACAGGGTTCATCTATGTGTCTATGTGAAGTAACCATTAATAGCATTGCAGGTCATTAGAACATAAAATCCATGAAAAGGCTAAGATAACGAAAGTACTCAGTCTCCCAATTCCTATAGAAAATACAAATCAGAGAGATCGGCAAACACAGACCCCTGGACATATCAGAGGTGAGATCGGGTGCCTTGGAGGAGTAGGCATCCCTGTAGACCGGTCACACCCGCCGTGAGCCCTACATCCCGATCAGGTAAACGGAACAATCCATAGTCAGAGTCAGTGTGCTAAATACGGCCTAACAATTGATATGAAACATGTCAGACAGAATCTAACTTAATGGAAGATTAGACTGGCAAACTAGGTCGTTATAAGGACTATAGAATTTGCGAAATGCTGACGTTAGACAAGACTGTAGAAAGCCTTGTAACATCAACTTTGTCAGTAGTCTGCCTCGATTTAAAAACTGATCATATGCAAAACAAGCTCTTGTGTATTGAATCAGTTGAGAGATGTAAACACCACATGCAGGTGATATTGGAATATTGCTATATAGATAAGGGAAGTTGACGATGGAAAAATTAAAATCATCCCGATTGTCACAAAGTTAATGTGATTTAATGCAAAATTTTGATTCATCACTGGGACTCAGTTTCTATCAATAGATATCAATCGAACAGAAGATACTGTTAAGTTTATTACCAGACTGACAATGCACCTACCATTTTTATCTAGCCAGGAATAATTTTGGTGCCATGATCAACAACTTGTTGCTCTAAAAGGATTTGTTGTGCAAAATCTTCCATGATTTTGATTGTGCATAAGTTACTGTCTATGAAATATATGCTAAAACTCTAACCAGATTTTTTTTAAGTGTGCATTTTCAATACACTGTAAACAAAAGTTAACACAATTAAAACTCTTTGACAATTACACTTTGAATGAATAGTTCAAATTATTTTTGATAGAATAATTTAATTTTCCCGATCAGAAACAAATTATTGATCTAGTAGCTCGATTTTCAAACATTTGTACCTGTATATAGTCAACAGAATTGTCTTATCTTTTGTTTAAAGTAATTTGTATACGAATAGCGCACCATAATTCTTAATTCATAATTCTGTTCCCTCTGGATTCTTTTTTTAATGAATCAAATTCACTGTTTAAAAACAGTGATAATACATTACACATTTAATCAAAATGATGCTTCGATAATAATTTCAAAGATCATACTCACTGAAGCTTCTGATTTTACTTACACTAGTGAATATAAAGAGACTATACAGAAATGAAAACTTATAATGGATTGTTGGAAAACCTCGTACTATCTTTCGTTTTGAAGGTTTAAAACATTTAGTGATTGTGAGAATTGTATTGCTATTTTTGAAATAAACGGAATTGTTAATGAATGACTGTTGTTTATGTTTGATTTGATTTGTGTACACAGTCTAAATAAAATTAAATCCTTTAAGCCGCTCATATATATCGTTGTACAAGGATATCCTTCTGTAGCGATATACGTGAGCGTATCATATATCTAATTTTGATTAGATTGTTTGTGTACATGAACAAATTTCTTCTCAGAGTTGTTTTGGACGAAATACCATGGGTGAAACAGATGCGGATAGTATTTTGGAACCCCTTGGCTTGTATCACCGATAGGACAAACAAGTGCATGGAAGCTTTGTAGAGACCTCATTTAATTTAAAATGTTTACAGCGGATGTATGATTTGTCAAAAGGGGGTTTAATAGGCTGGAGACTTCTCTTAGGTTACTTTTATGGGTTATTCTATCTATTCTTTATACACAATAAAATCAATAAATAACTATATATATATATATGTATATATATATATATATATATATATATATATATATATATATATATATATATATCAGTGATCTTACATGTACGACCACAGGTTCGAGAGAATCGATTCATGAACTGATGCTGTTCGTATTTTACGAAATTAAATTACCTAAATACAGACAATTACAGTAATTTATTATGGTGCCTGGAGTGTCATAAATGTGCTTATATGTAATTACTCAAAATTTCCTACCTCCGAACAAGTCTCCAGTCTGTATTTGGTTGATATATCTAATTTACAGAGACGATGATTCTTTGTTTATGTCGATATGTTTATCAGATTTTAATCAATCTACTGACCCAAAAATGTAAATATTAAATAAATTTATGGAAAATAAATCTCTAGAGCCTGCATGACAAGAGCATTCAATCATCAATGACACAATACTACAAAACCTGCTCAAGGATCGTCAGCCTAACGTTATGTTTAATATTTCGTTGTGATTTCTAAGCTTTTGTCATTGAAATAAAATAATTTGGAAGTATAGATACTTATAAAAATCAAACCCATCCTACTTCACAGGGGATGAAACGGTGACATTTTAAAGTAATCTTAGAAATGATCGACCCGGATTGCAGCGATTAGAGTCACCGCCATTGTTTACTTTTATGTCCGGGTATCCGTTGTTGCTATACTTTGAACTAACATAATGAGCGGAATTTATGAGATTTTTAGTGAGCGGAGTTTTTTGGTTTTTTTTTAGTTTTTTAGGGAGCGGAGTTTATGATGCGCATGTGGATCGGTGTATAAATGAATATCCATCTTCACTATAGAAACTGAAGTCATTAGGTTCTTAGAGTTTGAAAGATGCACTCATTCACCATTATGTAACATGCAATATTTCTAATAATTATCAGACTTGCAACTCTTATCAGCTATGACAATTTCTAAAATTACGAAGGAATAAATCAGCCTTTTTGTTCTGTTTGACAATATTTATGTTATAGGGAGAGAAAGGATCTCCTGGAGAAAAGGGGGAATCAGGTGCAAAGGGGTCACAGGTATGTTGTGGTATGAAATCAATATGCAGGTACGTAACAAAAATACACGTAGCAATTTACTCACATGTACGTAATCTATACTATCAATCAAACAAAACTACACATTTACACAAAGGTACGTAATCTATACAATAAATCAAACACAAATACATATTGCAATTTACACACAGGTACGTAATTTTTACTATAAATCGTACAAAAATACCTATAGCATTTTACACACAGACACGTGATAAATACTATACTATTAAAAAAAGAAGTAGGGGATATTGGATTTACAAGGACAATGAAATACAGATCATGAGATCAGGAAGGAAACTAATGACGGCAAAACATTAAGGAAACATTTGTCAATTTATTTGAAACCCTGTGTACAGTCAGAAAAGGGCAGATTCTCCAGAATAAGGGTCGACACCATCAAATTTACACACAGCAAATTTACCACCATGATGAAACAGAGTCAGTAGCGGGTAAAACTCCTTCGATTGGCCAGACAAGCTCGGATTCGGCGTGGCATTCTCCTAACGAGACGTACCAGGTCATTTTGGGGAAGGCTTTTCCATTCCTGTTGCAATGCTGCAGCAAGTTCTTGGACATTGGCAGCAGGGTGTTGACGTTGGCGTAGCCGCTGTCCAAGCATGTCCCAGACATGCTCGATGGGGGAAAGGTCAGGACTAAAATGCCGGCCATGGTAATTTGGTGATATTCTGCTGTTGGAGATAATCTGTAACGATCCTGGTCCTCTGACATCTGGCATTGTCGTCTTGAAAATGAGACGGCGGTCATAACGACGTGCAAACGGGGCAACATGGGATGCCAAGATGTTCTCCCGGTGTACTGCCCTGTGGCACATCCAGCAACAACATGCAAGTCTGTTCTGCCGGAAACAGTGATGCCTCCCCACACCATTACAAATCCAACCCATACCGATCATGTCTAATGATGTTAACGTCATGAAAACGTTCGTTACGTCGGCGCAAAACCCTCCTGCGTCTGTCCAGGAAATCCACAGTGAACCTCGACTCATCTGAGAACATTATGTGGTTCCATCGGCGATTATCCCAATGTTGATGTTGACGGCACCATTGGAATCGAGCTCTAATGTTGATGATCCCTCAAACATGAAACGACACGAGGACGTCAGGCGTGTAAGTGAAATATGTGCAGTCGATTCCTGATGGTTTGGCCACTCCCTTACCAAGCCAGTATCCCTTTGAAGTTGAGATCTTATCTGATTTGCTGTTACCAGACGATTTCTCAAGGCAATAGTGCGGATGAATCTGTCCTGAGCCTGAGTTGTTGCCCTTGGTCGACCGGATCGTGATCTATCCATAACAGACCCTGTAGCACGATGTCTGGATCATAATCTGCTGATAACAGACTGGGAAACATTCATTGATCATCAGTAGCATCCCGTGCAGATCGTGAGAGTGTGATTGATGTGTTGGTGATGAACTTCTTTAAAAAATGCTTCCTCGTTAAGGAACTATACAACATGGGATTGTAAATATGAACATTTTGATCACAAAATAAAGTATCCCCTACTTTTTTGAATAATATAAATCCAACATTGTACACTCCAGTACGTTATCTACATTATAAAACCACACAAAACTTATAACTATATATACATAACTAATAACAAACAGCCAGGTACACTATCTACGTTATAAAACCAAATCACTAACTGCAGGGAAGTTCTCTACTTCATAAACAAAAGAACGTACATGTAGGTATGCTATGTTTCTATGAAATAGCGTACATACGTATACTTTATCCTAGTAGACTAACAATTTGCACACAGATACGTTCAATAGATACCAGATACTGGTAATGATGTTTTATATAATACTTTTCAATATTATGTGTATATTTAACGTTATGCATTATTCTTGCGAGCAATGTACATTTTCTGGAAATAATTGTTTATTAAATTTATTATCTTATAGAAGGTGATATTGAGACTAATACAATGTATTTTCTGAAAGGGTGATAAAGGCTGGCCTGGTCTCCCTGGGTCCCAAGGAATGCCAGGACCTCAGGTATAGCACAGTAACTTTTATAGTATTTAAATTAAATGAATCAATGATTTTTAAATCTACTGTTGCGTTTTTGGCTCTTTTGAGCTAAAAGCTCAAGTGAGTTTTTCTGATCATCTGTTTTCCGGGTCTGTCTGTAAACTTTACACGTTTGCGATTTCTTCTCCAGAACCACTAGACCAATTCAACTAAACTTACCATTAAGCGTCCTTCAATAAAAGGAATTCACTATTGTTGAAGTGAATGATCAGACCTTTTTATAGGTTAGATGATTACGAAAAGGTAAAAAGATCCACTAAACCAAAAAAGACAAAAACTCTAAATTTAAATTCATTAAATTTATAACTTAATATGTTAAAAGACAATAGTACGGGCTTATCAAGTTTCGTTTATCAAGTATTGCATCAACATTGAAGAATACAAATCACTTGTGCCGCACAAGGATTCACTTAGCAACTACCAACAAAATGTGGAGATGTGAAGCAGCCATCTTAGTTCTACAGAGAACGAAATTTATTTATCAAATTTGAAAATATAGTCACTGTAGGTAAAGAAATTCTTGGCCCCAGTGTTGGAGGTTTTAGTGTTATAGGTGGCTTTATGGTTCATATAGTAGTAGTTGATATGCATTAGTTTTTTAAAAATCTTCTCTATTACTGGACATTTAGCAGACAAAATCAATGCACGCTTGAGATGGGCAAGGATTCAACTATCAAAATTGTGAAAATTGTGGAATCTGGTATTAGGTAGGGCTCTATTTATCATGTAGGGAAAGTGAATTTATACATTAGAATGTAATATACTTTTGATCATAATTCTGAGTTACCATTACAACCCCACCCTCCACCCCCACCCCCACAGTTACACTTATTTGACCAATGCTCAGATTTTTAGCTCACCAAGACGAAGTCGGAGGAGATTATGCTATACCCTCGGCGTCGGCGTTTTTGGAGCAGGTCCAATATGAAACGTTAAAGATAACGAACAGTGATCAATCTCATACAAAATAGAGAGTTGGGCAAACACGGACCCCAGAATATACCAGAGGTGGGATGAGGTCCCTAGGAGGAGGAACCATCCACTGTCGACCGGTCACATCCGCTGTGAGATCTACATGTATATTTTGATCAGGTAAATGAAGTAATCCGTAGTCAGATTCAGTGTGCCAAGAAACGTACTAACAGTTGGTATAAAACACGTCAGACAGCATATTACCCATTGACAGGTTGTATTGGCAAACTAGATCGTCATAACGACCATAGAGTTCGCGAATGCGGACTTTAAACGAGACTGTTGAAACCCAAGTTTTCATTTACATGTTGATTCGATATATCCCAGTGAACTAGAAATGAAAGACGCAACAGAGTCCTCCACATCTGCTTCGTACTTAGATATCTTATTGAATTGCAAATAGATATTAACGGTTAACTAACAACTCGACTTTATGACAAACGGAATGATTTCAACTTCTTCATCTTCAACTTCCCATTTCTGTGTAGCAATATTTCATTATCACATGCATATGGTGTATCTCTCAACTGATTCGATACGCAAAAGCTTGTTCTACTTATGATCAGTTTTTGACTTGAGGCAGGCTACTGAGAAACTTATTTTTCAATTTGTACGACATTTATTCAAAAGATAAATCAAGAGTTTTATATGCCCTGACAAACAAGTTATTTTTACAGGGGTTTTAACATCTCGTTTAAAGTCAGCATTTCACAAATTCTATGGTCGTTATAGCAATCCGGTCTGCCAATACGATCTGTCATTGGATCAAATGCTGTCTGACGTGATTCATTACAATTGTTAGCCCGTTCTTGGCACACTGATTTAGACTTCGGATTGCTTTGTTTATCTGACCAAGATATAGGACTCACGGCGGGTGTTACCGGTCGACAGGTTATGCTTACTCCTACTAAGCACCTGATCCCACCTCTAATTTATCCAGGGGGCTGTGTTTGTCCAATTGTTTTTTTAGTACAAGTATTTGATTTTCCAATTTGCACATAATCACCTCTAGTTTATCCAGGGGTCTGTGTTTGTCCAATTGGTTTTTTAGTACCAGTATTTTATTTTCCAATTTGCACATAATCAGGGGTAAAGTCTCCTCAGAGACCCCCTTACATAGTCCTCACCAGGGTCCCCCTGGATAAGACACATGAATTATACAATGTTAGACATGCAAAACAGTCGTACATACATACATGCTAATCCAACCGGAAGAATATTCTGATGGTCTAAAAAGTGTTATAATTCTTTGTATTCAAAGGAGGGGGGAGAACCAAAAAAAATCGATCTATAATAGTATTTTTGACATTTTCAAATAAAAGTACATGATTACTGAATATTGATATATTGATACATTGTCAGCGATAGAACCTGACAGTTTGATCTAATGTATTCCTTGATTGAAAAATTTACAAAATCACTAGTTTCATCTTAGTGTACAATTCTACAATACATTTTACATTTGTAGATCCTGAATGCAATAAAAGACAGAAAGTAGTTGTACGTCTGTGTCAATTAAGTATCATCTAAATAGAAACCAACGATATGTTTCCTAATAATTTTGAAATTCAAACAAATGCATGCAATCCTCCATACATGCTGTACATTGATGCTTCACAAAGGAGATATTTTTGCATTTTTTATCTCAGTATTACGCAGTTTACATTCATTAGTTACATTATTATTCCATTTAATAATAAGAAAATAATTAGTTGTTTAATAGTTTATAATTAAACTCTGCTAATGATTTGTCATCAATACTTTTAATGTTTATCAAAACTATTGATTCCCATTTCTTTTTGTCAATTTTGTAAGCGAGGATTTTTGAAATTTATATTTTATTCAGTAAAACGTGTTTGTTTTTGTTGTAAAAGCAAATCTTTGGTTTTGTTTTGTGGTTTGATATAAGGGATCTTTGCAAATTTTCGATTTTTAAAAAAAAATGCGTTGTATCATCTTGTACTCACACAACCAATTCGTTTGTTTGTTTGGGTTTTTTCGTAAGACTATCATGAATTTGTTTAGCAGATTTTAATAGTCTTTAACATATGATATGCCACTTTTTATCCAATCATTAAAACATTCTTTAAAAAAAATAAATTTCTATTTGACCATAATTGGTTGTGGGAGAAATTTTCTGTGAAATTGAGAATTTGGCTTTTATTGTTGTCTTGACATAGATTATAAGAAAACACCTATTTATGAAACACAGAAAAATATTTTATAATGCCGTAATCGTCAGTTTACATTTCAGAAGTCTTAAATAAATAATTAATGTCAATATTCAATACTTAGCAGGAATCTGGCTCGCGCCGATATATATGAGAAAGTTTGCCAGTCGGAAGGTCGGTGGTCTCTTCCCGGGTACATTGTATCTGGGTTTTCTCCTCCACTGACAAAAACTGGACGCCACCAGATAACTGAAAAATTGTGGAGTGTGGCGGAAACAATCAATCAATACTCTGCGGAAGCTTTCTAGATATTTAATGTAATGATTACTTGTAAAAATGCGTGGGTTCCACATTGCTTTCAAGGCTTTCAGTTTAGACCCCAGATCAACTATACCTATACCTCTATCTTTATATCTCCTATCATTGTGTTCGTTTTAATTCTGTCAGTTTTATTCCATAGAAAGTTAAATAACAACCTGTTTATTTCTTTTATAAATTTAGTATCGGGTAATTCCAAGTTGCTTGCCACATAAATCAGTTTTGATATAGCCAGAGAGTTAATGATTGTACATTTTCCAAATAATGATAATTTTCTTCTTTTCCATTATTCAAATAACATTTCAATTTCGTGATAAATTTTCATCCAGTTTTTATTATAACATTCATATTTGTCTTGTACTATATAAATGCCTAAACACTTTATGGTTATTTAATTCCTTCCACTGGTTTAAACTGGTTTTTAAGGTTTCTAGTGTATTACATTCTGTTTTGTGTTTCTTTTTGACCCTGCTAATTCACAGAAGCTTACACATGTATATTAGTTTTTATTGCTTGTTTCAGAAACTTCGTATCATTTAATGCCAGTGTTATGTCATACGCATGTTTAATATTTCTTTTATTTCTTTCTCTAGGTTTTTAGTAGTTAAACCGTGGATCGAATTGTTAGTTCTAATTTTATCTGCCAGAATTTCGGCAGCAAAGTGGTATAAATTAGCTGAAATTGGACAATCTTGCATGATTCCCCTGTGCATCTTGCATGTTCTTTACCCATCCATTATTTTTAAACACAGGATAGGATTTTCGTAGAGTATTTTCATCCATTTGATAAAATTTATTCCAGAATTAATGTTTCTAGAGTTCTGAACAGAAAATTTCACCCCATTGAGCCGGATGCTTCCTCAAAATCTAGAAATACTAGCAAGCGTTCTTTATTATTGTTTTCACAGTATTCAAATGTATCTAATATTAATTGAGCGTTACGTCCCATAAATCTTCCTTTGACATATGCAGTTTGTTCATAGCCAACATATTTGTCTTTAACATTTTGTAAGTGGTGAGCGAATATAAATGCAATTATCTTATAATCTGTATTTGTAAAGCTAATAGGGCTGTAATTTTTCAGTAGGAATTTTTCACCTTTTTTGTAGATTAGTGATAGAAGAGCAAGTCGTTGAGAAAATGTCATTTCATTCGACAAGACATTCCAATAAAATCTTATAACTAATCACAAAAGCATTGATAAAATTCGATTGGTAATCCATCTAAGCCAGGGGATTTATTGTATTTCATAGTCATAAAAGTTTCTCTAGACTCTTCCAAAGTTGGAAACTGGTCACATTATTTTTCGTATTCTCCAACAGACATTTGATATTGCTATTACGTAAATAACTCTTAATGTCAGCAGAATTTATATTTTTAGTGTCATAAAGATTTTCATAAAAACTGCACATTTCACCCAAAATATCCTCATTAGTAGATAACGTTTCTTCTCTGTAACTACAGAATGAAAGAGAGCAAAAGTATTTCCCCAACACTTCATTTTGTATTCCTTATGGGAGTTATGAGATTGATCGCAATTTGTTATCATTTTTAAGGCAGGTTAAACTACAGATTTTGGAACAGGTCAAATATCTACATGTAGTAACAACTAGCCCTAACCTATTCCGACTTAAATGTGTATATGAAGTACAGAACTAGCTTCAGATACGGAGCCTGAATAATATGTTCTGCTATGACATATTATACTCTAATGGAGTAGTTCAAAGCGGGATAAAGACTTGGAGCTGATTACATATTGAAGTAACTACTTGTCCTAACCCATCCAGACTTGCGTGGTTAACGTAACTAAGGATATGTAACAAAGAGCTAGCTTCAGATTCGAGTCTGATCTCGATTATCAGGATGTTTAAAAAAACACAAACAAACAAACAAAACCAGACAAGAAAATCTCACATCAGACTTGCATGATTAATGTTGCTATAAATATATAGCATAAGCCTAATTTTTTGAACGTTGAAAAGTGGCACCCGGTCATTATTCTTCTCTACACCGGCTGGTGGATGTCAAGGTGTGTATTTCCATACCAATCCAGATTATACAAGAAAAGTTGCATAATAATTTTAGTTTGTGTTTGACCAATCGGAGATTAGAATACAAGAAGAATTAGATTATATACGGATATAAAGGAAAACATCTTTTAAAATCTTCTTGCCAAGAACACATATATTCATAATTAATCATATTTTATGCAAGCATCGTTAGGTAGTGTAGATTCAGCTTTGTTCAAATTATGGCGCTGGAAGGTAAGGTTGGACCACAATAGGAGAATGAAGATATATATGGGGCTATAGAGGAAAACTTTAAAAAACAACGGAGCCCTGATTAGTCATATTAATAGTTAATTCACAACCCCATGGGGGCAAGACTAGAGTCAGAAAAGGGTGTACAAATTTGTCACGAAATTAAAGAGCAAATATCCTATTTTAAAAATCAGAAGAACAGCAAGGCCAAGGTAACTCAGGTGATCGTTGTAGCCCAGTGGCCTCTTGTTCTTTATATTTTGATTGGTATCAAGAAGAATTTGTATTAATATGTCGGGTTTTATTCTTTCATTCAGGGAAACAGTGGTGATATTGGACCATCCGGTCCTCCAGGACCAGCAGGACCCCAGGTACAACAGCTTTCATTATTGCGTAATTTATGCGAGATGACAGAATTTAAGTTTTCGTGTTATTGTTTCTTGCTTTCATGAAACAGCGTTCGATCTAAATCCATATTCCACGTAAATAACACTCATTTAGTAAAAATAAGATAAATAAATGTGAAATTCTTCGTATCTAAATTCTATCATATGTTAGGGCTGTTTTTTCAGATGTTTTTTTTTTTTGATCATCCATTGTTGATGAAATGTTGATTGACACAAAGTGCTTGGTACAAGAGAAGCTTTTGGCTCCAAAGCTCATTCTTTGGTTGTAAAACCAACTTTTGACTTAATATTTCTAGATCTATTAGTGTTTCATGTTATACTTACAATTTGGAGTATCTAATTGCTGCACTTTTAATGGTGACCGTTCACTCTAGCTATTTACAATATTTTCATTCAGACATCTGAGTCACACCTACTGCGACTTGTTTTTATTCATCATCAGACGTTAACAGTTGAACCATTTAAATTCTTAACCAACTACTAATAGGTATTTTGTCTTGTGATCCAAATAGGAAAGGGGACCTAAAAGTAAATGTCGTTGCCATTATTCCGTCGGGACTCGTATACTGAAAGTAATGTAATTTTTAATATATTCTTGACTTTGGAAAATCTGGAGGCGAACTTCCAATTATGTCATGAAGAGAAACCTAAACCAGAATTGTGAAATTCATGACCCTTTATTCTGAGACTTTGGACTTAAGGTGGACTCAATAGCTCTTATATTTAAAATGCATTATTTCTTTAAAAATAGTCATGGCATCAAACAAATTGTATGCATTATAATTATGGTAGAAAATGTTTTATCGAACTGAGGGTATTACATTGTTTCTTTTTAACTCTTGGAGATTAAATATCTATCTAAGGTAAGGGTGAAAAAAATTTAAACTTTTCTGAGGGTAACAACTTTATAATTGAGAAATAAGACTTTCCAACTAGCCTTTTACATCGATTATTATCAGACAAAATCATAGCCTTTAATTATTGTCGGTCTGATAAAGAGATATGTTGAAAACATTTATTTTAATAGTCTTTAACTTTGTAATGGAAAAAGAGATAAATTTTGTGTTTGAGACAAATATTGATTATAATTTTACAATGCTTTATGCCCTTTAGGAGGCATAAGCTGCAAAGTCATGTTTTTCAATGAGAACCTCTCTTTATAATATTCTAACAGCCATGGCTTTTTAACGGAGAATGGTATAATGGCACGTACAGGTGCATTTTGCATGTGTGACGATAGTGTATCATGATCTGATGGAGGCCAGTTCGATATGTTTTTAAATTGTGACAGAAGTTGATAATAACACTGAATTATAATGGTCATGTGAAAACTATATATTTTTTATAATAACACTGAACTATAATGGTCATGTGAAAACTATACATTTTATCGATGCTATCAAATTTGTCAGTTTTTCATCAAATAAATATTCATGCCTCTTAGTACATTGTATATCAAGATATCATATTAGGGCTATGTGATTATCGATAGCACAGCAGCAGACTGAATTTCTGTACAAATTTAAATAGATAGAATGTGTATGTTTGAGAATGATTAGTTAAGTCATTCAAAAAAAAATATATGACCGACAGAAATTAAAATGAATGAAAGATTAATTATATTTGTGTTAAAGATATTCGAAGCGAAAGTCGAGGAAATTAGATGTATGTTGTGAATGGTCTGCTTGACCATTTTGATCTATAGTGTGGGTATTTGTAATGCTACGCGCCCGTGAATAACATTTTGTTTTGTCAAAGGTTGCCAGGCCGATCAGATTATTATCTCAGATGTAATATAATTGTTCAGTTTTCCTGTATACATTTTCATTGCAGGGAGAAACTGGCCAGCGAGGATTACCTGGGCGTGATGGAGATCCCGGACCTATAGGTCCTCCCGGTTCACCTGTAAGTATACAGAAACGCTCCAACAGTAAATACTAAAATTTGCATGCTCGGCAGGTGTGAAGGTTGTCATGTCGATACAATTATGGTATAAAACTTACAAAAGTAATCGTAGTGGAAACAGTCGTGTATATAGACGTAAATTAGTCGCCTATAATTAATCAAACCTACACTAGTCATTGATAGATTTATGGACTTCAGCATATATTAAACAGTTTGTTTCACACGTCTGAATTAGTTACCTATAATTAAACAAATCTACACGAATCGTGAATAAATTTATTGACTTCGCAGAACAATAAACAATTTATTTTACATGTCATAGGATTCTTTGCTCCAAAGCGAGATGTAGGTATCAATAATATTATATTCTAACTAATTTGTTTGTTTTTTTTAAAAACATTACATGGATTTACGTGTGAAGAAAAAAATTATGCATGTGTTTCGTTTTCCACATGTATGCATTTGTGCATTAATGACTACCCGTCTGTATCTAGCACTTGTAAACAGTAAATATTTCTACACTGTTTACGAAATGACAAATACTCACTTAAAGATTCTGCTTCTTTTGATTTCAAGCTAAATGAATTCTCTTTTCAATCTACACTTTGAAATCGTATAATTATTATTGTTGTTAATGAATACTTCCCTGTATATTAGGAATTATTTTAAATAAATATCCCGATGCTTCTATACAGAGTGGTAAGCTTAGTTCTTTAATACCGACTTCCTAGAGATTCCCATCCCCTTTCCACGGAAAAAGAATCCCTTAATACCAAATTTTAAAGACCTGTGACGATTCTTGCTGTGTTAAATCAAGCAACCATCCTAAACTACTGACTCATAATCCAGAACTTGTCTGATATATGTAGTGTACATTTTAGAGAGATTATTTACACTCAAAGTGAACTTCAGTTTCCTTAGGAGACCAAATTTTCTGTATACGCTGCTTACACATGTGTATTATTGACACTCGGATCCACTCAAACTTTGAGATAGAAATATACTAAATATACTAAGATAATGTTCATTTCCAATCCAAATCCTTGTAAACATAACTTTGGAAACCCATTATTATTTTAATTTTCAAAAATGCAACTGTTGTTTAGGAAGGATTGAATTTGAGCAACAATCACTGGATACGTTTTCTAAGATGTTGAATCATAATTTACATCAATCAAATTTAGAATGGGCTCCGGAACAGTTCGAAATATAAATTGGTACCGTTTCTTTTATACCAATATATAATTTGATTAGAATATAATAATTATTACATAATATTATAAATTACTTTTTGAGATACTTGTATAATACGATCTGCCAAGGTGACCCAGTGGTTAAGGCATTTGCTTTGAAGGGTATATGACCCCAATCAGTTTTCAAAGTCAAACTTCATGATTCAAATGACTAGTTATTTTGAATGTCTGTTCAGTATATATCTTTCATTCTTTTGCATGTTTGTTTTTTGGTCTTGAACTTCATTAAGTTATATTTCAATCCAATTCTGGAAAAGATACGGCTTATTATATTTAGAAACGTTTATCTGAAAGAGATCGAAGGACACTAGCAGATAACCCATTAAAGACATACTAAATATAAAGCTGATCCTTTTTAATATTGCAGTACTGGTATTTACTGGTAGATGCTTTTAAAACACACCTTGTTTATTATAAATATTTAATCAAACAAATGTAAACAGTAATGCTAAACAATTAACTTGAAAATCGTGATGAATCATTATGACTTGTGTTCTCAATGTGTTGTCAAAGTTTGTCGATACTATAGATCTATTCATTTCTAATGATACACGTGAATATTTTATGTGTCTGTCCAGTGTCGCAGAATAAGTCTTTCAAACTTCGCAGCATATGCATTGTTTTATGAATGGCAAAGAACACACTACACCATGCAGCATTTAGTACCGAAAAGTTTGTTTTACACATTAATACATGTATTTTGTATGGGAATATCTTTTGGCGAAATCATTAACCTGGAATCATTATATAATGTACAATGGTTTGAAATTATATCTAGGGTATTGAAACTAATGTCGAAGATTTTAAGTGCAGGTAAATTTAAAAGATATCATATTTCATCCATACCGTTACATGTAGCAAAATGTAACAACCATAGTTTCTAGAAAGGTAATTTATGTAGAATGTATATTGTTTAGTGCCGAAATTTCGACGAAGTCGATGCCCTAATATCGCTTTCGATGAGTAAATATATTTTGGGTCTAAAGACTATAGCTTTTATTTTAGGGGCCACGGGGATCTCAAGGTGATGACGGCATTGGTGTGAGTATTTCCTAATTTATTTTTTATGAAATGCATGTATTTGGGATATTGCAGAATTCAGGCGAGGGTTTTTTAATTTTAGTTATGCAGTTTTTAAACGTCTCGTCATAATTATCAAACAACTAATGTTGACGATAGTTAACGAAATATACTGTTTTGTACCAGGGGTATTAATCTTTAGGTGGATTATGTGAAGTGAAAAGTCCATTTACTATGTCGAGGTTTGAAATTCAATTTCCGAAATTTGATATCTGAATTAGCTATTCAAAATATAGGTTACAATATATGATTTTAAAAAAAATAGCAGTTTCATCAAACGTTAGAGATAGCCATCTTTATTTCAACGTTTGCGGTTACATGAACTTAAAATATGATAGAAACCTTGTCAAAGGCATGGCTTCCTGCTTCTGTTTGCGTCCTACATATATACACAGTAGATGTCGAGGATTTTGAACATATTCTGTGTATCGTTTAAATTCAACCATGTTTTAGAATTAATCAAATCTGCTGTTGTTGATTCTAATATGATTATCGGACAACAAAACATTTCTTTGGTCTATTGTTATGCAAGTCTTTACATGCAGATATGAAAGTCAACTCCATAGAAAATGAAGGGGGAAATGGGATGGGAATGGTACAGAGAACTTGCAGCAGTCCCCACAATTTTGCCTACCACCTCAATTTTCACTATATATGTATCTTGCCGTGTACATCAGGCATCTGCAAACTGTAACAAATTATCAAAACAATGCTTGTCCCAGTAATTCTACATCCACCTTAAAATGAAGAAAAAATGTACGTAACACTTTTTCTAACTCATATTTTGCTAATTCTGCTCATAATGATAAAAATAAAATCAAACCAGAATCAGTTGTTTTGGGGATGTCAATATGTCAATATGCTTCATATATTATAGATCTTCAGTTTCGATTCATTTTAATCTGGATTGTGGGTTTGCTCGTCATCATTTGACCCGATTCACGATTCACATGTAGTATTTGGTCAAATTAAAGTTTATCTTTGGTCGGCAGAAATTTTGGAACTAGGATAAAACTTCTGCTGCGATCCCCTTCACCATCCGCTTTCTAAGGGTTTGGCTTTCTACAGGCATGTACGTACGCAAACTGCTATTGGCATTTCTTTGATCAACATGATTCTGTAGCTACCTCGAATTACTATATTCACCTCGCCCTCCTGGCTCGGCGATTATTTTTTTTTTACTTGTGTAGCTAAACTATGGCCTTGACCAATAAAATGACAATAATTGTTTTATTTAAAACATCGAAACTGGCTACTACAGAACGATATGTGGTTAGCCAACTTAGTATGAAGATGAAATAATAAAGATGACGGACTGTGATAAATCTCATAAATATCATAAAGAACACAAAATTGAGAGTTGGATAAACATGGAAACATCAGAGGTGGGATCAAGTTCCTAGGAGAAGTAAATATTCACTGTTGACAGGTTTCACCCGGCTGAGCCTTATTTCTTACTCAGCTAAATACATTAATTCCTAGTCAAAATTAGTATGTAAAGAACGGCGTAACAATTGGTCTCAAGCACGCCAGACAGCATTCAACCCAGTGACAGACTGTATTTGCAAATTAAATCATTATAATGACCATAGAATTGTGAAATGCTGACTTTAAACGAGCCTGTCGAACCTCTGTAACTCAATACAGTTCAGTGGGATATATCAAATAAAGATATGAATAAAAGTGAGCATTGTGCATAGATGAAACGTCGTTGATGTTGTCCAAATGAAAGTCGGAGAAAGAGTTTTTTCCTCTGATGAAGCTTTTGAATGAATTCTGCCTCATAAGAATACCAAAAAGAGTAAGCTAATGAAGAAGCACAATTGGTACCAATGGGATATTCCAGCAGACTGTTGGAAGACCAGATCACCAAAGACTTCGCGGAACTCCAACATCCTTTTTAATATCAACTTATAGTTCTTGTGCATATAATCAGAGTTGCGTTCAATAAAGTAATTTTTGAATGATTGATCACAAGATATTTCCGAGAAACGAGAAACAGATGTCCATGATGTCTTTAATTGGTCACGAGGAATGGTGGTGTAAAGTGTTGAAAAATCGTGAATTTTGATGCTATTGATTTTGGAAAAGGTTTGTGATTTCAAATTTACTGAAAGTTCTTTGAATGTTCAGAGAATCTACAACTTCCCGCACATGTTATGTTACACTTCATCTGAAGTTTCTCCTTCACAGCAATTAATTCATTTCTGAGGAATAAACATAGGGACTTGAATTACTGAATCCTGCAATGTATCTTGTGAGGTTTTGGAATCCATTATAGGTACGGTAACTCAAGGGCTAAATATGAAAAAGAAAAACACGGACCCCTGATCATACCAGAGGTGGGATCAGGTGCCTTGGAGGAGTACGCATCCACCAACTCTGACCTCCAAGTAGCTAGATTACAGGAGCACGCCACCACTCCCACTCACCACACACCACTCCACCTTGTCAGAATGGATAAAAAGTATAAGACGAATATTAAAAACTTGTATCAGACATGTCAAAACAAAATTGCGTACCATCTATCCTTCTGTTGTTAGTAAACCAGAAATGATAGAAGAGTTAGATAGGTTACATAAGGAATATGTTTTTGTTCCAGCTGACAAAGCTTGCAAGAACATTGTATTTATTTGTAATGCACATAATTACATCTGTATTCTAAACGAACTTGGCATTAATTCCACATTCAGTAATCACAGTTATACTCCAACTCACCTTTCATAAGATGATATTCTTTAAAATCATGCTTCAGTTCTAATTACATTTAACATCCCAATCAATGAAGCGGATGAATTTGAGTTACCGTACCTATATTGGACCCCAAACTATACAAAAACTCTTACAAACAAAGATACATTGCTGGATCCAGTCAGTGTTCTACCAAGCCTCTATCTTTGCTCCTCACGAAAATATTAACTGCTGTAAAAGAAAACTTCAACCGTCCTGTGCCATTACATATACCAGAAGTGCTCTAAATAAAATGTGGATTTTTAGAAATTCTAAAGAACTTTTAGTGAATTTGAAATCACAAAACATTTCTCAAATTAACAACATTAAACCATATGCTTTTACAACACTTTACACGACCATACCTCATGATAAATTAAAGACTAGACTTTTAGACACCATAGGCAGTTGCTTCATCAACAAAAATGGTAAAAGGAAATATTCATATCTAGTGATCGGTTATTCCAAACATTATTTTGTTAAACACCACTCCGACGCCACGCACAAGTACTCCGAAGTTTATATCAAAAAGATGTTAGAGCTCCTCATCGACAATATCTTCGTAGTCTTTGGTGATCAGGTCTTCCAACAGTCTGTTGGAAATCTCATGAGCACAAATTGTGCTCCTTCGTTAGCTGACTTGTTTTTATATTCTTATGAAGCAGAATTCATTCAAAAGCTTCTACATGAAAAGACAACCTCTCGTGCTGTGACCTTCAATTCGACATTTAGATATATCGACGACGCTTTATCTATTACCAATGATCATTTTCATTCATATGTCGATTCGATATATCCCAGTGAACTTGAAATGAAAGACACCATAGAGTCTTCCACATCTACTTCGTACTTAAACACTTTACTGAAAATAGATGCTGAAAACTAACAACTTCAAACGGGATGATTTCAATTTCTCCATCGGCAATATTTCATCATCACCTACATATGGTGTTGATATCTCCCAAATGATTCGATACGCAAGGGCCTGTTTTGCATATGATCAAGTTTTTAAATCAAGGCAGGCTACTGGCAAAGAAGTTAATGTTACAGGGGTTTGTAGAGTATTGTGTAAAGTCAGCTAGGACGATCTAGTTTGCCAATACACCTTTCCATTAGGTCAAGTGCTGTCTGACGTGTTCATACCAACTGTTAGGCCGTTCTTAGCAAATTGATTCTTACTACGGGTTGCTCCGTTTACCTAATCGGGATGTAGGGCTCACGGTCGACAGAGGATGCGTACTCCTCCTGGGCACCTGATCCCACCTCTGGTATGATCAGGGGTCCGTGTTTGTCTATCTCTCAGATTTGTATTTTCTATGGGAATTACGAAATTGAATACCGTTGGTTGTCTTAGCCTTTTCAGTCATTCAAAACATTAACTGGAATGTTAAATATTTTTAAAACTGAAATATGAATTTGAAGAATTTTGTCTGTTGAAAGGGAATTTGGAGTATAAGAGATTACCAAATCTTGATTTATAACCAAGTTCGGTTAAGAAAAGTTGTAATAATGAACCTTACAATGTTGTTAAATGCTTTGCCAGCTGCAACCAATGCATATTCCTTGTATAACCCAGCAGGCGCGCGACGTTTTTTCAGCGTTGAAAGTAGGTTGAATACTGGTTGCAACTTTGAGCAACTATAATTCAACAGTGTACCACTGGACTGGGATGCTGAACTTTGAACTGTCACTGATTATGCCAGATGATGGGCTGAATATGAGAAGGAAGAACTTGACACTTAAAAAAAAATAGATAAAAAGTTTCAGATGGATTTTAAAATCTCGAGTCAGAAAGAACAAACCATTAAATGGAGATGATGGAGGTACATAAGTAGCCTACTGATGTGGCTGCACGACTGTGCTAGTCTATATTGAATCAAAGGAGTTTTCAAATTTAAATATATTGGTATATACTCTTGGATTTTAATACAAAATATGTTAAATAGGACCCAGATCGAAACTTATCTCTTGCCCTTTACGAAAAAATTGCATACTTTTTCCTACTCCAACAAACAAATGTACATGTTATATCTAGGTTGTTTTTTTTTTTTTTGGTTTTTTTTTTTGGGGGGGGGGGGGGGCGGGGGGGCATTTTTCTTTTTGTTTTCATTTTTTTAAAGCTGAACTGAAAGCTGTGATGTACTCCAAGGAATCATCAATCTAATCAAACCATGATTAAAAGTTGTAATTACACATGTTCGTATGTGTTCATTTCCACAATTGCTGATATGTGTGTGAGATATGTTTACCTTATTTTGATTCATTTTCTTTATTCAATTTACTGTGTCCGGCATTTTATATATATATATATATATATATATATATATATATATATATATATATGGGTATGTGTATATTCATGTTCAGAAGTATAGTGTATATTAGTGTATATTATAAGCATTTTATTTATTAGACATGATTTTTGATAATTAATTACTATAATAAAGATAGGAGTCAAACGTTCTTAGAAGAATAGAACTATGCAAACAACATTCAAGATGAAACTAAGTTACATATTATAACAATTATATTGGTTTGTTAATGGCTACATTGGATGGTCTATTATTTTTACTATTGTTATTTTTTATTCACTGACGGGCCAATATATATCGTATTTTTTGACAAGTTAAATAATTAAGAATATTAATATGGATAACTGAGCTGTCATTATTTGAGACAGTAATCGATCACCATATTTAAATTTCTTTACAGCCTTGTCTAGTCCTCTATGGTTGTCTATCCGTTCCCCTCCTTCCGTAGTCTCAAATTCATGTCTCTGTATTTTTTAAAACGACAATATGAGCATTGCATCTGTCGATAATGTCGAATGTGAAGCTAAATGAATTGAGGGGGAGTCGTAGCCTGAAATATCTGGGATGAATCCTTCATACTCGGATATTCTGAGATTTATCGGTATTTTAGCTATAGGAACGTTGGTAGTTTTCCACTTTTGAGAGTTTAAAATCACCTGGTTTGCCATTTTCATTGTCTATGTAAACACAGAAGTCGCCGTGTATGCGCGAATAGAGTAGCGAGATCAATGCTAGTTTTTAAAAATATTATGTAAAATATATTGTTTAATTGTAATTAGAACACAACATAAAAACCCCAGAATATACATTAGCGATAAAACACACACACTTTCATATAAAACCAAATTATACTCCTCGCTTGAAATATGTACGAAATTCGTACGAAAAACGTAAACATTGCTCAAAATAACATTGCCCTGCGGAAGTACTTATGCGCATGTGCGAAAATTATCGTGCTACGGTCTATTGTATTGAGTTAACTTGAAGCTCTTAATCATCCTTATTTTACACTTGTTTCATTTTTTTAATCCTTCTAACATATATATTTATATTCTCTTAGATATTGTTCCCAATTATTTATTCGATCAAACTTTAACGAACTATATCTTGTGTTGTACGATCGTCTGCTTACACAAGTATGGAAGCCTGATGAGAACAATACAAATCGAAACAGAAATATATAGTTATAGGATTTGATCACGTGACCAACTTCATGTCATATCCCAATAACACTCAAAAAATGATATCTTATTTCTTAAATATCAACTATGACGTTACTTTTCGATTGTTGTAATCATAGTGATGTCATAGTACATTTTTGTACGTATTCTTGCGTTACGATGCTATATTAAATATACACGACTGGAGAAGACTGGTAACACGTTCAAAATATTTCAAGGAACGTTTTTAGAGTTTTTTGTTTTTTTAGATTTTACTCTGATAAAAGAGACTCTGTGTGTGTGTGTGTGTGTGTGTGTGTGTGTGTGTGTGTGTGTGTGTGTGTGTGTGTGTGTGTGTGGAGAGAGAGAGAGAGAGAGAGAGAGAGAATATAAAACACTAAAATCTATATCATATATCATATCAGCCTGAGAGTTGATATGGGCCCGAGTGCTGATATGACATGATATGGATTTTGGCATGTAATATTCTATTTATCATACACGTGTTTTGCACTGCACTTTTTAATGTCCACGAACGGTATTGTAGTGTTTTGATGGCGGAGTCTGAGAACTGATTTTATACGTTATTTTTATCACATTTGATTGCGCTTTTTGCAATTTATAGATATATCAAGGAATATTTCATACATTATTTTACTATGGTAAAACAAATGATTTACTCTTAGAAAAACTCTGGTACATTGATTTACTATAATGGTAAAATCTTTGATACATCGATTAACTACGGTAAAAACTTTGATACATTAATTGTAATTAACTATGGTAAAAATTCTCCTACCTTGAATAACTACAGAAAAGATTAACTAAACCTTTTATATTGATTGTTACAACTGAAAATGTAATTTCCAGGTTGATATGCATTTTTGCATTCCTGTTTGATATGGATTTTCGGACCGGTCGTTGATATCGTCAATTTGGATGTCATCCATATCGCGCGATTTGCAGATTAGTAATCATTACTAAGTATAATATATATATATATGTGTGTGTGTGTGTGTGTGTGTGTGTGTGTGTGTGTGTGTGTGTGTGTGTGTGTGTGTGTGTTTTATAAGTTATATGGATTCGGCAGGGAGTACAGACTCACATTCCCATTCAAAGTTTATATTCTCCCGAGCCGTCGTCCAAGGGTAAATTACAAACATTGACAGTGAATGCGAGTCCATATACACTACCAAGAATTCATATAAGGAATATGTCCTACTGCAGAGTGATAAATGTAGCAATCGGACAGTCAAATTATAATTAAGGGGGAGATAAAAAAAATGATAAAAAGTTGAAGAAAATTTTAATTTCATCAATTATATTAACTTTCTGCAACGTCAGTAATTCTATTTCTATTTACATTCTATTTAATAATCCTTCAGGGTATGTTCTATATTATATAGATGTACAAACTTATTGGTGCGAGAAACGTCAATTTTGATATGGTTTATTAAATGTTCTTTTCCAGCAAGCGATAAAAGTGATATTTACCATTATTGTACAATATGATATCAAAGATAAATCATATAACCGTTCGTTGATAAATCACATTTTTTCTTAATTCCATGATACTTACAAGGACAGTGACTTTAAGACAGATATATTTTCATGTGTTTCTTTATCCTTAAAATCAAACGAACATATATATATATATATATATATATATATATATATATATATATATATATAAAGAGAGATAGAGAGAGAGAAATATTCGTATCCTATAATATGCGTTCGCTTAAACATCAACCAAAACAAGAAATTTTAGGTCGAAAAGTATAAATGTTACAAATTTGAATGATACTAAATGAATGTAAAATAATTTATATACACATATAGAAAATTGTTGCGTTTTGAAATTGACTTTCTACAAACTTTCACGCTGTATTTTAGGGACCACAAGGGCCGCCTGGTCCACCTGGAAGGCCTGGGGCTCCTGTAAGTAGACTTATTATATTTAATCCTTATTCACACCTTGTAAGAAAATCTGAACGTATAATGAATTGTAAGAAAATCTGAACGTATAATGAATTATGTTTTCTTTTCATTTCATTAACTTAAAATGTGATTGGTTGAAAAAACAAAGAAGTGGGGAGGGCGATATACAGTTTAAACGAAGAACAAGCGCTATCTATTTTAGGGCTATGCTCCAGTGTGGCCATCTAACGTCAATTACAATCAAAATAAAGGTCCTGATCCATATGTAAGTATACTGTATCCCTTGTTTTCTTTATACATTCTTAATTCAATAAAGCGTTCCTAATTTATTTTGCACCTATGTCTGAATGGTGAATAGTTTCTCTACCTTGTTCTTCTAGTACAACGACGATCCAAACTTGACGGTATGTTCTTTTCATAGTACTTTTATTTGAGCATGTTCCAAGACTTAATATGATAATTGTATATTTACAGTTTTTGCAATATTTTCTAGAGAAAAAAGGGAAAGTAAATGTAGTTTCAGTAACTCCTAATATTTAAATTTTCAGCAAGGTATATCATCACTGCATGTCATATTACACTGTGTGATCAGTACAAATATCATGGCACAGTAAGTTAGGGACATAATACGGAGTCATCCAGGGTGTAAAATCCGTATTGGACGAGGCGAAGTCGACCTTTAGAAAATTTGTTAACATTTCAATAAAATCTTTGTTAAATATTATTAAATAATTAAAGTGAATTCCATATATTTTGCATCACATTGAACATCATATAATCAAAATATCAAAACATCACAGTTAAAGATAAGAACAATAAGATTAAATAAACAAATCACGATGTATGTTGAAAATAAATGCAGACATACATTGAAAGCTACGAAAGCTGTCAGACCTTGAACGATATTGAAATTATGGGGCGTCATATGATTCGTAAGTGATTCACAGTTGAATGGAGACCTAATATTGAAATTTTGGTGGGTCATATGATTTATAAGTGATGTCGCAGTTAAACCTAATACGGAAAATTCAGGCCGTTTTTATCCAATGATTTATCTACAAATTTGTCTGAAGCGGGATAAATATATTTATCTCATTCGTGTGGTGTATATCGCTAGTGTGATATACCATACCTTTATCAAATGCCCATTGAATAAAGCACTTCCGGTCCTCTCTACTTTTGAGATCATCCCAGCTTCAATATTCCCAGGTTTACTTTCCTCTTCATTAATTGGATAAACTAATTAAAAGAAAAAACTTTTTTTTAATTTATTTTTTTCAAAATTATTCATCGAATTAAAGTATAAACAATAACTAGAACCATTCTAGACGTTACAAGTATGAACGGGAAGTCCTATTATCCCCTCTAATATCCAAGAAAAGCTTAAAATATGACTTTTTAAAACTTTTTAAAACTCCAATAACAAATACTTTCTTCACTAAAATCACTGTTTTATCTAAATAACAGTAATATCAATCCTTGATCATTGATGTGATTTCAAAATGTCACAACCAAAACTTTCCCAAGTACGTCAAGATGTTGCATCAGCAAAATAAATACTTGGTAAAGAAATATAATAGTTTAATAAAATAAAAAATGGAATAATTAAGTATTTGTTTTATCGTTAAAATGCCTTCCAACAAATTCATTGATAGGCATAAATATAAATCTATGTAACTGTATAATATTTATCGCACTATATTTTTTTTCTCGCATAGGAACACTAACAAGCATGACTGTCGCTAATGACGCATCAGAAATGATTTAAATAAGCTGTTTTGTTGTATAGGGGATCATCTCAAAACTACAGTGATAGAAAGAGCAAATGCGATAAATAGAACATCTATAATTGCGTGATTTGATATTTGCTCTATCCAAATCGTTGAAATGGTGCTCGACAAGCCTCGCGAATAAATACACCATTTCAACTCGTAGGACAGCGCATATAACGAATCACGCAATATAAATATCCTCTATTTATCTCACTCTTGTAGTGCATATCGCTCGTTTGATATACCATGTATCTACAAATTTGTCTGAAGCGGAATAAATATATCTATCTCATTCGTGTGGTGCATATCGCTATTGTGATATACCATACCTTGATCAAATACTCGTTGCATAAAGCTCTTACGGTCCTAACTACTTTTGAGATCATCTCCGCTTCAATATTCCCTAGTTTGCTTTCCTGTTTATAAAAAGGATAAATGAATTATTTAAAAAACATTTTTTATTTATATTTTTTAAAATACTTATCGAAATAAAGTATAAACAATAACTAGAGCAATTCTAGGCGTAACGAATATGAACATACAGTACCAGACGATGTTGTCTCTTGATTGATTGATTGATTGTTTATTGTTTTACGCCACACTCAATAATTTTTCAGTTATCTGGTGGCGTCCAGTTTTTATTGGTGGAGGAGAGAACCCAGACAAAGTGTACCCGGCAAGAGACTACCGACCTTCCAAAAGTAAACTGGCAAACTATCTCACATATGTCGGCGCTAGCGAGAATCGAACCCGCGCCGACTAGAGGTGAGAGGCCTTGTGATTTTGAGCGCAATACTTTAACCACTCGGCCACGGCGGCCCTTTTGTTGTCTCTTCCTATTCTCCCCCTCCAATATCTAAGAAAACACGTGAAATTTGACTTCTAAAAACATTGTAACTCCAATAGCAAACACTGCGCACTAAAATCACAGTTTTATCAAAATTAAAGTAATATCAGTCCACTGTCATTGATCGTTGATATGATTTCAAAATGTCGCAGTCAAAACTTTTTAAAAGAAATATAATAGTTTCATTTTTTTAAATAAAATAATCAAGTACAAGGATTAATAATTTAAATGTGCTCTGAAAAATATTTATTGATAGCCATGATCCGTGTAAATCCGTGTAGAAACACGAACAAACACGACTGTCGGTAATGACGCAACGGGAATGATTTTAATCAGCTGTTTTGTTGTATTGGGGGTAATCTTAAAACTAAAAGTGATAGAAAGCGCGAATGGGATAAATAGAACATGTATAATTGCGTGATGTGATATTTGTTCGTTGAAATGGCAATCCTCGCGAATAAATCAACCATTTCAAGTCGTTGGATAGAGCAAATATGAAATCACAAATTATATATATAGTTCCTTTGTTTGTTTCTTTGATTGTTTTACGTCAAGTCGAGAACATTGAGACGTTACCAGCTGTAGGTGAAGTACCACAAATTTAGACATCTGCTTAGCAGTGAGGGTTCTTGAACGTACCAACCCTACCGCGAAACGGGGCCTCCGTTTTTCAGGTCATATCCGAAAGACCCGAGATTATCACTTCTAAATGCTGAGCGTTTGGCGAAGGAGCAATCACTACCTATGTTTACGTTCTAGGTTTGGTCGCCATGGCACGAATGGAGCTCGAACTGCTCTAATCATTGAGCTACCGTGACCGGCTTTATATTATATTATAAACACAGTATTGTTTCCGTGTTCATAACGCAGGTTTGGAAAAACGATATGAACTCGTAGCACATGTTAATAACAATTCAAATGATGTGAGGTCAGCGCCTGCTGACATAGATACAAAACTTTTACTACAAACGTTCTTCAAGTCTATCATATTTATTCCTGTTTTTGTTGGGTTTTTTAAACTGAAATTTCAATTTAGCTATTACGTTGACGTGTTTATCTTTAGATCGTGTTTCTTCCGCTCAAGGACATTTTCAGACGATGCAAAGAGGCCGAAAATAACTTCCTTATTCAGAAACGTGAAATGGAAAGTAACTGAAGTATGCGTTATTGATCGTTGTGTGATGGATACAATCTATGACATAAGAAATTTATGAAATTCGTTACCAGATTTAAATATTTCCTTCGCCAAGGCTCGGGAAATATTAAATCTGGCAATTCATTTCATAAATTTCATCTGCTTTAAGCACTCGTTCAAGATCCTCTCTATATATAACTGAACGCTCGTGTGTGCGTCTACAAGCAGCAAATCAACAAATTTTCCTGTGTTGTCTAATATTTTGTGTATTATAACGCTATCGTTGTATTGACGTCACAATGGACAATTAATTACGTCGTGATACGTTGACGTTATTAAGCAATACGCACGTTCCGAGATATCAGCTCTTCTGTGATGGAGGTACGTTCAGTATTCTGTTGAACGCTTAGGTGGATAAAAGATGTATGACTAGCTATGTACATAACAATCAAATTTATTAAAGCGTAAATTTTGTTTATATCTGACCATATGAAGTATAATTTGTTTGAAGTAGGCCATTACATTCAATATGATATTATAGTATTTATTCCTCTTCTACACAGTACACAATTGATGATTATATCAAAGAAAGATGGTAATTATCGATTTTTGTTTGTTTTATTATACAATACTCATAAACTTAATAAATTTGTGTTTACCTGCAGTTCTGATGGTTTTATAACGTTTAATAATCATTCTTTAGTAATATACATAACGGCAGCGGTAAGCACTTGTACCCACCGCGTGAATTCGAAAAACATTTTGCGTCTCACCGTGCGAAAGAGTTCGACTGATGGAAATAACTATTTGGCAACTCGGAACTTCCGTATTAATTTCCTTTTACTCATGTAACTGTCTGAAGATGCATTAAAGCCGAAACCGCTAGCAGTGAAATGTTATTTGAATTTTTTGTTTCTTGACTTTTATCATTGTAGATAGAGAGATTGATTTTGTGTCTTGTACTTGCAGAATGATGACGCATACGTAGATTTGAATACTTTGGGTGAGGCGATAAACCGTGTCAAGAGACCCATAGGAACAAGAAGAGCTCCTGGACAACACTGTCAGCATATCAAACTAAAGAATCCAAATTTTGTAAATGGTAAGCCACATTCTGTGATCGCTTAATATTGATTAATTTCACCACATATTTTTGATCCTGGCGCCGCGACAGATTTAAGGAGCCCTTTTCTCATAAAGGCACTGATTTCGGTGCAAGTGAATCTTACTAAGTTACTCCAATATTTAGAAGGGCTTAAACTGTGTTTCAAAAAGTCGCAAAAGATTCAATTTAAATTTTCATAAACTTAAATCTCTTCGCTAAGTACATGTAGTAAGCATGCGCAGGTCATATTTTATAGCGAGCGCAATGAGCCAGCGGAGCGCTGGCTCTTACTGTGAATTCTAATGACTAAAGCGCGCGAAATAATTCGAGCTACATCTGAACCTTTGTAAAGAAACATTTTGTCATCAATCAAGCTAATTTTGTAAACTTGAATCAAGAAATTTTATAAATAAGATCATACCAAAGTTAGTAATGGATAATGGTGATATCATACTTTATACAATCAGGAGACAAAGTTTTTTTATGAAAATTTATATAAAAACAATTTAGATAATGCAGATTTGGACAAAAATAATGAGCTGCCTTATAATGATATTCCTAAACTCTCAAAAAGGGAGGCTGAAGGTCTGGAGGGTGAAATTACTTTACGCGAGGCCTCAACGACACTCCTAAATGTGAAACCAAATAAATCTCCGGGGTCGGACGGCTTTTCTACTGAATTTTTTTTTTGGAAATTTATTGGTGTGTATGTTGTTAGATATATTAACTATGGATATAGAAATAATATTATGTCCATCACGCAACGACATGGAGTGATTACAGTTACCAAAGGGGGATAAACCACATTACTATCTCAAAAACTGGAGACCCATTACATTACTTAATACGGTTTATAAGATTGCATCTAGATCTATTGCAGCTAGATTTAAAATATTTAGAAAAAATTATAAATCCAGATCAACAGGTTTTATATGCAACAGATATATAGGTGAAAACACAAGTTTGATATATAATATTATGCATTACACGGAAGAAGATATCCCGGGTCTGTTATTACTTATTGATTTCGAAAAGGCTTTTGATACTTTATCATGGAATTTTATACAAAAAAACTTTAGACTTTTTCAACTTTGGTTCTTCCATTAAAACATGAGTTAAACTCTTCTATACAAATATAATATCAATAGTAAACCAAGGTGGCAACCTATCTGAAGTTTTCATATTCAAAGGGGTAGTAGACAAGGCGACCCTTTATCTCCATATATTTTGTTGATATGTGCAGAAATTTTAGCAATAAAAATAAGGAAAAACTAAAAAAAAACTCAAAGGTATAACACTTGGTAATGTTGAAAAAATAAGATTTCTCAAATTGCTGATGACACTTCAATTATTCTTAGTGGTAGTGAACAAAGCATTTCAGAAACTCTAAGAACTCTACAAATTTTCTCATAAATATCTGGACTATGTATAAATTACACAAAAACTCAAACAGTTTGGATTGGCTCAAATAGATACAGTTATGATATTCCTATTTCCAACTGTAAATGTTCAATCATTCCTAGATTAGTTTGAATTTGCCCATCTCGCTGATTTGTATTTTTTATAGGAATTACGAGATTGAATACTGTTAGTTATTTTGGCCTTTTCATTTAACTATCGAGCATGTATCTCTGCTGGTAGACACTCTGTCCCTGAGGATACTTGTCGCTCGATATATGTTCTTTCATGAATGTAAATAACAGAGATAACACACTGGCTGACACGTCGCCCAGTATAAAAAGGTGTCACTCTGTGGAGCCTATACGTTAGACACAGGCTCTAATAGAATGGTTGGTGTCCCTAGGATTACCCTTCGGGATATTAAACATTTATCATAAGTACAGTCGTCAGATAGTCAGCTTTGGTACAGAAATGGAAATTCGTTTACTCAAATTAAAGATTGCCGGGTATTCTTAAGAAACATTTTTGATGATTCCTATTTAAAGCCCGGGTGCTCCATATTCAAATGTCCTGTAAAAATGTAAAACGTGATATATTGTTAACCAGTAATTCATTTAATAGTAATCTCACCGGACGTAGTTTCTGTACCAAAACGTTTGATAATCTGACCTGTAAGCCATCTAATATTGTCTACGCTATTGAGCGTTACCTCTGTGAGTTAATTTATGTCGGGGAAACTAAGGGGTCATTCAATAAAAGAATATCGGCTCACAGGTTTCAAATTAATAATGATGGTAATCAACTTCTCTACAAACATTTTAATGCGCCAGATCATTCCATCTTGTCCATGAGGGTCAGGATTCTTGAAAGATTTACCATCATACAAACAATCCTACCTTAAGTACCCCTTTCCGTAGACAACTAGAAGATCACTGGATTAAAACTTTAGGCACTAATTTTCCATATGGATGCAACGATAATATAATCAAATGACTAGTATGATTTGCAACACTTTACACGACCATACCTCACGATAAATTAAATTCTAGACTTTTTCACATCATAGACAGTTGCTTTGTGAACAAAAATGGTAAAAGGAAATATTCATATTTAGTGATTGGTCATCCAAAAAAATTATTTTGTTAAAAACCACTCTGACTCCAAGTACAAGTACTCTGAAGTTGATTTTTAAAAGGATGCTAGAGTTCCTCATTGACAATATTTTCGTAGTCTTTGTTGATCAAGTCTTCCAACAGTCTGTTGGAATTCCCATGGGCACGAATTGTGCTCCTTTGTTAGCTGATCTATTTTTATATTCTTATGAAGCAGAATTCATTCAAAACCTTCTACATGAGAATTAAAAATATTTTGCTGTTGGCTTCAATTCGACATTTAGATATATCGACGACGTTTTGTCTATTAACAATGATCATTTTCATTCGTATGTCGATTCGATATATCCCAGTAAACTTGAAATTAAAGACACCACAGAGTCTTCCACTTCTGCTTCGTACTTAGATATTTTACTGAAAATAGATGCCGGCGGCAAACTAACAACTCAACTTTGTGACAAACGGGATGATTTAAATTTCTTCATCGTCAACTTCCCTTATTTATGTGGCAATATTCCATCATCCCCTGCATATGGTGTTTATATCTCCCAACTATTTCGATACGCAAATGCTTATTTTGCATATGATCAGTCTTTAAATCGGGGTGGGTTACTGACAAAGATGTTGATGTTACGGGGGTTTGTACAGTCTCATCTAAAGTCAGCATTTTGCAAATTTTATGGTCGTTATAACGATCTAATTTGCCAGTACAACTTACCATTGAGTCAAATGCTGTCTGATGTGTTTCATACTAATTGTTAGGCCGTTCTTTGCACATTGATTCTGACTACGGATTGCTCCGTTTACCTGATCGGAACATAGGGCTCACGGCGGGTGTGACCGGTCGACAGTGAATGCTTACTCCTACTAGGCATCTGATCCCACCTCTAGTATGACCAGGGGTCCGTGTTTGCCCATCTCTCTGATTTGTATTTTCTATAGGAATTACGAGATTGAATACTGTTAGTTATCTTGGCTTTTTCATGTTAAAGAGAAAACACAATTACAATTGGTAAAAAAAAAAAGTTTTATTCCAGGTATTCCTGACAAAAAAAAATCCAATATTCTTATCCTCTGGTTGAAGTATTTTATTTATATGGCAAGATGTACAGAGAAATCATTGAGTATTCGTTTTGCTATATCCTATTCAAAGTCCGTTCTCTAATCTTTCCATAATCCTCTCTCTCTCTCTCTCTCTCTCTCTCTCTCTCTCTCTCTCTCTCTCTCTCTCTCTCTCTCTCTCTCTCTCTCTCTCTCTCTCTCTCTCTCTCTCCTTTTTCTTCTACATCTTAAAAATTGTCTGTATCTCTATATGTATACCATGTTTTCATGCTACTTTGCTTTGATATAGATTGTCTATAAAAAAATAAAAATCATTAAAAAAAATAAATAAATAAAGCACCAGAGAAGAATATGCCGAAATCGAGTTGCACTCCTGTCGCTTTGCTTGCGAAGCTCAGTGTCTGTTGTACTTTTACAGATAAAATTCCCGACTCAGTTCCACAGATAGACTCTTCAGATGATTCGTTACTAGCGGCAATGTTATGGTTTCTTTCACGCATCTCTTCTATTCGCTAACCCTTCTCTTTGTCGCTGACATGATGCTTTTATAAACCAACCTTTTTCATTCCTTGTCATGGTAAATATAGTTTAGCGCGCCATTTCATTTCCCGGATCTGACACTGGCAAAGAAATTTCAAAACCGAAAACGGTCGCGATTATAAACCCGAACCATTATGACGTCATACGATCTCAACCTCGATATTCATGACGTATTCCGACGGTGAAACCATGACAGAGCGGGGCTCAAACTCGCGACCCACCGGTTACGCAGCGAACGATCTAACCACTGATCTACCGCGACCGGTCATGTTGATAATAGGAGATCGCTTACATCTTAGAGAAAAAAGCAGGAACCAGAACCAATCGTCTTCTCCGTTGTTCCATGATATAATGAAATAATCACAGAAGCACATCATAAAATATTACGATATGCAAGCAAAAACCACTTCGCGAAGTATGAACTTTGACCACCACCACCCCCAACCCCACTATACCAATTTAGGATTTTGTAGATCGGTCAAATTCTATTTTTCCCTATTTCTTTCCTTATCTATTTATTCATTTAATTATTATCATTTTACTTTCATTTTTCAAGAATTTTTAAAGATGCTACGTGCCTTTACCACACCATATAATGATAGTAACACATCATATAATAAAATATTGATTGACTGTATATTGTTTACGTCCCGCTTGAGAATTGTTTACTCAAATAGAGACGCTACCTGGTGAAGGGCAGCAAAATTTTGGCCTGTGCTCTGCGCTTAGGGCCTTTCAGCAGCTGTGCCACAATATTTCACAACATCATATAATGATATGACCAAATCAGCTTCTCCAACTTCAACTTCCCATATTGATATAGCAAAATTTCATCACCTGTATGAAGATAGCGAATTCATAACTTCTATAAGGATTACAAAAGTAAGAGTTGGGCAAACATGTACCCCTGGACATTGCAGAGATGGGATAAGGTGTCAAGGATGAGTAAGCAACCCCTGTCGACCGGTCACAGCCACCGTGAGCTCTGTATCTTGATCACGTAAAGAAGTAATCTGAAGCTAAATCAATCTTAAAGAACGGCATATGGCGTTTATGGCTCAACTGATTCGATAGGCAAGACCTTGTTCTGATTACCATCAGTTTAATATCGATGCAGGCTACTGACAATCAAGTTGATGTTTCAGAGATTTCAGCAGTCTCGTTTAAAGTTAAATTCTATGGTCGTTATAATAACGATCTAGCTTGCCAATATAACCTGCCGTTAGGTCAAATGCTGTCTAACGTGTTTCATACCAATTGTTAGGCCGTTCTGTACACACAGATTTTACTACGGATTATTCCGTTTAGCCATGGCGGTTGTGACCGGTCGATAGGGAATACTTACTCCTCCTAACCACTTATTCCCACCTCTAGTATATCCAGGGGTTCGTGTTTTTCGAACTCTTAAATATGTATTCATTATAGGAGTTATGAGATTAGTTTTCGTTCGTTATCTTCACCTTTTCTTGCACATGGAATTCCATAAGCGGAAAAATAAGAAAGTATTTACTAATGAGTAAAGGAAGTACGTTTATCTTAATAGGAAGATGAACACTAAACCCTAGGATACACTTTAAGAACATACGCGACGTTTCCGACATTTTCTAGAACATTATTTTTTCATCTCTTCAATATGAAGAGTTCTTGTATAAATATTGTAATTTAGATATTGTAATGTAGCAATATTACCGATTTTTTTTTACATCGGCATGAGTAGCTCAGTTGTTAGACCAACTAACTTGTAATATAAGGGCTCCAGGTTTGATGCACTCTTGTTCCAAAGCTTCTCTCTCTCTCTCTCTCTCTCTCTCTCTCTCTCTCTCTCTCTCTCTCTCTCTTTATTGCGGGAATACCTATTTATGGATTTTCAATTTTATTGTTGTAGGGGAATACTATATCGACCCGAGTGATCGCGATGTACCAACAGAACCCGCCCAAGTAAGATGCAATATGACAACTGGTGAAACATGCATACATGCCGATGGAAACGAGGTAAGTAAATGAGGATTAAATCATAAACAACTAACTCGTACTGAAATGAAACTAAATAGATATTCAAGAGTAAGTAGTCCTTTACAAAAATTGTAATTTTTATAATCCTAGAGGGTTAAAATTTGATTCCAGGGTGGAGTCAAATTATTATAGTGATTATTGTCTTCTTCATTTAAATACATCTGGAAGATTATTGATACAGTATAAAAACTAAATACTTATTTAGGAAAAACGGAAAAGGATGTACCGAAATTATGAATTTTGTAACCCCAGGATTTTGACTGTAGGACATGTCAAAATGAATCATTTTGCGTTAAGGGTACATGTATTATATCATGTGAAGACTTTTAATCAGTATAAGCACTTTCGGGGGCATTTACGTTTTAAGAGCACATTTTGTTTTACAATTGTACTTTTGCTAAAAATGAAATCTTCAAAATAGGAAATTCTTTTCTAGATGTCGTACCCCATGGGACTAGTGATACTTTTAACTAATACTGAAGTAACTGGTAAGGCCTTTGAGCCTCTTGTTATCATTAATGAACAATTCGTTTGTCCTCTAATGAAAAAATGTTTTTCATTAAAGAACAATTTATCATTAATTGTTATGGTGGAGCATCATTGATTATATAATATTTCGCTTTAACGAACGTAAATGCATTCGGTAATGCAAAACTTGTCATTAGTGGGTTGCTACAGAGCACATGTAATTTATCGTCAACAAGAATGCTTATTGAAACTATGCAGGGAATCTATATCCCCACGTTTCGCAAAACGATATGTATTACTGTTTTTTCGAATCAAATGTTTCATAATTGATTTTTACCATTAACAAAAATCAACAATATTATACACTACTTAATAAACAAAACGATGTCATACTGAAAAAGACTTCATCAAAGTATGAAACGAAACAAAATCTAAATGATTTTCAGTAAGTTGTTGAACAAAAATAAGCGAAGCGATTAATAAAATCATACGAAGGACGTTAGATTGTTATAACTTCAACGTCAAAAGTCACCGGTGTGATCATTACATAGCTTTATTAGGTATATTTCGTTCGATTAGATACGACCAGACAGATGAAATGCCCAAAGAACTAACATTTTAGATCAAAGTAATTCAATTATCAAAGTTTTATTATAGTATAATACAGCTTTTGATACAATGAATCGTGTTCAGTAATTCATTTAAAATATTCATAAGAATAAATACTCGACAATCATATTTTTTCTTGTAAGAACCACCTCTGCTCAATTTTTCAAAACGTTCCACTTCCATTTGGCCTATTTCAATTTACTGGTCGCGTTCGCTTCGTAACCGGGAGGTCATGAGTTCGAACCCTGCTCGTGCCATGGCCGCATCAAACCTAAGGTGTAAACATAGGTAGTAATTGCTCCTTCGCCAAACGTTCGGCATGTAGAAGTGAGAATCACGGGGCTTTCGGATATGACCTTAAAAACGGGGGCGGCAGGCGTTGGCATGTTAAAAAACCTCACTGCTACGGCTCTGAGTGCTAAGCATAGGTCTAAATTTGTGGTAAATTTACCTACAACTGATGACGTATCAATGAGTGAAAAATTTTCCAACGGACGTAAAACAATTAACAATCATCCCAATCTCATATTCACAATTTGTTACACGTGCAAAACGCACTTCCGCTGTCAAGAAATCTCCAATTTCCTTAGAGATCTCTGGCGGATTTAAGGGGGCATACGCGGAGATCCCGTTTCCCTATTTTTTTTTAATTTAAGGTAAATCATGGTCTCTTGTTTTTAGAGTGTTTTTTTTTTCACTCGCAAAGAAATGAATGACAATATTTTTTTGAATTTTTGTTACTTTTATTGGAAGAACTTACATTTTATTTGAGAAAAAATCTTGAAATTTGTGTAATTTTTATTAATTTCATCTCATTAAAAATGACAGAATATAGTTTATCACACAACAGTACTGTTTCCGGGTTCAGAAAACGATGTGAACTCGTAGCACCGGTTAATAACAATGCAAATCATGTAGGGTCATTGAGGTTAGCGCGTGCTGACATAGATACAAAATTTCACTGCTAACGTTCGTCAAGCCTATCATATTTATTTCTTTTTCATTTGTTGTTGTTATGTAATGACATAGCTAGAAATCAAAACCCTTAGACTGAAATTTCAATATAGCTATCACGTTGATATCGTATTTTTTCCACTTAAGGACATTTTCAGACGATGCAGAGAGGCAGAAAATCACCTCCTAATACAGAAACGTGAAATGGAAACTAACTAAAATATGCTTTTAATAATAGTTGTGTGATAAATAGAATCTTATACTCGTGCTTATGACATGAAATTTATGAAATTCGTCGCCAAATTTTAATATTACCCTCGCCAAGGCTCGGGATATTTTAAAACTGCAACTCATTTCATAAATTTCATACGCCATAAGCACTCGTTCAAGATTCTCTAAAAATGACTACATAAGAGATATATTTCAAACCATTAAAAATCTACATAAGATCCAGGAGCTTCGCCCCCTGCGCCCTCATCAGTGCTTTGCCCAGGATCCACTGGAGTTTAAAGGACAAATATCTTGTTTCTAAACTGTTGAAATTTTTTAACAAAATTAATTTTTTTTCATGCCCAAAATGACTTCAAATACATTTTAAATGAAATAGTTTGCGTAGTTTTCGAGTTTGAAAGTGACGAAATTCAAATCTTGCGATATGCATATTTCCTTTTGCTGTTTTACGCGCCATTATGTGCGACCTACGAGCGAGAAGGTTTGACCACAATTGTTAATCATTTCACAGATTAGATTTAATCGACCAAAAAGCCAATTATCACGTTAACGGCTTGTGGATAACATTGCATTAGGGTGTTTTGTACTGTTTAAGGTTGTATTATCTGTCAGAAGAAAAGATGTAGACTGATTTTTTTTTCAATTTTTCAAAAGAAGTTGTGAAGAAAAGACGTGGGTAATTTTTTTGTCGGCAAAGGGACTTTGCCATATAAAAAGTCAAGAAACTTAGTTCATGTACTTTTCAAAAATGCGCCCAGTTAAACTGTGAGAAAATGGTTATATACATATTGAAGCTAGGCATACATTATATGCATTTTGTTCTGATCTTTGTACTAACAGATGTTTCCTGAATTTGCGTATTTGGAATCTAGATTAAATTTGTACTCATATGCATCTAGGATTTCTTTTTCAGTGTCTTTCTCTGTTGATCTGATAGCATTTTGTCATCTAAATCATAAAGAACTTCTTATTTATCCTTCAGTGCCTCCTATGTTGTTTCTATTTCTTCTGTGTCCAGTTTTCTTCTGAATTGTATTCTTTCAATTTTCTCAAAAGTATAGTAACAACACTTCTTTGTCCTCCTCGAACTGTCTTCAGTTGTCACCTTTTTTCTCACGGCACCAAATGTTGAGAATGTGAGAAGGTGAAAGCACATCATATAGTGGTTTATTTGAAACTTTCTAATCAAGAGGTGTCCCATCTTGTTGAACTATTGTTTATTTAACAATGTAATTGTTATGTAATTCGTTACAAATAAAATTCATATGAAAAGATATCTTTATATTGTAATATAAACACATTTTTATGAGATGCTTGTAATATGATAATAGTTGTATTAACACTATGTTCATTAATTTCAGGAAGAACACCAGAGATGGACTAAACAGTCAGGTCAACCAATTTGGTTTGCAGAGGAAATATTGGGCGGAAAAGAGGTACTTTTTATATTTCTTGTAGTGACACCGAATATCAAGTATGCAGGAGGACGTAAACGTCACTCCGTATGAATGTTTCAAGAACTCTGTACGTAATTTACAGGCAACACATACTACACAATCACAAACGTAAATTTCTCTTTATTATGTTTACGTCTAAAGTCTTAAAATTTTTAAGCTCACCTAATTTCGGGTACCTTTAAACTGGACGCAAATGACCTTGAAGCCTAATCTCAAAGCTTAGATTAGCATTTCTAATTTAAGTTTGTGCTTTGTAAGTCCTCTGTATGTCGTATTACTGTAGGCATTTCAAATTTTCCACTGTCTACTGTACATATGTAATTGTCATAAAACATATTTGACATGTTCAAAGAAAGGACCCAGCATAATACCTTGAAACCACTTTACTTCATCAACAAAATTAATTATGATTATAGCAAACAGAATCGTGAAATATGCATTGAAAATCTGTTTAGCATTATTAATTTGTACGATTTATGCTATATTACTATTAATTATTATTCTAAAATGATAATTTGCATTTGAGTCGATAAAGCTCTATATAGAATATTATTTTTGTGTTGCATCCTGTTCAATTGATTTACTATGACTTTGCAGAAACATACATTTCTTTGAAATGAAAATATATATTACTAAATAAGAATCCTGAATCTTGCTTGATTATTAATTATTAATTAAGTTCAGACTGATCGCGGTAGCTCAGTGGTTAGAACGTTCGCTTCGTAACCGGGAGGTCGTGAGTTCGAGCCCCACTCGTTCCATGACTGCGTCAAACCTAAGACGTAAACACAGGTAGTAATTGCTCCTTCGTCGAACACTCCGCATTTAGTCGTGAGAATCACGGGTCTTTCGGATATGACCTTACAAATGGAGGTGTCACGGCAGCGTTGGCATGTTAAAGAATCCTCACCGCTACGGCCCTGAGCGCTAAGCGTAGGTCCAAATCTGTGGTACTTCACCTAGTGTTTCAGTTGGTGACGTCTCAATATGAGTGAAAAATTCTCGACGGGACGTAAAACTAACAAACAAACATTAAGTTTAAAAGTCAATGTGTGAAATGAAAATAAAGAGGACACTTAAAATACGATAAAATCCAGTTGTAGACAAATTTTAGGAATTTTTCTTCTGAAAACCGTATTCAACAGAGCACAATACTTTTCTAAATTTTTACGCAGGTGAGTGGAGGCAATTACCACACACTATACTTTGTAAATTGAAAAGTTGAAACTATGCATGTAAACATTCTTATTTTCAAAATATGAATCTGGAAGATTAAATGCATTTCAACTTTTTATTATGTATAATACATACATGTATAACACTTACCATGTAATGTAATGCCATATACATAACAATAACAACTGGTATCCCGAAAGTTTAATCTTTCATCTACGAAAAGTTATACCTGCTACAAGGGTACTATGTATATAAAGAAAATTATTACAATTTTTCAGTTTAACTACAAACTATCCAGGAAACATTTGAAATGGTTGCAAATGAGGAGCAGCATAGCGAAACAGAAAATCACCATATTCTGCAGAAATGTGGATCCCCAAGGCGCCAAATTTCGCTCGTTTGAGGGCTTAACAATTAGTTCCTCTCTCATTCATCCGCTGCATGGAACAACAATAACAATAGAAGACAATTGTTCTGTAAGTCAACACATATCTTGTTTATCTTGTTTATTTAATTATCATGTAGATAACATAATTTTATTATATTATAAATGATAATCCAGATGTTAGCCCAAGAAACGTAAGATACATTCGATATTCAAATAGAAAGTATATACCGTAAATGAGAAATTGTAACGAATCATATTTTAGCATAAATGCCTTTCCAGACACTTTTGTCATAAGTAAGCGTTTGATTCACACTATGTGTAGATGAATTCTAGGTGAGTACTGAAATTCAGTCAAGCATGAACAGAGTATAACAATTTTCATCTCAAGGGTTTTGAATTAATTTGATCACTTTTCCATCAAAGTACTGAGAGTACTCGGACTAAAGAGTAGCATATTGAAAGCTTTCAAACAATTAAACATATTCTTACTTTTCAAATTTGATTCTTGAAGGCAGTTGAGCTCACCTGAGTTCTTAATGTTACATCACATAGGGTAATAATGAAGATTAATAACGACTTACGTTTTGAAGAGTCATGAAATGAATATGAACGAAAGGTAGTGGACTCTATGGATTCTTTCCTGCTCTTAATTTGGGACTGTAGGGGGTGTCACATGGGGGTGCCTATGGGTGGTATAATTTTCAGAACTCTCTAATGATTGAATATAGGGTAAATGAATGACACAGATAGTAAACAATATATGTCAACCTTCAGAAAAGGGGATCACAATGGCCTTTGACGGCAATTAAGCTCACTTAAAAGTTCTAATTTACATCGTGTAGGGTCATAATGGAAACAAATAACAACTTAAATCTTTGAAAAGTCCACAAAATAAGAATGAAGGCAAGGAAGGAGACTCTTTCCTTGAAGAGTATCACGGGCCTCCCGTGGGTCGGGGCCTCTCTAGAAAACAACAATGTCAAAGATCACAGACCTCTTAAATGATAGGATTTTAAGGGCAATTGACCTCACCTGAAAGTCCCTATTATTACTCCATGTAGGGTCATAACGAAGACATATGACAACTTAGTCTTTAAAGAGTCTACAAAAGGAGTATATGGGTAAGGTAGGGGATCCCCATTTTCCGCTTCAGTATAGGACTCTAAGTGTACCACCTGGGGCCTTCCAAAGGTTAGAAAATTTTTCAGACCCCTCTAATGAATAAATATGGGATGATCGAACGACACAAAATTGATACACGGATAGATAACAACAAAGTCAAACATACAGAACCTTTGAAAGGGGTCATATAGGCCTTTAAGAACAAATAAGCTCACATGAAAGTTCCAAAGTTTACATCAAATAGGGTAATAATAAAGATAAATAACAATTTCTAATATTTTACCCGTAGGGATCCGGGTTAGAATAAGTTTTCTGCACCCCTTGCTTGTTGTAAGAGGTGACTAAATGGGGTTGTCCTTGGGAAGAGACCGCAAAAACCGAGGCCACGTTTCACAGCAGGTGTAGTACGATAAATATCCCTCCCTGCTCAAAGGCCTTAAGTTAAGAGAATATATATAGGCCTAAATTTTACAGCTCTTCACTGGCAATGGTGATGTCTCCATATGAGTGAAAATTTCTTGAGCAGTGCGTTAAGCAATATATAACCAGCCATTTTTGTTTCTACGTATACACAATTATATTACGTCATAATTGGGGGCTGACATATTTTGATCATGTGACCGCACGCCATCACTGCGCTGATATCATTGTAAACAAAGCTAAGCAAGAACTGGTGTTCATCGATATTTTCATCTATTTTCAATATTTGTCTGAGAACACGATGGATAAGAAGAGTCACAGTAAGATTTTAACATATGTTACATTCATAATAGTTCGTGGTTTTTACGTTTTAATCTTATTTCTACCATAATTTTAGTTAAATCCGCGATCCGCCCAACTTTCAGTTCCCAGTGTTTTTGCATAATAAATCACGAAGTAAAAAGAAACTCGTAAAGACGACTTGAGACATTACAAATTCATTTCAATATAAAGCAATGTATGAAGTAATAAAATTAGCGATGGATCGTGGAATTGTCAACGGAAGATGTGTTGGATCTGACTATTTGTTATCTTATTATTTTTTTTCCTTCGGATTTTGTTTTTCAATTTCAGCATTTCTGTTGTTGTTTTTGTTGTTAATTTAGATGTCCAATCGTATAATTTGTCCGTAAAACAGCTATATGGATTGAATCTTTATTGCTAGTTATTATTCAATTTTGATAGTGTATTACAACGAGATCCACCGAGTTGGGGGGGGGGGGGGAGGGACACAATATCAGGTAGACCCTATCTAATTTTTTTTTTCATGGTAAAAAATCTAGTAGGATTAAGCAGAGATATTACATTCTGTGTATCGGGTTTTTTTGTTTGTTTTTTTTTTTTTTTGGTTTTTTTTTTGTTTTTTTGTTTTTGTTTTTTAGTTGTTTTGTTTTGTTTTTTTTTTTTTGTTTTTTTTTTCTCCATTTTTTCTTGGAATTCAAAACTAATAAAAGGAATGAGGCAGGGACAATCTTCATGGGGCAGGTCATGCTCCTCACATTCTCTCTTTTTCCAAAGGTATAATTTTCGTTGATTGTTGCTACAGCCAAAAACAGTACAATTTCGCCCTCCACTTCTCTCATACGGCATTTTGTTTATCAGCACAGTAATGGCGGACGTCACCAACGACCCCTGTAGGCAAAGAGCGATAACTCTTTAAACACTTCGGAATATAATTGTGTATAACGTGTGTTTGATGACCACTTGTGCATCCATTTGTTTTGTATTTGAAGTACCACCTACGTTTTTACGTGTTTACATCAAGATTTAAGCATTACCTGCGATTTCCATATATTTGAAACACCGACTGTGCTTCTCTCCTGTGTTTTTCATGTGTTTAAAGCACCACCTGTGTTTTTTCTCCAGACCCACTAGACCAATTTCAATCAAACATTGGAACAAACTTGGGTGAATGGGATTTAAGTTTGGCCCTCTTCAAAGAGCGAAATCACGAAAATGCAAAATTAGGATGGGGACTTTTAAGAATCTTCTAAAGAACCACTGGACCAGAAAGGTTGAAATTTACATAAAATCTTCATGACATAGTTCAGATTCAAGTTTGTCAAACGCTAGGCCCCGGGAATGCCACAACAGTTTTATATGCTGATATATAGGAAGTTTTTAAGGGATTTTCTTTTAAAATATCTCGTGAACTATTCAAGCTAGGGCTTTCATATTTTATATATGTATTTTTTATAGAAAGACTTTTCATGTAATATATCGATGTTTGATCTTGTGACATTGACCTATAAGTTTGAACTACTTTTAATAAAAATATGACCTATTCAATATATTTTGAATTATTTAAGGTACATCCTTTATATCTTGCATGTGGATTTCAAAACCTTTCATTTCATATCATAGCCTTTCGACCTTGTGACCTTGAACTCGAGTTTGACCTACTTTCATGAAAACATGTCTGAACTTTTTTAGGTAGGATTTCATATGTTGTGTATAAATTCTTTATAACAAGGCTTCATTATTTAAACTAAAACGCTAAGGTAACAAACAGTACTCAATCTCGCAATTCCTGTAGAAAATACAAATTAGAGAGATGGGAAAACTCGGACCCCTGGATATACCAGAGGTAGGATCAGGTGCCTACGATGAGTAAGCATCCTCTGTCAACAGTTCACACCCGCCGTGACCCTATATCTTGAATGGAGTAATCCGCAGTCAGGACAGGATCAGTGTGCCAAGAACGTCGAAAACAATTAACAGTTAAACACATCAGACAGCATTTGACTTTTCGACACATAGTGAAGTTTGACTTTGTGACCTTGACCTTGAAGTTGACACTACTTTTTTAAAACTCTGACATTTTCAATATCTCCTGAACTATCTAATGTAGATCTTTCATATTTTGTATATAGATTTCTTGTGACAGGACCTTTCATTTCATTATATGACCTTTGACCCTTTGACCATGGAATTTGGACTACTTTTAAGTAATGTAATCTTTTAATTTCTTCAGAACTATGCAAAGTAGTAATTTCATATATTGTATATAGATTCTTTATGACAAGACCTTGTGATACAATTGTAATTGATCTTGTGACATTGAACTACTTCAAAAAAATTAATATTTCCTGAACAGTTTAAAGCAGAGCTTTCATATTTTGCATATACATTCTTTATGCCAAGACCTTTTTCGCACCTCTCTGGAATTAGAGATGCGGGGCATATTGTTTTTGGCCTGTCCATCTATCTGCCTGTGGCAACAAACTAGGGATGTCAACACGGTCAATAATTCATATTCGAATATTCGATAACAGTATTCGAATATATTCGAATATTCGATAAAAATGATGTTAAAATAAATAAGTCCTGCTATACGCATTGTCTTACCCATAGTACACGCTTTCCTTCTGTATCTTAGAAGTCAAATCTAGATTTGTTTAGGGATACACTGTACAATATATATTCAATATTTGATATTGTATTGACTGTTAGTAATTACAGCCAACGGATAAAAAGGGGAAGTTTGATTGATTGATTGATTGATTGGTTGATTGATTATATATTGTTTAACGCCCCGCTCGAGAATTTTTTACTCATATGGAGACCTCACCATTGCCGGTGAAGGGCTGAAAACTTTAGGCCTATACTCAGCGCTCAGGTACTTTGAGCAGGGAGGGATCTTTATCGTGTCACACCTGCTGTGATACGGACATCGCTTCTTGCGGTCTCATCCGAAGGACCGCCCCAATTAGTCGCCTCTTACAACAAGCAATGGGAACTAAGGACCTTTTCTAACCCGGGTCCTCACGGAACCAGACGTAGTAAAACTACCTGACAATATAATGTTAATTCAAGAAGTGTTTGAAACAAGAAATGAAAGATTAATCAAACACATTGACAGCCCTAGGCCATTTTCTCTTAACTAGTTTTCCAATATAATGATTATAATCGTATTAGATTACAAATAACAAATACGAGATAAACAAACTAAGCAATAGATCTATTATGAAATTGAACCCTTTAATCACAGCATTACAGACTGGCCACACACACACACACACACAAGTAATTAAATTATGAAGTAAATTTATTTTTGTTTAGAAAGATTATTTTATCAACAAGTTCACTAGACAGTATATTCCCAATTTTTGTTATTAGAAGCCCAGCCGAAGAAAAAATTTTCTCGGGTGGAGCTGATGTCGCTGGTACACCCAGAAATTTCTTGGCGAGTTTAAACACCATAATAGGGGATCCTCGTTTGGTAGGATACACTCGCTTATGTAATTTTCCGATTCATTCTCCCTCGTTGATTTTTCTTTTCAGTCCAAAATTGAGTTAGAATGGTGATTCCACTTGGTTTTCGAGACCGTTTTGTTGGTGGTTAAAATGAGATCATCGTTAAGGGCGGGAATCAAATCACTAAGAGGAATATCATCCATGTGGGACTCTATTTCGCATATTACAACTTTTTTTGTTCCTTAGAGAGAAAGTTAAAGCTTTGTACTTTGGAATGAAATTCTCCAGAGGTATCTCTCGTTTTCATCTGCTTTGATGGTAAGCCGTAGAAGAGAGAGTTAAAGTAGTCCAGTTTTGTTCTTATGGACAAAACATTCCAGCGATTCCCTGTCCAGAAATATCCTCTGGCTCAGGTTCTTAAGGTGGATGAAGGCACCCCAACACACTGACGATATATGTGCCTCCGTGGTCATGTGACAGTTAACGCCCTTGGCCTTAGTAACAGGAGTGAAAGAGTCGCTTCCTATTTGCAGTGATGGTATATGCAGGTCATCTGTTTGGAGGATATCACTAGCACCTCAGTCTTGTCTTGAGGTGGTGTTGAGCCATCCAGGTTTGAACTGACTTCAAGCAGGACACCATCTGACTAACTGCAAGAGTGGCCTGTTGGACTTTGATGCTGATATACAGTTCATTATCGTCAGTATACATGTGGTACAAGACATTGTTGTTCTTTCTGAGAAGGTCCCCCAGGGAGGCTGTGTAGATGTTCAAAAGAACAGGCCCGAGGACCGATCTCTGGGAGACACCGCAGCCCAACCAGCATCAAACTTCGCTCCCTTCATTTGGATAATCTGGGTCCGATTGGTAAGATAGGACGCGAACTACATGAGCACAGTGTCCTTAATCCCAATGTCCTTAAGTATATACAGCAAGCGTGAATGATCTACAGTCTCAAAGGCAGCCGATAGGTCCAACTACACTAGCAAGACAACCTTCTGCTCTCCAATGGCACGAACCACATCGTTGTGAGTTCGCAGAAGTCCCGTCTCTCAGCACTATGCCCCTAACGGCAAGCACTTTGGAATGGCTCCAGTAAATCGTTCTCACTGAGATAGGTATGCATCTGTGCTGCTACAACCTTCTCAATCAACTTGGATAGATATGCAAGATTAGTCACTGGCCGGTAGTTCTTTTGTATGTCAGGGTCTAGTGAAGCCTTTTTCAGAAGTGGTGTCACAATATCTCCTTTGCAAGATGTTGAGGAGGAATCACTCTCAGTTGATTTATTTATGTGATGACGACGGGAGCAAGAGCTGTGACTTCTTGTTTCACAAGGGATGTGAGCAGAGTATCCAGTTCACAGCTCTTGTTAGCATATAACCTAATTAACTTTGTGACCTCATCCACAGTAATATGTTGGAAATGGTTGTGTCCGGTTTCATCACCGAGTGCTGGAGAATCAATAAGTGGACTGTGATTGTCACATGTAATGGAGCTGCGAATTCGTGTAAATTTCTACACAAAAATGTCGCTAAACATGTCAGCCAGATCTGATGATAATTTGTCGGCAGGCAATGAAGTGGTGGAGTTCCAACCAAGCAGCTTTTTGACCACTCTGAAAAGCTGCTTACTGTCACCTTTGTTATTGTGCATCAAAGTCTTGTAATGCTGGAGCTTAGCTGCATCAATAAGCATGTTCACCTCTTCCCTGCGCTGAATGTAAATCTCTCTGTGTACCGCGAGTCCTGATTTTCGCCACAGTCTCTCAGGTTGTCTGCGTTTCTGCTTCGCCTCTCTGATAGAGTTGTACCACTCAATATTTTTACTTCTCATGTATTTTAGCCCCATGAAAAGCATGTTAAACAACATAATTTCATATTCATTAGTTTGATACTAGGTCTTAGTATACTGTTAAAGGGGTAAGTATGCTGTTCAAGGGATAAGTCTGATCAATATTCCTTGTCGTTTATTGTCACGTAATAACTTCGTCAAGGTTTTCACGAAATAGCGAGTTAGGAAAACAATATCGCAAGGGGTTTTTCATAAACAAAATTCGCGAAACTAAATTACTTTGCAGTGCCTAGATATAGACCATCTTATTCTCAATCCACCTAAGTCTACGTGTTCTTCGTCTTCTTTTAACTATAGGTCATCTGAACAGTCATTATTGGTAATGTTGATAATTTAAAATTGAAGACCTATTAGGGATTATTCATTAATTGTTTGAAATGTTATCAGTTTTGCTGCCTTTTAGTTTTATGTCTTAGTACTCTCAATACTTTGATGATTTTTTAATGGCTGCTAGCTTCTACAGGCTTATTGGTTGCTGGTTAGTACCTGCGTCAGCCTAGTGACATGAATAGAGTAAACATTTTTATTTCAAAATTTAAAAACCTTAATGCAGTAAATAACTTTTTTGTTTGTTGGAGTATTAAACGAAACGACTATTCAACTAAAGCTAAAACGTCATTTACTCCATGACTTACGAATGATGCGATGAAAACTATATAGGACAAACCGCTGATAAAGTAACCAACCGAGTGAAAAGGTGAAGCTAACGAACAGTGATCCATCTCATAAATCCTATAAAGAATACAAAATTAAGACGACGATAAACACGGACCCCTGGACACATCAGAGGTCGGATCAGGTACCTGGGAGGGATTAGTGTCTCCTGTGGACTGGTCACACTCGCCGTGATCTATAAAACGAAGTAATCCGTAGTCAAAGTCAGTATGTAAAGAATGGCCAAACAATTGGTATGAATACGTCAGACCACATTCGACCTAACTACAGGTTGTATTTGTAAATTAAATCGTGATAACGACCATAGAATTTGCGAAATGCTGATTTTAAAGGAATTTGTTGAAACTTTGGATATGTTCTTATAAACGGATACCAGTATGGCGGTAGGCGTTGACGTGATGAAGAACCACCACTACTACGGGTCTGAGCGCCTTGTATGGGTAAAACATGTGTGGCACTTTATTTTGTGACTTCTGTATATGAGTGAAATATTCTCGAATTAGACGTAAAAGATGCTAAAAGCAAATAAACAAAAACTAATTTCAATGTATAAATCATCAAAGTATCTATAAGTCCCCCACCCGCTTTGCCGAAGGGGACCATTAGTTTACACTCCGTCTGTCCGTCTGTTTATCTGTCTGTCCATTCATTTGTCTGTCATTCCGTTTGCGGTTTTCTGGAATTTTCTCCGCAATGAAGATATTCAAAGAAAATTTTATACATGGCTTCGTCTTGGATAGTTACATAACAAGCTTGAGTTTCGTTATGCTTGGCCTACTTTTCACTGAATCATCATACCGGTAGGGGACTTTGTAATGCCTGTAATACACTCAGATTGCTTGTTAAGTATAATATCACAGAAGAAAATGAGATGTTTTGAATGATTTTGGATTCAGTTAACGAGGGTGGTATGAAAAGTGAAATGCATCAGAAATTTGTGTTAATTGTATATCTGATGCCTTATTAAGATATATTATAAATTCAGTTGACTTAAACAAATGTGTAGCACATGCTTTATTATACGTAACTTTAAGATGACCAGTAAAAGGAAAAGGGTGTTACAAGTCAGAGTCTGGTACAGATAATCAATGATTTCTCTTTAGTTTTGTAAGAAATTGCGCATATAGAACTTGTTTTACCATTTCTGAATTCATTTTAATGCAAATTTGTTTCAATCTATTTACAGAATAAAAACAATCTTTGGTCTCAAGCTACAATTACAATATCAACAAGAAGAACTGAATTATTGCCAATAGCAGATGTTCAGCTTAGTGATGTAGGAAACCAAGACCAAGAATTTGGAATCAAGGTACATGACGTATGCTTCCAGGACGACGGGTATTTAGGTTAACAATAAACATAATTTACTCCAAATGATAGCACTTCTTGAATTTATGGCACCAATCGACATCAAGACAAGTTGCAACTTTCCAACGGCAATTCCATACTTCATCTGGTGTCAAAGGATAAACATGCTTAAACAAAGGACTATGTGATGAGCCATGAAGTTTTTATAATGTCTTAAGATTATGTACCACCGTAAAACTTTGGAATATATGTACGGTAACCTTATCATAGCGACTTTTACGGATTCGTATACGATTCACAATTCCATTCTAATCATATATACTTTTTGAGTGTTATGTGTGTGTTTCTGATTTTTCGCTCATATGACAACGTGATCATTCCGAAGAAGTGGGTGAAAGGATTATTATTGCAAATCTGTGATGTATGCTTGTTTTATTTATGTTTTGTTTTATGTAAGATGCCCTTCATTAAAACATATTCATTGAGATTCCTCTACCTCTGGAATATAAAACCTATCACATTTTGTGACGACTCTGCATAAATGATTAAAGACATGTTCAGGCAGAAATTGAATAAATCAAATGAAAATATAAGATTTTTCATGTATTATATGCTTGCAGTCTATATATTTGAATTCTTATACATGAAGGAAATTCATAGAAATTGGCTATGGTGACCTTGAACTATGTTGCATGATATTTCAAAAATCAACACTGTAATGTGTTACATCCACGACGTTTCAATCTTATACCAGAGAGGAAATGGAAATCGAATAGGTTCGAGGGCCTTCGTGGCCGAGTAGTTGGAGCATAGCGCTCAAAAACACAAGGCCTCTCATCTCTACTCAGTGCGGTTCGATTCTCGCTCGCGCCGATATATATGAGAAAGTTTGCCAGTTTACTTTCGGATGGTCGGTGGTCTCTTCCCGGGTACATTGTATCTGGGGTCTCTCTTTCACCTATAAAACGCTTGACGCCACAAGATAACTGAAAAAATGTTGAGTGCGGCGGAAAACAACAAACTATTAATCAATCAATTGTACGTGAAATTTCACGCAAAATTATAGATTGAGAAACGTTGCGTATATCCTTAAAAACCCAATTTTAACAGTATAACAACAATTAACCAATCGAATATGTTTGATATAATGCATTTCAGACTTATAGACTTCAAATCTACTGAGTCATTCTTTATTTATAAATACACTTCATGCATTTCATGCTATAAATGTGTGAACATGCTGACTTTCAACACCTACATGCATCTTTAAGCCAGAAATAACAATCACGTTTGGTCATAGAGGCTCTCCAGTCTATACAAGTTCAAATTATATCTAATAGATCACTATGAAATGAGCTTCAAAGAAATACATTAAGACAAGCTGTTAAGGTCGTAATATTATATATATATATATATATATATATATATATATATATATATACGAGTCGAATAGTATCCAGCCTATCCCATTTCCGATTGACCGAGACGGTCACGATTTTCATGTCATGTTTCAATACATGTTTTATACCTGGGTACAAATGCAAAATTGAACGCGTATACAATCATTCTTTAATAAACTATTGGATGTCAAACATGGCTAGTGATGCAAAGGCTTTTCAACTAAAACTAAGTACCGTGCTGTAATGCGGTCCTTTTGTTTAAAAGGTAAAGCAGGCAAGGAAATACACGGCGAGTTAGTCGATATATAAGGCCTCCGACGAAGACATGTGTAACAAAGTTCGGAATCTGGTATACTCTGATAGGCGAATCCAGGTAGAAGAATAGCGCAGGCATTAGGCATTTCACATGGTAGCGTTTCAACAAACTTACATGATCGGTTAGGTATGCGGAAGCTAACAGCCCGTTGGGTCCCCAAATCCCTTAGCGATGAGCAAATGGCAACCAGAACATCAGTATGCAGTACCTTGTTGAAGCGTATTAGGTCAAAAGATGATTTCTTTTGCGTTTGGTGTCTGTAGGTGAGATTTGGGTTCATTATCATGAACCAGAGAATAAAACTCAAAGTCGTCAGTGATTAGGACCGGGGTTCCCGAGGTCAAAGAAGTTCAAGACGCAACCATCTGCTGGCAAGGTGATGGTCACATTATTTTGGGACGCGAAAGGAGTTATTACCCAAGAGAAGTACAATAACTGGAGTCTACTATGCAAACTTGAAAGACCAGCAGAGAACCGTCATACGTGAAAAACGCCGAAGTAAACTCTCTATAGGTGTTTTGCTTTAATCCTGTCTATTCGCGTGATCTAACTCCTAGAGACTTCTTCCTATTCCCAAACTTGAAAAAAGAATGTCATTTCCGGTCTGACAAAGAAGACGTGACGGCAGTTGAGGAAAAGGACCCTGATTTTTTTCAGTTCTGGGCTGGTGACACTTGAACACCGTTGGTCCAGTGCGTCACACTAGAGGGCAATTACAACGAAAAAGAAGAGGTGGATCTCAACCGGAAATGATTACTTATTGACGGGCCCTCGTATATATAATAATCATCGGGTCATAATTGTGTTAACTGCCACACCTTAATCATGTTCGTCACTTCAGCATTTAAAAGTGAATATAACAGGTCTTTTGGACTTGGCCTAAAAATGGAAGTCTCGTGTCGCGGCAGGCGTTAGTATGTTAAAGAGCCCTCACGGTTACGACCGTAAATGCTATCTAATTTTGTTTGTTTTACGTCCCGTCAAGAATATATCACTCATATTGAGAATTCGCCATCTGTAGGTGAAGTACCACAAATTTAGACCTATGGTTAGTGTTTAGGGCCGTAGCAGTGATAGTTCTTTAATGTACAGATACCTGCCACGGTATGGGACCTCCTTTTTAAGGTCATATCTGAAAAACCCGTGATTCTCACATTTAAATGCCGAGCATTTGACGAAAGAGCAATCTACCAATTTTTACGTCATAGGTTTGATGCGACCATGGCAAGAGCGGAACTAAAACTTTATGGTACTTCATCTAAAATTGGTGAGGTCTCAAAATGGGTGAAATTTTTTCAACGGGACGTAAATAAAAGAACCAACCACTTTTTGCTCGTGGTATTCCTTCCTGTCGATATCGACTATATTGTGTTTATTTATCCACAACTATAAATAAAAGCATATTTTAGATACTTTTCATTTCATGTTTCTGTATAAGAAGTGATTTTCAGCCCCTTTGCATTTTCTGAAAATGCCTTTGAGCGGAAGAAATAAAATCTAAAGATAAACAAGTCAGTGTAATAGGTAAATTGAAATTTCAATCTTAAGATTGTAATTTATAGCTATGTCGTTTGACAACAACAGCAAATGAAATAAGAAGAAGCATGATAGGCTTGAAGAACGTTTGCAATAACTGTATAATTGTATCTATGTCAGCACGCGCTGAACTCACATGACCCTACATAATTGGCATTGTTATTAACCTGTGCTACGAGTTCATATAGTTTTTCCGAACCTGCGTTATGAACACGGAAAAGTATTGTTGTGTGATAAATAGCATATAGAGACAAGTGCATCACTGTTTCTAAAATAGCAAACAGTGTCGTGCAGATGTACTTTATTTTCAGTTGGAGTGCTTAATTATATATTGTGCCGATACGGGAGATAATTTCAGAAACACGACACAGTGGATATGAATATTTCAACCAATGAGCCAATATTTTACACGCTTTTTATTACTACTGCAATGCAGAAACTCAAGGAATGTCCTACATACCGGAAATACATAAGTTATTTAGTGGGTTGTGTGAATTGCCTCTGATTGACGGCCAGAAACTGAAGTTATTTACCAATCAAGAAGACACCATGATGATCTGTAATGATCATAAAAAGTGATGCAAACAACTCATATTTACGATGTTTATGTTCAAATAAAGATAAGTCATCACGATGTACAAGCACACAAAACTAACAAATGCTACTCGAGTCTGGAGGCATATGTGTAGCATATTACACACTGAATTATCCACTGCACTTTGATATGTGAGAATAGTTTTTAAAATCACCCTATTATTTATAAGTGTGGCAAATATTATGAAATTCATACTGTAGACTTGTTTACTATATAAATGCCTGTTAAGTGACATCAACAAAAGTGCTTAGTCATACCCTTACTCTTCCTAGGCACCTAATCGCACCTCTGGTACGTCCAGGGGTCCGTGTTTGCCCATATCTTTATAGGAATTACGAGACTGAATACTGATCGTTGTCTTCTCCTTTTCGCTCACATGCGCGTTTTACCAAGTACAATGCTTTTCTTTCAATTTTGGTAGTGAAATCGCCATAAATTTCTAGTTAAATACTAAAATGAAATGAAATATTTTGTTGTAGATATACAATATGAATCCCTAATGAACTATGTAAACTATAGCTGATAAATCAAATTTACGTGCACGTAAATGCGGTCCAATGTAATTTTTAACTACTTTCATCAAGTATTGACCTGTAACTTTTTAAAATTTCAAAGAAGTGATTTATTGATTATATATTGTTTAACGGCCCGCTCGAGAATCTTTCACTCAAATGGAAACGTGACCATTGCCGGTGAAGGGCTGTAAAATTTTGGCCTATTCTCGGCACTTATTGCCTTTGAGCAGGGAAGGATCTTTATCGTGCCACACCTACTGTGATACAGGGGCCTCGGTTTTTGTGGTCTCATCCGAAGGACCGCCCCATTTAGTCGTCTCTTACGACAGGCAAGGGGTATTGAAGATCTATTCTAACCCGGATCCCAAATGGGCTGAAGTGCTTTGATATTTATGTTGGAAATATATATTTTTGGACTCCCTACTACATAAGCAGAATCAACAAAATCACTTACACATACGCATAAACGAGTGCGTTAAATTTTTATGGCTAATATTTAAATAACCTGGAAATCTTTGATAAATGGAAACAAAAGGAATGATATTGACATCATAGGTCGAAAAAAAAACTAAGAATGCGAGATGATTGGTTGTGCTAAAGCAGATTGACACCACTTTTTAAATGACACAGCAGAGTTAAGGTGTCCCGAGTAAAATTAACAAGTAATAACACCATATTTAAATGAAATTCTTCCAAGCGTCGCATATTTTACTAATAATCATTTGTCAATATTAAAACAAACACCGCACCATCTTTGGCTTACACAAGTGACGTAGATGCCTGTTAAATGACATCAACAAAAGTGCTCACTAATACCCCAACTCCTAGGCACAATCCCACCTCTGGTATGTCCAGGGATTCGTATTATCAAGGTCACAATGTAATATAAAATTTACTGTAGCGCATACTAAATATAAAATTGGGAGACGCATCTCATCAAAGAAAAACTTTCTTAAAAATCACATGAAAAGCATTTGACATGCATATCTACATATATATAGCTTGAACACTTGATAACCATAGTGAATAACAACAATATATTTTGACATTTTTCACACGATACAATTAGAGACATGTACGCCGTGGTGTACATTTATATTGTGACCTCACACGTGGCCGAATGGTTAGAGCATCGCGCTCAAAATCACAAGGTCTCTCACCTCTGGTTAGCGCCGATATATGTGAGAAAGTTTGCCAGTTTACTTTCGGATGGTCGGTGGTCTTTTCCCGCGTATATTGTATCTGGGTTCTCTCCTACAAAAATAAAAACTGGACGCCACCAGATAACTGAAAAATTGTTGAGTGTGGCGCAAAACAACAATCATTCAATCAATCATATAGTGTAAAGTGTACTAATATACATTTTGTAATTTTTGTCTGGAGCCTTAACTACACTGTGGAGGGGACGTTTTTTGAGTATTCATAACGGTCCCCTATACAATTAAAACTCGTTGCGTGGACCAAAACGTCCACGCAGAAAATATAAAAGCGGGGTTAAACAACTGGATGCTAGGGGGAGGTAATTCTGTTGCACATGTGCGTTTCCAACGCAGACAGTAGAAACAATGCTCGGCCTTTTCTGTCAAGTCTTTATTCTCGAATTTTTGGAAAAGACGTAGGGATATTCCAATTAAATCGAAGCTCCGTGAAACGAATGGAATCTAACAGGGTAGCAATTTATCGTACACATTAAGTGGGTCACCTTGCGGATTCACAAGTACATTTATTTCGGAATCGGCAATGTTTCATAAACAATTCCCAAGAGAATTGAAGAAAATGTTCTTCATGGTTTGTAAAAACTGTTTTTAGCATTATTAGTAGAAAAGAGATCAGTGTTGCAGGAGTCTAATTTATTCACTTATCTGTAACAATAATTTAGTTTTACATGTAACACGCAATTTGATAGGTTGAGCACACTGGAAAAAAAATTATATTGTATAATGTAACTTGGTATGGGACACCCCCCCCCCCCCCCCCCTCTTCATAACCAAGACGGCACTACTGTTAATTTTATGTTTGTGAAACAAAACTTGCATAGAATTAATAGGTATCTAACGTAGTTTCAGAAAATGTGCGACTTACCGGAAGTTAAAACAACAACTTCCGACTTTTCAAGAAAAACTTCAGAAGGTCAGTTTTTCTTTGTTCTTATAAATTATATCTGGTTTATAAATCAGGTGTTTGAGATGATTTTCACATATATTATTGATATCATCACACTCTCCACAATACGTCAATACTTTTATCAAAATACACTTCCGTTCGTGATGTATGTCCACTTGTTGTTGTTGTTTTCCGCCACACTGAACAATTTTTCAGTTGTCTGGTGGCGTTCAGTTTTTGTAGGTAGAGGAGTGAACCCAGATACAATGTACCCGGGAAGAGACCTTCCGAAAGTAAACTGGCAACTTTCTCACATATATCGGCGCGAGCGAGAATCGAAACCGCGCCGACTAGAGGTGAGAGGCCTTGTGATTTTGAGCGCGATGCTCTAACCACTTTCCTTTTTATCGAAAATATTGTATCCGTTCGTTTTCTCAAAAAGTGTGGGAGATTAAGTTTTGAACCTTTCGAGCGATTTCTTAGAGATGGTAGAGTAGATTTTCATGAATCTATCAGGGAAGATGTATTTTGAAATGAACTTGATACGGTAATTTTGTTTTTCAAATATTCACTTTCGTTTGTGAGACATGTCCGATTTCCTGTTTCTCAAAAAGGTTTTGTCCACCCTTTTTTTCGGAAACGGTAGAAGATAGAATTACCAGATTTTCAGGTTGACAGATCTCCGTTTGTAGACGTGTAGAATCGGGTTCACCCTGCTCGTCGTTACTTCCGGTCGTCAATGGAAGTGCAGAAAAGATGATGTCAAATTTCAAATTTTCACTTTTGTAGCAAATCTCTTTCGTAGTTTCAAAAAGTGTATAAATTACCGGAAGTTAAAATAGCAACTTCCAGTTTTTCGAGAGAAACTTCGGAAAATCGGTTTTTCTTTCTTTTCGAATAACTCGCTTAGGAATTAAGTTTTTAATATAAATTTCACATATATCATTGACATTTCTTATCTCAATAGTATCTTTAAACACTTTTCAAAATTCACTCCCGTTCATAAGATATGTCCATTTCCATTTTATAAAAAGAAATTTTGTCCACCATTTTTCTTCCAAATGGTTAACGATATATTCATGAAACATGCAGAGATGATATATAATGACTTTCTGCTTTGTAATACAGTTCACTGTCGTCATTGGACACATCGTTTTGACACCGGAAGTGAACAAATAAAATGTTAAATTTCAAATTTATGTTTGAGAAACAAACCTTACATAGAATTAATAGATATGTGCGACTTACCGGAAGTTAAAACAGCAAGTAGGTTTTTAAGAAAAACTTCAGAAAGTCAGTTTTTCTTTGTTCTTATATATCTGGCTTATAAATAAGGTGTTTGAGACGATTTTCACATATATTTTTTGCATCATCACACTCTCCACAATACTTCAATACTTTTTTCAAAATGCACTTCCGTTCATGGGATATGTCCACTTTCCTTTTTATCCAAAAAGATTTTATCCGTTCGCTTTCTCAAAAAATGTTGAAGATTTAGTTTTGAACCTTCCAGGGATGATAGATGATGTCATTTAGATGTGACATACATCTTTCAATTTTGCTGCCGTCTCTTCCGTCGTTCACAAATGTAGGGTAAAAATCTGTAATTTATTAATTTCTTCATTTTGAAATGTTGATAACGGAGTCTAACATAGCATTTCAAGTTATATCACTTCCACCAGAAGTTTATTCTAATAAACCGGAAGTTGTTCAAAAAAGGAGCATTTTTCTTTGAAATCTTCAGCGATGATTCCTGCACACTCATAATGAAATTTTCGTTGGATTTAATGAGTTTTAAGAAACCGGAAGTGAATAGAAAAGAACCGGAAGTTGTTGAATATTGATAACTCTCCTTTCGTATGTCATTTTCGTTCTATTTAGATAAATTTGGGTGCTTCTTCCATTCATTTATTCTCGTTCTTCATCAGTCGAATTCTCACAGTTAAGATCATGTCTCATCGGGTGGAAGACCTACTCGTTACTCGCAACGAGATCGTGTCTAGTTATCATTATTATTATCATTATTATTTATATTTAAGGTTGACTGTCGCCATCCGTCACTTCCGGTCGTCACCGGAAGTGAACAAATAAATTTAAATGTCTCTTACGTAGTTTCAGAAAATGTCAGAGTTACCAGAAGTTAAAAGCAACTTGATACGGTATTTTTGTTTTTCATGAAAAACTTCAGAAGATCAGTTTGTCTTTGACCTAATATATCTGGCTTATAAAACAGGTGTTTGAGATGATTTTCAAACATACGTTATTGACATTATCAAATTCTAAAGTATAGTGAAAACTTTTATCAAATTTCACTTCCGTTCGTGAGATGTGTCTACTTTCCTTTTTTGAAAAAAAGATTTCATTCATTTTTTTTTTTTTTTTTTTTTTTTTTTTTTTCGAAGATTGAGCTTTGAAGCTTTCGGGAATGATAGATGGTGACTTTGTATGTGACAGTCATCTTTCAATTTTGTTGACATCGGTTCCGTCGTCCACAGGACAGAAGTTTCAAATTTGCAGTCTTTCAATTCTTTCATTTTTAAATGTTGATAACAGAGTGTAACATTTCAAAGCATACCATTTCCACCGAAAGTTAGTTTTGCCAAACCGGAAGTGGTTCAAAAATGAGGATTTTTCTTTGAATCTTTCAGTGACAATCCCTTTAGGTTCAAAGTGTAATTTTCGTTGAATTTGAGAAGTTCCAAGAAACCGGAAGTGAATAGAAAACACCGGAAGTTGTTCAAAATTGATAAATTGATTATTCTCCTCTGGAATAGGTTCATGCTTTTGAAACAAAACTTGCATGATCTAATTAGGTCCCTTTCGTAGTTTTAGAAAATGTACGACTTACCAGAAGTCAAATCAGCAACTTCCGGTTTTCGAGAAAAACTTCGGAAAATCGGTCGTTCTGTCTTTTATCAAAATTCGCTTATAAATTAAGATATTGATTTCAATTCCACATATGTCATTAACATTAATCATCATAGAATAAAGTCAAATAGTTTTCAATATTCGCTTCCGATCGTGAGATATGTTCATTTCCGTTTTTCAAAACGATATTTTGTCCACCATTGTTCTTCTAAACGGTTGAAGATTGAGTCTTTAGATTTACAGAGATGATAGATGGTGACCTTCTACTTTGTAATAAGGTTTATTGTTATCATTCATCTCTTCCGGTAGTCACCGGATGTGAACGATTAAAACGTTAAATTTCAAATTTATGCTTTTCAAACCATATTTGCATCTTTTAAATCGGTCTCTTACGTAGTTTCAGAAAAAATGAGATTTACCGGAAGTTAAAACAGTAACTTCCGGTTTTTCGAGAAAAACTTTCATTTTCTTAAGCTTTTAAATGTTGATAACATAGTCTAATACATCATTTTAAGTCATGCCATTTCCATCGGAAGTTCTACCAAACCGGAAGTTGTCAAAAAATGAGCATTTCTCATTGAAATATTCAAGGATGGTTCCTGCCTACTCTCAGTACAAGTTTCATTCGTTTTAAAGACTTCTAAGAAACCAGAAATTATTTTAAAAAAACAAAAAAAAAACCAGTTGTTAAAAAGTAATAAATATCATCTCCTATCTGATTTTCGTTCTATTCCGATAACTTTAGGAACTTATTTCTTTCATTTAATGTCCTTCTTTATTAATTAAATTATCACAATCAAGATCCTATCTCAACTGATCAAAAATCGAACGGAAGACCTACTCATTGCTCGCAACGAGATCGTATCTAGTTATTATTATTTTTCTTACAGATTTTTGCACGCGATTTCTCGTAAACGACTCGATCGAATTTCATGAAACTTTCAGAAAGGGTGTACGATAAGACGAATTAGACTCGTTTTTATTCTTTTTCTAAAATTCATTTGTTACGGACTATTTCCTATGTTTAAAATGACGTTTTGTCCAGAACGTTTCGCCTAAACAATTAAAGATAGTGTCTTGAAATTTTCAGAGATGATAAATAGTGACCTTCTCCTCTGTAATAAAGTTCGCTGTCGTCATCCGTCATATCAAGTCGTCACCGGAAGTGAACAAAAGAAACGTCAAATTTCAAAATTGTGCTTTTGAAACAAAACTTGCATGGTCTAATTAAGTCCTTTCCGTAGTTTTAGAAAATGTACGACTTACCGTAAGTCATAACAGCATCTTCCTGTTTTTCGAGAAAAACTTCGGAAAATCTGTCTTTTTTTCTATAAATAAAGATATTGATTTGAATTTCACACATGTCATTAACATTACTCAACGCTAGAGTAACGTCTAATATTTTTTTCAAAATTCGCTTCCGATCGTGAGAAATGTTCATTTCCGTTTTTTAAAACATTTTGTCCACCATTTTTCTAATAAACGAATAAAAAATAGAGTCTTGAGATTTACCGAGAAGATAAATGGTGATGTTCCCCTTTGTTCTAAGGTTTATTGTCGTCATCCGTCACTTCCGGTCGTTACCAGACGTCAACGAATAAAACATAAAATTTAAAATTTATGCTTTTAAAGCTAAATTTGCATGTTAGAAAGAGGTCTCTTAGGTAGTTTCTGAAAATAGGAAACTTACCGGAAGTTAAGACAATAATTTCCGGTTTTTCGAGAAAAAATTCAAAAAATCGGTTTTCTTTGTCCTTATATATCTGACTTATAAATCAGTTGTTTTATACGAGTTTCACATATATTATTCACATTAACAATTTCTAGATCTTCTATTCTATATAGATATATATTCTATATAGATATTCTATACTTGGATGCTTTTCTCAAAATTCACTTCCATTCGTGAGATATGTCCAATTTCTGATTTTCAAAATAATATAATTTTCTCAGAAACGGTTGAAGATTGAGTTTCAAAACTTTCAGGAATGATAGATGGTAACTAATGGTTGTGATATACGTCTTTAAATTATGTTGCCGTCACTTCCGTCGTCCACCGGAAGTGCGTTTAAAATCGTAATTTTTTTTTTTTTTTTTTTTTATTTTAAAATGTTCATAAAAGAGTCTAACACATCATTTTAAGTCATACCATTTCCACTGGAAGTTACTTCTACCAAACCGGAAGTTGTCTAAGAAATGAGCATTTCTCATTCAAATTTTCAACGATGATTCCAAACCGCTCTTAGTAGAATTTTCATTCATTTTAAAGACTTTCAAGAAACCGGAAGTGAATAGAAAGAACCGGAAGTTGTGAAAAAGTGAAAATTTCATCTCCTATCCGATTTTCGTTCCATTTCGATATCTATAAGAGCTTATTCCTTTCATTTATTGCCTTCTTCATTAGTGAAATTATCACAGTCAAGATCCTATCTTATTTAATCAAAAATCGAACACAAGACTTACTCGTTGCTCGCAACGAGATCATGTCTAGTTAAGGTCTTCCGCTTCTAACAACCTTCTTGTATTCTTATAATTCTAAGTTGAATTTTTTGCCTATACCATTTCAATATCAATTTTTGAAGGTCAAGGGAGATAATCTTCACAAAAACTTTGTTTTGCACGAAAATGTGTTCTTCATTAATTACTTAATATATGTCAAAAAGGTATTCGAAGAAAATTGCAAGGTAACAGATGCTACAGATTATCAAAATATTAATGTTGCTGTGGTATGAAGTATCAAAATAGTATGATGACTTATCTCCCTTGATTGATGACGTCAAATGAGACCAGTTTGGTATAAAAGTGTACTTGGTTATACTAAGAACTGTGGGATTTAGCCGTCAAAATGGCTCAGTGTGCTTGCATCCAACTGTAATGTGCAAAGTCAGATGGGTGTTTCAATGCACTTACGTCCAAAGTATCCAACGTATTGATTAAGAATGAAAAGGGAAATTATAGTAATTCTTTTTTAAATTATGTTATTAAATATCGATATCATTATATTCATGTGAATAAATTGTATTTGTAATTTTGTTGAAAATCATATATATACTATTCAAACATTTAATTACAAATAAATGTATGATGCATCTTGATGATTCGTGTCATGTATTTTTGATATCAATTATGATCAACTTAATTGTATCATAGCTTTCTCCATCCAAAGCGATTCTGCTTGGCCGCGCGCGTACATATATGTTAGGTGACACAATTATTTGTACATATAAATGAACCATATTTGCAATTGCGATTTATTTAAGTTACCTTAAATATCTAGAACTTAATTTGATTCAAATCTGTTTATGTTTAATGCTAAAATGCAGACTTTTGAGCGATAGCATGATCAGCAGGTACGTACTACATTTACCGCTTTTTGGTAGCTGAAAACGCTGGTTCATTGCGTTCTTTTGAATAGAATTCTCAGAAAAAAAATTTTATTATTGTTTGATGGATCACAATCAGTTATCACAAAAGGTTTGATGTGATTCTATTCACTATTAAGAGAGAAGAAAAAATCGCTATCCAGGACTTTTGGGTTTAGCTGTATTATATTTACTGCTTACCGGTAAAAAAAAAAATAGATATATAATCTAGAACACTGCATAATCGCAATTGGGTGCTGTGAGCAAACACTTACCGACATATACATTCTGAAAAGGTTAGTATCTTTATTCTTAAATGAAAAAATCGTTCGAACGCTTTCACACACCTTCCACACTTGTAATCAAATATGTAACTACTAACATTGATCTAGCCTGCTTCCGGAGGTCTTCCGTTTGTGCAACCTTGATCCCGAAAGATTGGTTTGAGTCCCGATCCCGATGTCTAATGCAGGGGCGGATTTAATTAAGGTTTTTCTTCGCTATGATAAAAAACATTAACGCCGGTGCTTAAGTTTCTCGTTTACATAGTCCAAAATGTCAAATTTATGCCTAATTCCATTACTATTAATAGCGAACATTTACCGTTGAAGTACCATGCAGAATGAATTCTGGCGTCCTCTTTTAAGTCATGGATGGGTCTAGAGTTCATTGCTGTAATGTGGTCGTATATAATGAAATGCTTCTTCAGTTCTTCCTGTGACTGTTTCTTCATGATCTTTATTTTTTGTATCTTGGTCTTCAAATTGGCCATTACCGGTCTAGGGCCGTCCCTCATTCCACCAGAAATCCGATGAATGACCAGAATATCAGCAAGTGTCAAACTGGTATTTACCGACTCTGAGGATTTTGCACAAGTCATCTCGCAAGTTTTCATTCTGCCTTTCCTACCATCGCAGAAACTTAATATTACTTTTCTGCGAATATTGCAGGTTTTGATGTGTAAGTGCACTATCTGTTCTACCCTGTAGTTGTTTAAGGTTTTCTTTCATTCCTCGCAACTCCCGTGCCTGATCACAGAACATTTCGTGTAATGTCTCTTAGTCAAGGTTGAAGCCGTCGGAGATCTCTTTGACGTGGCCTTTGTTATCTTTTGTATTATTACGGAGGGACAACTCGATTCCAGTATACAATTTAAAAAAATATTCCAGTATAACCCCCCAACTTTGTTGTGGGAGCAGAGAAAACGATTTTCTAAGGATTAATACATTTTAACTGTATGGCCACATTGACCCCACCCTAGGGCCTGGACCCCTGACCCAGACGTCATGAATTTAACAATTTAGGTAGAGAGCTTCATGGGTATCACAATCATGCATTTAGGTTTTATCAAGTGTATGTGGGAGTGGAGAAGAAAATTTTCTAAGATTTAATACCCAATGTCTATATGGCCATATTGGCCCCACCCTAGGGCCTGGACTCCTGACCCATGAGTCATGAATTTCACAGTTTAGATAGAGAGCTTCATGAACATTAAAATCATGCATTTAGTTTCACTCAAATATATATGAGAATAGAGAATAATATTTTGTAAGATATAATTATGCATTTTCTTTATATGGCCATATTGGCCCCGCCCTAAGGCTTGAACCCCTGGCCCAGTAGCCACGAATTTCACAAATTAGGTTAAGATCTTCATCATTATCATGCATATATTTTTTCGCAAACATATATGGAAGTAGACAAGAAGATTTTCTAAAACTACATTTTCACGATATGGCAATATTTACCCCACCCTAGTGCCTGAACCCCTGACCCAGGGGTCATGAATTTCACAATTCTGATAGAAGGCTTCATGGATATCATAAGCATGCATTTAGTTTTTCTCCCATATGTGTGAAAGTAGATAAAAAGACTTTTAGAAATATAGCCTCTTTGTTAGCATATTTGGCCCTGTCCCCGAGGCCCCAGGGGTAGTAAAGTAATAAATTCGCAAATTATATTCCTAGAGATGCTTCACACCAAAAATGGTAACAATTGACCTGGCTGTTTTCAAGAAGTTATAAATGTGAAATTGTTAACGGACAACGCATAACGACGAACGAAGACCAACGGCAATAGGTTACCTAAGTGACTCGGGTGACCTAAAAAAAGAAAAAAATCTGAGATGGCTACATTATTGCAGCTAACAATTATCCTGCTCAAATACTGAAGGAATTAGAACAAATCAAACCAACAGGAAAGAAGGGGCCGACACCAGCAACCGGAGCAAGGCCGCTGCACGCACCAGCCAAACAAGCAGGAATGAAAACTCTTAACCCATGCTACAAGTGCAGTGAAGTAGGGCACAAGTTGCCAGACTGCCCCCAGAAAGGCAAAAAAACAAAAACAACGAGAACGATCCCTGCTACAAGTGTGGGAAATTAGGCCACTGGATCAGCGAGTGTCCAACGTATGATGAAGAATTGATCACCATGATTCCCGAGGTACCAACCACGAAACCTGTAACGACAGAGCCTGATGAGGATTCAACGAGATGAAGCAACCCTGAACCTTCCAATAAGTGCAGCAACACAGACCCACCACCCAAAAGAACAAGAAGAGGAAACTGAGTAAGAAGAAAGAGTGAAGTAGGTGTGACTATGTTCTTTAAAAACTGTGACTGTGTTCCTTTAAAAAGCGAACTTATGTTAAGACTGTGCTCTTAAAAACTACGGAGTTGTTCAGTGTTCGGTCAGACCTGTTGAAATGTTCTTTTAATGTTCAATAAAACTGGCAAACTAACAAGAGGCCCACAGGTCTTATCGGTTACTTGAACATTAGTCAAAAGTATCAAATGTTCCAAAGACTATGAAATCTAGTAAAAAAAAATCCTGTTCTGCATATCTAAGCTAAATTCTAATATTTAGCAACAGAATAAAACAAGATGTGCTCTTAAAACTTAAATACCCATGAAAGTAACTATACTAATGAAAGACTTAACACAATATATGTAGCATTAACACGATATGCCTAATTTGGACCTGTCCTAGAGTCAAACCCCTAAGATTGCAAAATTCACAGTTTTGGTACGTCCTTTCCTGCTTTTCCTCATATGCACTTAATTTTATACCGTGTCAGCAAACTTAGAGAAGTCTTTCAAATCACTATAAAAATTTTGGCCCACCCTGAAACCAAAACCGTTACCCATGGAGATCATTTTGGTAAAGGACAAACTACTCCTTCTAAATATCTATTTATTTTCAATTTAGTATCAATAGCATTAAAGATATTATTTAAATGATTTACACATATACAGCATGTAATACTAAGTTTGACCTCACACTGTAGTCAGAACCTCAAACCCGAGGATAATGAAATTGACAATTTTTGTAAAGGTTCGAACTTCCTGCTCTACGTCACTATGCACTTAGTTTTCTTTGCAAATGTGCGGTTGTAAAGACAATTTTTGCAAATTCTTCAATTTTAGACAGTTTTTGCCCCGCTCTTAAGCCCCGGGGGTACAGGAATCCTAAAATTTACAATTCAGGTTCTCTTTGTCCGAAGGTGCTTCACACTGAATTTGAAGTAAACTGGAATGGTAGTTAATCAATAGGAAGTTGAATGTGTTCTATTGTTCAGATATTTAATAACTGGCTATTTTGGCCCCACCCTAATACTAAAGCCCCTTCCCCTAAAATCATCAAATTTACAATTTTGGTAAAGGGCTACCTGTTCCTCCTAAATGTATATTTAGTTTCAATTCAATATTTAGTTTAAATTAACATTAATAGCACTAAAAAAAACATGGTACTTCAGTGTTTTACACATATACACTTTATCCCAATTTTGACCCTGCCCAGGGTCAGAGCCCGGGAATCATGAAATTTACAATTTTGATAGAGGCCTTCCTGCTCTACATCGCAATGTATTTAGTTTTTCTTGTGTGATTTTTGAATATTGGTCAATTTTTGGTTTTTTGCCCCTCCCCTATGGTCTCAGGGGTGCATGAGTCATAAAATTTACAATTTATGTCCCTTTTGTCTAAAAGATGCTTCATACCAAATTTGAAAAATATTGGAATGGTAGTAATCAAGAGGTTAAAAGTGTTCAACTGTTCACATATTTAATAACTGACCATTTTTGCCCCACCCGATACCAAAACCCCTACCCTGGGATCAGTAAATTTTCAATTTTGTTAAAGGACTATCCATTCTTTCTAAATATCCATTTAGTTTCAGTTTAGTACCAGTAGCACTAAGGAAGATGTTATTTAAAAGTTTTAAACATAAGCACTACATTCCAAATTTGGTCCCGCCCGGGATCAGAACTCTACTCCGAGTGTCATGAAATTTACAATTTTGATGTCTTCATGCTCTACATCACCATACATTCAGTTTCTCTTGAATGTGTGTGGTTGTACAGAAGATTTTTGAAAATTGGTCAATTTTTGACAGTTTTTGTCCCGTCCCTAAAGCCCTGGGAGTGTAGGAGTCCTGAAATTAACAATATATGTTTTCCTTGTCCCAAAGATCCTACAAACCAAATTTGAAAAGAATTGAAATGGTAGTTATCAAAAAGTCAAGTGTTCAATTGTTCTCACATTTCATAATCAACCATTTTGGCCCCACCCTGATACAAAAACCACTTCCCCTAGGATCATCAAATTTACAATTTTGGTAAAGGACTATATGTTCTTTCTAAATATCCATTTAGTTTCAATTTAGCATTAATAGCACTAAATTTATTTAGGTGTTTTACACATATATACTATATACCAACTTTGGTCCCGTCCTGGGGTCAGAATCTCTACCCTGTGGATCACAAAATTTACAATTTTGGTAGAGGACTCCCTGCTCTACATCACTATGCAATTAGCTTTTTGGCACATGTGTGTTGTAGAGAAGATTTTTTTTTTGTTTTGAAAATGATCAATTTTGGTAGTTTTCGCCCCACCCCTAAGCAACAGGGATGCAGGAGTCCTAAACTTTACATTTTATGTTCCCCTTGTCCCAAAGATGCTGCATACCAAATTTGAAAAGAAAGGGAATAGATCACTGAATTTTTGGCACTTAAGAGTCATTACGTCATACCGCTCCTACTTTTTTTTTCGAATGTGTTACACGGGCAGATGAACACAAGCGGTATTCTCGCGAGATTATACATACTGGGGTGACACATCACCAATAAACAATATATTTCCGGAATAATTATAATTAATAATAAACCGTATCAAACTACGAAAAATTAATCATGATAGTTATTTACATTAAATATAAAATGCTTTATATATTTAATTACATTGTACCAATTTTTTGAGATACAACTGGAATGAAATTACACATTATTTGGATAGGCTATATTTTTTCCTTTAATCATAAAGTAGATCTTTTATATATATATATATATATATATATATATATATATATATATATATATATAAGGAAGTTTTAAGTTTTCAGAATTTTAACTGAACTTGTTTTGCACATAACATAAAGAGTATCAAACACAGAGCGTTGTGTTTTTATATTTTTTTTTCTGAAAGGTGGGGGGGGGGGGGGGGGGATGAGAAAAATGTTATCTAAGATTCTTGACATTCAAAAGAAAAAAATTAGGACCAAAATAATAATAGTAATGAAATAAAAAATAAATAAACACAAAAACAAATTGTTCTCCATTCCAAACTTCAAAATATTTAATAGGGGAGGGGGGGGGGGGGGGGGGGGCTTCATAATTCAATTCATCAGTTCTACAATGATGTGTCAGCCAGTGTATCTTACTTTTAGGTCCATGCTATGTGCAGTATGATCATACCGTTATGAATATTAGTATCTCACCGTTATGATGTAAAGTAACTAATGAATGAAGTAAATAAAAGAAAAATTATGGAAAATCAACTTTATCAAAATCAAGTGTCCCCTCTCTGGTTTAACATACCAGAGTACAAGATATCTTATAAGGATTTTGAATGGGAATGGGACAGTAACTACCTAGTAAAACAAATTTTTAGGAGACTAACAACAGCTTACTTTTAGGTCCATGCTATGTGCAGTATGATCATACCGTTATGAATATTAGTATCTCACCGTTATGAATATTAGTATCTCACCAGTGGTCATCTCAAAAGCTTGCAGAAATTAGAAACAGACCATTCAGAATGATTTATGAAGGTGATCAGTGGGGAAATCACCTATTTTGAAATTATAATTGGTGCTAAAATATTTTTTTTTCATTGGGTAGACGGGAAAAGGGGTATGCGAGTAAACCCTATACATGCTATCCACACTTCAGGTGCCTGTGCACTAAACTACTCCTGGCACCACACAAGTACTGGTGTCTGTGACAGTTTTACAAGAACATGAAAAACTGCATGGGAGATAATGGCATTGATGTCACCAAGGAATTATGAGTGTGAACAGTGTTAGCGCTATGTAATGGCCGCTCCACCTATCGCTCTCGATCTTTTGCCAGATTTCCTGTAATTTACCGAAGTTCTAGTTTTAAGATTTGTTGTATTTTTACACGAGATCTTATTAAACATATCTGCGGAACTTGTTGTTTTAAAATTCGTACTTTAATAGGCATTTTAGTTAATTGATTTTAGGTATTGTGTTCATTGATCCGTGACTTCTATCCGACTTTTATACGTACAATTTGTTTTTCTTTTATCTTGACTTTTATTGAGAGGGCTTTCGAAGAATTTTCGTTCTTGACAGTTTTTGATTTACGTACGATGTGTTTTGCATCATTCTGTCAACCTCGGGCAGATCGTACAAGAAATTGTCGGGTGAGGAGGGGAACAAAAGCAGGGCGCCGGGTTATCCGGCATATCCACACAGTGCGTGTCGGGTGGCCTAGACATACAGTGCATCAATGTGGTGTCAATGAAAATAATCTAGTTTATGTTTCCTGTGGTCCCATATCGTCAACCTGGGAAAATATATCCAACTCACACATAGAACATCCGATTGAACGGATTATAACTAATAGACCAACAAACTTACAACACTATTCGAAGGTGAATATTGGGAACCTTACATCTTTGAAAAGGTCTGATACGCACACCGTTCATGAGGTCTCTATGTCGACAGTAAACTGTAGATCGGTGAGAAATAAAGCACTCTCTGTGTGTGACTTTATACTGTCAAATAAAGTTGACTTACTTGCCATAACAGAGACATGGCTAGGGTCATCAGTCGACAAAAGTGTCATTTCCGAGTTAAAACCCGACGGTTTCAATATACATCATGTATCTCGATCATCCAAACGAGGTGGTGGCATAGCGCTCGTCTACAATTCTGACATGAAGGTAGAGCGAATTTCAAGCAGTATACAAAATACCCATTTTGAAATGCTAGAATGCGTAGTCATTGGGGAAAATGATAGGTTTCATCTATATGTGATCTACCGTCCGCCTCCATCAAGGACTAACAATTTCCGTAACACCGTGTTTTTCGATGAATGGTCGGACTTTTTAGATCAAGTTTCCGTCATTCCCGATGAAATTGTCATAACCGGAGATTTAAATTTTCACCTAGACGATCCGAAAGATTTTGATGCTCTCAAATTCTTACAATCACTCGATGATCATGGACTTAGACAGCATGTAATCGGTCCGACGCACCAACGTGGGCATACGCTGGATGTTCTGATCACGAGAGAGAATGACTCGATTTTGCATGGAAAACCTATTACGCATGATCCAAATCTGTTCGACCAAAGAGGAAATTCAACATGTGACCACTTAGCAATTTCAGCGAAACTTCGGCTGCAAAAGAGTCAGAAAAAGAGACAAACTATCAAATTTCGCAAAATTAGAGAAATATCACAAGCTGATTTCATCCAGGATCTGAACAATTCACCCTTGTTTCAAAATCCTAAAGGTACCGTCGATGAACTCGTCACTCAATATGTTTCTGACCTTTCAAACATTATCAACAAACACGCTCCTTTGCAAACAAAAGCAGTAACAATCCGACCAAACACAGAATGGTACACTGAGGAACTCCGAGCAGCGAAACGAGAACGCCGTAGAGCAGAGCGTACAATGCGAAAAACGCATTTGACAATCCATGAAGAGATTTATAAGGAGCAATGCAGAATTTATAATCAATTACTGCTCCAAAGTAAAAAAGACCATTTCTCAAGCAAGATAGCAGAAGTTGGTAGTGATCAAAGAGAACTCTATAAACTCACCAACGTTCTAATGGGCAACAACAGTGAAGTGATATTACCATCAAATGATAGCGACGAACAACTAGCTAATACTTTTAGTGAGTATTTTATGGGGAAAATTGACACTATTCGAAATTATCTTTGCATAATCAGGGACAAAGAAAATATTGATGTGTTGAGGGCTGATGTCAAGTTTGAAGGTGGTCAACTTACTAGTTTTTCCCCAGCTTCTGTTGATGAAATCCGTAAGATCATCCAGAAGGCTAAATCAAAATCTTGCGAACTGGATCCAATTCCGACTTACCTCCTGAAAAGCTGTTTAGATAGTGTTGTTAATGTCATCACTGAAATTGTCAACAAATCATTCAGCGAAGAATGCGTTCCATCGTCATTCAAAGAGGCCATTGTAAGACCGCTTCTTAAAAAATCTGGATTGGATAAAGATGTGCTAAAAAATTACCGTCCAGTGTCAAACTTATCTTTCATATCAAAGATTCTTGAAAAGGTGGTAGCGACACGCCTTGAATGTCATCTGCAATCCAATTCATTTCTAGACAATTTGCAATCAGCATATCGCACTGGACATTCCACCGAAACAGCGCTTATTCGAGTTCATCATGACATTACATCAGCATTAGACAAAAACTCGTGTGCCGTTTTAGTCATGTTGGATCTTTCAGCAGCGTTCGACGTTATAGATCATAATATCCTCTTCCACCGTTTAGAATATTCCTATGGCATATGTGGGTCTGCTTTAGCGTGGATAAAATCATATTTGTCAAATCGTTCTCAACGGGTCGCAATAGGATCGATCTATTCAAATGGGATACATCTCAAATACGGAGTGCCCCAAGGATCTGTGCTGGGCCCAAGACTTTATTGTCTTTTTTCGAAACCGATTGGTCAAATTTGTCGGCAACATGGCATGGAATATCACTGCTATGCAGATGATACACAAGTATATCTTGTGTTTGAACCACTAGATGATTGGATAGACATAGCAAGTCGTCTAGAAGCATGTTTGGAAGATATCAGTGACTGGATGCGATCAAATCTTCTAAAGCTGAATCAGGATAAGACCGAACTGATTGTTTTTGCCCCTAAACACCGGGTGAACGACTTTTCAACTTGTCAACTTTCTTTCGATGGCACAGTGGTCAGTAATGTTTCATGTGTCAGAAACCTTGGTGTCATTTTCGATAGGACACTCACTATGGAGAAGCAAATTAGTACCACTGCTAAAGCGTGCTTCTTCCACATTCGAAATATTGGACGTATACGTCCATATTTAACGAACGATGCCTGTAGAACGCTAATGAACTCACTAGTCACTTCCAGATTAGATTACGGAAATGCGATGTTATATGGACTGCCGACAAACATAACGAACAAATTACAACGTGTTCAGAACACTGCAGCTCGTGTTGTATCGAGAACTAAAAAACACGAGCATATCACCCCCACTCTTGTTAATCTCCATTGGTTACCTGTGCCCTTCCGGTGCCAGTATAAAATTCTTGTGTACGTCTTCAAATGTCTTCACGGCAGTGCACCAACGTATTTGCAAGACATCGTTCGTGCTTACCAACCAACACGTTCGCTGCGATCAGAGGACTGTACACTACTAGTGCAACCTCGAATCCGCACCAAAATATACGGCGAGAGACGCTTGGACAAATCTGCGGCCACTCTCTGGAACAACTTGCCCAGATATTTGAGAGATAAACAATCCATGTGGGCTTTTAAGAAATCTCTCAAAACACACCTTTTTAGACTTGCATACGGAAATATTTAACTCACTTTTACCATGCATGAATTACTTTTAAAACTCATTTCTATTATTGTTCTTTTAAGTTATGTGTATTTCTTTTTACATGTATCGGTCATATTAAAGAAAAACCAAAAAAAAAAAAAAAAAAAAAAAAAAAAAAACCAAAACAAAAAAAAAAACAAAAACCTATGTATGTATGTGTGCGTATGCAAGTGTATGTATATATGCGATGTGTGTGTGTGTGGTGTTTTAGTGTGCTATATTAGTCTTTTTTGTAGTTAGCGTAACTAAATATACTTTGTGTTTTAAAATACCCCATTTAGTCCTTTTCTTAATTTCTCTATGTTGTATGTATGTTTGGCGATATATTAATTGTGTATGTTGTAAAGCGCTTAGAGTAATATTGATAATGTTAGATAATGCGCTATATAAATGCCTTGTAATAATAATAATAATAAAAAAAATAATGATGTCCATCTGCATGCATGGAGTGGAAGAAAGGACTCTGCTACGGGTGTTCTACCTGGACGTGGCATGGAGGTTGTGAGGACATATCCTGATGCCATTTGTGCAACAGAATGCGGTACCACATGACCTCTGCCCTTGTTAACCTAGTACACAGATTCCTGAATGACAGTTGGATCTTTGCTTTTCACTAGATCAATGCTTTTAAAGACCATCAATTTTTTCATAGCAACTTGCAAGAAATGTAATAAAATGAGAAAGTCTAATAAAATGAAATGCACACGAATCTATATACTGTAATCATGATGAAGTAAAGCTGTTTATAAGGAATTCCTTGGGAGACACAAATTCAAAAATACTTTTAATCTTTAACCAAGAGTCCTTATAGCAAGATTTTTTTAAGTTAAACAAGTTCATTATAACATGCAGTGAAGTTTCTTAACAAATTAACAAACTCCATAACATATCATAATAAACTTGCTGCTAATGACAATAACTCCTGAATTAGGTTTGGGGAATTTAATACCACAGCGCAGAATATTGTATTGTAAAATGTACAGATGTAAAGCCCTTAAATAGATTTAATATAACAATAACAGGATATCACTAAGTACATTCATCAGTAATAATATTGCAAATGGTTTCACCCCGTTTAAAATTCTCACTGACACAGAAGTATTAAAAGAAAGATAAAAGAGAAAATGGTTTTGCCCAGTCTTAACTTCACCCACTGACAACATCAACACAATAAAAGGGATATTTTTGTGTATATAATACATGCAGTTCAGTGAATGATATTCAAGGGCAACAATTCTTCAAGATACACATTCTGTTTTGAACATATTTTCTTCCATAGTCACAAGATATACATCATTAAAACTAATGTGCTAATATGTGCTTATCTTGGAAAAGATTTCCACACACATATCACAACCTAATAAATGTTCGGGGACTCTGTAGTTTAGATATATTTTGTCTAAAAATACCTATTCTATGAAATCAAACTCATTAACACTGAACAAATAATGGATACTAATAACTGTGAGCATAAAATGACACCAAATTTTCAATGAATATAAGAAAAATCCATCCTTAAGGTGGTTACTTACATGTATGTTTTCATATATATGTACTGGTTAGAGAAATAAAGTAGTGGATTGAAAATTTTCAATTGAAATAAATTGAGATACATACTTTGTTAAGTATAGATTTAATACACACTATTGTACATACACTTTTTCATTAGGTTCATTTGAGCTGTTAATAAGTATAAGCAACAGTATAAATACAAGTTTTTCATAGTAAAATATAAATCTATTCAAATACATGTCTTAGTATAGTTTTTCCATGCAGGGTCCAGCACATCCATTCATATTACTGGTCATCCCATATCCAACAATCTAGACATTACTAAGCACTTGGTTTTCTGCACACCAAAAGGCACATAAGGCTACTATCTTGACCTCATTCCATCTTCTCCATCCTACACTTCTTTCTGCTTCTACTCTCCTTCTCCAGGCTGTTTTTGGTCTCTTTGTGCCCATTTCCTTTCTGGTGTCCACACTAATGCTATCTCACAGATGTGGTTGTAAATAATGCACTATCAATGGATTATCAGTTTAGTTAATGCAAATATCAAGAATTATAAAATGCGTACACAATTTGTTCTCTGTTGGTGGGCATATATTTTGGTTGTTGGAGAGGAACCCACTGCAATGGCGGATATGATGCTACTGATCGAGTGATGAGACAGTCCTGCTGTGTCCACTTTCCCAGATGTTGGATTTCTTGTCTCCCATTTCTGTAATTTACAAAAAATGATAAAGAAAATCAAAGTTTTATGACATTGCATTCACTAAATAATTCAGTAAATTTTTCTTTCTAGATATTTCAGCATATATTTTTTTGTAATTAAAAAAAAAAGACTTTAGAAGTTCTTTAAGTCCTCTTCTTTTGCTTTTTACAGTGTGCCCCCCCCCCCCCCCCCCCCCTCTTCCTTTTTTTTTAAGTGGAAGGAAATCTGGATTGCATTCCCAACTATTTCTTCATTGATCATCAATTTTCTGGAAATGTTATTTGGAAGGTCAAAAGGCTTAATCACTTTGTTTCCTGAAATTAAACTTCAAAGGTAAAACCTGTTCAGAATTTCTGACTTTAAAATATTTGAAATAAATAAATACTTATATTGTTTAAGTGACATTACATGGAGCAAGTCTGGAATTTTTATATACTTGGCTGTCACCTTCCCATTGCATGCTTCATGGATGATTTGTACAACACATAAGCTGGTGATTTGACAATGCCCTTCCTTGTTTTTCTTTGGTATTTGAGTTGCAGTTTGAATTACACTGGTTTCCACCTGTCTGAATATTGAGGCTGTCCTCTGATTTCACATATAAGCAAAGTGTGGATATTACTGGAGGATTTTTTTTTTATAATTTTTTTTTTTCCATATCAACATGCCTTGAAAATGCAGTGACTTTGTGTTTCCATTATGACCTTGACCTTCAATTCTTATTGAATCTTATCTGGGTAGATCTAAAGATCCTTTCTTTGTCACAGATTTATAATAACTTATTCCTCTTCATTACCACAAAATATTGATGATTTGCTGAGGTTGCCCACATTTCCATAAGTAGTGATTGGGTTGCAATATTTATCATTACCAACAATTTCCAGGATATTAATATCAAAAGTTGAAATAATTTTGAAACAAACTTAAATTTCCATTCCACAGACATATTTCAGTGTTAGAGATGATGTTTATTCTGATGAAAATGAAGAGAGAAACAAATACACTGGACAAGACAGTTACAATCTGCTGCTATGAGATTTCTTTGTACACCAAATTATGTAAAAATACCTATTTTGTTGTTCATTTTCCTAAGTCGAAGTAATGTTTGTCTTTCATGTTGTTTTTAAAAAAAAAATCATCAGCCTTCATGGAAGATCAAATCATTAAAATTGCATGTGATGCACATTATGTACTTAAATTAGATCTCCTTTAAAAAAAACAACTTCAAGTCAAATGCCATGGTTAAAAAAGCAATATGGTAGATACTTGATAGTGGGTCCAAAATAGCTTATTTACCTTCTTCATGTTTAAGGAAACTTCCACCAAAACAACTTTATCATGCTGGAATTTGTTAATTCAAACTGCTCAAACACACACAAGTAGATACAGCACCTGTGCATTTTATAATTAGTTCTGGTATAAACACTTATTGATCAATTGGATTTAATCTAATTGTTTAATTATCACTATCATTATACTTCCTTTCACCAAATCTAATCAAGCATTGCATTCCTCCTATTTTCATCATAACACTACCGGTACCCACTCCGGTGTAACGACGAAAAATGACCCCCGTAGAATAATGACCGGGGGTCATTTTTCTACGTAGAAATTTTACCCCCTAGTCAATATTCTACATAGAGAAATGACCCCTTTTTTCGTAGAAAATATGGCTTTGGGGTCATTTTTCTCCGTGTGGATTGTAGAAAAATGACCTCGTAGAATAATGACCCTATGTCATTTTTTGATGCAAAAGGCTGGTTTTGGTAAGAATATTCTTGTCGGAAAATAAATAGGGGTAAAATCACGCAGTCTTCTGATATGAAGTGTTTATTTCATGCGTTCTACCCACTATACCTAAAATCAATAAAACAAGATGATTTATCCCAATTAAAGGAAAGCGCATAACAGTTCCATGACTATAGAGCAAGAATACCACGTTAGTAGTATAAGGCGTCTACATGGGGGGGTCAACTGAGTGCACTTTTGGGTCCTAGATAGGGGGGTCAAAGGTCAAATGCACGGTTCTAGATAGGGGGTCAAATACACGGTTCTAGATAGGGGGGTCAAGTGCACTGGTCAACGGCATTGGTCCACGGCACTGTCCTAACGGGGTTAAGTGCACGGTCTTATTCTATAGGGGTTTTATACGAGGGTTTACGGTAAAGGCTTGAAGCTGTTTCCAATCAGTATCGATCGACTGACGTCATAATAGAACGAAACGTCAGCTACTGTATTAAAATAATCCAATGTAAAAATCCTGAGTTAAAAATCCAATGTAAAATCCTGAGTGATAATCCTAAAGAAAAAAAAGACAGAGGTGTAAGTTTCAACATTTATTTAAAACCAATAAAACAATGAACAACATGAGAATCAGTTCAAAGTCTGTCCATAATCACAGTGTTTTAGTGCGGCTCAATTTTCGCTTCTTTTTAGGAGGTTCTTCAGGGTTGAAGATTTCTGGAATGGGATAATCTCTGATAAGCGGAGGGTTACTGGTACGAGGTGTACTGGTCAAAGGTTTGCTAGTCGAAGGTTGACGGGCCGGAGGTTTACTGGTCGAAGGTTTACTGACAGGTGGTTCTGAGTTAGATTTGTCTGCTAACCCATAGTCTCTTTTAACAGGGGGTTTACTTCCAGGCACCGGACCCATGAAATCACTGAGTTCCGCATCTGGGCAGTCTATAATCCAATGCCCTAATTGCCCACACTTGTAACAGGGGTCTTTTTCTTTGGTTTTTTTCTCAGTCGGTGGCGCCCAGCGAACATGTTTCTTTTTGTCTAACTCCTCTAATTTTTTTAAAAGAATTCCTGTATGATTGACAATCTCATTGTGTAGCACATTAATGCGAGTCACAATGCCGTCCAGGGTAGTCGAGATCAAGCTAAAATCTTCTTTGGTCATAGGTTGCGCATTATATAATCCCAACTCTAATCCTGTGGCATCCTGAGTGTCTGGAAAATTAAATCCATAGCCAGGCTCTGGTTCCTGATGAATTCCTAAGTCATTATTAATGATATGTCCTAAGCTTTTCGAAGCCATCTCAACCAAATCTAATTGTTTCTGGGCCATCTCTAAAATCAGAATGATCTCAAATACCCCCCGCACTCGCTTTATATACCTAGCTTTGTGGGTAATTCCAACGTCTGTCTAGACGCTACGTGTTAAAAATCTGCTGAGTCAAGGTAAACCCTACGGTTCTTTACGTGTTAATAAAATCTGTTTACGTGTTAAAAATCAGTTGGCTCAGTGCCAGCTACCTATACCTCGCTTAACGCCAGCTGCGTACGTCTAAAAAAAAAGCAGTGCATGACGTCACAATAGACTGCATTCCAATCTGTACATGAAAGGGGGGCGGGGCTTAACCACTTATGTTTTTTTATGTATGTCTCTAAGTATCTATATCTATCTCACTCTCTCTCTCTCGTAAAACAATCTTCCTCACAAAAAACTTACCCTGAAGACGCCAGACATGGTTCTTTAGCCTCGCCTATGTTTTAGAGAAGTCTCAGTTATCTGACTAAACTAAAATAAATTTTTTTCAACGTCAGGTCGAATCCTAGACCTTCCCCTCCCCCTCTTCAAATCCTTTTATTTTTTGTTGAAGGCCTTACCCTCGTCTATGAGGCTAAGGGTGTCATCCCCATTCACCTCCGGGATCAGATTCTAAACTGTTTCTGTATTTATATGATTACTAAACAGTCTAAAAACCGTCAACTTCTAAGATCTAAAAACACAAATCCGTCATTTTGACGTTCGCCATCTTAACTGAGTCTGAGAAGCTAGGGATGTTTTCTTTTACGGCCGCGCTTTGACGTTATATACTAACGCCCAGCGCTAGTCGCGTTACTGGTTACCCAGCACAAAAACATGGCGGACAGGAATCCTATCCAGTACGTGATCATGCAGGGGTTTCAGATGCGGCTCCAGATGGCGACCTACATCCAGAGGAACGGGGAGTGGGTGAGGGAGAATGTCACCACCCTGGCGACTTTCAACCCCATAGACGGCGAGATTATGCAGGGACTTGTTAATCGGCAGCGGGAGCAAGATCGCCGGGCTAGACGGCAGACCCCGATGGGGCAACGCCCTATTCGCCGGAGACGGGCCCCACCGCCACCCACACAGGCAGCGCCAGATCCTCCGTTCGAGGTGGAACTAGAACCCACCCCCCTCACCAGTGACTCGGATACGCCGCCCCCGGTCTACACCCCATCCTCGCCGCCCGGGACCCCTCCTAGGGAAGTTATATGCAGGGAGGCAGAACCCCCGAGACAGGCCATTATAAGGATTGCGCCGCCCTCGCCCCTCCGACCTCAGCCAGACCAGCAGGTGCCAGCCACCCCCCGGCGCCCCACCCACCCTCCAGCCAAAGAACCAACCTGGGGACTTAGGTGCCCCATGAGGAAAATCACCTGCCCTGTCTGCCTGCAAGAGGGGGTAAACAGCACGGTCCTATGCATTGGGTGCGGGCAAAGACCCGCCTGCACCCAGTGTGTAGTGTTTATCGAGGCGGGCCGGCATACCCGGGGACGGTGCCCCTTGTGCCGATTCAATGCCTTATAAAAGATCCCAAAGAAAAACCCAACGGCCCTTTTCAGGGCCACCATCTCTTTTGAAAAGACACTGAGTATGACAACCTAAGAAACATATTTTTAATATTTTTATTTTTATATTTATTTTTATTTTTATAATTTATATTTTTATATTTATATTTATTTTTATAATTTATATTTATTTTTATATTTATTTTTATAATTTATATTTATTTTTATATTTTTTATTTTTATAATATTTTTATAATATTTATATTTTTAATATTTATTTTTTTTATAGTTATATTTTTATAATTTATATTTTTATTTTTATTTTTATAATTTATATTTTTATAATTTATATTTTTATAATTTATATTTATTTTTATAATTTATATTATTATTTTTATAATTTATATTTTTATTTTCATTATTTTTAATATTTATATTTTTATAATTTATAATTTTATTTTTATATTTTTATTTTTAATATTTATATTTTTATAATTTATATTTATTTTTTTAATATTTATATTTTTATAATTTATTTTTATATTTTATTATTTTTATAATTTATAATTTATTTATATTTTTATAATTTATTTTTAATATTTATTTTTATATTTATTTTTATATTTTATTTTTTTTGAATAAAAGACCAAAACACCCAGACTACATTTTTTCATGTTTAATCACAATCAACACTTGTTTTTGATAATGATCAGCAAAATCATGAATGAATTGTTCATAATGAGGCCAATAACCTCCCGCTAAGCCACAACCAATATTCCAAGGAAACGCGAAAGTCTGGTAAGGTAAAGTTCCTAACGTATGTAAACATTGTTGAAACCATAATTCTCGTTGTTCCCGATCATCCGCATACACAGGGAGACGCTGAGTGCCACGCCCATAATCCCATTGCGCAAAAAAACAAATCACATCAGGTTGATTAGCCATAATCTTTAAAGTGCCAGGAATTCCTCGATCCGCTGGTATAGCTAAATTTCTATGTCCTACCGGTCTCCGAGTCGCATACACATTAGCCCCAGGAAAATGGTCAGCAATACTTTGACTTAATCCATGAGGTTTCACTGTTAAACAATTACACTGATGTACAATCGCTTCTACCGTCACCTGAAGTAAATCGCCGTGCACATAAGTCACACTCATGATGTACTAATTTCCCACAGGAGATGTACAAATCTCACATTGACAATCTTGATACTGTTCTTCTTCTTCCGGAGTTAAAGTACACATGAAGCATTTACACCACAGCCAAGGTTCTCGAGTTTTCGCACAGATCATATACGGTGTAGGGTGAGACGGATGTTTTATTTTTTTTATAATGAAGCGTTCTTTATTTAACATATTTTCTTTTCGGCAATGATAACACGTACATTTCCAATAAGGTTCTAAACTATACCCACAGACCACAATGTCATTCACAAATTCATAACGTTCGGGCATAATGTACACAAGTCACACGCACAATCTTGATAACGACCTTCTTCTTCGGGGTCGGAGAACAATAACAACACGTACAGTCTAACCAACGTTTTTGACTATACCGACAGATGATATACACCATAGGATGAAATGATTCCGGGGTCCAACGTTGTTTCACCAATGTATTTTCTTTTTTACAATGAAAACACCAACACTGGAACCAAGGTTCTTTAGTATACGCACAGATCAATTTCCCCTTAAAAAACATATATCTTTCCGACATAAACGTATTGTCTTTTTTACAATGAAAACACCAACACTGCACCCAAGGTTTTTGACTATACGCACAGATCAATCGCCCCTCTAAACACATGAACCGTTGAGCCATTATGAATTCTATAAAAATCGTTGGCACGTGCCTTGTCTAGACAAGAGGTTTAAAATTAGATGTTTGATACTAAAATTAAAATTTTATGGACTCTACAAAATCGTTTGCACGTGCTTTGTCTACCTAAGAGGTTTAAAATTAGATCTTTGATACTAAAATTAAATTGACTGTATAAAAATCGCTGGCACGTAGCCTGTCTAGACAGGAGGTTTAAAATTAGATGTTTGATACTAAAATTAAATTTTCCAGACAGCTAGTTCTGACGCCACAATCAACCATGACGTCACCTTCCTATATAAGCCGCGCCTCCCTCGATTGCGCTTCACTGGTAATCCAGCAGCATGGGCGATCTAACTAGACCGCCCATTGTGAACCATAATTTCCCCCAGTCCGAGGACTGGGACAAGGAAATCGCTAAAGATCCGAGGCCCCCTGGACACTTAGTGTTTCAGGGGGACTCGGTCCAGTATGTGCTTTTTAAGGAGCGGGAAACGAAGAAAAAGAAGAAGAAAAAGAAAAGCCGCGGGAGCCGGGAGCCCGACCCTGTCCTCGCGGAAATGTGTTGGGTGATTGAGGGCCGGCGACTGCAAGAGCCGCAGTGGGTTTTTTTTTAAAGAGTTTTCCCTTAAAAAAACTCAGCCCTTTTCAGGGCTACCAAATTGTATGAAAAGATCCTAAATATCACAACGTAAGAAACGTATTTTTTTTTTTTTAATTGTGAACAACAATCATTTACAATGATGGAATACTATTATGGAATTAATCAGTGATACTATGGAATAATATACTTATGTCAGGTAAGTCTCTTTATTGTTATTCATACACCGACATTGACATGTCTGTCCGTGATGAGTTTTAAGTTTCCCAAAGGTGTCTTTAAACCATTGGCCTACATAATGATCGCGTTGTAAGGCAGTACCATGCCAAGGTAAAATCCAATCTCGGACTGTTTTTCGCCCTCGATGCCGTTGATGTAAATAATACACGCAATATTGTCCACACACATCTGTGTTCCAATCTTGATAACAATGCGTATTATACTGCCATTGAACTCCATGGCGCTGAATAAACTTTGTAATGTCTGGATGGGTGGGGGGTAATCCGTAAGAATCAAAATATTCAATGATAGGGCTATTCAAATACACACACACCCAATGAGCTCCGGGTTGATCATGAGGGTCCGTATTAATGACCTCTGCTTTTTGAGAAGGTAACATCTCAGGTAATACATCTCTAGGATACACTCCGCCAAATGAACGCCCTAAATCTCGAGATAAGACATCCCGCAATTGTTGAGTATCCATGTTAGTAATCAATAGCTACTTCTCGCTGTTTGTTAATTTCTAACAAATTGTCAAACACCGCATACACCACACAATTTAAAGTCGTGGCGAGATTCACAGCAAATTGTACTTCCACTCTCAAGTTGCCTGTTTGTATGAGATGAAATTTATCTGTCTGAGCTTCTTGATCTTTAGTGAAATCCACACACCAGAGTGTGTAGCCCTTTTTATACTCTTCCAGGGTAATGTCCGGGGCCCAATCTTGACCTAATTTTCCTAACCCTTTATACAAGGATAAATACGATCGGAGATACTGATCGTCTGTGAAATTGGGTTCTAAAGGTCGGGTTTCCATCATTTCACCATTAATACTAATTTCTAATTTCTTGACTTGCTGATTTTGGAAATGAAAAGGATTTTTAGTGCTATCTCCATTAAAAGCCGCATTATCTACAAACCCTAAGACAATCAGTTTAGGCATCTGTCCTTGAAACAAGTGATCTGTGATTTTAGATTGAGTACCAGTCGGAATGGTGAACGTTTTGACTTCCACGCGTCTTAAGGGATATTTGGCTGTCTGGGTATTCAATTGTTGATTGATGAGATTAATGATGGTGGGGGTAGGTTTTACTTTTCTCACCCATAACACCATATTCTGAATGATCACTTTGCCACTACTGCCTGCATCGATCATCATGTAAAATTGAGGTCGAGCGCGATTAAATCTCAAACGCACATCGACCCCATTCGGCAAATATTTGTCTTGCTGACACAAATCCAGGTGTAAACGATCCATCAATACAACAACTTTACTGTTATTGATTTTTTCATGACGTTTTCTTACTCCCGTATTCTTAGAATCGTCAGGGTAGACGGGGGTGGGGAGCATGGCATCAATAGTACAACGGTCAGCGACCACATCAAAAGTCTTAGCGGGTTGAGTCAGCGCTTCTAATTTGCATTCGTCCATGTGACCCGCTGTGTCTTTTTCCCACAAAGTACATGCTTTCATCTGGGTTTTCAGAGTTTTAGGACTATAAGACAGTAATTTCTCTAAGTAAGCTTTGTACGGATACGTATCCGTGCCTGGCGAAATCACTTTGCCATTCAGACTAACATCAATTTCACTGAACAGGGAATGTAAGATATTATTAATAGGTGTGGCTGTAGAATTAGCCCCTGTCAGAGCGTCTCCGTTTTCTTTGGTAAATTTACACACCATCTGGAGATACGATTGAGATAAATCTAAATATTCATCACCTTGACCTTTAATCTCAAATTCAATAGGAGCCGTATCGGAATTGAGAGTACTGGAAATGGGATAATATTCCATCCATTTCGAATCTTCTAAAGTCACATTGGTGGGAGGTACTTTAAATAGTTCTAAACTATCTGTCCCGCAAGCGCAAGATTCTCTGTGCATCATTGTGTGATGTGTGACTGATCGTGGTAAGCGGTCAAATGAATTCTGTTCTTTGGAAGGTCCCCTTTTTATACTTTTTTTTTCAATCAAAAATATCTACAGAGCGTTTTTTCTTTTTTCGCTTCACGGGGGCTCTAGAACGTTTCTTACCCTGAACAGGGCCTCCTCGAGCTAAAATGCGCTGTTTTGCCATTCCCGCTGTATGCTTAGCGGCTCGTAGACCATGGGTTTTCAGAGCCTCTTTGAGAGATCGCTTATTTTCTAAAACATCTAACCCGGTCTTAGCTGCGGCGGTCAAGGCTTGTTTAGCCCCGGTTTTAAGTAAATCCGTGAAAAACCCTTTCCCTTTTTGTTTTCTTTTTTTAGCTAAGGCAGGTCTCTTACGAGCTGGGGTTTTAAGAGCGTGTCGGGCTTGTTTCTTAAGTGCGTGGGTGCCATGGGTCTTGAGAGCTTGTTTCAGAGATCGTTTATTTTGTAAGACATCTAATCCTGTGCGAACTCCGACTTTCATGCCTTGACGGGCTCCTCGTTTGGCCAGCCCTAGTAATGTACTGTCCCCTTGTCGTGACTTTAATTTTTGTTGCAGTTTAGGCATGGCCATACCGGCTGTCTCTTTCACCGCGCGTACCCCGTGGGTCTTGAGAGCCTCTGTGAGGGATCGTTTATTTTCTAAGACATCTAACCCGGTTTTAGCAGCCGCGGTTAATACACTCTTAGCCCCGGTTTTAAGTAAATCCGTGAAAAATCCTCGACCTTGTTGTCGGCCTTGTTGTACGCCATCTTGATGAAGAGCCATGGCTGTATTATAAAACCCTTCTATTAAACCAGGTATAAAGAAAGTTCCCCCTGTTTGGGTGGGGAGTTTCCCTAATAACCCCCCTACCACTTCCCCTATCACAGGTGCGGCCGTCTTAAGCACCGTTTTTAACAACCCACCCCACCCGTAACCTCTCTGGCGTACTAAACCTCGATGATACTGCATCCTGTTAAGACTGAGCCCTGAGGTCAGTTAAACCCGCTTTTTATACTTTTTCCGCCCCCCTCTCTTTTTCTTTTTCCTACCACTCCCCCCTTGCACGGCTCCCGCAATAGCACTGGCAATGATAGGGAGGAGAATGGTAAAAATGCCATGCCCTTTCTGGCGCCGGAGTCCTCGATAGTACTTCATGCTTCAATAGACTTTACGAAAATGAAGTTTAAGCATGGATCTCCCATTTAAAAACCCTACAGGATCTCCTAAAGATGTCATGATGTGTATGTCAACAGTATCAAAATGTTTTTTACTCAGTTTCAAATATTCTGCTCGAATAGGTTCCCAGCGGGCTTGTTGGTTATCTTCCCGTTGCGTGTCACAAGGCACAACTCTCATTAATTTCAATTCATTAGACCCTACTATCTGAGGATCAATGATATCACAATACACATACATTGATTTCAGATTGTCATATAAATCGATATTGGCGTTAGCCAGATAATTCTCATTAATCCATTTGGTCATAGGGTCCTGGGGCAGAATGAGGCTGTCACTGGTCATGCCTAGCTTGAAGGCTAAGGTCTTAGGGAAACGAATGCAGAGAGGGGTTTCTCTTAATTTTTTCCCCTTAAATTGATACTCCACCCGATGATATTTAATACAGTACACTAATTTCATTTTACCGATATTAGCCCCTAAGGTATTCCATAATTTACTCAGGGTTCTTTCTAAGCCTTCATTGATTTCTTCAATTAAACCTAAAGAGTTGGTGTAAGACCCGGGTCTAAAATGAATGCGAATAATTGTGGAGGGGAATAAACTATCTCCACCCTCATTGTAATGTTGCCACTGTGTTAAATTCCAAGGGATAAACACTTGTGTTTGAGCAAAAGTTAATTTCCCTAAAATCTCAGTGGTAAATCGACCCCATTTAAAAGTATTGGGATCTCGGATCAACGGTACATAAGGCTCTGGAATGAGCACGTCTACATAAGCTTCGGTCTGTGTAATGTTTTGTAAGGAAGTCGAGTACATCATTTCGGTTAAGGCCACTTCCCAATCTCCATCCGTTAAATCCAAGGCTTGAGGTAACAACGTTTTAAATTGAGCTCCTGTATTTTTAGGAAACGAGGCCTGAGAGCCATCGCTAATGAGAGTCATGTAAAACCCTTCACGTCCAGCCATGATTCCTTAAATGAGGAGAATAACACTAAGTCACTTCTATTTATACTTTATTAATACATACATTATAATACACAAAAGCTGAATTCCCAATGTAAACAGTACGTGACGTCACAATTAGCGGCGAGACAAGTTTTCTGACACCATGGGGCGTCGCATCACTAAGTAATCTCGACTACCCCAACAATCTGCGATACTATATCCTTTTTTCATGGCCTCTTGAAAATCACGGAGACACTGTTGATCCTTGTCAAACCATTTACTTTTCATCCAAGTCCAATCAGGTTCGTGTTGGCGTGATTTTAATCCCCAACAAGCTCTGACATTCCACCGATATTCTGTGTAATTTCCTAGTCTGGTGATATAAGGGGCTAATCCATGGGGTACGTGTAAACGCTTGTACAAGTACACAGGTTTGTCACGCGATTTTTGCTCATCATAATCCATTAAACACAGTAACTTATCTGAAAACCACATACTTTTCTTCTCTCCCTCAATTTTCCAGGCGTACTCTCTGCTAGCCATGGCGAACTGTGGGGCTGGAAGCGGGTCGCTCTTGTTTTATACCCCCCGCATGCATCTGCGGACTAGGCATGACGTAACCCACCAGAGAACTCAACGTGACCATCCAGAAATCGCGATTGGAATCCCCTAAGGCTAACATGACCACTGACGTAATGATGATGGTTAAACACATGAATAATTGCGCAAAATACACAATTTCGGCTCGAGGTACTTTTTCGCCTAAGAATTTCCATTGGGTGAGGGTAGAATGAGATTCGCTTGTGGAATCCATGAATCAAAACTAGGGGGATATCCTTTCCACCGGACTTTGACTTCTGAAATGACTTTTTTACCTACGCGCCGCTTTTTATATCCTAAGATCTCCGCCACTTCATACACATCATCTTTTTTATACACTTGTTGTAATTCTTGAGGATAAAAGGTCCCTTCTAATTCTTCCCCGTGATCATCTTGAATTCTATAGAGGTTTTGTTTAGGTACTTTTCTCGAAATGGTAAATAGTTCTGTAGTCCAATTAGGTAAATACCCCTTGTCAAAAGTGCGTTTAGCTTTACTAATGCGTACACGATCTCCTACATGTAAGGGGGGTGGTGAGACTGTGGTCTGTTGTCCGTACAACGTTTTCCATACGTGTAAGACATTCTTCTTATTCACTTGAGCTGGCGTTCTCTGAATACTGCGATGATAGGAATGATTGTAACCATAGACTAAATCAGGTAACACATCGACATACCGTCGTGTTTTATGCCGTGTTAAATATTTCCACATCCGGGCTTTCAGAGTGCGTTGAAAACGTTCTACAATACTCGCTTTGATGTCTGTATTACGCGTGGTGAAAAAATGAATGTTTTTAAACGCTTGACGAAATGGTTTATTGGTAAATTCTTTGCCTTGATCTGATTGAATGCGGACAGGTCGCCGTCCGTCTCGGAAAATGGTTTGTAACCCTCGTATCATTTCAGACCCTGATTTTTGTTTTAAAGGCACCACCCAGGCATATTTAGATAACACATCAATGGCACACAATAAAAACGTATAGCCATCATTGTCTTTTTTCACAGTAGACACATCCGCTAAATCCAGTTGCCATTGTTCATCTATATCAGTCACTCGAGTTTGTTGTCTCTTAAATTTCCGACGTATGGGTTTATGTAAGGTATAAGTATCTTGTTCTTTCAGCCATTGACGAATCTGAGCTAGAGTAATCTTATGTCCTAATCGCCGCACGTGACGATATAAAGCTTGTACACCTCCATACCCTGTCTTAGGATTATAATACAAGTGTTGTAAGATCTGTTGTGTAGATTTCTTTAGGTGGGTAGGGATAACCATCCCGTGATATCTCGTGAAGTCTTTTTACCTTTTTTCTTCTTGTATTTAGGGGTGGAGGCTTTTAGAGGGGTTTCATACACAGAATGATCTTTATCAAATACACCCTCATCTATCAATTTAGGAGTACTGATTTTTCCTGGTTGGTCCATGGCTTTTATAACATCGCGATTAGTGATATACCCTTTAGGAACATTGGTTTCTTTTAAGGCTTGAGTAAAGTGATGTAATCCTGTAGGCGGATCCCGATATTTCAGGGGTTTTTGTCTCTGAGATTCACTGACTAAATCTACGATATTAGAATCAGGTATTTTCTGTCCTCGATAACTGATTTCTCCTTCCCCATTCCAAGTCAACACTTTAGATTTCTTCAGGTGATTTAATAATAACCCCGCTTTCTTTTGACCCGGTTTACTGACACTATTAATAATCTGTTCTTCTAACTCAGGGGTCTCAGGCGCGGTCACGTCAGGGGGTGGGTGAGAGCGGGGTCGAGGAGGGGGTAGAGGAGGAGGAGAAGTATTAGGGTGTCGAGCTTGTTGTAAATATTGGCGATAGCGGTGAAGTTCATGCCCATATAAAGCCACTTTTTCTTCCGGGGCTAAATCCTCGCGATGTTCAATGTTATCTAATTGATCCCGTAACCCTAGAGTGGATTGAAATTCAGGAGGTTTAGGTAATTTTCCTTTCAGTTCATTTAACATGGCTTCAGGCACTAACACCATCTTACGACTCATGATTTAAGCAGTAAGGCTCGTCGTTTTTTTACAGGTTGAGGTTGCACAATGCGTCTCAAGATGTGTTTCAGAGGACAGAGTTGACGCTTCTGATGGGAGGTGAGTGGAATCACGCCTTTTAATACATTGTACACGACCTCACAAATCTTTAAAATACAATCATTTGAACAATGTTTTAAGATCTCTCTCTTTAAGGTCATCGAATACTGAGGAGTGGCTAGCGTTTGTAAGAGACATACATGAGGTCTTAATCGAGATTCACACTTCTTGGTGTGAGCCATGGTGTTGAAATGAAGGTCTGTGGACAGGTCTCCCCCTTTTTATAGCTTTTGTTTTTTTAATCGGGCTAGAAACTGACCCCGTCCTTTGTGCACGGTTTCTTCATGATGATCACGACTACTTTTTAAATTAAATTGTAGAGGACAATACCCACATTTATATTTTTCTTTCGGTGGGGCACTGGTTAAGGGGGTAAAACGTGACAGACCCCCAAAGGCTTGACTAAAGCTAGGTAAGGCGGTATCCGGAGTTCTGGAACTGCCTATAGGACCCCGCATAGCTCGCTCCATTTTCTTTTGAGCTAATCCTTGTTTCAGATCAGTTAAGGTTTTGGTTTTCTTAGACAGTTTAGACAAGGGTATTTTGACCATCAGTTTAGGGGTTTTCTTCACGGGGGGAAATTTAGCAAAGCGTAAGAGATGGGAAGGGACAGGTTTGCTTTTAGGCCCGGGGGTCTTACGGTGAATGATCAGTTTAGGCACTTTTTTCGATTTTTTAGGGGGACTTTTCTTTTTTCTTTTCTTAGCTAGGTTTAAGAGGGATGCTGGTAACACGCGTGTTTTCCTGGGGGGTTTCCTTTTTCTTTTTTGTCTTGTTTCCCATTTGAATAAATGACGAATGATGGTGCCCCCTAAGAACCCAGCACCCCCACGTTTTAAAATAGCTTGTTTACGCTGTTCCTCATCCGCATGCTTATCGGCAATGATAGCTAAATCCTGCCGATGTCCTTGGATAAATTTCTGAGTGAGTTTATTGATGGGTAAGATTCCCCTTAATAAATTTTTAGCGCCCATAGCAAACCAATTCAGTAACGCTTTACGTCCTAATTCAATGAGCTGGGAGCGCTGCCCTGGATCTCGTTCATGTTGTAAACGGCGTAAGGTTTTGACTAATTTACTCTTAGGTGTGAGTCTACCCATGATGACAGGGGAGTGTCAACTGAAAGGGTATAGGGTGAGGAACTATTATTTATACTCTAGGCATGTGCACGGCTAACGTGGAAAACAGCTGACTTCTTAATCTTAATTCGTCGGGGGTCTGAGGACTTAAATCGACCAGTAAATACCCGTGAGGCTTATTGGTGGCTTCCTCATACGCCCCCCGTAAATAAGGCATTTGTAATTGTCGGCTTAAGACTTCAATCTGAGATTTATCTCTGGGATTTTTAAACAAGACCAGATAATGCGCATTTAAACTGATGGTTCTATGTTGCACAGCTCGATCAAATAGATTTTGGGTGATGTAAATGACACTGGTATTACGATGATGAGCTTTACGGGTAAACCAATCTACAATAGATTCTATGGCTTTACCCCCCATCATATCATCAAAAATGAGTAAATGCCGAGTGCTGAGATCCGCCACTAATTTCTCATCATCGGAAGGGATATTATGAATAAAGGTCACAGACTCTTTTAAAGATTCATAAGCGGGTTGCCATTCTCGATAACACCATACTATTTTTTCAGGTGGGGGTGAGATCCAGTGTGTGTTATGTACCAGTTGTTTCACAAATTCTGTTTTACCAGATTTAGAGGGACCGGCCACCACCATGGTAAATTCATGTTTCAATTGAAACGGAGCTAGTGTCTCGTACGTATACATCTTGTGAAATGAGACAACTTGGAAACTCACATACATATTTATTAACAAGAAAAAATACGAAAAGTTTCTAATACACTTTGTCTACAAATAGGACATTGTTCCAGTCCTGCTGCACACATAGCACAAGCACATAAATGTCCACACGGTAAAAAAGCAATTCTTAATTCTCGTTCTAAACAGATATGACATTTCTGAGTACAGTGAGGATTGCCATCGGCATTGAGGGTTAAATCACCCCAGTCTCGATCAGTGTCTTTGACTCTAGCATACGCGTTAAACACTTGTCGCACCCATTTGATACTTTTATTACTCAGCAGGTAGGCACAGTGGGGACTCCAATACGCATGTTCTATCCAGGGATTGTCTTGAGGTTCCCAGTGATTAAGACCTACGCCACAATGAAAACAGCGCACCACATCCCCGAAGTCACGGTAATAGAATCCCGCTTCAGCAATAGTAGGTAACAACTGTTTTAAATGATCAGGGGCTTCTTTAAAGGACTGGTCTCGGTCCAGGACTCGAGCATAAGTGGTCACTATAGGATAGCGTAGTGATCCGCATTTCGTCATGGTGAGCGACTAAGGTTATGATTCTGATCCTTGTTTTTAATACCCATAGGGGAGAGTGTCATAATGACGTATACGTTGACGTTTATCATAGACCATTCGGTATTTTTTCACTAAGGGGAGAGTTCGCACCTGATGTTGACGTGTTCTTTGAATAAAGTGTGGGTAATACACTTGGACTTCCTCTTCCTGTCCTTTTAACATTTTTTCTAAAGTAGCCAGAGATACAATCTGAGAGGCTCGGTAATTCAGAGTCAATCCTTTGACTTTACACATGGATTGTCCCCCTTGGGTCTCGTAAGCATAATTTTTAGGCCCTCCCGACATGTATTTCACAATGCGGTCCCCATTTAATTCATCGGTCCACCCCCCTAAACTATTGAGGATAGTAGGATTAAATTGTCTCTCGTCGTGTTGATAAATGATACTGTCTGTATCAAAGTACAGGACACGATTTCCCAAGGGATATAAAGTCTCGTACAGATGTAAACGGGCATGAGCCGTGGTAAAACAAGCTAAGACCACGTTACCAAAAGGACAGTCTTCCAGAAATTCTTCTTTTTCTTGAAAATTAATTAACATCATATCTGTGTCAGGATGATCTCGATTTTCTAACAGCTCGACTCCTTTAATGTCTAACGTGGCATCTCGTAATTTTTCCTGTAATTCTTCTTCTTCGGTGAGATACTGCGTTTTGGTTAACTGTAAGCGTTGAGCAAATTTTCCCCATAGACAATTCAAAAAGAGTTTAGCAATAGTACGGCGAATGGGATTTTTCTCAATATCAGGTAGACTCATTACAATCCCTTCCCGGCGCCGGATCTCATCCATGTAATCTTGTTTTTGTTGGTCGGTTTGACAATCCTTAGGAAATCCTGACGCTTCTTGTTTAATTTTCAAAAAGGTATCAATATACGATTGAAACAAGGTCTGACTACTCTGGGGAAAATGCCACACTTCATAAATGCGATCGAGGCGATAGCCGAGCTCTAGAGCTTTGTGTAATTCTAGGGTCACCCAGGTACCTGTTAAACTGCGTTGTGCGTCATGGTGAGTGCAGCGATCGTCAGGTCCTAAGTCGCCATGTTCGGCACAGGTTCGACATAAGGGAAACAGTAATTTTCCTCCCGTCTTATAAGGTAACACCGGGTGATACAGACCTCGAGGGGGTAAAACACGACAATGAATCAGTCCAAAGTACTCTCTCACATCGGCGAAATGACTAGTAATCACTTGGGGGTGGCCAATAGGAAACGGTTTGTATTTCAGTACGTAAGGATACAGGGAACACACATCCACATATCGCATATCCCCCTCCTCGCAATACAAGCGCGTGGCATTCGTTCGTCCCCCGTATAAAGCATCTCGTGGATTTAAGGGGTCCTGAATATCTAAGGTGTGTAAATAGTCTTGTATAGAAGGATTCTGTTGCACTTGATGATCAAACTCGTGTTCCCAGATGCTGATCACTGTATAGCCTTGACCCTCTAAGTCACTGCCTCGTTTTAAAGTCTGTTCGTATAGGTCTTGATAGGTGTATTGAACTCGATGAGGGTGTGTTTCCGTGACTAAATTCGGATAACAATGAGGGCAACCATGCCAGTAACATCCATAAAATTCGTACACAATACGAGATTCCTCGTCGTACCCGTCTACGGTATAAGACCCTAAAGTGACTTCACCCCCGTTTTTGGCATGGCGTATGTTATGATGTTGATGTTCTAACCAGGCTAGCCATCGACAGGCTTTGGCTGAGTAACGACGGGCGGGGGCATACCCTAGATTAGGAATGATAGCAATGGTTTGTGGGGGCATGAATCCTCGTCGATAAGCTAGATTGGCTGTGCTAGCAAACGTAATGGATTCCTGAAACGGGTCGACTGAGACCAGAGCAAAGAGAGTCGATTTAAATTGTGCACAACACCGCCTTAAAATGTCCACGTCTGAGATACAATAAGCGAGAAATTCTTTCTGAAAATCAAACACTTTGTCTTGTTGTTGATGGTACCAGGTATAGAAAGCGTCACGATTGGTGGTGGACATATCGTCAGGGTTATAGTACTGCGCAGGTGGATAAGGCCCTATATAGTTCTGGTTTTGTTCCGTATTAAAAAAGTGAGGAAAATAACCTTTCTTTAATTCTGTTAAACCGAAAGCAGCAGGCATCTTAGCCAGGGCAAAGGGAAGAAAATTGTAGGAATCAATAAATTTCACCCCCAATACTTCCATGTATAAGAGTTTACTCCCGTTGAGAATGACTGTGGGTTTGATACAAGCTGTGTGCACCAGATAATTTAAAATGAACTGACCATCGTATCCTTTGAAATTGTGCGCAATGACAATAGCTTCCTCGTGTTTGATTTTCACTGTCCCTTTTTCATTCGTCTGGGTTTGTAATAACCATTCCATAAACTGTTTTAAAGTGTCTGGTCCTTGAAAAATGAAACGGCGTTGCGCTCCAAACCCTTGACAGTATGGACACGGGATATGAATATCTAAAGTGTCACAATGTTGACACACGCGTTCGGCCACACAGAGGTTAGGGGTATGAATGCCATGTTCCTGGGTACATTCGAAATCGTAATAAATATACAGTTTTATATCCTGGCGGGATTTAGGTCTGGGTTTCTTTTGTACAAAGCAATGATGTGGCGTGTGAACGAGTGCCTTACAGATGTTGCAGCGTATTTGACCTCCACAGGCGTGTCCTTTTAATAATTGCTTGGACATCCATTTCTGGCACTGGTGACATCGGCCCATTAAACTGCACACTGTGGTAGTGGTCTGGGGACTGTAGGGTTTTAAATGCGTCTGGTAACACGTCGCATTTCTGAACATGCCATGGCAATGAGGGCATTCGGTATAAGTACCGTCTGAGACACAGGGGGTCTCTGCTAAACAAAACGAACATCGATAAGGACAGACCGTACGATGCGCTTGGATGTGACTATAGCCCACATCACAGTCATCACAGTAATATGGATTGTCTGTGACTCCCGGCATGGATAAAATGGCATCGTAATGACCATTATCTAATAAAACGTTTAAACATGAACCGTTTCCCCGTCCTTTGTACAGAGGCTCTAATCGTAGTCGCTGGGTATTGACTTTGAATTGAAATATTTTCAATCGATATTCAGGGCTCAAGACGTGTTGTAATTTGTCCCACTCGTGAGGCCCACAAGACTGGTGAATATCACACCCTGCTTGTTGCATGAGAGACAGGGCTTGATGTTTTTGATCGAGCGAATCGTGATCTCCTTTTCTCATTCTTAACCATTTTTTCTTCCATTCGAGGTCTGGAGATTTTTGACTGTAGCAACGCGCCACGACAATGGCTCGAGGGAGACAGAGGGAATCCTGGGGGTTGCGAATGCGCACGATCGCTCTCTTAGAGGTCTTGAATTTCTCCTTATCGAGGTAAAGATGTTTTGTCTTTTGACCACCACTCCCTTGAGGATATTTCACATGGAAAAAATCCAACTGAATTGACCCGTCCGTGATGATAAATTCTTTCTTGGATTGTTGTACGCTCTCGATTTTATTTAAAATTTTGTCCTCGTTGAGGTTTTTAGATTGAGTAAATTCTACCCAAATGTCAGAATCTAAAGAGGGGTGACGAATGTTGAGTCGTACATAATCATTGGGGTTACATTGCATTTTTTCTTTGACCTTTTTTAACATATCTCGAAATAAACGATGAATGAAATGGGTATTTTCTTTCTGGGGGAGAGGTTTAAAGCCCACATTGTAGACATTCTGTTGCACTTTGAATTTCCGTGATTGTCGAGAGCGATTTAATTGAACATGATAATACTCGGAAATGACTTTTTTCGGTCTACCTTGGCCCTGTTGTATTAATCGCTGCGCATTGTCTCGGCGGAGTTGTAATTCCCGTCCTCGTTGTAAATACAGTTGATGATTTAAATAGTTTAAGCGTTGTTCTATATATTTTTGTAAATCCATTCTTGGCTAAGACCTGGGACTAACTAATGACTATCTGAGAGGTGTTTAGATTTTATACTCATTGTGACGTCATGACCATTGTGATGTAAAAACATAACATCATTTTTTTGTTTTCATCATTTTTATCTAAAGAACATTTTTCAAATACAAGTTAAAAGAACAATGTAAACAAACATTTTTTTTCATTGTTAAAGGCATAATGTCCATACATTAGTCCAACAAATATGAGTTTTTAAAACAGGGTCCAACACCTTTTCTACTTCCCGAATCCTACGCTGAAACCGACAACGATCTGCAGCGACACTCATCCAAGGACTTTTCCGATCTTCGTCAGGTAAGTGATACACTTTGTTTTGATTTAAATTAAAAGTCACATATCGTCTATCGTGATGAATGTTTCTGTGGGGCTTTTGATGAATTGATTCGAAGGGTAAGCCTGCGTCTCCATAGGTTCTGATGATTGTTTGTTTCGGTCGTTTATTATCTGGTACATGAGAGTCAGATATTCCACCCGCAGATTCTCGATGTCTCCTGCTTGGTGGGGTTTGGTTCTTTTCATCTCTTCCGCCATGATTTCCATAAGTATAAATCCTGTCCATGAGACTTGATGTGCTATTAAATATCCACAGAATTCTTCAAAGTCCTGTACACTCATCCACAATAAATGGTCTTTTACGAAATATTCTAACACGCGATATATTACATCCTTTTTGGCGTCCCGAATATACTGAAAGGCCTGCTCACGAATTCGATCGCTGTGGTTACTTTCAGCCATAATCATGAAATAATGAAAAAAGTTTAGAGGTCCGTCCTTTATAAATAACACCGACGTTCCAGATACGTTGAATGTGTGACGTAGGTTCACGCATGCGCAGTTTCATTTTCCCTGAAACAATCCTGGTGGTATTTTCATAAAGTTTCTGAGGAAAATTTCCGTAGGGTGAGCATTGGGCTCCTTAGGTTGTTCTGATGACTTTTTGTCGAATAATTCCTTGTACATGGCGGTTAAATATTTCACCCGATGATTCTCAATGTCTCCAGTTTGCTGGGGTTTGGTTCGTTTCATCTCGTCGGCTATGATTTCCATAAACATAAATCCAAACCATGAGAGTTCACGCCCCATTAAATATTGACAGAATTCTTCAAAGTCTTGTACGCTCATCCAAAATACTTCGCCTTTAAAGAAAAATTCCATGAAGCGATATACACCACTGTTTTTTATGTCCTCAATATACTTTAAGGCCTCCTCACGAATTGGCTCGGTATGATTACTCTCAGCCATGCTTATGAAATAATGTAAAAAGTTAAGCGGTCCGTCCTTTATAAGCCACACAGTCGTCCCAGATACGTCGGATCTGTGACGTATGTTCAGGCATGCGCAGTATCATTTCGTCTCCCATGAAATGTATTAACACTAAGGCCGTCGTGGCAGAATAATACTGCAATAAATACTGACAACAGTCTAAATACTGCTCCAAAGTTAGAGGAAATACCTTTGATCTTAATAAATCTTGTATAGGAGGTCCATCTATAATGATCTGTTGAATCCGGTCAGATACATTCCGCGGAACTTCTTTGATCTGTAAAGTATTTAATATATCGGCAAGTTTTTGGGTTACATCCTTCACCTGTAAAGAGTCTATTTGATCAGTAAGCTGCTCCATGACTTTATTTATGACGAATCATATCCATGAATCCTCTTTGTAAATTGTCTATCATAATCACATTTATATTTTCCGTTTGTTCTGGTTGAATTTTCTTCAGTTCCTCCCCATATAAGTATATCATAATAAGACGTCCTGGGTTGGTGTTAATCGCTAACGAAAGAGCAATTCTATGAAACGTCTCAATATTTCCAATTTCATGTATCACTGATTGCACATAAGTTTTAGCAGTTTTAAACCAGTCTGAATTTTCAACACGTTGTACAAAATCTCTAATATAATGAACACCGTCTATCTTAACCGATCCACCCATACTGACTGAGGGACTGATTATGCGATGAGTCAGGTATTTTGAACACGTAGTGTCTAGACAGACGTAAGAACTACGCGTGACGTTTCGTTCTATTATGACGTCAGTCGATCGATACTGATTGGAAACAGCTTCAAGCCTTTACCGTAAACCCTCGTATAAAACCCCTATAGAATAAGACCGTGCACTTAACCCCGTTAGGACAGTGCCGTGGACCAATGCCGTTGACCAGTGCACTTGACCCCCCTATCTAGAACCGTGTATTTGACCCCCCTATCTAGAACCGTGCATTTGACCTTTGACCCCCCTATCTAGGACCCAAAAGTGCACTCAGTTGACCCCCCCATGTAGACGCCTTATACTACTCACGTTCTTAGATTTGTTTTATCAAATTTAATTTATAAAATATATTTCCATACTTGTTATTATTTTTAAAAAATCAAGATCATCCATAAAAAAAATGTTCAGTTTCAATCATTGTTATCCTCTTTGATTTTACTTTGGGTAAATTATGTGCAAAATATCCCCTAAAAAGTCTCATTTTTTTTCTTCACAAATTACAAGAAAAGTTTATGTTTCTGAACCACCAAATTTGCATGAAAAATGGGCAATTGTTGAAAAAAATTATATCTCATAAATATCTTCAACATCAGGGGCACAAACTGTGATTAACTTTTCTGAGTATAGTATTTTATTAGAGTAAATTTTCTTTTAGATGTCCCCCCATCCTCTGCTAATAAACGTTCTCTTTTTATTGCTTCAAGGTTGATCACTAGGAAGTTCCAGTATTTGGACAGATAATGATTTTTTGTCTTTTTTTTTCCCTGAGATCCCTCTTTTTTATACCTGATTATGTCTTTTGTCGTTTGCTAGTATCACCAAAGCACAAACAAATTGAGACATTTTATATCAAAAGATTTGATGCATATAAAAGAAGTATTTCATATTCAAAAAAAATTACAGAAGTCTATACACAGTTATATTGCCTTTTTCCTTTTTATTTATATATAATATTTTTTACCAATAGAAAAACCGAATGTCTACAGCATAAAAAAATCTTCCCAGTCTAATATACATAATTTTTTTCTCGAGTATGATTAGCAATATTACAACATTTGATGTTGGGTGTGCACAAATATAAAACATTACTTGTTTTTGAATAACTGATTCAATAGGATGAAACATTTTCTTGGGGGGGGGGGGGGGGGGGGGGGGGGGGGGGGGGCAAGGGATACCTAATGCATGTACATAAAATTATTATTGCTAATCCGAGATTTCTTATATCAATGTAAATATGAGCTCACCCGATTTGGGGCTCAGACTAAAGCAATTAAACTTCATATTTTCAATTCACAAATTCCTTTCAAATTCTAGCGTTTTATTTATTTTGGCTATTTTTGATCGTTTACCAGCTGCCTTTGTTAGTGATTGTGACAACACAGTCTGATTTCAAAACTTTGCTCCCATGGGAAAAATATTATAGGCTTAAAACATCAATCACTTTGTTTAGGATAAAATGATGCCATCAAATAGGCGGGGTTCTTTGAAGTTTCAAAAACAACAATTCTGTTCGTCATTTTGCGGTTCTTTGAAGTTTCAAAGGCAACAAGTCTGTTCGTCATTTTGCTTCACACCATGGACTCGAAAGAATATACGGAAATATCGCTTTTCGTGGAAAAATCATATCACAATGATGTACGAAATAAAGTTGTTGGCTTTATGAAGGAGAATAAACATCTATTGCAAACCATGGAAGCGGATCCAAAATATTTGAAACGTTCGCGGATGGAACATGAAGGTTCCTGGGGTACTGATACAGAAATCCGTACATTCGCTACAATTTGCAATACAACGATCTTTGTTTACTGCAAGCACGGGATGAATGACAAAAACAACGACAATTACGTCTGGCTGCCGTACCCTCCCCTACACGAGGGAAAAAACGAATCCAATTCGAAATGCATTTTTATTATGAATATTGGAAACCATTACGAACCTGTATTGGATGTAACAGGATATTTACAGCAGAACACCTTACATCTACATCAAAAACTTCGTGCCAAAGAAATACCACCAGTATATTTCAAAAAGAATGCTTGAAGCTGCACTGGTAAACAATGAAACCGACTCCAATATTGTCAGAGAATTAGAAAGACCAGAAGACGTATACGTATTGAAGTTCAAAGATTTTCCCCATCAAGTAAAAGGTTTAGAAAAATTAAGCGAGGAAATAGATCCAAATGTGTTCAATTTATTGTGTGAATGGGAGGATTTGGAAGACAAGTTTGTTGCAAAAAAATCGAAATGTGATACCCCTTAGTAAACGTTGAAAATACTTTAAAGTTAGTGGCAAGTTTCTGTGCTCTTTTTATAGTTGTAGTTGTAATAAATAAATATATAAAAATATAAATCAATTTGGAATTCTTTAATGTACTTTAGTTGCTTTGAAATGAAATCAAAGAATTGTGATCTCCGCTTCCGGTGTCAGTGGATGGGAGACCATTATTTATGGCATGTTGTGTCAAATATAAACACCCTATCATATAATTATGTCATTCAAAAGTAATTTCCAGCGATTTTTTGGCAGATTAGATCAAACATGAAGGTCAAGGGGTAAAAAACCATAGCATGCTCGAGAACGTCTTGTTTCAGGAATACGAAACCCCTATCTTTTCCCAATCTAGAAATATACAGAAATATACCATTTTTGAAAAGTAGGTCAACCTTCAAGGTCTAGGTCACAGGGTCAGAAAACGTAGTTTTAGAAAGGATTATACATATATAAAATGATAGCCATATCTCTTTCTTTTTTAAAAATCATAGTATATTTGGTAAGATCTTGTAGCAGGTAATATACATGTGAAATACGAAAGCCCTATCTCATTCAAAGGTTACGACAAAGGTTAAAGTTTTTGTGACAAATTTAAACAGACAGACTTGCAGACGAATGAGATTAAATGTCCCCTTGTCCCATTGAGGACACCAATGCCAGGCTCTTTCATGGGATAGATTGGGGGGGGGGGGGGGCGTTATCAGGGGAAAATGACAGCTAAAAAAATTTATTAGCTCGCACCTCCTCCTTCCCAACCCCGTACACATTGAAAGTCATGTGCAGATAAATATAGAAGTAACATTTTTCTACATTGGTGAATCTCAGCCAATCACAAAGAAATAGGAATTATTAAATCATATTTTATGGGCCCATATAAGAAGTGGTGTTAAATTTGCTTCCACGACATTTAAGGTTATTTTTAAAAAAAAAACAAAAAAAAAACAGGAGACACAGTTATCTTCACCGACCCTATCCAACCCTGGGATGAACGAATATTGAGTATTAAATCTCATTTCATAAGATATTATTGTATAATATAGTGAAAAAGTAGGGGGTCATATTTCTATGGGGGTCATTTTTCAACGTGTGTGGTGTCGTAGAATAAACGGTCTGGAAGGGTTTTCTACAGTCGAAAAATGACCCTACTTGCCGTAGAATAATGACCGGGGGGTCATTTTTGTACGTAGAAATTTGACCCCCCGGTCATTATTCTACGGGGGTCACTTTTCGTCGTTACACCGGCCTTAACCCCACTCCCCTTTCATGTATGTCAATTTAATAAAAAACTTTACAATATCAAGTTTGGGATGTACAAAATTATAATGACCATTTCAATGTTATGGAGTTGTGATACACCTAACTGCTTCAGATTTGCATATTTCATTCAAAAGCATAAATAATGGTAACAGTCACATATCTGATCCCACCTCTGGTGTGTCTAGGGGTCCATGCTTTCCCTACTCATAATTTTGTATTCTTAATGGGATTTATGCGATTGATCACTGTTCGTCATTTTCATTTTTTCATCCACCATAGCATTATGAAAGAAAGGAAAAGAGTTTTTCCTTCAACGTCTCCGCTTCGTTTGTTTTTGCCGCCATTACGCACTAGCATTCCGGAAAAATTCTATTTACAGAATACGTCTCTTTCATTTCGTCCACTTTCGCGCGAGACTGGGTTGTGTTCATCTGCCCGTGTAGCACATTCATTAAATACGCTCGATTTATATCTACACGAACGCTAATATTAACAATAACTTCAATCACCGCTTGAATAGTTATATTAATTACACAAATTTTGGGGGAAATCATGAAAAATACATTAAACGTTAATCCCGCAAAACGCATACACATACATGGCTGTAGGAACAGCCCCCCCCCATTAAAAAAAAATCAGTATAGTAAAATTCACATATATAGTATAATGTATAATTATTTTTAAGCAGAAAGTTCATTTCATTCAATGAGACTCAGAATCAGTCAGTGTGACTGTCCTTTACCTTAAATAAAAAAAAAAATATATGAAAAGCACATCATGCTTTAACATTTCTTAGGGCATCATCCAAAATGTTGCAATTGTAATTCAATAGATTTATATATCGCTCTATTGACTTCCGTCTTCTAAAGCGCTTTACAGATAATATAATAAAATATATGTGAACATACGTTATACATGTGAATAGAATAAAATTTAGCGCCTTATGTAATGAAATGATTATCATGCATAATAACATATAAAACAATTTAAAATAACCCTTAGGAATAATTAAATACGTATAAAGGATATGATCATAATACTAAACTACAGGGGTTTTTTTTTAAGTAATCCATTTGAGTAAAACAATCACAAATTAAAAGCTAATCTAAAAAGATACGTTTTGAGATTAACTTTAAAACTTGACAGTGAAGTACTAAAACTGCAACACTCTCATTATCCTGAACAATATCTGTCACATAGAACAGACACATGTTAAACTACAATACTGTAAGTATCCTGAACAATTTCTGTTGCATAGAACAGATACATGTTACACTACAATATCGCAATATACCTGGACAATTTCTGTCAGATAGAACAGATACATGTTATAATACAATACTGTAAATATCCTGGACAATTTCTGTCACACAGAACAGATACACATTACATTCCAATACTGTAAGTATTGTGGACAATTTCTGTCACATAGAACAGATACATGTTATACTACAGTACTGTAAGTATTCTGGACAATTTCTGTCACATAGAACAGATACATGTTATAATACAATACTGTTAGCTTCCTGGACAATTTCTGTCACATAGAACAGATACATGTTATAATACAATATTGTTAGCTTCCTGGACAATTTCTGTCACATAGAACAGATACATGTTACATTACAATATTGTAAGTATTGTGGACAATTTCTGTCACATAGAACAGATATATGTTACACTACAATATTGCAAGTATCCTGGACAATTTCTGTCACATAGAACAGATACATGTTACACTACAATACTGCAAGTATCCTGGACAATTTCTGTCACATAGAACAGGTATATGTTATACTATGATACAATAAGTATCTTGGACAATTTCCGTCACATAGAACAGATACATTTTATAGTACAATATTACTACGGTATCCTGGACAATTTCTGTCACATAGAACAGATACCTGTTACACTACAATATTGCAATTAGCCTGGACAATTTCTGTCACATAGAACAGATACATATTATAATACAATACTGTAAATATCCTATACAATTTCTGTAATTTTGAAGTGATACATGTTACACTACAATACTGTAAGTATCCTTGACAATTTCTGTCACATAGAAGAGATGCATGTAACAGAACAATCCTGACCAACTGCACATGTGAAGGAAAAGTTGAATGCATAATAATGTAAAGCAGGATGGCCTCTACCAAAATTGTAAATTTTATGATCCCTGTGGTAAAGTTCTTACTCCAGAGCAGGACCAAACTTTGTATATAATATTTGTGTAAAACATTTAGCAAATATCTTCTGTAGCGTTATTGATATTGAATTGAAATTGAATAGATATATGTTATGAGCAGGTAGCTGTCACAGTAAAAATCTTTTATCTAAAGGTTCTCAATCGAACACGTCAGCAATTTTTTATTTAGGTGCGGTAATTCTCTGATTTTCACACGGGACATTTAAATCCAACCCGTTTATACCTCTAAACACTGGGCCTTTAAAATCTTGCCGAGTCCGTGCTGAATTCAGTTTGGGACACGACAGTCCTGGGAGATGGACGTATTTATACTTCTCCTGTAGTAGCTATGGCAGACAATTGAGGGTATTTCAACCCAGCACTTTAACAGCATTTATTGGTCCAACGTCTCTGAGGTAAGCCTTGTTTTATTTTACCTTTTAGTACTGCAGTATATTAAGCTGTAACTGTCTGAAAACACCCAGTTACGGAATGACTAAATTAGGTAATGTAAACTTACTTTGCTGAGTGATATTTATTACTCTTCAGATGTTAATTCATTTTTTATTAACTGATGTGTTTCAAGTAGTAGTTATAGTAGCCTGTTTGTGTCTTTATATTCTGTATTCCCTATGTCCCTTGCTAGAGTATAGTAACGTGTAGTAAAGCATCATTATGCTGATGTACGTCATTTGTACATTTATACACTGTATGTGTAATGTGTATATCGTCAATTGATATTATACTGTGCATGCGTATTATTGACAGGTCTTATCCTAGGTCTTATCCTGTATGCTGGAATGTAGTATGCAGTGCGGATGTTCGGCGCCATATATCAGTTCCAAAATTTCACAAAGTGTATGTAGTCTTGGGCACAAGACGTGTGTGTGTGTGTGTGTGTAAACCTCGTCACTGGAGAGAGGGAGTAAGCCTCCAAGCAGTCTGGAGCACTGATAGTGGGAAAAGAGGACACGGATATTGGACACAAGAGACTGGCTAACACAGTTTTATTGTATATTTGTAAATTAAAATTGTAAAGTAATTGAAAATAGCACTTGTTATAAATTAAAGGGTGAGGTTTGGACAACTGTTCCCAAACGCAAGGTCAATATTTTGACAGTAGCCCTTTAGAAAAATTATAAATTTCACGATCACAGGGGTAGGGTCTATGGTATCAGGGTGGGGCCAAAAATACATATGTTAATGAGTTAACATTTTCAACTTCTTGATAACTTTCATTCTGTCTTTCAAATTGGGCATGAAGATATCTTTGGGATAAGGGGGACATAAATTAGAAATTTCCAAACTCCTGCACCCTCTGGGCCTTAGGGACAGAACAAAAATTGACCAATTTTCAGAAATTGTATTGTCTACAACTGGATATCTCAAAGAAAAAATAAATGAATATTGATGTAGAGCAAGAAGGCCTCTAATAAAATTGTGAATTTCATGATACCCTTGACTCCAGGAGAGGTCCGAACTTGGTGTATATATATAGAGAGAGAGAGAGAGAGTAAAACATTTAATGCCATGGATACTAAATTGAAACTAAATAGATATTTAAAAGGAATAAGTAGTCCTTTTCCAAATTTGTAAATTTCATGATCTTAGGAGGTAAGGATGTAGCCAAAATTATTATTATAGTGATTATTGTCTTTATCATTTGAAAGACTTCTTTATGTTTGCTGATACCATATCAAAACTAAATGCATATTAGGAAAAGGGTGTACTAAAATTGTGGATTTTGCAACCCCGGGGTTTTGACTGTAGGATGTGTCCAAATTTACCATGTCATTTTTATGATACATATGTTATGTAAAGTCTTCCATTGGTATAGACACTTTCAAGAGCATTTTAAGATTTAAGTATACACCTTCTTTTATACTGTTGTTGAATATTACAATTTAGCATAAATATCAGATCAGGAATATTTTCTAGATTTCATAACCCTTGGGACTATTGATACTTTTAACTAATACTCATGTGACTGATAATGCCTGTGGGCTTCTTGTTCTCATTCCTATTTTTACAGTGATGTATATTACACCTTCAAATGACATCACTTCATTCACTTACATATAAATATGTTTCAATGTTTCTTTATGCACCATTTATAAACATGGTAAATAAGAAACATTTCAGAAAGACAGCTATATACATAGCAATGAACATTCTTTGAGCATGTTTGAAAATGAATATTGATGATGTTGGTAAATATATTTGTTGATTTGCAAGTTTGAACAATTATCCCTTTATTTAATGCCATGAATATTTATACACATTTAGGAATGAATGCTTAAATCATCAATTTTTTAAATTCTTCTAAATTTGAACTGATTTTTCTTCATAGTTGACATTGATTCAGAAGGTGTTCAGAGAGTAGAGGAAGACTTGGTGGTTGCAGGGGATGTGAAGGTTGATATAGCAGAAGAGGAAAGTATAGCAGAACAGGAGGGTCTAACACACATCAATTGAATTGATGAGAGCAATAATTGATTTAATGTGGGCATCAATTCAATTAATGCTCTCATCAATTGAATTGATATATGCATTAATTCAATTAATGAGAGCAATAATTGACTTGATGCATGCATCAATTCAGTTATTGCTGTCACAATTCAATTGATGAGAGCATCATTTTGGTGGAAATATTGTTTGCAAAAATTGATTTAGAGCTTGGTATAAATGATTTGTTGATCTCTTTGAAGTCATCTTTAATTAATTTGCAATGCTTTTGTGTAAGGAATTAATAATGCACACATCAATTCTTTTAAAGAGAGCAACAATTCAATTAAAGTGATCATTAATTCAATTGTGTATATGTTGAATTGAAGATATCTCTAATTATATAGTTACTCTCTCTAAAAGGATTATTGCATGCATCAAATGAATTAATGATATCATTAGTTCAATTGAAGAGAGCACTAATTCAATTATTACTCACATTAATTGAATTGATGCACACATTAATTGAATTATTGCTCTCTTCAGTTGAATTGAAGCATGCATCAATTCAATTGTTGATATTATCAATTCATTTGAAGAGAGCAACAATTCAATTATAGTGCCCATCAATTCAGCAAAATAATTAATGCTATCATCAAATCAATCCAATTATTGTGCGCATCAAATGAATTGATGATATTTTCAAATAATTAAAGATGTCTTCATTTATTTGAGTTTATGTAAATTTGGTACTCCATAGAACAGGAAGGTGTAGATTTTCTTGAGATCTAGAGAGTAATTATTTTTGTTTGAAAAGTCATGCCAAAAGTTTAGGGTTTTTTTTGCACATTGAATTGAAGCATGGCTAAGAGTTTGCTAAACCATTACTCTACATTAAACGAACACATTTATTTTCCATATAATGTTGATATATACCTGGTATTTTATATATGCAATACTAAAGAACACCAAATTAACATAAAGTCAAATTACTGGGTAAGTAACTAATGTCCTGAAGTAAATCAATGGTAAAGAAACTTATCTGTTTGGTTCTCAACTTCTTTGATTTAAAAGTGATCCCAGATCAAGAGAAACCTGTTCAGTATAACTAATGTCCTAAAGTAAATCAGTGGTAAAGAAATTTACTTATCTGAATATCAAAATGACAGAACAGAACATAATAAACAGTGATATAAGCAGGGGATTCCAGTAAGCAATGGCTACTGTATTCAATGTGCATCTTTGGGGAAAATATTAAATTCTTAGGCCTTTTCGTCATTAAAAGACAGAGCTTCAGACGAGGTATGACTAGTGTTCCAACAAATCTGGGATTATGCTGATTGTATTAAAGTATCACTATGGGAAATACATGTACATTTCATCAATGCTATTGTTATATGCCCATCTTCAGAAGGGATGTATTATGGTACAGCCATGTCTGTATGTCCGTCTGTCCATTTGGGGTTTTCTGTTTCTATTTTCCTTTCTCTTTCACATATCAAGCTGAAACTCGCTATGTAGCTTCTTTATGGGTCACTCCAATTCATATTGCAATTTTGATCCAATTTGACTTCTCTTGCCTGGGTTTTGCCCCCTTTTTTATGAAATTAATGCTCTATGGAGGGTACATGATTTGTTTTCATGTAAGGACCTTCATATTTTACTGAGTGTTTATATGGGTATTGATTGTTTGATAGATTGTTTATTGTTTTCTGCCACATTCAACAATTTTTCTGTTATCATTTATCAGTTTTTATTGGTGGAGGAGAAAACCCAGATACAATATACCCGGGAAGAGACCGCCGACCTTCCAAAAGTAAACTGGCAAACTTTCTCACATATATCAGCATGAGCGAGAATCGAACCCGTGCCAACTGGCGGTGAGAGGCCTTCTGATTATGAGCGCTATGTTCTAACCACTCAGCCACGAAGGCCCCTATGGGTGTTGAAGGCGTGTATATGCAAAGGATTTTGATGTTATTTAATTTTTTGAGAAAATTACACGATGTTGAACTTGGTCAGTTTTGAGGAAATATTACATACAGAGTATATAATTTGTTTAACTCCTACATAGTTTTCAAGTGAGAATCTTCTTATTTTACAGGGTACTGTATGGGTATTGAAGGTGTGCATGTGGCAAGGATTTTGATTTCCTTCAATCTTTGAGAAAATTATACGTTGTTGAACTTAGTCCATTTTGAGGAAATATTTTACATAAAGGACTTTGTCCTTTTAATCCTCTCACATTTTTAAAACTAGGGCCTTTGTAAATGACTTGGAGATGTGCATAGTGCAAGGATTTTTATTTTTCAATAATTTTTAATTTTCTTTGATCTTTAAAATATGTACAGGTTGTTGAACTCATATATGCACTCTCTTTTGAGAACAAAGAAGGTAAGAAAGAAAGTTGATTTAATTTAATTATTTGATCTTTTATGCTTTTAAAACATGTATTAACTGATGTATATGCTGTCAACTATAGTGTACCTATAGTAATGATTAAAATCAACTACTGATTGTATCAGGCAGTGGATTTATATTTAGCATTACAGTATATATTATGAAATGAAACACTTGTAATATGCAGTGTTTTTGTTTTGTTTTTTATCCACATATTACAAATTATTACTGATTAATATTTACAACAAAATTCTATGAACAATTCTTTTCAATTACTTGTACTTCCATATTTTACACTATATGTTATGGTATGTATATGTGTACTTGTGTAATGAAGCTTTTATAGATTTTATATGTGAATTTTATTTTTTATTTAAGTCGGAATATGATTATATAAATGGTACAGTCCTCGGTATGTTACTGCAAAAAGGAAATCAGGATAATATTGCTGATGAAAGTCTGTCAAGTCTATCAAATTCATTTAATTATACAAAATTTCAGTAGCACAAAAATAACAATATCACAATTATTGGTATTCAATATGATTGAAAGTTTTTAAAATATCCCATGCAAAAACAACATCCCCAAAGCTCTCCAAAATCTGTTTCAAATACATATATATTGCTTATAATGGTACTTTGATATTTTTATAACAGAAGTAAGTGTATTTATAGAAGGTTTCACATTATAATTTTTTGTGAAATTATTGAAACACATGATTACTAGTAATCAGTAAAATGCACTATATGGAATATTTTTCAGTATGAAATTTCATCACCACTCTTGATGGGATTTTACAACATAGGCAGAAGGCATTAAATTTTTATTGTGAGTATGAATATTCATTTGATAGTTTATTTTTTCACTTGTGTAAGCAATGTCATGTATGCAATTTTATTTCTTCACTGAAATAATCATTTAAAGTATTGTAGAGGTTGTTTAAATCTTAATGAATACTGTAAATTCCTAATTATAATTTATAATCCAACTAATACAATTATTTGCTTCTAGTAGTCTGGTCCGATTTCAGCTAAAAAGAACTTCTAACGGCAAATTATTATTATTTGGTTCAACATAACTTTTTAACCTAATTTGAGTATGCTGAATCTGAAAAAATATGTTGAACTTCATGAAAATGGCGTTAAATAGGTCAAAATGGCGATTCAAAATGGCGGACAGTAATTTTTTTCAAATCGTTTTGAAACGCGCATGTAGAAAAAAAAATGTAAAAACTATGATTACAAAATACAATAGCATCGAGAAAAAGATAGAAATAAGCATGCGACCCTAAAAAAGCCATTGCACGAAAGAAAACCCGAATTTTCTCTGTTTTTCCTCAAAATTCAACGTATACTGTTCCTACATTGTTCTTTGCTTGTGACTTTGCACTTACAAAGGTCCATGCACAGCAAATTGTTACGCTTGCACCCACACCTCAATGTTTTACAACCTGTTGTGCAACTACATGCAATCAAGTCTAAACAAGATTCTGGAATTGGGTCTAAAGTCATCAGAATAGGCACTAGAATACCTTCATTCAACTTCCATCCCATCTCAGTTGGAGATGGTAATGTGGGGTTACTTATATTTGCTTGTCTCCATACCAGCGCTTGATAATGTGCACGTTTAATGTGCAGATGCAAGGCATCGCTAGTGGGGGGCATGTTTTCGGGGCTCTTGGATTTTCCGAATAAAATGTTCCTAACCGAGTCAGTTGACGACACTGTGCCCTGGTTATACAGCTTGCATACGAACTTTTCACAGTCGACTATTTTCTGTTCAGTTAAATTGCCCTCTCCAAAACCCCCAAGAAGCCCAACATTGTCTTTGTAAACCTTAAATCCAGTTTTTTTGGATATCCCAAAGAAAAAAAGAAGTTGTGTCACATCCAGTCAGAGCATGGAATGCTAACAGATTCGTGCACATTTCTGGAGAGGTAAAGGTTTTCTCTACAACAGCATGAATAGGAATGTTCTTGGGCTTTGCAGATGTTCCAGCAACCATCCACAACTGTATATTTATTTCTGAAAAGAAAGATACAAGTAGCAGTAAAACATCAGCCTCACAAACATTCAAACCCATGTGACCAGGTATATCTTGCAGGTCTGATCTTAATCTTAGTGCAACATGTACCAGTTCATGAAATGAGTTGTGTGGAGGTTTATAACATGGCATAGTGAGTAATTCGTCATCCATGGTATCTTGGTCATCATGAAACATATCTCCAAAATGAGATTTAGAAAGAATATGGGGCACTAAAAGAGTTTCGCGTTCAGATACTGCTCTATCGAGGGGACAAAGAAACTGGAAGATATTCTGCACCTTGGCTTGCAGATTTTCTTTAAACGTTGATCTACGAGTGATAAAAGACTGTGGCATTTCAGATCCTACCTCTTCTACCAACTTGGAGTACCTGTTCCATGTATCAGAGAGCTGTAAGATTTGGCACTTGCTGGCTGCGTACTCCAGTTCTCGAACAAGAAATATCATGGCCAGATCTTCACATTTTGACTCCTTTTCTGTTTTTTGTGTATCAAACTTAAAAGCATTCATGCATTTTAGATGGTGCTTACCCTCTGCAGCTATCAAATCGCTAACGTTTCCTAACTTAACACGAAGTATGTTGTCATACTTTGCATTTTTAAGAACCATGTCGCTAACAGAAAATGTTGTAATGTTGAATAGCTTCTGTTTAATTTGTTGTTGACAAAATATGCATAACTCCCAATCTATTGGTGTAGATGCATTTCGCAAAGTTCGGGATGCTGCTGCAGAAGGGTGTGAGCAAGATGACGTAGACGGTACATCATCCTCTGTATCGACGTTGATTGTATCAGATGTGTTTGTAAGCAAACATGCTTTTCTTTCCATTAACTGAATTGGTCTGGGGTGAGTAAATGCACTATAGCATTTCCTATGACATAGAACTCTATCATTCGGACTTAATTTTTCTATTCTGTCAATGGCATCATAGTTCCTGGCATCTTTAACTTTCTTACGACGAGATGCCCTCTCGGTCAACGTTTCGATAGACTTTTTGCTTTTTAATTCTAACGTGTCTGTCTTTTTTTCCTGACATATAACACACAAATCTGTATCTATTTGATAACTTCGCTTAAGTGATCGTTCAGTCATGATTTCTAATCAATGAGTGGTGAGATATGACAAGCCTATAACCTCGGCCATCAGTTTTATACCTTATGTCAGAATCATTTGTTAATTCGATCCTCGATTGTGTCGGTCGCGCTATTGTGAAAACCATTGAACACTGTGTTGAATTTCAAGTGCATTTATATCATAAAGTATGCAATACGTTAACTGAATAATTTGCACAATTAGAAGGAAATAAGCATTAAATATCATATCAAAATGCATATATATACTGTGCGTCAATATGCGGTTGCGAAAAAATGAGTTAATTGGGATCTAATCGTTTTTTTCACAATTTTAATTGTTTAACGAACATTGAACAATTTATTCTATTTTTCAGACACATATAAGTTTAGTACAAGCCTTTAAATTGCTTTAATTTGCAATAAACTTTTTTAAAATAAAGCCATATAGATAATTTTGCAAATTTCAACACCGCCATTTTGAATCGCCATTTTGACCTATTTAACGCCATTTTCATGAAGTTCAACATATTTTTTCGGATTCAGCATACGCAAATTAGGTTAAAAAGTTATGTTGGACCAAATAATAATAATTTGCCGTTAGAACCCATTTCTAGCCTCTTTTTTCAAAATCTGGACCAGACTATAGTTTTAAATTGCTAAAATACATGTAAAAACTCATTAATTTTATGTTCTCCAGATTTGATGCATAAAAGTCGTTTCACTATATTAAGTACTTTCGTAAAATAAGGAATTTACAGTAACATATTCATTGTGGACTCTTTATTAACTAATTATGTTTATTGAAAAAAAAAATAAAAAATACATGAAATTACAATGAAGAAAAAAAAGGGTTTAATAAATGTACAGGCCTATATGTAATAAATATTGTGATCATCGGAGAATTAATCATATTTCAATAGATAAAAGGAAAGGATATATATACGCCGTGTCGCCACAATGAGTCTACATACACAACAGTTCATATTTGACTCATTAGGCGGCTCTATCGAAGGACAGGACCCTCCGCATAGTGGCTGACATATTTCATAAGAAGAGTACATATATTCACATAAACACACATATACATACAATTACATGCACATATAGGCCTTTGTATACAATGTGTATATACATACATGCATATATGCATACACATGCGTAATTACATAAGTTATTTTAAGTTTTTCAGATAGAGACAAAAGAGAAAAAATTACAGTCGTTCTTCAATTTTCTTAAATATATCCAATTTCCCTTGTTTGTATTGAGATCTTTTTAAAGCGAAGTAAAAGGTATTTAAGGGGTTTTTAACATGACTTGAAATTTTATTAGAAGATTCAATAGTTTCTTCAATACGGCACCACATTTTGTATTTATAGATTCTAAGAGCTATAAACGATATAAGATTATTTAGTAGAATAGTTTTTTCATTTGTTTCATTATAAAATCCTATAACAATTGTCTTCCATGATATTTCAAATTTTACGAGTTCATTTACTATCTTCCATATCCTTTGAACATTTTGACATTCATATAATAGGTGTTTATTTGTTTCGACGCATTCCTTGCAATGGGGGCATAAATTAGAAATGTTCCATTTGCTAAGATAGTTTCTATTATTTAACAAACTGTTCAGTAATCTATAGTTAAAATCTGCAATTTTTTTGTCGAAAATTTTGATAATTTTTGAAAAGTATATACTTGAGACACATGAGTCTTCAATGTTGAACTCTTGCTTCAATTTGTGAACGTAGCATGGCTTCAAAAATTTTATGTTTTTAAAAATCGTGTAGTAGAATTTGCATTGTTTATCTCTTATGGAAGAATAGTGCTTATCATGAAAAAGGAAGTATAGATCATGTTTGATATTTATGTATTTAGAAAAACTAAAATCAAACTTGCGTATGTATTTACTGAATACGTTTTTTAATATAAAGTACTCACAATATATGTTGTTTTTTATCGAAAGTTTATTTGAAAAGTATTCGATTGGTTTTATACCATTTTCATTTACAATGTCTTTGACGTACAAAATTCCCGCATCATACCAATTTTCAAAAAAGAACGTTCTATTTTTGTATTGAAAAATCTGATTACCCCATAGAGACTGTCTCAAGAAATCGGATGTAGTCATTTTATCTGTTTCCATTGAATTCTTAGATTCCCTAAATGCTTTAAAAATTTCTTGATAGAATATTGGTAGACGCTTTAGTTTGGCATGATTTTTTGTTGCTAATTTATTTGTGTGTAACATGTACAATATATCGTGTTTATTGATTCTAAAATTTTCAAGGAAACTTTTTATATTATCTTGTTTGTCCGATACTAATTTGGAGATCCATGAACATTTTATTGCTTTTGCCTTTGACTCGATGTCTACAATCCCAATACCACCCTGTTCAGTGGCTCCTATTAAGGTCCTTCGTTTTATTCTGTCTCCAAATAAAATTGAAAATAATTTTGTTGATATCTTTAATTATATCAACACTAGGATATGGTAAGAGTGAAAAATTATATATTAATTTTGATACAGCTAGATTGTTTACAATGCATGTTTTACCGAAAATAGTTAATTTTCTTTTTTTCCATGATTCGAATAACCGCTCAAGTTCCTTAACTTTGTTACCCCAGTTGTTTTGTGCGCACTTTTGTATATTGTGGCCTACATAAATTCCCAATACTTTGATACAGTCATTATTGACCTTTATTCCGTGTAGATTATGGTCAGTGTCTTTAAGATTGCCAAGTAGTATGCATTCAGTTTTGTTAATATTTAGAGTTAATCCAGATATATGTCCGAATTCTTTGATGCAAGTGATTGCTAGTTCTAGTGATTTTTTATCGTGAAGTGCTAGAGTGGCATCATCAGCATGTTGAATCAATTTTATGTTATTTGACATTCTAGAAGTTTTAAAACCTTTAATATTAGGGTCAGACATTATTTTAATTGATAAGATTTCTGCTACAAAGAGGAAAATCATCGATGATATTGGGCATCCTTGTCTTATGCCCCGTTCCATATTACATGTTCTAGAAATCCATCCATCATTTTTCAATTTAAAGATTGGTTCTTTGTATAGAATTGAAATCCATTGCAAAAAGTTTTCCCCAAAATTAAATCGCTTCAAGGTTTGAAAAATAAAATTCAACTGAATCAAATGCTTTTTGAAAATCTAAAAAGAGTAAAATACCATCGTAATTTTTGTTCTCGCAATATTCAAATATATCGATAATAGTTCTAGCATTTGTTCCTATATATCTTCCTTTTATATAAGCTGATTGATGTTTGCTTATAAGTTGATCTATTATTTTTTGCAGTCTGTTAGCTAATACAATGGCTAATATTTTATAATCAGTGTTTGTGAGACTTATAGAACGATAGTTTGCCAAATTTGATTTATCTCCTTTTTATGGATAAGCGTGATTAACGCTAAACGCTGAGAGAATGTCATGCGCTTTTGATCGAAGGTCTGTGTTAAGCTATCATAAAAATATGGCTTTAATTCATTCCAGAACGTTTGGTAAAATTCTCCTGGTAGACCATCTAGGCCCGGTGATTTATTGGGTTTTAGCTTTTTGACTGCTTCGTCACATTCTTTTATTGATGGAAATTTGTCTAATTCTATTTTTTGTTCATCGTTTACTATTTGAGATATATTTGTAGTATCTAAGTAAGATTCAATATTACTGTTGTCAATATTAAATAATTTGTATAGATTTGTGTAAAAATCACACATCTTACCCATGATATCATTACAGTTGGTAATAATATTTTCGTTAAATTCAATACGTTTAATAATGTTATTTTCTTGATGAGAAGATTCTAGGTTAAAAAAGGACGAATTTTGTTTCTCCTTTATCGATCCATTTTGCACGGGATCTAATTTGAGCACCTTTGGCTTTCTTATTTATTAATTCTTGTAATTCTGATTCTAATTTTCGTTTTTTATTCATATCAATGTCATTCGAATCTGATTTTTCGATAGCCGATATTTCATTTTCTAAATAACTAATTTGTCTTTTACAAGATTTACTTATACTTTTACTATAATGTTGAGAGTAGTTTTTTATTTTGATTTTTAGTGATTCCCATACTAGTTGTGTATTTCCATTTGAGTCAAAGTCTTTAGTGATTTGTTTCATTTCCGTGACAAAGGTGGTATCCTCTAATAATGAGGTGTTAAATTTCCAGTATCCTGGTCCTCTGAAATTATGTTAATATCAAAAATAGCTTTTATGCATTTGTGATCGGACATTCTTGTCTTTCCGGAATGTGATCCAGGTATTTCTCTAAGTAGTATATTTTGAGCTTGAAAGACGAAAGATTTTGATATAAGAAAATAGTCGATTCTACTTGTCGGTATATTATTGCCATCACACCAGGTATATCCTGTATCCTGTGGTCGTATGTCAATCCAAAGATCTTTTAAATTGTTATCCTTAATAAGTTTTTTAAAAACATTAACACTTTGATCATCAGTCTTTTCGAGGTTACAATTGAAATCTCCTGCTAGGATAATATTATCGGGATTATGAGAGTATTTTGTTATCCATGTGTTGATTTTATTAAAAAAGATTTTTCGCTCTGCTTGATTGTTTGGTGCATATATATTTATAATTGATAAAGATTTTTCTTCAAAAGCTATATTAACAAAAATAATTCTCCCATCATATGATTTATGAACATTTAATATATTAATATCTAAGCCTTTACGGAATAATATTGAAGTACCTCTACTGTACTGCGAGTCTGAAAAATTATGTAAACAAATTCCAAACCATCTGGCATTGTAAGTTGATATGTGTCTTTCTATAAAATGTGTTTCTTGCAATAAAATAACATCTGCATTAATATCAGACAACCATGTAAATAATTTTGTTCTTTTCTCTACAGAATTTAACCCTCTACAGTTTAAAGAATATATACTGAGAATGTCCATATCGAAATATAGATATCATGCATTTAGAGATTAATATATAAATTACTGTTGAACTTTTGGTTCGAAGTACAGATTCACTTGCTTACACTCGCTGCTTTCCCGCGGCGTGATGGCTGGTTGCGCTGGGGTAAGGTCCGCTCACGTTTGGATCTCGCAATGCTTGTAAGTATTCGTCCCATAACATTTTTGCCAGGCCAAGAGGTTACAGAAGATTTTGAGGTGCCCTGCTTGTCCAGTCCAGATCCCCAGTAATCGTCGTACGCAGCCTCAACAAAAAGCGTAGAATCACTGGATTGCATAATAGTTTCTTTGAATTCAAGCACTTGTTCGAACTTAGCTTCTAGAATTTCCTTCATTACGTCATCACGCTGTAGTAGCCACTCGTTGGGCGGTGTAATTTTGGCTCCGATGCGTTTGGCATCCAGTGCGCTGCTCGCGTTGCGTACTGCAGAGGCATTAACAACGTCACCAGATCTCATGGCTTTGCTGTATTGGAAAGCATGTTCGGCAGATGAGTGGGACATGCCAAAGACGTTGATGTTGCACGGATAGAAGTTGGAAAGAATGTCATTTTTCCCACTGAAAGTTGTAATATCTTTTTCATTGTCATCAAAACTCGAACACTTTGGATCGCCAGGAGTATGACCGGGCTGTTTGCAGATCTTGCAACAAGTTTCATACTCGCAGCTGAAGCGAAGGTGATCATCCCCCCAACAATTTGTGCACTTCAAAGATTGCTTTTTCACAGGCTGGCCTCTGTGTGAAATAGTGCATCTCAGTCCTGCGCATTCACTGTTTCTGGGTAGAAATTTGCCATTGGTCATGGGTTTCATGTATATAAATCGATTGCCGTTGAGAATTTCCGTCATTTTCAATGTATTAGGGTTACGGATTTTTTCATACTTGATATCGGAGGTGAGCTCGGCACCGAACTTCTGAAGCATGTTCAGAACACAAGAGTCCTCCACGGAGAGGGGGATTCCTCTGATCGTTACTCGTACAACGTCTTCCTCTGGTTTTTCAGTCTCGGCAGCGAAGGGATTTGTGTCAAACACAGAGATGCTGACGTTGTTTAAAGTAAATCCGTTGGATATCAGGAGACTACGACTTTCTTTTGAACCCAAGTAAATGCGCCATAGGTCTCGATCTCTTTGAACGCATGAAATATCCGAAACTACTTGTCCTACCGCACAAGCAAGTGCATAGTCTGAAATCGGTTCCTTCTTGCTGGTTTGGATGTCTCGGTTGCGTAAATAAATTGGTTTGAGAAGCTTTTTATCAGCCATTGTTCACTATGAAACACAGCACATAAGAATAGATCAAGTTTTTCCCAGTGAGTAGTCACTCAACAAACACACGCACAAAAAGAAAGTCTTTGTGTAATATTTACATTCCTTTTTGAAAAAGATCTAAGGTACAGATTCACATCTAATACTAGACGACGATTTGAACCTTTTCTAAATGTAGGAAAGGCCCAAAACAGCAAAAAAAAAAATGTCAAAATTCACAGAGTGTACCTGAAGTGCGTCCGAGTAGCTCCGTGTCACGTGACCAAAAAACATATCCTGCGTGATGTATTAGGCACACAACTTTGTATTAGATGGAGCTTAGTCGGGGCCCCATCCCCGGCAGCTGCCATATATTACTAAGACAATTTATGAAATGTTATATTTGTTATAGATTAGGTCTGGGAAATAAACTTATGAAATAAAAAAAAAAAAAACAAAAAAAAACTAATTATGTTTATTATTTTCAGATGATTTCTTGTGGAGCTTTTTTTTTTCATCTGGCAGATTTGAGTCTACAAGGTATACCATTAATTTTCATGGATAAATTTTTGGTGAACTATACCATGTATACATATACTGATGTGCTTGAATTTAGCAATTTTTATTTTGAAGCATATTTGAAAACCACCAGAATTATATACCTGGTACCCACCCAGAAAGACTGTTTATTTTGAAGTATTGAATAGAATACTGTAAGGAGTTTTAATTCTACAGTGCTGAAATTAAACAAAACACAAGTATCTAATGTGAAAAATATACAATGAATTTGAATGGTTATAATACATTCCAGAATATGTTTGAGTATGTTTTTAAATTCTTAATCTGTCATTATTCTTTCAGGTTGGTTGTGATGACTGTGGGCTTTACTGGTGCCATTTTAAGTGCATGGAAATGTCATCACCATATAAAGACTTTGTTGCAAAGAAATGGTTATGCTACACATGTGCTAGCAAATCATATAACCTTTCTTATATCTTTCTTTTTATGGCAGATTTCTCATGTAACATGGTTTTCATAGTGTTTGAACTGTATATTACTACAAAGTGCCTTATTTAATAATGGAAGTAGGCTACTCAGCTCTTGAGCACTACCAAGCAGGATGCTGTAATTGTGTAATAGTACTGGTTCATTACTTATTGCATTGGTTCATATATATTATACATTTATTGCTTAAACCTATTCAGGTGAAAATGTTTATATCAGTTCAAATTTTGAAAGGGTTTGGAAAAGATTACATTTGTGTTTGAAGGATTGTTAAATTAAAAAGATGTAAATCTACATAATTTGACCACTTCTATCATTGTTATTGGTACTCCTTGAGGTATATTTCAATTTCGTAATTTTAGAAATGAGTAGTAGAGACTTGGAAGGAATTCAAATATTGTAATTCATGAATTTGGTTGATTTTACCTTGAAAAGTACGTTGATTCTTGAAAACCTTCATATTATTAATTTGCCCAAACGTAGGAAAATTTAGTAGATTGCCTAATAATTCACAACTATTGCTCCTACTTTTTAAAGTTCTGTTTTGAATTTCAAGGCAAGACATTATAACTTAAGTAGAGATTTAACTAACAATACTCCTAATGTATCATTTTTATCTCAAACTCGATATATATGTTTATACAAGTACTGATTATTGTATCCAGTTCTCTTGTAAATTGGATTTGATGTAAATGTCAGGTCTTTGTTTTTATAAGTTGTGTTGCATATGTATTGCACAATTTTATTGGAAACAAAATTCCAAATAACAATAAAGTAAGTAAACAAATGGTTTTAATGTTTCTTGTGAGGATGGTCAATGTACTTTCACATATGTAGGTATTGATCCAAAGTATTGATTTGAAAAATGTAGTAAGTTCAGAGCCAAGACAAGTGAATTGAAGAAAAGAAATGAAACTTAGACGAGTGTTGTGACTCATAATTCAATCTACTATTGAATTAGGACTCCAATTGGTTGTGAGTGATTGAAACCTTCTAGCACTGATAATTTGACAAGGGGGGAACAGTAAAAATTGGAACATGTAAACAATCATAAGACGCTTAACACCGTGGATGTAGGTAGAAACACCAGCAACCTATTTTCATCAATGGCAATGTAACAAGCACCAAATTAACTGAAATATAAATAAATGAGTCATTGATTGTGTAAAGATATCATTTATTCAATTATTGTATTCAGTAATTTAATTGTTGCACTCGTCTATGGAGATAGCCAGATTAACGTAAATGCAAATAATGAACTTCAAGCACATTATGCTATGCTGCTGTTGTCTTAATTTTGTCTTTGCAACTCCTGAACCCTTTGGGGGATTTTGATAAAACTTGGTACAATGAATGAACATAATGTGTAGATGTGCATATTTTTGAAGGGGTTATGGCCCTTGGACGTAGATTTATGAGGTCAAAGATATTTGGGCACATCATGTACTGGTTTAGCAGTGCTCTATTTTTCAAAGATATCAATTTAATTATTGATTGCAGTAATTCAATTGATGCACACATCAATTAAATTATTGATGAAAGCAATAATTGATTTGGAGCATGCATTGGGTTAGTTGATGCAAGCAATGATTGATAAGATGAATGTATTAATTCAATTGATGAGAGCAATAATTGATTTGATGAGTGTATCAGTTCTGTTATTGCTCTCATTTTTTCAATGATGTGCGCATCAATGCAGTAGAATTATTGCCCACAAAATTTAAATTTGGAGCTTGGTATAAATGATCTGATGATCTCTTTAATCCAGTTAAAGATATCTTTAATTATCTACAACAATTTAATTAAAAGTCATTAATCATATGGTTGCTCTCTCTTGAAGGACTTTTGCGCACATCAATTGAATTAATGATGTCATTACTTCAATTGAAGAGAGCATTAAAACAGTTAATGCGCGCATTAACTGGATCATTGCTCTCTTCAATTGCATTGTACCACGTATCAACTCGGTTGTTAACATTACCAATTCATTTTAAGTAAGCGGTAATTCAATTATATCACTCACCAAATCAGCAGAACATATCAATGCTATGAGCAGTTCAATTACTGCCCGCAATGATTCAGAATTGAAGATCATTGATTATTTGCAGAGATCTTTAAACGAATTGTTGCGCGCATCAATGAACTGATGATATCTTCAAACAATTAAAGACATCTTTAATAATTTAAGTTTATGTTAATCTGCTTCTCCATACACATCAAATAAAACATTGCGATCGTCAGTTGAATTGATATGTGCATCAATTGAATGATTCATTTGATGAGAGCAATAATTAATTTGACGCGCGCGTCAGTTGAATTATTGCGCACAAAATTTTGGATTGGTGAGCGCATATCTCCTACTATTTCCTCCTAGTAAAATTATTGCGCGCATCAATTAATTTAATGATATCATTAATTCAATTACTTCTTTTAAAAAGATCTTTAACTGAATTGTTGCGTACATCAAATGAATTGATAAATAATTAAAGATTTCAGTTTGTGATAATTTGTGTCCGTACATGTCCGGTTTTATGACATAAAATCATTGTCGCTGTTAACAATATGCCATGAGAGACACCAGATGCACACGATAGCTTGTTGTTATCTGTTGTGGTAGGGAAGGGCTAGGTTTCGAATGTTTAATCCCTCTGGGGTAGGGATGGGCGGTAGTGCACAGGAACCTTTAGTTTCAATATCTGTAATAATATAATAATAGTTAGGACCATGGCCCCCTGTATTTTGTGACAAAAACATTGTATGTATGAGGGTGGATGGGAGTGTGGTTAACTTTTTAGCTTTAACTTTTGGAATATATACACATGATTAATAATTCTTATGATAAAACAAATTTTACCAGTACATTCTCTAGTATAGGTACATTAAGTATAGATGCAACAGTAGAAAAGGGTGATCATTAATAGACTGAAAAACGTTTATTTCTGAAACACGGCAGGTATAGGGAGCTTGAACGATACTGGCAAGAGATTAGTGATAAAGTAAAGTTTTATACTTTTTTTAAAACCTGTAATTGAATGTTTTATTAAATTTGAACATATATTCAGCGAATATTTAATTACTTTTTTTGCCTTCACGTTAATATGTGTGTATTCTTTTCTAGACAGTGTGATGACGTCTTCACTTTACACAGAGAGAGAGAGAGAGAGAGAGAGAGAGAGAGAGAGAGAGAGAGAGAGAGAGAGAGAGAGAGAGGTTTTAGTCAGATAAAAGACAATATCAATAAAAGTCTCGACGACCCCTCCCCCTCTAACAAACACTCGTGGGTTGCATCCATTCATATACTGCTAGGCAAATAATCTGATTTACAAAATACTGGAATCTGAAAGCTCATTAGAAAAACGTTATAATGTACCACAAGACTTTGATGGAAAACTTATGTTGAATGTTAATGAAGTTTACTCGCTGAAACTTCAATGTTTCTGAAGACAGTACAATAAAAAAAAAAAGGAAGAATACGCGTATTAACAAGCACATGCACGTACTTGTAACTGCATTCTTTTTACTGACTATATACGCAGCGTAAACTGATTAATCATAACTGTTATAACGTTTATGACGATTTCTTATATACCCTTATGAAATAATTAATGCGATACTTGTGTATGTTTATAAGCTGTACATTCCATGGAGCGCCAAAGTAACATAATTCAATAATTGCAATAATTTGATGTGCGCATTCATCCTACTTGTGAGCCAGTAATTGATTTGATGCGCGTATCAGTTCATTTCCTGCTCTGCCAATGCAGTTAACGCGCGCATCTATGCTGCAGAATTATCGCCAGCTTATTTTAATTGGAGCTCGGTATAAGTGACTTGACTGTCTCTTCAATTCAAATGAATTTATCTTTGATACTATGATATAAATTTCAAAGAATTATCTTTGATAATATAAATTAGATAGCAACTCTCTTTGAAAGAATTCCTGCGCAAACCATTTGGAAGAGAGCAATAATTTAGTTACTGCGCACATTTGTTGATTTGATGCGCGCATTAGCTGAATTATTGCCCCCTTCATTGAATTGCAGCGCGGATCAATTCAATTGTTGATATCAATTCATTTGAAAACAGCACCCATTTAATTATTGCGGGCATCAATGCAGCAGAATAATGAATGCTATCAACAATTCAACTAATGTACGCAATAATTCAGAATTGAAGATATCACTAATTATTTGAAGATATCTTTGATTGAATTGTTGCGTGCATCAAATGAACTGATTTCTCTAAAAGACATCTTTAATTATTTGAGCTTATGTTAATTTGGTGCTCCATAATACCCCTCGTTTCATTTTAAATTTGAGTGGAACATAAGTAAACGTGAGAGCGCCTTGAAATACCAGTTATTTTAAACTGGTGGAAACACAGATTAACTTTTGCAAATTACGTTGTCTCGTCTCAGTTTTTCTTGACCAACAACGTAATGCATTGAAATCTTTCAGGTTAAGTATTGGAAATGAAACTCTGGTTTTACGGGCTAAAAAAAGACATATAAACTTATAAACTTTATGATTTTTTTTAAAAAATCTCATTGAGTCAGTCTCTAAACATTTCGATCATACCTATTGGAAACTAATATCCGAATTTTTGACATAATAAGTTTTCACTATGAGGCACTATAAACGGATACGACAGGTTAAAATACTTAACGATAATAATGAACCAGCTTTTATGCCATATATGCAGTTCACTCTATAAGAGAGAGATCAGAGCATATATATGGGTAACTATTACTGTGCATTCTATTAGTGAAACAAGTGCAATGTTTTTCAAAAACAAGACCTGTTTGTGAAACATCGTGCCCGCATATGTAGCATTTCAATATATTGGTCTTAGGGGTATTACTCCTTGAAATTTGCTTGCGTTGGAGGGAATACTGTTGTTTGCCGATCTAGAACTCCACCCATGACAAAGTCTTAGACAATTTTCAACAGCCCAGAGAGGACAGAGGCAAGAATGGCCATTTAAACCCTCTAATGTATGTTCGCCACAAGTTTCTTGTGTATCCATCCACTTGCTTCTTTATCATTGCGACTATCACAGTCAACACTTCCAGAAAAACACCATAAATGAAACTACAGGTGCCCATGCTTCACATCACTTAATAACATCTTTCATCAAGAAAACTGTGCTTTGCAATGTTTCAGAATAAAGTACTGAATAAGAAAAAATATCTAGATGATGTTTTTGTCAAGTATTATCTATATGTTACGGTTGCTAACTATCAATAAAACTTCCAGATCGAGCATTGATATTTATTTATTAATTCATTGTAGTAGTGATAATACATTTGTAACAATAATATCAATATTGATCACTGACAAATGACATTTACAGAAACAGGCAAGGTCATTACACTCAAATAATCATATACCTTTAAACATACCCCTCTCTCTCTCTCTCCACATGATAATTATTTATTTAAGTGGTTTATTATGTATACAAAAACAATTAAAAATACATAAATAAATAACCTTTGATGATGAAGAAATGCTACATCTATACTACAAAAATGACTGTCATGTTTTCCCCCTAATGCACATATCGATGTATTAAATTGTTTCTTTTTTTAAATTCTATCTTTTTTAAGAATTCAATCTTCATTCTCCTGTTCCATTAACATAATTTTCTTATTCTTTAATTCTTGTAAAAATTAATGGATATTGGCTTTCCTTAAATCAAAATTTTACTTAATTTCAATTTAAAACTATATAAAATAAAAGGAAAAAACACAGACAATACAAAATATGACATAAAAACAATATATAATAAGATACATGTCATTGTTAATATGGTTTAAATTAAATAAATATATTTCAAAGATCCCTGTTACTTGTTATTTGCAAAATTATCAGCAGTCATGCTTAAAAAGTAGAGCAACATTTTTTTTCTTCGCAACATCTACAAAGTACAGAAAAAAAAATTCCAGTACATATTTTATATCAAGTCATTTAAAGCAGCAATAACAAAATGAATATTTTATAACAATTGACCATTTTGGAGAAATACGAGCTTCTTACAGACAGAGAAATGTCCCATGCAAAGCAGAGCAACTCTTTGGTTAAGGAGGGAGCCTATATAAGAAATGCTTATTGTCAATTGTTTTGATAGAGAAAAACAACAAAAATTCAAATAACCAATAGCAACATTCTCGAATATCACAAAACAGGTTGCTTGAATTCACTTGATAACAACCTGTAATCTACATTTGATTATTTTGTAAAGAAGTGAACCTTGCAATCTTGGTACATCACCCTTGGGTGGACCTAGATAACTAATAATCTTGCAGTGTTCAAATATCACCATAAAGAACTAACATGTGAGATTCATTTTGTCAACTCATACAATAAGAATGTCAGTAAAACTGATGGATGCCCCTGACATTGCATCTAACCAAAGGCCTACTTCATATGATGAAAGACTCGCACAATGATCAATAACTGTCGAAATATTGTTGAAACAAAGTTTCCTTGACCTTTATAAAACGACCCTCAGTGACATTTGCATATTACTTATTTGTGCAATATTTGATAAATACCTGTTCAAAAACTGTTGAAATAGGAACTTTTTCCTTATATAAGATATATGTTCTGAGTGACCTTGACCTTTCCAAAATAACCTTCAGATACCTTGGTCTAATATATCAGTAACAATTGAAATATTGCTGAAGTCAAGGTTTTCTTTTATATAAAATGTTTATGTTCTGTGTGACTTTGACATTTTACAAAATGACCTTGAGTGACCTTTGTCTGAAAGCCATTTGCCTGTTACTTACTTGTGTACTACATGATCATTAAAGTTGAGTTTATAGTACATGTAGCCCAATTCTTATATTGATGACATCCTTAAAATTTTTTTTAGTGTTCCATAAGTAAAATGTACAATGCATCATAAAATTATGATCTTTTATCCTTTTCAATCCTGCATTGCTTTGTTCATTGTACTGGCTGTTTATAGCACAAAACTGTGGATACAAAGACAGGTCATATGCAAGGGTACTAGCTGAAATGAAAGAAACACCAACATTACAATAATGAATCATCAAATAATGAAGATTTTCATAACAACAGTGAATGCATATTTTGAAGGTATATTTTGGGGAGAATCATATTTCTAATTAGGGCTCAAAATAAGAACTTTTGTATGCATAAACACTCACAGTAGGTTTACTGGGTCAAAAATAAATTGTTAAATAATCTAAAATTGATATCGAATTTGCCAATAATGATGTATATTTTGTATATCCTGGAAAAAAAAAACTTTGGTACATACCATTAAGATTATCTCAGTGCAGTCTGTCAAGAAATTCTAATTCCTTGAAAAATAAAGGTTCTCTGCTGATACAGTACTGCTGTAATATAAAAGCATTATCATATATATAATGTACTTGGGTGCTGAAAAAAGTATAGAGTCTGTATACATAAAATTATATCAAGGTCTTATTATCATTGATATTTCCCTAAATTTGCAGCCCTTCACCGGCAATGGTGACGTCTCCATATGAGTGAAAGATTCTTGAGCGGGACGTTAAACAATATTTAATCAATCAATCAATCATTGATATTTCTGCATTATGCACATAAATGTAAAGACTGTTACTTTATGTATTAATACCAATATCAACATTTTAAAACATAACTTTTCTAAATATCATTCTTAAAATTGTAAATGGGACATTTGGTGACCCATGGGAATCCGTGACTTGGAAGCCAAAGCAAACACCTAAAAATGAAACTTAAAAAACTCAACACAAGTTTAATAACATGTAATTTTCTTGAAAATTTAAGAAAATCAAAATCCTTGGCACATGGCACATACACATCTTCAATACCCAAACAAATACACATTATAATAAGAAGGTCCTAACCTGAAAACTATGGAAAAGGAGTTTGCTGGATAAATTATGAACCCTCAGTATAGCATTACTTTCTAAAAAGGGGCAAAACTCTGGCAAGAGAATTCAAAATGTATCAAAATTGCAACATGATCTACAGTGACCCATAAAGAAGCTACATACCAAGTTTCAGCTTGAATGTGAAGAGAAAGGAAAACAAGAAAAAAAACACCCTGAATGGACATTTGACGGATGTACAGACATTGCTGTATCACATTATATCCCATCTGAAGACGTGCATATAAAAAACTAAATTATTCAACCTCCAAAGTCTCTTCACTGGAAAGATCTTTTGCATCCTCAGATGGATCTATGGTAATCTCCCATAATTCTGCTATCTTAAGCAAAATTGAATGGAGTGGAAGAAATATCTTTTGAATCCCATTCAGCAGACATTTCTTGTCTTTATCAATCGGGCTGGTGTTTCACTCCTCCAAGAACTACTCCATCTGCTGAACACCTCTTTGAAAGCTTTTGAAAATCCACAATGGGTATGAATGTTCAACTGAAATGCCTGTAAAAAGTAATAAATGAAGTTTGAAGATCCCCCTAAAGTAAAGGGAAAGATTTACATGCATGTAAACTTTGTACTAATGTACAAAATTATGAAATAAGACAGACCCACTTACTTTGACGAATACAAGTGTTGAACATTCTTAACAGTATCCTTTTCTTCCCAATCCCACATGTGTCTTTGAAAAGAAAGTGTTGTACCATCACAAATGATGGTTTCAGGTGAGTCATCACTTCCACGACACGGACTCGAAAATCTATTGTTAAAATCAATCTTTCGCAATAACATAAAGCTGTGCAATTCATTGTAGTCTCTGGTAAGAGAAATCTTTAATGTCAGCATTCCCATAATTCAGATGAACATTGCATCAGGTTTGGTAAAATGTGTACAACAGTCTCCTACAATTATCAACAGAAACAACATAAAGTACAGTGTTGGTAAGAATGTATAATCATCAAAGTAGTTTATAAAACAATAGGTCCATGGCTTATAATAATTACATCATATATGATTTTAATCACATAATCTGGTTTGGTATTAAACTCATTTAAGATAATTCATATCTCAATCATTTGTATAAAAAATGAAAGATTTAAATAAATAAGAGCTCCAGAAGGCAGGGCATATCCCCATGCAATGAGATAAGTCCTGTTGTGATTTTAACCTTTGAACTCTCATTCTACAATGAATAGGGTTCATCCTCTCTACATGTGAAGTATCACATTAATCAAGGAAACAAAATGTGACCTTTAGTTATCCAAGTGTTACACATTCGAGCTGAAAATCTTCAAATTTTATTTTTCAATTTTTAATGTTTAATATGCTTAACTAAGGTATTTTTAATGGTCAGCAAAAATCTGAATGTCAGTTGTTGAGTTACATGATACAGAGCTCACAATTCTTTGTTATGTAAACAAGACTGATGCCATGCTTTTGTTTATATAGGTTAAATAAACCAGTGAAGGTTTCATTGAAAGCAGATTTTTAAATTTACAAGTTAATTCTGAACACAATTAAATAGTTTTTAGTGTTTGTCACATCTCATTTTGTTTTAAACATGGTATTTTATGTTAAGCAATCTATATGTGAACAAAAACATGACATAAGCCTTGTTTACATATCAAAGAATTGTGAGTGCTGCATCTCACTTGTAACTCAACAACTGATCACTAGAAATACCTTAGTTAAGCATTGGAAACATTTGAAAAAAAAAAAAAGCAGAAAAATAAATTTTCAGCTCAAATCGTGTCCTTGTCCCTTTAACTTTTCCTGTTAAAATGAAAAATGAATATTTGATCTGATGAAAGGACAAAATCAGTTTCTGTCTGTAAACACATGCGATTCACATGCTTTCACTTTTTTCAATTTCTGTCAATGTGAATTTTTCTATAAGGTTGAAGGAGATGCTGTCTTCCATATTGTCAATAATACTCCTGATGGTGGATACATTTGAACAATGTCTAGTTGAACAGAACAAGCAAGACAGTGTTATTTCAAAAGTCACAAATCTGTATTTCTTACAGTGTAATCTACAACAAATCAGTTTCAAATCTGGAACTCATACAGGGTACTTCCTCTCTGAAAATAAAGTCCTTGAGGAAATCAATAAAGTCAGATAGCTGAATTTTATAAGAATACTATCAAAATTCCTAAATATATAGTTTTTAGATGACCAAATTTATTCATGAACACTTTGATCACCCTGGCATAATTAATCTTAGCAATTAAAATGAAACTTACCAAAGAATATCCACGGTCGTCATCTGAAAGTAGAATGATAGATTTTTTCAATATGGCCATATATTGCATCATTATTATACATCATGAAAGACAATCAAAATTTCAGGAATGCCAAATTAACATACACTCAAATAATTGAAGAATCTTTAATTATTTGAAGATATCAATTAATTTAATGATAGGTCATGGTAGTTCAGTGGTTACAGTGTTCGCTTCATAACAAGGAGGTCATGAGTTTGAGCCCCACTCATGCAATGGACGTAAACCATTGGTATTGATTGCTCCTTCGCCAAACGCTCAGCATTTAGAAGCAAGAGTCACAGGTCTTTAAGATATGACCTTAAAAACAGAAGTCCCATGTTGCAGCAGGCATTGGTACATCAAAAAACCCCAACTGCTATGGCCCTGAGTCCTAAGCACAGGTCTAAATTTGTGGTTCTTCAGCTGGTGACATCTCAATATGAGTGAAAAATTCTCAACGAGACATAAAACATACAAGAAATCAATCAATTTCATGTGCAAAATGATTGAATTAAAGATCTCCCCAATAATTAATGATATCTTCAATTCTGAATTACTGTGTGCATTTGAATCGTTCATAGCATTAATTATTCTGATGAACTGATGAGCACAAATTAAACTGTTGTTCTCTTGAAATGAAATGGGGATATAAAAAATTGAATTGATGCATCCTACAATTCAACTGAAATGAGCAATAATTCAATTAGTACACACATCAATTCAAATAAATGAACACAGTAATTGATTCATGGCGTGCATCGATTCAGTTAATGATCAAATCATTTATACTAAGTTCCAAATTAAATTTTGAAAGCAATAATTCTACCACAATGTGTGCATCAACTGAATTGATGAGAGCAATATTGAATTGATATGCACATCCAGTAATTTTTCTACTTTTTCATATGGGACCTGGACCTTTATGATTGGGAAAAATCATTGACATTTTGATCAAACTGAGAAAAACCAATAACATTGTGATTAACCTTAATTGATGAGTAAAATACAATATGTAAGTAATTTCAAAATTATTTACTTGGTTAATTTGCTATACAGTATCAGTCACAGTTACACATAAATTGTAACTTTCTCTTTCTTAGCTCTTTCAGTTATTTTCTATAATATTTCCTATGATTTGTCCCTGTTTTCAGTGATAATTGCACATTTTAGTACATGTCATATGTGAAAAATTCAATTTAACAAAAACAACATTTGGGGGTAGGAAAATCACTGGAAAATCAATTATTGCACTCATAAATTGAATTAATGCTTGTATTAAATCAATTATTGCTCTCATCAAATGTATTAATGTGCACATCAAATCAATTATTACTCTCATCAATTGAACTGATGCACACACTAATTCAAATAATGTGGAAACTAATTGAATTGATGCATGCATCAATTCAATTGATGAGAATGATATTTGACTAAAAATATGACTCATTCAAATCTGCTACAGGAATGCCAAAATGGAAGCATAATAAAAGATACTAATTCACAAATTTCATTACAGAATAAACCTTTAACTTATAAAGTTTATTTCTTTCAGAAGAAAAAAAATATGGTATATGGCATACATACATTTTCTTTTTGGCTACATGGAAGTCTTTGATGATCAGAATCCTCTCATTTCCAAGAAGAAGTGATATTCCTTTAGTAAAGATTAAATCCTGGAAGTAAAGCTCTGCTTCACTGAAAAACTGGACTCCCTAAAATATTTCATTTTTTATTACTCGCAGGTAGATTATGAATCTAAAGTCTACATTTACTAAAGTAATAAATACCATTTATTCCATGACATGATAATGCTAAAGTTAATAAGCTTTCATTAAATTGTTCATCCATCATTCAAATCATCAGTAACTAAATAACAATGTATCCACTTCTCATGTTTTCCCATTTTTTTAAAAACAAAACTTTATTTTTGATGAACATCATCCATTATAAAATGAAATAACAATTGCTTTACCACATCTTTTCTTGTATATATACTTGTACTGGGAACAATTTCAGCATCACGAACAGAGTTTTCTGCCTGAAGAAGAGATACTCTGGTGGATGTGCTAGCCAAACATTTTGCCTTTGGTTCACCAACAATGGGATATACATCCTTCTCTTTAATTCTTGCTGAAAAATTGTAGATAGGATCCAATCTCTTTCTCAGACTGATTCTGTGAGTTCCTACAGTTTGGATCGTACATCTGATGGGTTTGTTTAGTATCTTCTTCCTATCCTCTTCATCCATGGCACTAAGAGCTTATCATTACTACAAAATGCATTTTACATATTTAAGGATTGTGGATAAACTACTGATAATGAATTTCTACACAATTACATGAATATCTATCTCACTAATTGTTACCTATTTTATTCTGTATTATACAGATACAGTAAAACATGCTTATAGCAAAATCATGGGGAGGAACAATTTAAATTCATTATCAACATATTTTATCCAATAAATTCATAATATGTTTTAAAACAACAGGTGTGGACAATTACTTCACTGTAAGTTTGAATTAATTTTACAAGAATGTGTATTTGCCATTATATGACTGTGGTCTCATGCAACGGTGTTGCAACATGTGTGTTTCTGGCTGTTACATAACTATAGTTTCAACTAAGATGTGAACAATGTCATTGCTGTATATGATACAAAAACAAAGACTGTAATGTTGATATACCAGTAGGAATATGGAAATATCCATTATCAGCTATAAAACAGTCCTCTTAGGTCAATAGATCTATGTGATAGAAATTGTCCAGGATACTTACAGTATGGTAGTGTAACATGTATCTGTTCTGTGTGACAGAAATTGTCCATAATACTAACAGTATTGTATTATAACATGTATCTGTGCCATGTGACAGAAGCTGTTCAGGATACTTACACCATTGTATTGTAGCATGTATCTGTTCTATGTGACAGAAATTGTCCAGGCTTATTGCAATATTGTAGTGTAACATGTAACTGTTCTATGTGACAGAAAATGTCCAGGATACTTACAGTATTGTAGTGTAACATATATCTGTTCTGTGTGATGGGAATTGTCCAGGATACTTATTGTATCATAGTTTAACATGTATCTGTTCTGTGTGACAGAAATTGTCCAGACTATTGTAGTAATATTGTACTAGAACATCTATCTGTTCTATGTGAAAGAAAGTGTCCATAATACTAACAGTATGGTATTATAACATGTATCTGTTCTATGGGACAGATTGATTGATTATATATTGTTTTATATCCCGCTCGAGAATTTTTCACTCATATGGATACATCACCATTACCGGTGAAGGGCTGCAAAATTTAGGCCTATGCTCGGCGCTTATGGCTTTTGAGCAGGGAGGGATCTTTAACGTGCCACACCTGCCGCAACATGGGACCTCGGGTTTTGCAGTCTCATCTGAAGAACTGCACCATTTAGTCACCTCTTACGACAAGCTAGGGGTGCTGAGGATCTATTCTGACAACCCGGATCCCCACGGGACAGGGTCTATGTGACAGAAATTGTCCAGGATACTTACAATATTGTATTGTAACATGTACCTGTTCCATGTGACAGAAATTATCTACGATACTTACAGTATTGCAGTGTAACATGTATCTGTTTTATTTGACAGATACTTATTGTATCATAATATATTGTGTATCTGTTCTATGTGACATAAATTATCCAGGATACTTATAGTATTGTAATATAACATGTATTTGTTCTATGTGACATACATTGTCCAGGATACCTACAATATTGTAGTGTAATATGTATCTGTCCTATGTGACAACAATTGTCAAAGATACTTACAGTATTGTAATGGAACATGTATCTGTTCCCTGTGACAGAAATTGTCCACGATACTAACAGTATTGTGGTATAACATTTATCTGTCCTATGTGACAGAAATTATCCAGTATACTAAGAGTATTGTAGTATAACATGTATCTGTTTTACATGATAAAAATTGTCCAGGATACATACAGTATTGTAGTTAAAATGTATCTGTTCTATACGGTAGAAATTGTCCCAGATACTTACAGTATCATATTATAATATAATTACTATATTGTAGTGTAACATGTATCTGTTCTATGTAACAGAAATTGTTCAGGATACTTACAATATTGTAGTTCAAAATGTTATCCGTTTTATGTGACAGAAATTGTTCGGGGTTATGAGAGTGTTGCAGTGTTAGATAAACAGTAATTTCTGTTTTAGAAAATACCAATGTACTATAGTATCATAATATCAACAGTATTGTAGTGCTTTCTTCTTAAAAACACATATGTTATAAGCCTATCTTTGTAGCAACTTCCAGTCATGTAAAATGAATATAAAGTGAAAATATGGTCCTGGTTTGATTACCAAACCCGGTCTGTAATCACCAAATTCATCTGCAATATATCAATATGTATCAATACATTAAAGTCATATTGTTTGGTGATTACCTCCTCGTGCAATCGTGCTACTTCATATTGTCCGCTTTTTCGAATTTCCCTGCCCAAAAACATCGAAATGCGCATGCGCATCCTAAACGTCACTGTACTATGCATTCCATATACCTCGTATCGGTACTCTCTCAAACATTTGACGTACTTGGGTGAAATGTCACCAATAAACAACATTTTTCTGGAATAATTATTAACGTATTTTTAAGGAACAATTATTAATGATAAAGACATTTCTATTAGAATGGAATGAAATTACACGTTATTTTGGTAGACTATACCATAGATCTAACTAAAATAAAACAAAATATACTTTTGTTGGTTTTTTGTTTTGTTTTTTTTTTTACCCTTTTTAGCAAAATTTTCTTACGAAAGGGAGGAAACCCTTGGACCCCCCCCCCCACTCTTTAGATCCACCACCGGAGAATATAGATAGCTAGGTGTTGGGTCTTTGATCAGAGGTATCTCAATTTTAATCAATAAATAGATTAAAGGAGGGGGGGGGTCTATGTATGTATCTATATAGAGAGAGGTTTTTTCCTCTCTTTTTTCTATTTATATCTATTCATTGATTTAGATTCGGATAACTGTGCTTGGATCCACCTACTTGTGACTCAGGTTTATGATGTTGGATTCGCCGTGTTTGAATATCACGTGACTGGGTGTACAGGTGCCAAAGAGTGAGTTGTATTCATACCTGCACACATCGTCAAGGTGGAAACACGCAATATTATGAAGATGCATGTACAAAGTGATGTAGACTTGTAATGATTGATCAATTTATCAGCTGTTTATTACTATATTAATAATTCATAGTTTAATCCTATACATTTACCCCCGTGTGGACCCGGGTGTGGTGTGAAAAGAATAGGTCCTCGGCAACCCCCTTGCCTGTCGTAAGAGGCGACAAAATGGGGGCAACCAGTTTGCCGTGGGTTGCAACCCGAAGGGACGGAGAAAGGGATCCTGGTGGCTAAGTTTTGCAGACACTGCGGTTTATAGTGTCTGTTGACCAACACTCCACTTTGGCCCCGACTTCTGCTTAGACGGGTGGTCAAGTTTGGCCCGACTTGATCAATCGGCTGGTCATGCCGAGCTGATGATATCTTCATGTCATAGTATTGATGTATTTGCAATGTCCTTATAAATATATATCCAATTTTTTGCAATTTTCCCAATACGCCAACATTTCCATGTCGATATCTATACATCAAGCGGTGGCTTAGGGTCAATCAGATAAAACTTTTTGTCTGAGTATAGATTCTTTGTATCCTCTTGGTGTCGGTCTTACTGGAAGTCCGTTTGACCTGACATCGCCCTTGTTGGCGCTCCGAGGCGGGCGGGGAGCAAGGAATCCGAAACATCACTCATTTTACTATGGCGACTACAAAAAAAAAACGTTGTTTCTCAACAGCTTTAGAGACCTCTATAAATGATGAGCAGATTATCCCTATTAGCGAACACTGGCCCCGTTTCATCACACTTGAAGCAGAACTGACAGACACGCAAAAGAAGCCCTTAACAAAAGTCTCCCCTTTTGTTCTTCAAAAGGGTTTACAAGGAATAATTGGAACTCCGAAATCTGTTAAAACGTTAAAATCTGGAGCTCTACTTATTGAAGTTTAAAAAAAACAACATTCTACTTCATGATTGACCTTAAAACATCTAGCCGGTATACCTGTAATTGGTAAAGCCCACTATGGACTAAATCAAAGCAAAGGCGTACTCTTTGACAGGGACCACGACCTGGACGACACCCCTGAACAGGAAATCCAAAAAGAATTGGAATTCCAAGGAGTGATCCATGTCAAACGGATTACGAAAAAACAAATTGAAATCATCGAACCAACGAACACCTACCTGCTAACATTTGGAATGCCGATACTTCCAACAAATATTAAAGTCGGATTTTATCAAATGAAATTAGAAATGTTCGTGCCAAATCCGCCGCGTTGCTTTAAATGTCAGCGATTTGGTCATGGCCAAGCAAATTGCAAAGGCTCCGAATCCTGCTTCAGGTGTGGTGAGGAGGGGCATGATGGAAAAAGCTGTCAAAACGAACACAAATGTAAAAATTGCAAAGGTGGCCACATGGCGTCCTCTAAACAGTGTCCAATCTGGATGAAAGAAAAACAAATTCAGAAGGTTAAAGCAGAAAAACGCGTAACTTACCACGAAGCCAAAAAACTTGTCAATATGTACAGTGTTCCTAAACCAAATCTGCCATCATATGCAGCAGTTTTAAAATCATCCTCAATGAAGGATATGTCGACACAAGTCTGTGAGAATGATATAGTCTCACAGACCTCTGCAAAAATAAAAACAGTTTCGGACAAAAGTAAAATACATTCAACATCTGCATCTTCAGGGTCCGCAGCTAAGAGGAAATGGATTTCGCTCCATCGCACTCCTCCTCGCGAGCCCGGAGTCTTTCTCCAAAAAATCAAAAAGGGAGAACATCTCCAGTAACACACAAGAAATCATGAACCATCCAACATTTATTCAATGGAATTGTCGAGGTTTTAGAGTAAATTTCAATGAATTATCCTTACTCATTCAGAACTATAATCCGGTAGCCATATGTCTACAAGAAACACATTTGAAAGATACAGATAAGATAAATATCAAAAACTGTACTATGTATAACCATTACGCTCAAGCGGACAGAGCCTCTGGTGGTTCTTCAATAGCAATCCATAACAACTTCATACACAGCCAAATAAATTTGAATACAAATCTTCAAGCAGTAGCAATTCGTCTATCCCTCGTTAAAACAATTACTCTTTGTTCTGTTTATATTCCTCCAAACTATCAATTACAGTCTCAGGAACTTATAAATTTAATACAACAACTTCCAGCTCCTTTCCTACTTATGGGCGATTTCAACGCCCATAATCCGCTATGGGGTAGTGATAAAATGACGGATAAAGGTAAAAAACTCGAAGATGCAATATCTCACCACAATCTTTGTATCTTAAACGACGGCTCTAAAACGTATCTTCACCCAGGCAATGGCTCATATTCTTCAATTGATATCAGCATAGTGGATCCCTCTTTACTGTTTAAACTGGTCTGTACATGATGATTTGTGCGGAAGCGATCATTTCCCTATTATTGTTAAAACAAATGATCCTCCACAAAACAATCCTGTTAAAAACTGGAAACTTGACAAAGCTGATTGGCCATATTTCGAAACGCTGTGTCTGCAAAATATCTCCGTTGAAAAATTTGAAAACCACCCAGACCCCATTCAAAATTTTACCAAAACTTTATTAGAAATAGCAAATAAATGCATACTAAGACCTCGACAAATTCTACTAAAATAAAAAAAACCATGGTTTACAGAGGAATGCAATGCAGCAATTAAAGCTCGCAAAAAAGCAGAAAGACTATTCAATAGATCACCTTCTTCTTTAAATCTGAATAATTTTCGCATATATCGAGCAAAGGCTCGTAGAACCATAAATATAAGTAAACGAAAATCCTGGAAAACATTTGATTAAATATTGTTTAACGTCCCGCTCGAGAATCTTTCACTCATATGGAGACGTCACCATTGCCGGTGAAGGGCTGCAACTTTAGGCCTATGCTCGGCGCTTATGGCCTTTGAGCAGGGAGGGATCTTTTACGTGCCACACCTGCTGTGACACGGGACTTCGGTTTTTGCGGTCTCATCCGAAGGACCGCCCCATTTAGTCGCCTCTTACGACAAGCAAGGGGTACTGAGGATCTATTCTAACAACCCAGATCCCCACGGGGTCTCCGCTATGGTATAACTCACTTTTCAAGGTGGGAAATAAAGGTTTCTTTATAAAAACATGGTATGATAAAGGTATAACAGTTGTTGGTGATCTTTTTGATGATGAAAGCAATTTTCTGTCTATAAATGCTTTTAAACAAAGATATAATTTTGAGTATGTATGTATCATGCAATACAACAGTGTTGTTAGTGCTATTTCAAATTTGATGAAAACAATGTCTATTAAAAGAAACTGTGTCAAAATAGTATGCAAGCCTTTCATACCTTTTTACTATGAATCAATTGTATCATATAAGAAATGTACAAAAGTCATATATAGGCTTCTGAATGAGAACTATACTGAGCTTAACTCAATTTCTCTGAATTATCACCTCATAGAATGCAAAAACTGTTGGTGAAAGATGTTTTTAAGGTTTGCTTCAAATTAACAACTGATTCTACAGTTCAGTGGCTACAATATAGAATTCTTCATAGACTCCTTCCTGTTAATTATTATCTAAAGAAAATCAATGTTATAAGTTCCGCCTTCTGTACTTTTTGTAAACAAGCTGCTGAAACTATACAACATATTTTTATTGATTGTGAAAAAATTGTCATTATGGAATAGTTTCAGTCTACATATATATGTAAAAACCAAAGAAAGAGTTGGGTTTAACTTGCAAAATGTGTTATTTGGTGATCTTCCACTCACAAAAAGAAACAAAGTGATAAATGTTTTGATCCTTTACACAAAACAGTATATTTTTTCTAGCCTGAAACGGAACAAACTACCAAATATATATATGGGTTATTATCTCATTTGAAACTCAAAAAGCATATTGCTATCCAAAACAGTGATGTACATAGGTTTGAAAAATTATGGTCATTATGGAAAAATATTTTTGATTTTTAACTCTTATCTGCTTGTATCATATTTATGCAAATTTAAAATAACGATACCGGTATATAGACTATGCATAAAAGTGTGTGTGTTTATGGGTATGAGAGGAATTATCAAAAAAAAACACCAAAAAACCAAAACCACTATTCTTTGTTATAATTATATTCTGTCTGATTTGTGATATAAAATGTTAATATTAAAAAAAAATACTACACATAACAATACACACAAGTAAACACAACACACAGTAATAAACACACAAAAAAATTACTACACATAACAATACACACAAGTAAACACTACAGTAATAAACAGACAAATAAATACTACACATAACAATACACACAAGTAAACACTACACAGTAATAAACACACAAACAAATACTACACATAACAATACACACAAGTAAACACTACATTGTAATAAACACACAAATAAATACTACACATAACAATACACACAAGTGAACACTACACAGTAATAAACAGACAAATAAATACTACACATAACAATACACACAAGTAAACACTACAGTAATAAACAGACAAATAAATACTACACATAACAATACACACAAGTGAACACTACACAGTAATAAACACACAAATAAATACCACACATAACAATACACACAAGTAAACACTACATTGTAATAAACACACAAATAAATACTACACACAACAATACACACCAATAAACACTACACAGTAATAAACACACAAATAAATACTACACATAACAATACATACAAGTAAACACTATAAAGTAGTAGTAAACACACAAATATATTGATTGATCATTGTTTAACTTCCCACTCGAGAATTTTTCACTCATATGGAGACGTCAGCATTGCCGGTGAAAGGCTGCAAAATTTAGGCCTGTGCTCGGGGCTTATTGCCTTTGAACAGTGAGGGATCTTTATCGTGCCAAACCTGCTGTGACACGGGGCCTCGGTTTTTGCGGTCTCATCTGAAGGATCGCCCCATTTAGTCGCCTCTTACGATAAGCAAGGGGATCTGAGGATCTATTCTAACAACAGATCCCATACCAATACACAAAAGTAAACACTACACAGTAATAAACACACAAATAAATACTACACATAACAATACACACAAGGAAACACTACACACTGTAATAAACACACAGATAAATACTACACATAACAATACACACAAGTAAACTCTGCACACAGTAATAAACATACAAATAGTCCTATGGGGATCTGGATTGTTAGAATAGATTCTCAGTATCCCTTTCTTGTCATAAGAGGCGATTAAATGGGTTGTTGTTTCGGATGAGACTGCAAAAACCGAGGTCCTGTGTCACAGCAGGTGTGGCACGATAAAGCTCCCTCTCTGCTCAAAGGCCGTAAGCACTGAGCATAGACCTAAATTTTGCAGCCCTTCACCAGCAATGGTGATGTCTCCATATGAGTGAAAAATTCTCGAGCGGGATGTTAAACAATACATAATCAAGCAATCAATACTACATATAACAATACACACAAGTGTACACAACACAAAATAATAAAGACACAAATAAATACTACACATTGCAATACACATAATTGAAGACAACACACAGTAATAAACAAATAAATACTACACATAACAATGCACACAAATAAACGCTACACACAGTAATAAACACACAAATAAATACTGCACATAACAATACACATAAGTGTACACACAACACAGTAATAATCATAAATACTACACATGTACATTACAATAAACATGTGAACACTACATACAGTAATAAACACAGTTTATAAATCTAAAATCGGAAATTCGAGTTATAATCCGGATTTTCAATGAATATATGATTTTCATAGGTGGTGCACCCCACAGTGTTAGTTAACCCATTTTTGGCAATCTGATTAAAACAATACCCTTTTCCTTAGGAGCATAAGGAGAAGGAAGGACCAGACTGCATTTTCAGTGATAAAATAAATACGCTCTGAATCAATAACCATGTAAAAGTGAAATTACACTATTGGCAAATTCTATCATAATAATTGTCTTATTTTAAGACCTGGTTTATGGTATTCAAATTTTGTCATGCCGATAATTTCAATTGTTGGTATGATTGTCGTGCAGATAAAATCCATATTTAGCATGACCTAAAAAATAGAATATCTGTAACATTCTTACCTACATTTTGATAATCCTGAATTTAGGTATTCGATAAGTTATTTTTTAATGAATTCAAACTCATCCCTTGATTATAAACACATATTATACTATTGTAAAACCATTATTTTCATTAGTTTGAGTTGTATAGTGTACGTTTCTTCAGAACAGAAATGCCTGGAAAAGGTCCAGTTTTATCATTGTTGATTTTTTATATGCTGGGCAAAACTCATCTGCACCATATTAAACCTAATAAAGCACATGTCAACATTTTGGGAACATACTTTGTGCTGTCAGTAGAGAAAATTTCCAAATGTAGATTTTCAATTGTTACATAGAAAACAAAAACAAAGTTTCCCGTAAGATCACAACCAAAGAAGATGCTTACAAACACTATGAGCCTTTGACCAAACAAACGAGGAACTAACAGAATTTATTTGAACTTTACAGAGCCTGCGGAGATGAAGACTGGACACTTTCAGAATGCTTAGAAAATTAGTAGTCCTCAATAGGCGGCCTGATCGCAGGAACATTCCCTGTATCCCGCAGCAGAAGAAGAGGGTCCCTCACTACATGATTCCTCTCGGGAGACAGCGTTTATATGGAGCAGGTACATTTTTTTTATCTGTATGCCCATATTATAGGGCAGAAGTCCCTGGGTATTACATGTCTCTCTTAGATTTTTCATGTTACGATATTTTTTATTCTGTTGTGCAAAGGCGGATCCAGGAATTTTTGAATGAGGGCATTCTACCGTTAAATTTGTTTATCAAAGAGTGGGGGTTCCACCCTCAAAATGCATTAATTTACTTTTTTAGCAAAATAATCTGACAAAAAAAGGGGGGGGTCCAACCTTCAGCCCCTCCACCTGGATGCGCCCCTGCAATGTTCTTGTATAAGGAAGGGGGTATTTAAGTTATCTCGCCTACGTCAGCACAGTATTACGAACCGTTAAATTTATTAGATCCCTACATAGTACCTCTTTCTTTCTTACTCTCACAGAAGTATGTTATTTAGACTCCTGAATTTTTCTGGTTCGTGTCATGTTTTTGTTTACATAGGTTAACTATTTTTTAAAGCAATTTTTGGAATTCGTAAGTTCATTCTGAACACTGTTAAACATTTTTTAGTGTTTGTCAATCTCATTTTGTTTTCAATATAATATATTTTCTGTTAAGTCATCTATATGTAAACAAAAACATGACACAAGCCTTAATTAATCATATAACAAAGAATTGGGAGTGCTGTCTCACTTGACTGACATTAAAATTTTTGATGACCTTTAAAAATATCTTAGTTAAAGCAATATAAGCTGCCAAAATTGCAATTTTTTATAGTGGCATTAAAAGAGGTTAAATGAACGTTGATATGATTGAAAAAAAGAACTGCATCGAATTTCCTCTCTTATGCATCGTTTACACACCTTTACGTGATGAAAAATATATTCCTCGACATTCCGTTTGAACCTAACAATGGCAGCTGATTAATCGTCGGCGACAATCCCGAAGATAACCGATGTTGACACGAATGATTCTGATGCTGATCGGGGTGGATCGGGTTGTATCCGGGTCATTAAAATATGGACGGCGAGGTGAGATAAAATTCTAGTTACCATCATTATTTTGGCACTGTTAACGATGTTATATGTTTTTAAGTTATCATAGTATGTTTTTTAGTTATGATAGTTTTAGGGGATCGCTCGAAACATTACGCAAAATTCCAAAGCCGGCTTTCTACCTCGCTTCGAACCTTTCGTGTCAGACATCTTTCGTGCTTACCGGAAATATTGCGCTTGTGCATTTGATTTTGCCGAATGAGTTCAACTTTAGGTCATTGCATACGGAAATAATGTCGGGAAAATTAAGGTACGGGAAGACTTCATTTCAACTGTCGAACATTTTTGCATTTAATGCAAAAAATACAACATGTCAAAAGTTTAATCGATAAAATCAGGTATTAGAAGGTAGATGTTTACAAAATTTTCGATTAAATTTTAGGACCCCAAAATAACAATTTTGACAGCTTATATTGCTTTAAACACTGACAATGTTAAAAATGGGGGAATGAAATTTGAAGAAGTTCAGGCCAATGCCTCTTTAATTGTGTTTCACACACAGAGCAAGAGGATTGTGAGGTTTTCGCTAACTCCTCGCCCCATTCCAAGGGTCTTCATGATGTGTACAAATTTAATTCTACACTTCATTTCAATGTTTACATACCTCCTTTTTAATTAATAAAAAAGATATTCATTATGAAAAAAATCAGATGTATTATGGTAATAATAATTGGTGGGAAAATATTTCAATAGTATCGAGAACTGAATGAATTCATTTATTTTTATTTTTTAGCTGAGCAGATCAACGCCGGAACTGAGATTTCGTCTTTGAGTCAGAGTGATATTGCCATTCTAAGATGGTCCCCATGATGTCACAAAGGGTGAAACGAAAACTTGTTCTGCACTTGTTTATTGAGGAAGTAGGCTTTAACGTCTTGAAGTTCAGTGTTAAAGTTAGGATTTATTGAAATTTGATTAGAGATTGTGTTCATGTGCTTTTCAATAAGTACTTTAGTTTTGAAAGTTTTTGGACTTGTAGTCAGATCATTTTTATGAATTCAGACTTGGAATTATTTTGGAATTTGAGTTGGAAATCTCAAGGAATATAGCCAGGAATTTAGTAGAGGTGCATCAGTTTTAGTAATGGTATTTTAACTTTCCTCCAGAAGGATTAGGAGAAAGTTTTCTAAGTAGGATTTAGTCCGGTTTTTACTTTCCAACGTAAGAGTTTTTGATGGAGCTGGCTAGTGATCACTGACTTAGACTAAACTGAGACTTCATAGTTGTTAATATTTGCTGTTTTTGAGATTACAATATTACTGAATGGTAAACTTGAGATGTGAGTCTATGTTTTAGTTGGGAATCTGACAGTTTTTTAATATATTCCCATGTTATTCGTTTGACCTTTGGTTAGTGGGCGTGTTTGGCTTTGATGTTCCTTGGCGTCATGATTGTGGTGAGCATTGCTTTGGGGTGGACAAGTTTCTGATTGGGAGAGCCTCCCTGCATGTTGAAGGGGGGGGGAGGGGAGGGAGTGGGGCCCTTAGAGAGAGTAGGACCCATAGAGAGCGTGGGGCAGTGTTGGAGAGTTGTTTCTAGGTATCGTCAATTGGATTTGTAATTCAGATTGAGGTGAATTGGTGCCACTGGTCTGGTGAAACTTCTCTGATGTCTGTTGGAGCTGTATGAATTTCAGCAGCCGAGTGTTGGTGCTGTGGGTCACGTGAGTCAGACAAGTAACCAAGATGAAGAGGAAGTGGGCCTCTAGAGGGCAGGTAGTCATGGTGAAACAGGCCAATTTGTAGGTTTACAGATTGAGATATCTCATGGAATTCAGACATTGTGAACCCATAGCTGATTGATTTGGATCCTCTGAGGGAGATGGGATCCATGGTGCTGACGAACTGTAGAGTCAAGTTGTTAAGGCTGAAATTTGTTTAGGGAGTTACCCATTGCCACCATTCATCATAGAAGGAGCAGAGCGACCTATTGTGGGAGGGGAGGGTCTGGTGTCATGCTTTGGAAGGAGAAGTCCGTAAGGTCCAGGTTCAGGAGAGCCCTCGGCTCCATCTAGACATCCTTCAAACGATGCAGGAGGTGATTTACCTGGCATTTATGGTGTGGTCGAGGGAGCGTTGATGGAAGTGAATGGCCATATAGTGTTGGATATCTGGACAGCTTTTGAGGAATTGGCAGTCTGAATGCTCTGAGTTCAGGGATGGTTCTGTTAGTGGGAAAACATTTGATTGCCTTGCAGGGAGAATGGTGCGGTGGATGTTGGTTTTATCCTGGAATCAGTGCAATCTTCCTTCATTTTCAGAGGAGGAGGAGCCAGAACATTGCTTCACAAAGGTCATCCAGCAGCTGAGGGTCATTCAGCAGTGTTAGCATGCGGGCCAGTGGGTTCTGTCGGCTGGCACTCTGAGGGTGGGGGTCCAGCCTGAGACTGTTGGCATTTGCGGCCGTGGCTGGGGGAGGGGAGGTCTAATGCAGCAGACTTGGGACAGTGGCTCACATTTGGCAGTGGATGTGGGAGGGGGGGCTGAGTGAAATCCTTCCGAGGTTGCAGGAAGTAGCTGGGGAGTTGTGTGTGGGTAGCTATCTGCCTCTGTCCTGAATAACTGCAAACACCTGTTCGGGGAACTACATGTTGGATTTGGCTAGGTTGAGGCTGCCAAGATGAACATCATGCAGTTCACTCAAGGAGGCCAGCAGCTGGAGAACTAGCGGAGGAACCTGCTGAGCAGTTTCAGTTACGTAGGGGGGTCTGTGGGATTAGCGGTGCTTCGGTTGGACATGAGGTCCTGCTGGTGTAGTTCCTTCTTGCACTTCCCGATTACATGGCAAGAGTCTGTGGTTGGCCAGGGGATCATGGGTCATGGAGAATGCTGTGTGTTGTGTGGTGTGTTATCTGGATACCATATGATTTTCTTGTGTTCAGAAGGGTATTAATGGGGAGGGGCGGCGGAGGACGGGTGAAGTGTCTCGATAGACAGGGTCCAGATGGGAGGGCGACTGGATCAGCGTAGATGTGACATGCAGGAGGACGTACTGTTCAGCATGAAATTGGGGTGGATGCTTCCTGCACTGTCAGTCATGATTCAAATGGTAGGGATTGGATGAGCTGGTTGTCGGCTCTTGTCCAGCAGATGCAGTTTGTCCCGGTCGATGGCCGACCCAGAAGAAAGGTGACCCTTTGCTGATTGTCAGAGCCATGACTGAAGGTGAGGCAGAATCTCAGGCTTCAGGTAGGCATTTGAGATGTCAGTCGTGAGGGGTAGATGGTGGAGTTTGCTTTGCCTATGGGCAAAGACTATTGGATTATCGGATTTGTAATTTTGGTTGTTTATTAAGGATGTCGAGTTTGATAAGAAAGTTCTCGGAATTAGAGATAGTGTGATTGGGGGTGTAAAGGCTTTGGAGTGTTACCTTTGAGCATATCTTGTTATGAAATCTTAGGTTGTTGGATGAAACAGTAGTTCTGGGGTAATTAGCAGCTACAATAGACTTTCTTACTCTGCAATGCAGAAGAGTTCAGTTGTTGATGGAAGGAAAAAAATCAATGGAATCTAAGTGTATAGAGGTTAAAACAGGTATTTTGGGCCAACTTTGCAGTGATAATTTGGGTGTTTTGTATTTGGACTTGCAAAGAATCATTTTTTAGTCTAATTCTTAAAGAGAGGTAGTTTTTGGAAATTTTGTATGAGTTTGATGATTTTATTGGGAGTTTTTGTCATGATCTGCAGTTGTTTACTACAGAAGTAAACATTGTTGGAAGCTGAAAGTCTTGCAGTTAAATCTTGGAAATTATTGATGATTTTGATGAATTTCAGACTAAGAATTAGAAGGTTAATTCGTTTGCTTCTAATAGAAGGTTAATTCGTTTGCTTCTAATAGATTATCATTTTTCATTCAATTCCCAACAATACAACAAATTGAAAGAGCTGACAAGCTGGATCAAATGGTAAATGAAAACTAACAGCAAGTGAAATGGCATAAGGAATAAAGTCTTAGTGTAAGTAAATTTCTTATGAATGCGGTGTCTAGATATCTGGAACTCAAGCACACACCGTTATTTAGACATAGCATTTATGAGAATCTGTGATAAAGTGTGCGATGATTAGATTGGTATAGTAAATACAAAACAGAACGCGATCAAATGGTGAATGAAAGTAAAATGGTATGGGAAATAAAATATATAAAATCTTACAGTAAACTAATTTCTTGTGAATGCAGTGTCTGGATATCTGGATCTCAAGCACACACCGTTATTTAGACATAGCATTTATGAGAATCTGTGATAAAGTGTGCGATGATTAGATTGGTATAGTAAATACAAAACAGAACGCGATCAAATGGTGAATGAAAGTAAAATGGTATGATAAATAAAATATATAAAATCTTACAGTAAACTAATTTCTTGTGAATGCAGTGTCTGGATATCTGGAACTCAAGCACACACCGTTATTTAGACATTGCATTTATTAGAATCTGTATTAAAGTGTGCGATGATTAATTTGGTATAGTAAATACAAAGCAGAACGCAATCAAATGGTGAATGAAATATATCAGTAAGTAAAATGGTATGATAAATAAAATATGTAAAATCTTACAGTAAACTAATTTCTTGTGAATGCAGTGTCTGGATATCTGGAACTCAAGCACACACCGTTATTTAGACATTGCAGTTACGAGAATCCTCTTCTATTAGGTGTTAAAATTGTCTTTCAGGTTCATAATTACAATTGCCCCACCTTTGTCGTCAGGTGTAATGATGTCTGGGTTGATTGTGAGGGTGGATAGGGCTTGGTATTCTTCAAATGACAGGTTCTGGTATGGAGATCTTTTGTTTTTCATTGTTTTGGGTACATTAATGGATTATTATGTTGATAAATGAATCTAAAAATAAGTTTTTGCCACTTGGTGGTGTCCATCCTGATGCGAGGTGGAAAGGATTGATATTATATTTTATAGAGCCTTTCACTTGACAAACATGAAACTCGATACATTGTAGGTAGTAAATGACCCCTATTACTTTGGAGGTCATGGGTCAAACTAGGAATAGTAATATATTATGTCTTCTATGTATTAAGGATCATTTGCTTAATCAACACCAAACTTGGTACATTAGTACCTCTTAAGAAGTACATGACCCCATTTTATTTTGAGGTCACATGGACAAGGGTCAGTACACTCTGGACACAGAACATAGAATGATAGTCTTTTCAATATCTTGATATCCGTTTTGCTGACAGACTTTGTACACTGGTCCATCCTGATGTGTGTATCTTTTTTTTCTTGATAATTTCAAGACTTAGTAATTCATTAATATGAATGACACAGTGCATAGGGAAGATTTAGTTAGTGTCATAACTGTGAAAAATTTTTTTGGATACTATTAAGAAAAGTTTGTGATACCATTTGTTTTGAGTTCCAGATTATAAGTCTCAGTGTTTTTTAGAATTCAAACCATGCATGTCTTGCCAACTCCCACCCCCCCCCCCCCCCCATCCCTATTTGATATTTCAAAACTATTACTGAAGGTAAAGCAGGTAAAACATGTATGAATTTGACACATCTTTGATAGGAATGAAAGGGATTAGCATCCTTATGGGTCCATTGAGGTGTCTGCACATATTATTGTTACTCTGATTAAGATGAGCTTTGATTAATTGTGGGCTTTTAGAGTTCCAACACAGGTGGCCCTACCACCTGTGATTGAGGTTTTTCTAGAGATTGGAGTCCACCAGGAGACATGGCATTACTTGTTGGAGGATTGTGGGAAGACATCGAGTTCATCAGGAGACATGGCATTACTTGGTGAAGGATTGTGGGAAGACAATGAGTTCATAGGGACACATGGTATTACTTGGTGGAGGATTGTGGGAAGACAATGAGTTCATAGGGACACATGGTATTACTTGGTGGAGGATTGTGGGAAGACGAGTTCATTGGGAGACCTGGCATTACTTGGTGGAGGATTGTGGGAAGACAACGAGTTCATCAGGAGACCTGGCATTACTTGGTGGAGGATTGTGGGAAGACGAGTTCATCGGGAGACATGGCATTACTTGGTGGAGGATTGTGGGAAGACAACGAGTTCGTCAGGAGACCTGGCATTACTTGGTGGAGGAGTGTGGGAACGCAATGTATCTGAGGTACGTAACTTCGAAATGAGCAAACAATATATAACACCGAAGGTATCCATGGCAACCCCGAAACGGTCATATTTGCACCTTAGTGTGATATTGTACATATTGAAATTCCATGTACTGATCTAAAATATTTAGAACTAAATGTATTGAGATTTCTTTGATACAAGTAAAATAATCCATATAACGTTGAAGTGAAATGCCAGGACTGTCCATTAACTATTCATCATATTTTGGATAGGTCATTGAACAGTCTATGTGGAGTTGGTTAGTATATTTTACCTGAAGTTGAAGCTTATTGTACATGGTTTCTACTAAAAGAAAAAAGCACACTTGGTATTGTAATTAGTATTTTGATCTGTATGGATTGACGCTGTAATGCTTATTCATAAAATATGAATTGAATTGAAACACCAATTTCAGTGAATGACTTTGTTTAAACTAGTGTACAGCAGACTACAAATCTGTCATTTATATCTGCCATGTAAGCAACTGAACATCTAGAGGAAGAAATAGCTAGAAATATATACTAGGAAAAATATCAATTTTGTTATGATGCAATATGGTTGGCTTGTGGAGTGTCAGGTTTGTGAGGGTTATCTGGAAATAATCCTAGATAGAAACAAGTATTTTACTAGGTAAAAACTCTATGAATTTTTACACATCTTTGATAGGAATGAAAGGGATTAGCATCCTGTGTTGGTCCAATGAAGTGTCTGTACATATTATTGTTAATCTGAGTAAGATGAGCTATGATTAATTGTGGGCTTTTAAAATTCAAACACTGGTGGCCCTGCCACCTGTGATTGAGGTTTTTCTAGAGATACGAGTCCACCAGGAGACATGGCATCATTTGGTGGAGGATTGTGGGAAGACAATGGATTCATCAGAAGACCTGGCATTACTTGGTGGAGGATTGTGGAAAGACAATGGATTCATCAGGAGACATGGCATCACTTGGTGGAGGATTGTGGGAAGACTGAGTTTATCAGGAGACATGGCATCACTTGGTGGAGGATTGTGGGAAGACAATGGATTCATCAGAAGACATGGCATCACTTGGTGGAGGATTGTGGGAAGACAATGGATTCATGTATTTTACATTCACTTGTATAATTCCCCGTTGTTTCAAAGTTATAGCAGACTCAGATGCAAATATGTAAGAATTTGATTGTCTCAGATTTTTCTTTCCCAAGAATAATTTTGGAAAGCATCGCCGTCTAAGATGTTAATACTGGCTCATGTGTCAATAATAACATTTGCAATTTGATTGTTAATTTGCTCCCAAGTCCTTTGTGGTAGAAATGTTGTGTTTTATCATATCGAAAGCAAATTCCTGAGTTCTTCATCATTGTTTCCACCAACAAGATTTAGTTGCTTAGTTTTGCACATTTTTATACTCCCTTCATTAATGATGGGATGCATTATGTTAAGGTTCTGTCCATCCATTTGTCTGTACAGTAAATATAATAGAAAATAGTACATTCAATGAAATATTACATTAAGTTTTATGATGAAGTAAAACACATAGCACAGTGTTTATAGTATATTTATATGACACATTTATATAAGTCCTTTTTAGTCTTCCATCTAAAATCAAGAAGATTATTAAGGCATTATTAAGTATTTTATGTATTCTGTATAATTTTGATTTGCGTTTTAGTATAGTGTAAAGTGCTTTAGAGTATATTTAGATAAGGCACTATATAAGTGCATTAGTATTATTATTATATTAGTTGTACACCACAGGGATGATACATGTTTCTGAAACATTTCTTGTTCATTCATATTCATCTAAGGACTTCTTTTTTGTAATAGTTAAGAATCAAAATCTAGTTTCATTCATCTATTTATCAAGTTACATACATCTATACTGGGTTTCCTAATGATACGATAAATTGATTTTTTTTTATCTCTTTAGACATGAATGACCTTATTAACCTCAATCCTTCCATTGATATTCTCTTTCTACTCGCCATTTCTTTCACCCTCTCCTTTGTGTAATTTCCAATACACAACAAGTCACATGTATTTTGTATTTAATAATGATAGGATAGTTTTCTTATATTTTTATCACTCTGCTTCACTAGAAACATCAGCTATGTTTCCAAGCACATTTTCTGATATTTCTGTTCAAATGAAAAATTTTCCCGTATGTATAATGATTGTGTAATTTTAAGGTTGCCGAATGACAGGATAAGTTTAAGAATTTTGTAAAATTTTTGAGTTATTGTATAATCTTACCGAAGTTTATTTATAAATATGAATAAGTAGGTGTACAAAACTATATATATATATATACAACGAAAATTTTCTTGGATACCAGACTTAAAAACGGTGTGTGCATACAGTTGTTTTGAGTTCCAGATTTTAAGTCTGTGTGTTTCTGAGAATTTTCAAACTATGAATGTGTTGCCTTTTTGTTGCTAATTAAAGGCCCCATCTCACATTTCCAATTATATCCCCTCCTCCCTATTTTACAGTACATATATTTTTTCCTTTTCAATTTTAGACCACAGGGATCAAACACTTTTCTGAAACATTTCATTTTCTTTCATATTCATCTATGGATCAATTGATCAGAAAATTTTGCTTAAAAAGGTCAAAGTAATGCTTTTGAGGGTTGACCACCACCATCACCCCTTGAGAACTAAAAGTAAATGTAGAACCTCCCTTTCAAATATTCCAGGATCCCCACCTGTTAATAGCCTTGATCCTCCCATTAATATTCTCTTTTCTCCTCAACCTCTCCATCACCATCTGCCTCATGTGTAACTTCATTTATTCAACAAGTTACATATATTTATATATTTTGTATTTCATAATGATAGTGTAACTTTCTAATATTTTTATTCATTTGCTTAACTAGTAACATCAACTACATATATTCTGATATTTCTGAGAAGTGTAAAAAATTTCCTTTGTGTATTTGTGAAAAGGATTGAGTAATTTCGAGGTCGCGGAATGACAGGATAAATTTAGGAATGTTATGGTTATTACATAATCTTATGGAAGTTCATTTATAGGTGTACATGGGATACTGTTAATTAGGAGAGAGTAATATATTTATACAATGACTATTTTCTTGGGTACTAAATATAAGAAAGATATATATAAGTCTTGTGATGTAAAATGATTTCCAGTCCATGATATTTGGAATTTGATATATATCAATAACTAAGTACACAAGGGACACAGTTAGTAACGAGAGAGTGATATATTTACACAATGAAATTTTCTTGGATACCAGACTTAAAAACGGTGTGTACATACAGTTGTTTTGAGTTCCAGATTTTAAGTCTGTGTGTTTCTGAGAATTTTCAAACTATGAATGTGTTGCCTTTTTGTTGCTAATTGAAGGCCCCATCTCACATTTCCAACTGTAACCCCTCCTCTCTATTCCATGGTGATTCAGTAAATATAATAGTAGTACATTCAATATAGTTGTAGATTCAGTGATACAATAAAGTACAAACAACACACTGCATATAACACATCAATCAATATAATACATTTGTATAAATCCTTTTCCATTGTACACCACGGGGATCATACACGTTTCTGATACATTTCTTGTTCATTCAAATTCATCTGTGGGCATTGTTTGTAACGGTTAAGAATTAAAATCTAGTTTCGTTCATTTATTCATCTATATATTGAGTTATACATATCTATATTGGATTTCCAAATGACGGTTAAATTTAGTTTTTGATTTCTGTAGACATGAGCAACCTTAATAATCCTAATCCTTCCTTAAATATTCTCTGTTTACTCACCACCTCCCTTACCTCTCCCTCATGTGTCATTTCACTTACTTGACAAGTTACATATATTTGTATTTCATAATAGTAGAGTAACTTTTTGATATTTTCATCTATTTGCTTTACTAGAAACATCAGCTATATTTCCAGGCACATTTTCAAATCTATCTAGTCAAGTGTAAAACAAATTCCTTTGTGTATTTATAAAAAAGATTGTAATTTTGAGGTTGCTGAATGGCAGGATAAGTTTAGGAATGTTATGAGTTTTCGGATTATTGCGTAATCTTAATGAAGTTCATTTATGAATATGAATAAGTGTACAAGAGGATACTGTAAATGAGGAATGAATAATATGTCTATACAATAACCATGTTTGTATACTAAATTTAAGACAACTAAAAAAGGTTCCTATGTAAAAGGATTTCAAGTTCATGATGTATGTAACTAGATGCACAAAGGAACAATTAGTAACAAGACAGTGATATATACATGTATATATACAATGAAATTTTCTTGGATACTAGACTAGATGCTAGATACTGTGCTTCCAGTTGTTTTGAGTTCCAGATTTTAAGTCTGTGTTTCCTAGAATGTTAGCTTTTTGTGCCGTTTTAGTTATGTTGGCTCTATCAGCAGCATTTGACGTTATAGATCACAAGATACTCTTCTACTGTTTAGAATATTCCTTTGGCATAAGTGGATCTGCTTTAGCATGGATAAGATCATATTTGACAAATCGTTCACAGCATGCACCAATCAGATCCATCTGTTCAAATGAAATGCATCTCAAATATGGAGTGCCCCAAGGATTTGTGTTGGGCCCAAGACTTTATTTTCTATTTTGAAAGGGATTGGTGACAACATGGTATGGAATATCACTGCTACGCAGATGATACTCTAGTAAATCTTGTGATTGAACCACTAGATAGTTGGACTGACATATTAAGTCGCATCGAAACAAGTTTGGACGATATCAGTGACTGGATGTGATGAAATCTTCTGAAACTGAATCAGGATAAGACCGAATTGATTGTTTTCACCCCTAAACACCAGTGGAGAGACTTTTCGAACTGTCATCTTTATTTCATTGGTACTGTTGTCAGCGATGTTTCCTGTGTCAGAAACCTTGGTGTTATTTTTGATAAGACATTCACTATGGAGAAGCAAATAAGTACCACCGCTAAATCGTGCTTCTTCCACATTTGAAATATTGGATGCCTACTCTCATATATAACGAACAATGCCTGTAAAACTTTAATCAACTCACTGGTCAGTTCAGGATTAGACTATGGAAATGTGATGTATGGACTGCCAGCCAACACAACAAATTACATGTTCAGAAGACAGCAGCTCGTGTTATATCTAGAACTAAGAAACATGATTAGATCACTCCCACGCTTGTTACTCGTCATTGGCTACCTGTGCGCTACCAATACCAGTATAAAATTCTGATGTATGTTTTGAAATGTCTCCATGGCAGTGCAACAACTTATTTACAAGACTTAATTCATGTCTACCAACCAACACATTCACTGCGATCAGAGAACTGTGCGTTACTAGTGTAAGCTCACATTCGCAACAAGACGTATGGCGAGAGGCATTTTGACAAATCAGCTGCCACACTGGAACAACTTGCCAATGGAACAACTTGCCCAGTCATTTGAGAAATGAACAATCTTTTTGTGTTTTTAAGAAATCTCTCAAAACACATCTTTTTAGACTGGTATATCAAGATTCTTAATTGTCTTTTATCGTGTATGAATTACTATTAAAACTCATCTTTATGATTGTGATTTTAAGTTATGAGCATGTTTTATATGTATTGGACATTTTTTTTTTTTATAAGAAAAAAAAATGAAAAAAAGAATGAAAAAAGAAAAAGAAGAAAAAAAAAAGAAAGAAAAAGAAGAGAACAAAACAAATATGCAAAAAAAAAGAAGAAGAAAAAAGTAAGGTGTGATGTATATGTGATGTGAAAATTTAAAGAATGCTTAAATGAACCATGTTAGTCTTCTTATTTATCTTTGTGATATTAAATCTAATGTTTGTTTAAAATACTCCATTTAGCATTTTATGTGTAACTTTGCTTTGTTTGATGTGATATATTGTTTTATGCAAGTGCTCAGAGTAATAGTTGTAATGTTAGATAATGTGCTATATAAATACTTTGTAATAGTAATAATAATAATTTTGTCGCTAATTGCTCATATTTCCAACTATATCCCTTCCTCCCTATTTCACAATTACATGTAGCACTTGAAATAGAATAGTAGTTATTTAAAATAGAGTTCTAGTAAATAAAATGATACATTAAGAATAGTGGTGACCAGTAGAGTTAATGCATTGGGTGAAATATTGAGTAAATGAAATACTGTACAGTAGCAAATATACTCGTCATTTTTTTTTTTATATTATTATTATTATTTGTGGCCTTTTTGCTCTCGGTGTCAATGAATGAATTGAGGACTACATGGGTGAAACTATTTTCTGTCCTTGAAGATTTTTCTACTACACTTTTAAGATAGAGATATAGTTCTGTAATTACTAGCAACTTCCTTCGACCCTTTTAGTGTACTAGTATTGCATTAGATACTTTCCATTAATTGTTGAAGTGACAAATTGAAAAGTGTACTAAATGAAGATCTGCAAGTACATGAGAAGCTTGAATTAAGTGTTGGGTTAACATTGTAGGGACCAGCTGCTTTATTGGTATTGATGATTTGTAAAACATTTTCGTCTTGGGAAGAAATTCATATTGTAGAAATTGTCGGAATTACCGTTGTGTACAGAAGAGAGGAAGTCAGTATTTGAGTCATCGACAACCGATTGAAAAGAAAAGTATATACTGACTGATTAAATAGATTTGATTTATCTGTTTCGTTGTTCAATGGCAGGCAAACTGATTTATTAGCAACTATCAGTGGAGGATATATACTCTGTTTTTTTAATATACTTTTTTTTTTATATTTAATTATTTTTTTATTGTTATTTTTTATAATTTTTTTTGATATACTAAGTTTTTTTGGTGTTCTTAATTTTTTGCAACGTACACCGCCAAAATTGTCTTGGAGAAAGATTGTTAGATGGTGGTCTGCTCCAATGAAGTGTACAGGTGGCCAGTGTTTCCAATGTATTGAACATTTTGGCATTTAATTCCATCCATTACTGAAGTACTGTTGCAGTGTAAGATTTGTGTTACTTAGAATTTTTTGTGGAAGAAATTTGGATGTTTTTAATATTCCTGACAAATAGGTATATTTGGCAATTCTCGTACATGGTTAGCTTCCAGCTTCCAGTGTTTGGAGTAGTATTATTCAATTTGGAATGCACCAGGGTGATTTTTAGGTTGGGGACTCTTCTGTATGCTATGATTATTTTCCTCATTAATTCCTTTGTGTCTGTGTCCCCCCCCCCCCTTCCCAAGATTGTCCTGAATTTGTTAATGTTTGATCAGAAATCTGGTTTTAACTTGTTGAACATGGTCACTAAAGGTATTTTTGTGATTTATTGTTTTCGGTGCATTTGTGTTATGAGTGTATGTGCATATTACAAGGAAAATGCTGTCCCAAATTTTTTCAAGGAGTTATGGCCCTTTAACTTAGATATTTTGATTCAATTACGTATGCGGGCGTATAATGTACCGGTGTGGATTGCCATGTTTATGTATTTTTGGAAGCATGTAAAACACTGATGTCCATATTTGTTATCTGGTGTGGTGTCTGTTGAAAATTTGATGTCATTGATATTATTGTTCAATTTTCCATTGGCTTTTGTAATAGTCTTTCAGGTTCATAATTACAATTGCCCCACCTTTGTCGTCAGGTGTAATGATGTCTGGGTTGATTGTGGGGGTGGATAGGGCTTGGTATTCTTCAAATGACAGGTTCTGGTATGGAGATCTTTTGTTTTTCATTGTTTTGGGTACATTGATGGATTATTATGTTGAGAAATGAATCTAAAAATAAGATTTTGCCACTTGGTGGTGTCCATCCTGATGTGAGGTGGAAAGGATTGATATTATAATTTATAGAGCCTTTTACTTGACAAACATGAAATTCGATACATTGTAGGTAGTAAATGACCCCTATTACTTTGGAGGTCATGGGTCAAACTAGGAATAGTAATATATTATGTCTTCTATGTATTAAGGATCATTTGCTTAATCAACACCAAACTTGGTACATTAGAACCTCTTAAGAAGTACATGACCCCATTTTATTTTGAGGTCACATGGACGAGGGTCAGTACACTCTGGACATAGAACATAGAATGATAGTCTTTTCAATATCTTGATATCCGTTTCCCTGACAGACTTTGTACACTGGTCCATCCTGATGTGTGTATCTTTTTTTTCTTGATAATTTCAAGATTTCATTAATATGAATGACACAGTGCATAGGGGAGATATAGTTAGTGCCATAACTGTGAAATTTTTTTTGGATACTATTAAGAAAAGTTTGTGATACCATTTGTTTTGAGTTCCAGATTATAAGTCTCCGTGTTTTTTAGAATTCAAACCATGCATGTCTTGCCAACTCCCCCCCTCCTCCCTATTTGATATTTCAAAACTATTACTGAAGGTAAAGCAGGTAAAACATGTATGAATTTGACACATCTTTGATAGGAATGAAAGGGATTAGCATCCTTATGGGTCCATTGAGGTGTCTGCACATATTATTGTTACTCTGATTAAGATGAGCTTTGATTAATTGTGGGCTTTTAGAGTTCCAACACAGGTGGCCCTACCACCTGTGATTGAGGTTTTTCTAGAGATTGGAGTCCACCAGGAGACATGGCATTACTTGTTGGAGGATTGTGGGAAGACAATGGGTTCATCGGGAGACCTGGCATTACTTGGTGAAGGATTGTGGGAAGACATCGAGTTCATCAGGAGACATGGCATTACTTGGTGAAGGATTGTGGGAAGACAATGAGTTCATAGGGACACATGGTATTACTTGGTGGAGGATTGTGAGAAGACAATGAGTTCATAGGGACACATGGTATTACTTGGTGGAGGATTGTGGGAAGACGAGTTCATCGGGAGACATGGCATTACTTGGTGGAGGATTGTGAGAAGACGAGTTCATTGGGAGACATGGCATTACTTGGTGGAGAAGTGTGGGAACGCAATGTATCTGAGGTACGTAACTTGGAAATGAGCAAACAATATATAACACCGAAGGTATCCATGGCAACCCTGAAACGGTCATAATTGCACCTTAGTGTGATATTGTACACATTGAAATTCCATGTACTGATCTAAAATATTTAGAACTAAATGTATTGAGATTTTTTTGATACAAGTAAAATAATCCATATAACGTTGAAGTGAAATGCCAGGACTGTCCATTAACTATTCATCATATTCTGGATAGGTCATTGAACAGTCTATGTGGAGTTGGTTAGTATATTTTACCTGAAGTTGAAGCTTATTGTACATGGTTTTCTACTAAAAGAAAAAAGCACACTTGGTATTGTAATTAGTATTTTGATCTGTATGGATTGACGCTGTAATGCTTATTCATAAAATATGAATTGAATTGAAACACCAATTTCAGTGAATGACTTTGTTTAAACTAGTGTACAGCAGACTACAAATCTGTCATTTATATCTGCCATGTAAGCAACTGAACATCTAGAGGAAGAAATAGCTAGAAATATATACTAGGAAAAATATCAATTTTGTTATGATGCAGTATGGTTGGCTTGTGGAGTGTCAGGTTTGTGAGGGTTATCTGGAAATAATCCTAGATAGAAACAAGTATTTTACTAGGTAAAAACTGTATGAATTTTTACACATCTTTGATAGGAATGAAAGGGATTAGCATCCTGTGTAGGTCCAATGAAGTGTCTGTACATATTATTGTTAATCTGAGTAAGATGAGCTATGATTAATTGTGGGCTTTTAAAATTCAAACACTGGTGGCTCTGCCACCTGTGATTGAGGTTTTTCTAGAGATACGAGTCCACCAGGAGACATGGCATCATTTGGTGGAGGATTGTGGGAAGACAATGGATTCATCAGAAGACCTGGCATTACTTGGTGGAGGATTGTGGAAAGACAATGGAATCATCAGGAGACATGGCATCACTTGGTGGAGGATTGAGGGAAGAAAATGAGTTCATCAGGAGACATGGCATCACTTGGTGGAGGATTGTGGGAAGAAAATGGATTCATCAGAAGACATGGCATCACTTGATGGAGGATTGTGGGAATTTTCACGTATGGACTAGTTTGGTTTTGAAGAAATACATTAATTAAATAATAAAACTCCCGAAACCCCCTACCAAATTACAGATTTGCAACCCTTCTGAAATTCATTAAATAAACAAGCATTATTAGAGTATTGCAGGCAATACAAAGTCCCCTACCGAGAGGATTATTCAGTCCAAAGTAGGTCAAGCATAACGAACCACAAACTTGATCTGTAACTATCCAAGACAAAGCCACATATAAAATTTCATTTGAATATCTTCATCCAATTCGCCGAAAAGTCCGGAAAACTGATTGGAAATCACTGACAGACAAACCGACGATAAATGGTAGGGAACCAATAATCTGCTGCAAGAATATTTACTGGAATTAGGGTAGATATTCCTAGAAGTTTAATATCTAAGGAATTTGGAAGAAAATTCATAAGTTTAGTTTCATTAAATTGTCTATCAAAATTAAGATAATAATATTAAATTAATAATCATGGTTTTCATTCCTTCAAAACCATACTTGACTGCTTTGGAAGATAAATGCACGGCAGTGATGGATTTAGAGGGGACCAGTCCCTTTGTTTTAGCTACAAATTTGCAAAATAACATTAGTGAAACTTCAGATTTGGCACCGAAATTGCTGAATATTTTTACCGATACTTGACATTCACTGGTTCCTCCCGTTTGAAAATCTGGATCCGCCACTATACGGTATATAAGTATTTAGAACAAAACCACAACACCAAGATTAAGATATCTTGTGTATTACTAACACCGAACGCTGCTATTTCTCCAAGTTTTCAACATCTGAACAAAATATGATAGCTTAATGCTGAAGTATCTAGGAAAAGATAAATGTCTGGTGTAATCTTAAGGTCAGTTCCATAAATTTCCATATAGGTGCACATTTTATCCTTTTGTGGTTTAAACAGATTTTTTATCACTTGCAGTTCTTTTACCTCTTTCCATGTTGTATTCTTGCAACACTTTTACCCTTTCCATATTGCACTATTCCTTTCCATATTGTATTCTAGCAGTACATAACCTCTTTCAATAATAACTATAGATGTGTATGCATTCAGCAATAAATGTTATCTCCGTGTCTCTTTTTCTCTCCAGCGTCTGATTGTATATTTTGTCATATTGCTTGAATTCAATTCTTTTAAGATTTATGGAGAAGTTTCGGCATGGTTATATATACTACAGCTAGATTCATAGCCTGTGTAATGTAATATTAAAGATAACTAATTGACATTTTTCAGACTTCGAGGTGACCTGCCAACAAAAAACTAAGCGGATTCAATCTTCTTTAATGAAGGAACAGCTTCATATACGTCAAGCCAACTTTTGTACTGAAAGCAACCCAGACAACCAAGTATTGAACAGAATTGATCTTAAAGCAGAATCAGTAGACTTGTAGCCAAGCAAAAGAAGCAACCATTGTACATCAACAAGGCATCTCCACTTGACAGTTATTGTGAGTGTTAATACAGTGTTATTATTGTTACAAAAATGAAGCATGAAGTGCGACTGCCCAGAAATCTGAAGTTACAAGTTCATGAATATTTATTATTTCTTTGTTGCAGCTCATGTTCAATGACCAAGTGGACCAGAGTGCCAGTTCAGCGATTCTGCAGTTGTGAAGTTATCCCGGTTTGAGCTGCGTGGCCGTATTTCCGTGGATTGTTTCTAAATATCATGAACTGTGTATATAGCAAGAACTATTTATAATACCAGGTTTTCATTTGACCTAGGAGTTCAAAGATCGCCACTACGTAAACGCACTTTACGTATAATTTATTTCGTATAGGGACAGAACAAACGTCTTTTCTAGTAACTTTGAAAACATAAAATGACAATGAAGGCAACCGATACCAAATCTCCATCACTGAAACTCGGACACGGTCAGGTATAATCTATGAAGCTGGGAAACCTCTTGAAGGGTGTACCGTGAACAGCGTGTGGACCTATGACGTTCATTCAGAACTCTTACGGGATAAAAGGTCATGATATTCACCTTCAGCGACCTTGGGGATTTGAAAGTAACAAAGGTTACATCCATGGCACACAGAGGAACAGTCTGTAGAACACCGCGTGTAGATATACTGAATATGAAAATAATCATATATTAAGATTTGATATCATGCTATTGACTAAGTGCTTCCCATGTATTTGAATAGAGTCTTTTAGCACACACATGGGTATGTTTGTGGGTGTATACGTTACTTAGCATCTCATTCTGTGCTATTCATAATTGCATACATTTTATTATTTATTTAGCGTTTCATTTTTCTTTCTACCTTTTGATACCAATAAAAGTTAAGGTAGTTCACTACACCAAGACTTATACTCTTTATAACACAACGTCACAAGATGGCGATTTAATTGTTTTGTGAAATTGTATGTATCAATCGATTTAGTTGTTTGCCTAAGTCCTATGATACCGCGATACTTAAAAATTTTAATTCATTTTAATATCTGTTGGCCTGATTTCACTCAATTGTTAATGTTTTGTAAATACCGTATAAAACTGTTTTTATTCATATAAATAAACAAACAGATATAAATATAATTGCTTGTCGATTGTGAGGCCATATCTGTATACTTTTGAAAACGAGGGTACTACGATACCGTGCTATTTACAAAAATGCAGCGAATGGTGTCCTAATATTGCTACTTTTGTTTAAAAGGATGTCATTTTGTGAAATGTTAAATCGGGGTAAAGTTGATAAACGAATAAATAAATTTGAGCAATTTTAATAGAGTGAAATAAAATGTTCCAAAATGTAAAAGAGCAAAAATTAAGAAAAGTGACTTTAAAAATGCTGAATCTTCACTCGTTTTAAATTCAAAGACCGTATTTTCCAAAATTTTGAACATTTTTACTCTATGACTTAAGGGCCTCTTGTTCTTTTTTGTATTGCAATTCACTATGTTGTGAATATATTTATTTTTACATATTTTATCGTGTACATTTTTTGTGTTATCTATTTACAATTTCTATATGGAGTTACATTTACAATTACAGAGTTTCTTACACTCGCATTCATGTACACCGAACTCTGTGAATGTGTCTGGTTTTTCAAGATTAAAATGACACACAAAACACACGAAACATTTTTAATTGTGTGGAAATACGAATACTTGTAGATGCGCTAGGTCGGTATGCATTGCAATGGAAATTAAAAACTACAAGTTAATTGCCCTTCATTTTCTTATTTTCTATTTCTTAGTTTCATTTTATTAGCCATAAATATTCAGATTTTAACACGAAATAACTTCTTTTTTTCTTTCTTTCTTTTTTTTTTTCAGACGTTGACAATAGTTATCACACCGGTAATTGTCCAATTAAAATGAACTTAGTCAATTGTAGTTCCGTATATTTAAAAGAATAATTTTTTTTAATGCGTGATTTTTCTCATTTCCCCTTCTTCTTTTCTCTTATTTTTTGTACCCCTGATTAGGAAATTTTGTGTAATTTGTACAAATAATCAGTTGTTTACAGTGGAACTATTTGATGTTGGTAGCTGAGGCTTCTTCCCGAGGAGCACTCGGTCTGTTTACACACATGTGAAAAACACGTGGATTTGAGGGTAATCTTCTTTGCGGGTAAAATTATTTCGAAAATGCCGTGTAGGGTGTCTTTTTTTCTGGTGTCAGCAGACGAGAGAGGTAACATAGAACATGTCCAAGTGCGTTATTTGGCATCAATTTTGTAAACTGATTTTTAATGATTTTTTCCCCTCTATAGTAATATATAGTGAAAATAATTACCGGTGTGATACCAATATGTACATGCGAGTGTAAGGAACGATAACTCTGGTTATGATCCTGAAACTAAAGTGACTTAATTTGATGTCATGGAATTCAATGATGTTTTAATTTTTGATACATTTATCATGAACCCTCATTATTTTCAGACTGTTAAAAAAACATTTGTTGATATTAGGCTGTGTTGATCAACAATCAATTACAAAATCATTCAGCATAGTTCATACTAATAATGTCTGCAGTTTACTTTGAATGTTGATCTGTTACCTGGTGTGATTGCACACCTTGATGAATCTATAGGTAATGGTGTTCTTGCTGCCCCCTTGTCTGACTATCACCATTTTCTTTAATATGTGTCTGTACTTAGAGATGAATTTAGTAAACCCCCCCCCCTTTTTTTTTCATACGGAGGAAGTGTAGAAAATTTGAATATTTAGTTTTTTACCATAGCGAGTGCCGAAATATTCTAATATCTAATTATTGTTTTTCAATTACCGATTAGAATTGACAATAGTAAAAGACATAAATATAAATACGGACATCCTTTATTCAGGTTTTTAGTCAGATATCTTGCATGTATTTATTCATTTTTTTTAAATAAGTGGTTATAATATAGGTACCTATCGTATTCTATCTCTCCTGCTTCCTGACCATTACTGAATATTGGTCAACAGTAGCTACGTTTCCTATTGTAGGAACGATCCTTACAGTATTATGAAATGATTTGATAATTTCATTAGCATCGGGTCTGTTTTTGATGAATACTTTTTGTATCTTGTTGCTTTCAGTAGACAGCAATGCAATGATGGTGCTAAGATTTTTTTTATGGTTTTTGTTTTTTGAATGCATGTAATGTCATTTTATTGTTCACGACATTAAGTTTATTAATGAGTATTCATTGCAGTAGTGTGAAGTGGTGTTGTGAAGGGACAATAATTCCTCTTGATGTTATGTTTTTCCTATTTACATGTAATGTGTTTTAAATGATAGTAATGTATTTGGATACGGCCTGCTTTTAATTTATATTTCACACCACCTCGATGTTTGCAGACGAATTATAAAATCTTATCTTGTTTGTAAAATAAAGTGAGAAAATGAATTACAATTATTATTCTTGATTTATTTGAGGCAACGGAAATACTATAGATAGAATTGAATTGTCGACCGAGGTTGCTAGAAGTACAATGATCTAACAAAGTGATCCAATAAAGAAAAACACACGCACACAAAAATAATAAAATACCCCCCCCCCCCCCCCCCCAAAAAATTCTAAAATACAAGAACGCTTCAGTTTGAATTGGTCTAACCGCCGGGTACAACATTCTGATTAGCGAACATGGACGCCCATAAATACAGTCGGTCTGAAATACAAGATATAAAATTGGCCATAGCTCAGTCAGTTCTCCATTAACGAGTGACACTTTGGATAAATGAATTTGGAGGTATGAACTATAAGAGATGTTTTTTATGATACATTTGATTCCTTAATTCAATTTTTTCAATAGCAAGGTGCATGTACTGAAATCCACAATCTGAAGTGAGAGACCAAAAGAACTTTAGCTTGGACTATGACAAAACTCTCAGGATCCACTCCTATGCAGTAATGTTTTGTGTGTACCCTAGACCCCCATAACAGCAAAGAAAGAAACCTCAGAAAAAATTACGACTTTTACTCCCAAGAAATCAACTTGACGCAAGCTGCAACGGTATCGGGTCGCAGAAGATACGAAAGAAATTATATTCTATTATTATTATTTAGATCGGACTGACGATTGTACGTAAATTCCTTCGCGGTGAAGAGTTAATTGTAAAGTCATGACGTCATACTTTAATTAATTAATTTAATTAATTCTTATAGTAAGCAAAATTCGTCGGTAGAAACAACTTTGCAGGATAACGACTTTAAAAAGCACTTGTCTTGACTCAACTCCTTTATCACCTAAAGATCAATTCCATATATTACTAGTTGTGTGAAATCCGCATATATACAAAAGGCTGCAAACTCTTTTCGTATTCCATACAAGTGAAATAAATTGAACCCGAAACAACGTAGTACAAATTGACAACTATAATGTTTATTGCATTTTAAAGTTAATTTTGAACACAAGCGGTATTCTCGCGAGATTATACATACTGGGGTGAAAAATCACCAATAAACAATATATTTCCGGAATAATTATAATTAATAATAAACGTATCAAACTACGAAAAATTAATCATAATAGTTATTTACATTAAATATGAAATGCTTATATATTTAATTTCATTATACCAATTTTTTGAGATACAACTGGAATGAAATTACACATTATTTGGATAGGCTATTTTTTTTTCTTTAATCATAAGGTAGATCTTTTATATATATATATATACCTCAGTACAGTTGATTTGGTAAAATTGAAAATTAAATGAATATTATATTGAATATGAAATTTGATGATAATTTTACCAAATCAACATAGTACTGAGGGATCAAATGCCCTTCCCAACTTTATTTAATTTCCCACCCTATTTCAATGCAATTTCGGTTAAAAAATATATATATATATATATTATATTATTAATGCATCAAATGTATTCTTTAAAGACTGACCATCACGTGACCTCTAAGCAATCTCATTTGATCCCTCAGTACTATGTTGATTTGGTAAAATTATCATCAAATTTCATATTCAATATAATATTCATTTAATTTTCAAATATATATAATGTTATATATATATATACATACATACATACATACATACAACCATATATATATATATATATATATATAAAAGGAAGTTTTCAGAATTTTTGAACTTGTTTTGCACATAAGATAAAGAGTATCAAACACAGAGCATTGTGTTTTTATATTTTTTTTTTCTGAAGGTGGGGGGGGGGGGGGGGGGGGGGGGAGTTGAGAAAGATGTTATCTAAGATTCTTGACATTCAAAAGAAAAAAATTAGGACCAAAATAATAATAGTAATAAAATAGAAAATAAATAAACACAAAAACAAATTGTTCTCCATTCCAAACTTCAAAATATTCAAAGGGGAGGGGGGGGGGGGGGGGGGGGGCTTCATAATTCAATTCATCAGTTCTACAATGATGTGTCAGCCAATGTATCTTACTTTAAGATGTAAAGTAACTAATGAATGAAGTAAATAAAAGAAAAATAATGGAAAATCAACTTTATTAAAATCAAGTGTCCCCTCTCTGGTTTAACATACCAGAGTACAAGATATCTTATAAGGATTTTGAATGGAAATGGGACAGTAACTACCTAGTAAAACAAATTTTTAGGAGACTAACAACAGCTTACTTTTAGGTCCATGCTATGTGCAGTATGATCATACCGTTATGAATATTAGTATCTCACCAGTGGTCATCTCAAAAGCTTGCAGAAATTAGAAACAGACCATTCAGAATGATTTATGAAGGTGATCAGTGGGGAAATCACCTATTTTGAAATTATAATTGGTGCTAAAATATTTTTTTTTTCATTGGGTAGACTGGAAAAGGGGTATGCAAGTAAAATCTATACATGCTATCCACACTTCAGGTGCCTGTGCACTAAACTACTCCTGGCACCACACAAGTACTGGTGTCTGTGACAGTTTTACAAGAGCATGAAAAACTGCATGGGAGATAATGGCATTGATGTCACCAAGGAATTATGATGTCCATCTGCATGCATGGAGTGGAAGAAAGGACTGTGCTACGGGTGTTCTACCTGGACGTGGCATGGAGGTTGTGAGGACATGTCCTGATGCTATTTGTGCAACAGAATGCGGTACCACATGACCTCTGCCCTTGTTAACCTAGTACACAGATTCCTGAATGACAGTTGGATCTTTGCTTTTCACTATATCAATGCTTTTAAAGACCATCAATTTTTTCATAGCAACTTGCAAGAAATGTAATAAAATGAGAAAGTCTAATAAAATGAAATGCACATGAATCTATATACTGTAATCATGATGAAGTAAAGCTTGTTTATAAGGAATTCCTTGGGAGACACAAATTCAAAAATACTTTTAATCTTTAACCAAGAGTCCTTATAGCAAGATTTTTTTAAGTTAAACAAGTTCATTATCACATTCAGTGAAGTTTCTTAACAAATTAATAAACTCCATAACATCATAATAAACTTGCTGCTAATGACAATAACTCCTGAATTAGGTTTGGGGAATTTAATACCACAGCGCAGAATATTGTATTGTAAAATGTACAGATGGATATCACTAAGTACATTAATCAGTAATAATATTGCAAATGGTTTCACCCCGTTTAAAATTCTCACTGACACAGAAGTATTAAAAGAAAGATAAAAGAGAAAATGGTTTTGCCCAGTCTTAACTTCACCCACTGACAACATCAACACAATAAAAGGGATATTTTTGTGTATATAATACATGCAGTTCAATGAATGATATTCAAGGGCAACAATTCTTCAAGATACACATTCTGTTTTGAACATATTTTCTTCCATAGTCACAAGATATACATCATTAAAACTAATGTGCTAATATGTGCTTATCTTGGAAAAGATTTCCACACACGTATCACAACCTAATAAATGTTCGGGGACTCTGTAGTTTAGATATATTTTGTCTAAAAATACCTATTCTATGAAATCAAACTTATTAACACTGAACAAATAATTGATACTAATAACTGTGAGCATAAAATGACACCAACTTTCCAATGAATATGAGAAAAATCCATCCTTAAGGTGGTTACTTTCATGTATGTTTTCATATATATGTACTGGTTAGAGAAATAAAGTGGTGGATTGAAAATTTTCAATTGAAATAAATTGAGATACATACTTTGTTAAGTATAGATTTAATACACACTATTGTACATACACTTTTTCATTAGGTTCATTTGAGCTGTTAATAAGTATAAGCAACAGTATAAATACAAGTTTTTCATAGCAAAAAATAAATCTATTCAAATACATGATGGTCTTAGTATAGTTTTTCCATGCAGGGTCCAGCACATCCATTCATATTACTGGTCATCCCATTTCCAACAATCTTCACATTACTAAGCACTTGGTTTTCTGCACACCAAAAGGCACATAAGGCTACTATCTTGATCTCATTCTATCTTCTCCATCCTACACTTCTTTCTGCTTCTACTCTCCTTCTCCGGGCTGTTTTTGGTCTCTTTGTGCCTATTTCCTTTCTGGTGTCCACACTAATGCTATCTCACAGATGTGGTTGTAAATAATGCACTATCAATGGATTATCAGTTTAGTTAATGCAAATATCAAGAATTATAAAATGCGTACACAATTTGTTCCCTGTTGGTGGGCATATATTTTGGTTGTTGGAGAGGAACCCACTGCAATGGCGGATATGATGCTACTGATCGATTGATGAGACAGTCCTGCTGTGTCCACTTTCCCAGATGTTGGATTTCTTGTCTCCCATTTCTGTAATTTACAAAAAACGATAAAGAAAATCAAAGTTTTATGACATTGCATTCACTAAATAATTCAGTAAATATATCTTTCTAGATATTTCAGCATATATTTTTTTGTAATTAAAAAAAAAAAGACTTTAGAAGTTCTTTAAGTCCTCTTCTTTTGCTTTTTACAGTGTGCCCCCCCCCCCCCCCCCCTCTTCCTTTTTTTTTAAGTGGAAGGAAATCTGGATTGCATTCCCAACTATTTCTTCATTGATCATCAATTTTCTGGAAATGTTATTTGGAAGGTCAAAAGGCTTAATCACTTTGTTTCCTGAAATTAAACTTCAAAGTTAAAACCTGTTCAGAATTTCAGACTTTAAAATATTTGAAATAAATAAATACTTATATTGTTTAAGTGACATTACATGGAGCAAGTCTGGAATTTTTATATACTTGGCTGTCACCTTCCCATTGCATGCTTCATGGATGATTTGTACAACACATAAGCTGGTGATTTGACAATGCCCTTCCTTGTTTTTCTTTGGTATTTTGAGTTGCAGTTTGAATTACACTGGTTTCCACCTGTCTGAATATTGAGGCTTAATCACTTTGTTTCTTGAAATTAAACTTCAAAGTTAAAACCTGTTCAGAATTTCAGACTTTAAAATATTTGAAATAAATAAATACTTATATTGTTTAAGTGACATTACATGGAGCAAGTCTGGAATTTTTATATACTTGGCTGTCACCTTCCCATTGCATGCTTCATGGATGATTTGTACAACACATAAGCTGGTGATTTGACAATGCCCTTCCTTGTTTTTCTTTGGTATTTTGAGTTGCAGTTTGAATTACACTGGTTTCCACCTGTCTGAATATTGAGGCTGTCCTCTGATTTCACATATAAGCAAAGTGTGGATATTACTGGAGGATTTTTTTTATAATTTTTTTTCCATATCAACATGCCTTGAAAATGCAGTGACTGTGTTTCCATTATGACCTTGACCTTCAATTCTTATTGAATCTTATCTGGGTAGATCTAAAGATCCTTTCTTTGTCACAGATTTATAATAACTTATTCCTCTTCATTACCACAAAATATTGATGATTTGCTGAGGTTGCCCACATTTCCATAAGTAGTGATTGGGTTGTAACATGTATCATTACCAACAATTTCCAGGATATTAATATCTAAAGTTGAAATAATTTTGAAACAAACTTAAATTTCCATTCCACAGACATATTTCAGTGTTAGAGATGATGTTTATTCTGATGAAAATGAAGAGAGAAACAAATACACTGGACAAGACAGTTACAATCTCCTGCTATGAGATTTCTTTGTACACCAAATTATGTAAAAATACCTATTTTGTTGTTCATTTTCCTAAGTCGAAGTAATAATGTTTGTCTTTCATGTTGTTTTTGAAAAAAAATCATCAGCCTTCATGGAAGATCAAATCATTAAAATTGCATGTGATGCACATTATGTACTTAAAATTAGATCTCCTTTAAAAAACAACTTCAAGTCAAATGCCATGGTTAAAAAAGCAATATGGTAGATACTTGATAGTGGGTCCAAAATAGCTTATTTACCTTCTTCATGTTTAAGGAAACTTCCACCAAAAAACTTTATCATGCTGGAATTTTACAAAATTTACTTATTATATTTATAGCTTAATATAATCTTTAACATGATTAAATAAAAAACTTACACCTTTATTCTTTACAATTATATTTAGTACCTTAATTTGTTAATTCAAACTGCTCAAACACACACAAGTAGATACAGCACCTGTGCATTTTATAATTAGTTCTGGTATAAACACTTATTGATCAATTGGATTTACTCTAATTGTTTAATTATCACTATCATTATACTTCCTTTCACCAAATCTAATCAAGCATTGCATTTCTCCTATTTTCATCATAACACTACCGGTACCCACTCCGGCCTTAACCCCACTCCCCTTTCATGTATGTAAATTTAATAAAAAACTTTACAATATCAAGTTTGGGATGTACAAAATTATAATGACCATTTCAATGTAATGGAGTTGTGATACACCTAACTGCTTCAGATTTGCATATTTCATTCAAAAGCAGAGATAATGGTAACAGTCACATATCTGATCCCACCTCTGGTGTGTCTAGGGGTCCATGCTTTCCCTACTCATAATTTTGTATTCTTCATGGGATTTATGCGATTGATCAAAGTTCGTCATATTCATTTTTTCATCCACCATAGCATTATGAAAGAAAGGAAAAGAGTTTTTCCTTCAACGTCTCCGCATCGTTTGTTTTTGCCGCCATTACGCAGTAGCATTCCGTAAAAATTGTATTTACAGAATACGTCTCTTTCATTTCGTCCACTTTGGCGTGAGACTATGGGTTGCGTTCATCTGCCCGTGTAGGGAAAAGAGTACCAATTATTTTCCCATAGAACTCTATACAAACCTATGGCCCTCTCGCTATTTTACTATAGTGATTTCAAAGAAATACTTTGCCTCATATGAAAGTTCCTTCCAAGCACTGATTAAAATTCACAAAAAATATATAGGGTCCCGTTGCTTTTATAACTAAAAATTTGGCTCCTTTACAACCTATTGCAGTTCTGCACTTAAATGCCACTACTTTCAAAATCATTACCTACCCTTATAATTTCCTGTGCCAAAAATACATTCTCTGCAATACTTCCTTAGCCCATTATTTATTTCAATCCATGACATTTTTGCTTTCCAATAAAAATTATATCATACCTCATTTCCACCAATCATGTAATATCTACTCATTTTTACCTCCACTCTTTCTTGTGTAAACTATATCCGGTGGAAACAATCTGGGGGGTTGGCACTCTCATTCCTATACTTTACCTACTTCAGAATTAGGCAAATTTGTATTTTTTATATACATCATACCTACCAGTGTACATGTGCGAAATTTGAGACCTGCAAGTTCAGAGTCATGAGATTTGTCACCATGTAAATGAGCTGCACCATCTTTGGACAGTGACATTCTCAGGAACAAAAGACTCTGGCAATTTGGATGATATTGTGATCTGATTTTTCATTGTAATAAATAAAATGCTATGAAACTTACATGTTTTCCTTTTTCCTTATGTATGAAATGATTTCAAGGCATCATATTGACAATTTCTTCATAAGGGTAGATTCTACCCTGATTTCAAGGAGGACCCACAAAGTTGGTGAAAAATTATGGAAAACTGCTAAATATGTCATTTCACAGAAGTCTAAGCACCAACTTTCTGTGAGATTAAGAAAGAGATAGCATGTAGGAATCTAATAAATCCAGTGGTTCTTGATATGTTGTCCTTGCTGCTGATGTAGGTGAGATAACTTTAACCGCCCCATTGCACGAGGACATTAGGGACATGACCAGTGCCTCCCCATCTTTTCTGTTTACAAAGATCTTAGATAAGAATCACTCCAGCATTTTACGGCATCATCAAAGCTTAGACTCTACTGCATTGAAGAGCACCAATTAATTTGAAAAATTCTGCAATTTGAAATTGGAAAACAGAGAATATCCCAATATGCCAAAGTTTAAGAAGGGCAATACCCAGGGTTTTCAAGTCAAATCTATGCCTTATAATAAGGGTGTGCAGACAGAAAAAGTGAAAACTGTACCTGCTCCGTATAAGAGACTGTCTCCTGAGATGGATCAGGTAGTGAGGGACCCTCCGTCAGCTTCCGAGAGACGGGGAAATGCTGCTGCGGCCAGGGTGTCACCATTTCTTGAGGCCCAGGAAGCTGGAGAGTAAAAGTCGAAATGACTGCTGGGATGTCCAAATGTCAGACAGGTAGTAAAATTTTAGGAAAGTTAATAATTATGCATGAAATTTTCAAGATAATTTTGGCCAACAAACCAGCTTGTTATATGTTACATCACATTATATGAAAAATATAGCCTCCCAGAGAGTGCATTTCAAGAAATCCACAGCTAAATGTAAATACATGCAGTTATATGTCAACTAAGGCATGATGCAAACAGTTATAACTCGTGCATCTAACTAAATACCAATTTGGAGGTATTTGAACAACATTGTTTAAAATTATGTCATTAGTAAGTGCTGTATGATAAGTCAGCTAGTCTGAGGGAAGTGACTGCCAGCATACTGCTTTGCACTCAATACTTTATGTAAGAGAAATGAATACTTTGACTATTCTTCTTAGGGCAAACCAGGACTCACACAGGCTGTTAATCTCACTTTTTGGGTCCAATTTTAATTTCAGTTGTTGAAAGAAGTCATCCATCTGTCAAATATACCTGTAAGAATTACTGCTTTTTACTTTTAAGTCACGTGACAAGTCAGAAATAGGGTCTCTATACTTTCATTGTTACCTACCTCAGAATTAGGCAAATTTGTATTTTTTATATACATCATACCTACCAGTGTACATGTGCGAAATTTGAGACCTGCAAGTTCAGAGTCATGAGATTTGTCACCATGTAAATGAGCTGCACCATCTTTGGACAGTGACATTCTCAGGAACAAAAGACTCTGGCAATTTGGATGATATTGTGATCTGATTTTTCATTGTAATAAATAAAATGCTATGAAACTTACATGTTTTCCTTTTTCCTTATGTATGAAATGATTTCAAGGCATCATATTGACAATTTCTTCATAAGGGTAGATTCTACCCTGATTTCAAGGAGGACCCACAAAGTTGGTGAAAAATTATGGAAAACTGCTAAATATGTCATTTCACAGAAGTCTAAGCACCAACTTTCTGTGAGATTAAGAAAGAGATAGCATGTAGGAATCTAATAAATCCAGTGGTTCTTGATATGTTGTCCTTGCTGCTGATGTAGGTGAGATAACTTTAACCGCCCCATTGCACGAGGACATTAGGGACATGACCAGTGCCTCCCCATCTTTTCTGTTTACAAAGATCTTAGATAAGAATCACTCCAGCATTTTACGGCATCATCAAAGCTTAGACTCTACTGCATTGAAGAGCACCAATTAATTTGAAAAATTCTGCAATTTGAAATTGGAAAACAGAGAATATCCCAATATGCCAAAGTTTAAGAAGGGCAATACCCTGGGTTTTCAAGTCAAATCTATGCCTTATAATAAGGGTGTGCAGACAGAAAAAGTGAAAACTGTACCTGCTCCGTATAAGAGACTGTCTCCTGAGATGGATCAGGTAGTGAGGGACCCTCCGTCAGCTTCCGAGAGACGGGAAATGCTGCTGCGGCCAGGGTGTCACCATTTCTTGAGGCCCAGGAAGCTGGAGAGTAAAAGTCAAAATGACTGCTGGGATGTCCAAATGTCAGACAGGTAGTAAAAGTTTAGGAAAGTTAATAATCATGCATGAAATTTTCAAGATAATTTTGGCCAACAAACCAGCTTGTTATATGTTACATCACATTATATCAAAAATATAGCCTCCCAGAGAGTGCATTTCAAGAAATCCACAGATAAATGTAAATACATGCAGTTATATGTCAACTAAGGCATGATGCAAACAGGTATAACTCGTGCATCTAACTAAATACCAATTTGGAGGTATTTGAACAACATTGTTTAAAATTATGTCATTAGTAAGTGCTGTATGATAAGTCAGCTAGTCTAAGGGAAGTAACTGCCAGCATACTGCTTTGCACTCAATACTTTATGTAAGAGAAATGAATACTTTGACTATTCTTCTTAGGGCAAACCAGGACTCACACAGGCTGTTAATCTCACTTTTTGGGTCCAATTTTAATTTCAGTTGTTGAAAGAAGTCATCCATCTGTCAAATATACCTGTAAGAATTACTGCTTTTTACTTTTAAGTCACGTGACAAGTCAGAAATAGGGTCTCTATACTTTCATTGTTACCTACCTCAGAATTAGGCAAATTTGTATTTTTTATATACATCATACCTACCAGTGTACATGTGCGAAATTTGAGACCTGCAAGTTCAGAGTCATGAGATTTGTCACCATGTAAATGAGCTGCACCATCTTTGGACAGTGACATTCTCAGGAACAAAAGACTCTGGCAATTTGGATGATATTGTGATCTGATTTTTCATTGTAATAAATAAAATGCTATGAAACTTACATGTTTTCCTTTTTCCTTATGTATGAAATGATTTCAAGGCATCATATTGACAATTTCTTCATAAGGGTAGATTCTACCCTGATTTCAAGGAGGACCCACAAAGTTGGTGAAAAATTATGGAAAACTGCTAAATATGTCATTTCACAGAAGTCTAAGCACCAACTTTCTGTGAGATTAAGAAAGAGATAGCATGTAGGAATCTAATAAATCCAGTGGTTCTTGATATGTTGTCCTTGCTGCTGATGTAGGTGAGATAACTTTAACCGCCCCATTGCACGAGGACATTAGGGACATGACCAGTGCCTCCCTATCTTTTCTGTTCACAAAGATCTTAGATAAGAATCACTCCAGCATTTTACGGCATCATCAAAGCTTAGACTCTACTGCATTGAAGAGCACCAATTAATTTGAAAAATTCTGCAATTTGAAATTGGAAAACAGAGAATATCCCAATATGCCAAAGTTTAAGAAGGGCAATACCCTGGGTTTTCAAGTCAAATCTATGCCTTATAATAAGGGTGTGCAGACAGAAAAAGTGAAAACTGTACCTGCTCCGTATAAGAGACTGTCTCCTGAGATGGATCAGGTAGTGAGGGACCCTCCGTCAGCTTCCGAGAGACGGGAAATGCTGCTGCGGCCAGGGTGTCACCATTTCTTGAGGCCCAGGAAGCTGGAGAGTAAAAGTCAAAATGACTGCTGGGATGTCCAAATGTCAGACAGGTAGTAAAATTTTAGGAAAGTTAATAATCATGCATGAAATTTTCAAGATAATTTTGGCCAACAAACCAGCTTGTTATATGTTACATCACATTATATGAAAAATATAGCCTCCCAGAGAGTGCATTTCAAGAAATCCACAGCTAAATGTAAATACATGCAGTTATATGTCAACTAAGGCATGATGCAAACAGGTATAACTCGTGCATCTAACTAAATACCAATTTGGAGGTATTTGAACAACATTGTTTAAAATTATGTCATTAGTAAGTGCTGTATGATAAGTCAGCTAGTCTAAGGGAAGTAACTGCCAGCATACTGCTTTGCACTCAATACTTTATGTAAGAGAAATGAATACTTTGACTATTCTTCTTAGGGCAAACCAGGACTCACACAGGCTGTTAATCTCACTTTTTGGGTCCAATTTTAATTTCAGTTGTTGAAAGAAGTCATCCATCTGTCAAATATACCTGTAAGAATTACTGCTTTTTACTTTTAAGTCACGTGACAAGTCAGAAATAGGGTCTCTATACTTTCATTGTTACCTACCTCAGAATTAGGCAAATTTGTATTTTTTATATACATCATACCTACCAGTGTACATGTGTGAAATTTGAGACCTGCAAGTTCAGAGTCATGAGATTTGTCACCATGTAAATGAGCTGCACCATCTTTGGACAGTGACATTCTCAGGAACAAAAGACTCTGGCAATTTGGATGATATTGTGATCTGATTTTTCATTGTAATAAATAAAATGCTATGAAACTTACATGTTTTCCTTTTTCCTTATGTATGAAATGATTTCAAGGCATCATATTGACAATTTCTTCATAAGGGTAGATTCTACCCTGATTTCAAGGAGGACCCACAAAGTTGGTGAAAAATTATGGAAAACTGCTAAATATGTCATTTCACAGAAGTCTAAGCACCAACTTTCTGTGAGATTAAGAAAGAGATAGCATGTAGGAATCTAATAAATACAGTGGTTCTTGATATGTTGTCCTTGCTGCTGATGTAGGTGAGATAACTTTAACCGCCCCATTGCATGAGGACATTAGGGACATGACCTGTGCCTCCCCATCTTTTCTGTTTACAAAGATCTTAGATAAGAATCACTCCAGCATTTTACGGCATCATCAAAGCTTAGACTCTACTGCATTGAAGAGCACCAATTAATTTGAAAAATTCTGCAATTTGAAATTGGAAAACAGAGAATATCCCAATATGCCAAAGTTTAAGAAGGGCAATACCCTGGGTTTTCAAGTCAAATCTATGCCTTATAATAAGGGTGTGCAGACAGAAAAAGTGAAAACTGTACCTGCTCCGTATAAGAGACTGTCTCCTGAGATGGATCAGGTAGTGAGGGACCCTCCGTCAGCTTCCGAGAGACGGGAAATGCTGCTGCGGCCAGGGTGTCACCATTTCTTGAGGCCCAGGAAGCTGGAGAGTAAAAGTCAAAATGACTGCTGGGATGTCCAAATGTCAGACAGGTAGTAAAAGTTTAGGAAAGTTAATAATCATGCATGAAATTTTCAAGATAATTTTGGCCAACAAACCAGCTTGTTATATGTTACATCACATTATATGAAAAATATAGCCTCCCAGAGAGTGCATTTCAAGAAATCCACAGCTAAATGTAAATACATGCAGTTATATGTCAACTAAGGCATGATGCAAACAGGTATAACTCGTGCATCTAACTAAATACCAATTTGGAGGTATTTGAACAACATTGTTTAAAATTATGTCATTAGTAAGTGCTGTATGATAAGTCAGCTAGTCTAAGGGAAGTAACTGCCAGCATACTGCTTTGCACTCAATACTTTATGTAAGAGAAATGAATACTTTGACTATTCTTCTTAGGGCAAACCAGGACTCACACAGGCTGTTAATCTCACTTTTTGGGTCCAATTTTAATTTCAGTTGTTGAAAGAAGTCATCCATCTGTCAAATATACCTGTAAGAATTACTGCTTTTTACTTTTAAGTCACGTGACAAGTCAGAAATAGGGTCTCTATACTTTCATTGTTACCTACCTCAGAATTAGGCAAATTTGTATTTTTTATATACATCATACCTACCAGTGTACATGTGTGAAATTTGAGACCTGCAAGTTCAGAGTCATGAGATTTGTCACCATGTAAATGAGCTGCACCATCTTTGGACAGTGACATTCTCAGGAACAAAAGACTCTGGCAATTTGGATGATATTGTGATCTGATTTTTCATTGTAATAAATAAAATGCTATGAAACTTACATGTTTTCCTTTTTCCTTATGTATGAAATGATTTCAAGGCATCATATTGACAATTTCTTCATAAGGGTAGATTCTACCCTGATTTCAAGGAGGACCCACAAAGTTGGTGAAAAATTATGGAAAACTGCTAAATATGTCATTTCACAGAAGTCTAAGCACCAACTTTCTGTGAGATTAAGAAAGAGATAGCATGTAGGAATCTAATAAATCCAGTGGTTCTTGATATGTTGTCCTTGCTGCTGATGTAGGTGAGATAACTTTAACCGCCCCATTGCATGAGGACATTAGGGACATGACCAGTGCCTCCCCATCTTTTCTGTTTACAAAGATCTTAGATAAGAATCACTCCAGCATTTTACGGCATCATCAAAGCTTAGACTCTACTGCATTGAAGAGCACCAATTAATTTGAAAAATTCTGCAATTTGAAATTGGAAAACAGAGAATATCCCAATATGCCAAAGTTTAAGAAGGGCAATACCCTGGGTTTTCAAGTCAAATCTATGCCTTATAATAAGGGTGTGCAGACAGAAAAAGTGAAAACTGTACCTGCTCCGTATAAGAGACTGTCTCCTGAGATGGATCAGGTAGTGAGGGACCCTCCGTCAGCTTCCGAGAGACGGGAAATGCTGCTGCGGCCAGGGTGTCACCATTTCTTGAGGCCCAGGAAGCTGGAGAGTAAAAGTCAAAATGACTGCTGGGATGTCCAAATGTCAGACAGGTAGTAAAAGTTTAGGAAAGTTAATAATCATGCATGAAATTTTCAAGATAATTTTGGCCAACAAACCAGCTTGTTATATGTTACATCACATTATATGAAAAATATAGCCTCCCAGAGAGTGCATTTCAAGAAATCCACAGCTAAATGTAAATACATGCAGTTATATGTCAACTAAGGCATGATGCAAACAGTTATAACTAAATACCAATTTGGAGGTATTTGAACAACATTGTTTAAAATTATGTCATTAGTAAGTGCTGTATGATAAGTCAGCTAGTCTAAGGGAAGTAACTGCCAGCATACTGCTTTGCACTCAATACTTTATGTAAGAGAAATGAATACTTTGACTATTCTTCTTAGGGCAAACCAGGACTCACACAGGCTGTTAATCTCACTTTTTGGGTCCAATTTTAATTTCAGTTGTTGAAAGAAGTCATCCATCTGTCAAATATACCTGTAAGAATTACTGCTTTTTACTTTTAAGTCACGTGACAAGTCAGAAATAGGGTCTCTATACTTTCATTGTTACCTACCTCAGAATTAGGCAAATTTGTATTTTTTATATACATCATACCTACCAGTGTACATGTGTGAAATTTGAGACCTGCAAGTTCAGAGTCATGAGATTTGTCACCATGTAAATGAGCTGCACCATCTTTGGACAGTGACATTCTCAGGAACAAAAGACTCTGGCAATTTGGATGATATTGTGATCTGATTTTTCATTGTAATAAATAAAATGCTATGAAACTTACATGTTTTCCTTTTTCCTTATGTATGAAATGATTTCAAGGCATCATATTGACAATTTCTTCATAAGGGTAGATTCTACCCTGATTTCAAGGAGGACCCACAAAGTTGGTGAAAAATTATGGAAAACTGCTAAATATGTCATTTCACAGAAGTCTAAGCACCAACTTTCTGTGAGATTAAGAAAGAGATAGCATGTAGGAATCTAATAAATCCAGTGGTTCTTGATATGTTGTCCTTGCTGCTGATGTAGGTGAGATAACTTTAACCGCCCCATTGCATGAGGACATTAGGGACATGATCTTAGATAAGAATCACTCCAGCATTTTACGGCATCATCAAAGCTTAGACTCTACTGCATTGAAGAGCACCAATTAATTTGAAAAATTCTGCAATTTGAAATTGGAAAACAGAGAATATCCCAATATGCCAAAGTTTAAGAAGGGCAATACCCTGGGTTTTCAAGTCAAATCTATGCCTTATAATAAGGGTGTGCAGACAGAAAAAGTGAAAACTGTACCTGCTCCGTATAAGAGACTGTCTCCTGAGATGGATCAGGTAGTGAGGGACCCTCCGTCAGCTTCCGAGAGACGGGAAATGCTGCTGCGGCCAGGGTGTCACCATTTCTTGAGGCCCAGGAAGCTGGAGAGTAAAAGTCAAAATGACTGCTGGGATGTCCAAATGTCAGACAGGTAGTAAAAGTTTAGGAAAGTTAATAATCATGCATGAAATTTTCAAGATAATTTTGGCCAACAAACCAGCTTGTTATATGTTACATCACATTATATGAAAAATATAGCCTCCCAGAGAGTGCATTTCAAGAAATCCACAGCTAAATGTAAATACATGCAGTTATATGTCAACTAAGGCATGATGCAAACAGGTATAACTCGTGCATCTAACTAAATACCAATTTGGAGGTATTTGAACAACATTGTTTAAAATTATGTCATTAGTAAGTGCTGTATGATAAGTCAGCTAGTCTAAGGGAAGTAACTGCCAGCATACTGCTTTGCACTCAATACTTTATGTAAGAGAAATGAATACTTTGACTATTCTTCTTAGGGCAAACCAGGACTCACACAGGCTGTTAATCTCACTTTTTGGGTCCAATTTTAATTTCAGTTGTTGAAAGAAGTCATCCATCTGTCAAATATACCTGTAAGAATTACTGCTTTTTACTTTTAAGTCACGTGACAAGTCAGAAATAGGGTCTCTATACTTTCATTGTTACCTACCTCAGAATTAGGCAAATTTGTATTTTTTATATACATCATACCTACCAGTGTACATGTGTGAAATTTGAGACCTGCAAGTTCAGAGTCATGAGATTTGTCACCATGTAAATGAGCTGCACCATCTTTGGACAGTGACATTCTCAGGAACAAAAGACTCTGGCAATTTGGATGATATTGTGATCTGATTTTTCATTGTAATAAATAAAATGCTATGAAACTTACATGTTTTCCTTTTTCCTTATGTATGAAATGATTTCAAGGCATCATATTGACAATTTCTTCATAAGGGTAGATTCTACCCTGATTTCAAGGAGGACCCACAAAGTTGGTGAAAAATTATGGAAAACTGCTAAATATGTCATTTCACAGAAGTCTAAGCACCAACTTTCTGTGAGATTAAGAAAGAGATAGCATGTAGGAATCTAATAAATCCAGTGGTTCTTGATATGTTGTCCTTGCTGCTGATGTAGGTGAGATAACTTTAACCGCCCCATTGCATGAGGACATTAGGGACATGACCAGTGCCTCCCCATCTTTTCTGTTTACAAAGATCTTAGATAAGAATCACTCCAGCATTTTACGGCATCATCAAAGCTTAGACTCTACTGCATTGAAGAGCACCAATTAATTTGAAAAATTCTGCAATTTGAAATTGGAAAACAGAGAATATCCCAATATGCCAAAGTTTAAGAAGGGCAATACCCTGGGTTTTCAAGTCAAATCTATGCCTTATAATAAGGGTGTGCAGACAGAAAAAGTGAAAACTGTACCTGCTCCGTATAAGAGACTGTCTCCTGAGATGGATCAGGTAGTGAGGGACCCTCCGTCAGCTTCCGAGAGACGGGAAATGCTGCTGCGGCCAGGGTGTCACCATTTCTTGAGGCCCAGGAAGCTGGAGAGTAAAAGTCAAAATGACTGCTGGGATGTCCAAATGTCAGACAGGTAGTAAAAGTTTAGGAAAGTTAATAATCATGCATGAAATTTTCAAGATAATTTTGGCCAACAAACCAGCTTGTTATATGTTACATCACATTATATGAAAAATATAGCCTCCCAGAGAGTGCATTTCAAGAAATCCACAGCTAAATGTAAATACATGCAGTTATATGTCAACTAAGGCATGATGCAAACAGTTATAACTAAATACCAATTTGGAGGTATTTGAACAACATTGTTTAAAATTATGTCATTAGTAAGTGCTGTATGATAAGTCAGCTAGTCTAAGGGAAGTAACTGCCAGCATACTGCTTTGCACTCAATACTTTATGTAAGAGAAATGAATACTTTGACTATTCTTCTTAGGGCAAACCAGGACTCACACAGGCTGTTAATCTCACTTTTTGGGTCCAATTTTAATTTCAGTTGTTGAAAGAAGTCATCCATCTGTCAAATATACCTGTAAGAATTACTGCTTTTTACTTTTAAGTCACGTGACAAGTCAGAAATAGGGTCTCTATACTTTCATTGTTACCTACCTCAGAATTAGGCAAATTTGTATTTTTTATATACATCATACCTACCAGTGTACATGTGTGAAATTTGAGACCTGCAAGTTCAGAGTCATGAGATTTGTCACCATGTAAATGAGCTGCACCATCTTTGGACAGTGACATTCTCAGGAACAAAAGACTCTGGCAATTTGGATGATATTGTGATCTGATTTTTCATTGTAATAAATAAAATGCTATGAAACTTACATGTTTTCCTTTTTCCTTATGTATGAAATGATTTCAAGGCATCATATTGACAATTTCTTCATAAGGGTAGATTCTACCCTGATTTCAAGGAGGACCCACAAAGTTGGTGAAAAATTATGGAAAACTGCTAAATATGTCATTTCACAGAAGTCTAAGCACCAACTTTCTGTGAGATTAAGAAAGAGATAGCATGTAGGAATCTAATAAATCCAGTGGTTCTTGATATGTTGTCCTTGCTGCTGATGTAGGTGAGATAACTTTAACCGCCCCATTGCACGAGGACATTAGGGACATGACCAGTGCCTCCCCATCTTTTCTGTTTACAAAGATCTTAGATAAGAATCACTCCAGCATTTTACGGCATCATCAAAGCTTAGACTCTACTGCATTGAAGAGCACCAATTAATTTGAAAAATTCTGCAATTTGAAATTGGAAAACAGAGAATATCCCAATATGCCAAAGTTTAAGAAGGGCAATACCCTGGGTTTTCAAGTCAAATCTATGCCTTATAATAAGGGTGTGCAGACAGAAAAAGTGAAAACTGTACCTGCTCCGTATAAGAGACTGTCTCCTGAGATGGATCAGGTAGTGAGGGACCCTCCGTCAGCTTCCGAGAGACGGGAAATGCTGCTGCGGCCAGGGTGTCACCATTTCTTGAGGCCCAGGAAGCTGGAGAGTAAAAGTCAAAATGACTGCTGGGATGTCCAAATGTCAGACAGGTAGTAAAAGTTTAGGAAAGTTAATAATCATGCATGAAATTTTCAAGATAATTTTGGCCAACAAACCAGCTTGTTATATGTTACATCACATTATATGAAAAATATAGCCTCCCAGAGAGTGCATTTCAAGAAATCCACAGCTAAATGTAAATACATGCAGTTATATGTCAACTAAGGCATGATGCAAACAGTTATAACTCGTGCATCTAACTAAATACCAATTTGGAGGTATTTGAACAACATTGTTTAAAATTATGTCATTAGTAAGTGCTGTATGATAAGTCAGCTAGTCTAAGGGAAGTAACTGCCAGCATACTGCTTTGCACTCAATACTTTATGTAAGAGAAATGAATACTTTGACTATTCTTCTTAGGGCAAACCAGGACTCACACAGGCTGTTAATCTCACTTTTTGGGTCCAATTTTAATTTCAGTTGTTGAAAGAAGTCATCCATCTGTCAAATATACCTGTAAGAATTACTGCTTTTTACTTTTAAGTCACGTGACAAGTCAGAAATAGGGTCTCTATACTTTCATTGTTACCTACCTCAGAATTAGGCAAATTTGTATTTTTTATATACATCATACCTACCAGTGTACATGTGCGAAATTTGAGACCTGCAAGTTGAGAGTCATGAGATTTGTCACCATGTAAATGAGCTGCACCATCTTTGGACAGTGACATTCTCAGGAACAAAAGACTCTGGCAATTTGGATGATATTGTGATCTGATTTTTCATTGTAATAAATAAAATGCTATGAAACTTACATGTTTTCCTTTTTCCTTATGTATGAAATGATTTCAAGGCATCATATTGACAATTTCTTCATAAGGGTAGATTCTACCCTGATTTCAAGGAGGACCCACAAAGTTGGTGAAAAATTATGGAAAACTGCTAAATATGTCATTTCACAGAAGTCTAAGCACCAACTTTCTGTGAGATTAAGAAAGAGATAGCATGTAGGAATCTAATAAATCCAGTGGTTCTTGATATGTTGTCCTTGCTGCTGATGTAGGTGAGATAACTTTAACCGCCCCATTGCACGAGGACATTAGGGACATGACCAGTGCCTCCCCATCTTTTCTGTTTACAAAGATCTTAGATAAGAATCACTCCAGCATTTTACGGCATCATCAAAGCTTAGACTCTACTGCATTGAAGAGCACCAATTAATTTGAAAAATTCTGCAATTTGAAATTGGAAAACAGAGAATATCCCAATATGCCAAAGTTTAAGAAGGGCAATACCCTGGGTTTTCAAGTCAAATCTATGCCTTATAATAAGGGTGTGCAGACAGAAAAAGTGAAAACTGTACCTGCTCCGTATAAGAGACTGTCTCCTGAGATGGATCAGGTAGTGAGGGACCCTCCGTCAGCTTCCGAGAGACGGGAAATGCTGCTGCGGCCAGGGTGTCACCATTTCTTGAGGCCCAGGAAGCTGGAGAGTAAAAGTCAAAATGACTGCTGGGATGTCCAAATGTCAGACAGGTAGTAAAAGTTTAGGAAAGTTAATAATCATGCATGAAATTTTCAAGATAATTTTGGCCAACAAACCAGCTTGTTATATGTTACATCACATTATATGAAAAATATAGCCTCCCAGAGAGTGCATTTCAAGAAATCCACAGATAAATGTAAATACATGCAGTTATATGTCAACTAAGGCATGATGCAAACAGTTATAACTCGTGCATCTAACTAAATACCAATTTGGAGGTATTTGAACAACATTGTTTAAAATTATGTCATTAGTAAGTGCTGTATGATAAGTCAGCTAGTCTAAGGGAAGTAACTGCCAGCATACTGCTTTGCACTCAATACTTTATGTAAGAGAAATGAATACTTTGACTATTCTTCTTAGGGCAAACCAGGACTCACACAGGCTGTTAATCTCACTTTTTGGGTCCAATTTTAATTTCAGTTGTTGAAAGAAGTCATCCATCTGTCAAATATACCTGTAAGAATTACTGCTTTTTACTTTTAAGTCACGTGACAAGTCAGAAATAGGGTCTCTATACTTTCATTGTTACCTACCTCAGAATTAGGCAAATTTGTATTTTTTATATACATCATACCTACCAGTGTACATGTGCGAAATTTGAGACCTGCAAGTTCAGAGTCATGAGATTTGTCACCATGTAAATGAGCTGCACCATCTTTGGACAGTGACATTCTCAGGAACAAAAGACTCTGGCAATTTGGATGATATTGTGATCTGATTTTTCATTGTAATAAATAAAATGCTATGAAACTTACATGTTTTCCTTTTTCCTTATGTATGAAATGATTTCAAGGCATCATATTGACAATTTCTTCATAAGGGTAGATTCTACCCTGATTTCAAGGAGGACCCACAAAGTTGGTGAAAAATTATGGAAAACTGCTAAATATGTCATTTCACAGAAGTCTAAGCACCAACTTTCTGTGAGATTAAGAAAGAGATAGCATGTAGGAATCTAATAAATCCAGTGGTTCTTGATATGTTGTCCTTGCTGCTGATGTAGGTGAGATAACTTTAACCGCCCCATTGCACGAGGACATTAGGGACATGACCAGTGCCTCCCCATCTTTTCTGTTTACAAAGATCTTAGATAAGAATCACTCCAGCATTTTACGGCATCATCAAAGCTTAGACTCTACTGCATTGAAGAGCACCAATTAATTTGAAAAATTCTGCAATTTGAAATTGGAAAACAGAGAATATCCCAATATGCCAAAGTTTAAGAAGGGCAATACCCTGGGTTTTCAAGTCAAATCTATGCCTTATAATAAGGGTGTGCAGACAGAAAAAGTGAAAACTGTACCTGCTCCGTATAAGAGACTGTCTCCTGAGATGGATCAGGTAGTGAGGGACCCTCCGTCAGCTTCCGAGAGACGGGAAATGCTGCTGCGGCCAGGGTGTCACCATTTCTTGAGGCCCAGGAAGCTGGAGAGTAAAAGTCAAAATGACTGCTGGGATGTCCAAATGTCAGACAGGTAGTAAAAGTTTAGGAAAGTTAATAATCATGCATGAAATTTTCAAGATAATTTTGGCCAACAAACCAGCTTGTTATATGTTACATCACATTATATGAAAAATATAGCCTCCCAGAGAGTGCATTTCAAGAAATCCACAGCTAAATGTAAATACATGCAGTTATATGTCAACTAAGGCATGATGCAAACAGTTATAACTCGTGCATCTAACTAAATACCAATTTGGAGGTATTTGAACAACATTGTTTAAAATTATGTCATTAGTAAGTGCTGTATGATAAGTCAGCTAGTCTAAGGGAAGTAACTGCCAGCATACTGCTTTGCACTCAATACTTTATGTAAGAGAAATGAATACTTTGACTATTCTTCTTAGGGCAAACCAGGACTCACACAGGCTGTTAATCTCACTTTTTGGGTCCAATTTTAATTTCAGTTGTTGAAAGAAGTCATCCATCTGTCAAATATACCTGTAAGAATTACTGCTTTTTACTTTTAAGTCACGTGACAAGTCAGAAATAGGGTCTCTATACTTTCATTGTTACCTACCTCAGAATTAGGCAAATTTGTATTTTTTATATACATCATACCTACCAGTGTACATGTGCGAAATTTGAGACCTGCAAGTTGAGAGTCATGAGATTTGTCACCATGTAAATGAGCTGCACCATCTTTGGACAGTGACATTCTCAGGAACAAAAGACTCTGGCAATTTGGATGATATTGTGATCTGATTTTTCATTGTAATAAATAAAATGCTATGAAACTTACATGTTTTCCTTTTTCCTTATGTATGAAATGATTTCAAGGCATCATATTGACAATTTCTTCATAAGGGTAGATTCTACCCTGATTTCAAGGAGGACCCACAAAGTTGGTGAAAAATTATGGAAAACTGCTAAATATGTCATTTCACAGAAGTCTAAGCACCAACTTTCTGTGAGATTAAGAAAGAGATAGCATGTAGGAATCTAATAAATCCAGTGGTTCTTGATATGTTGTCCTTGCTGCTGATGTAGGTGAGATAACTTTAACCGCCCCATTGCACGAGGACATTAGGGACATGACCAGTGCCTCCCCATCTTTTCTGTTCACAAAGATCTTAGATAAGAATCACTCCAGCATTTTACGGCATCATCAAAGCTTAGACTCTACTGCATTGAAGAGCACCAATTAATTTGAAAAATTCTGCAATTTGAAATTGGAAAACAGAGAATATCCCAATATGCCAAAGTTTAAGAAGGGCAATACCCTGGGTTTTCAAGTCAAATCTATGCCTTATAATAAGGGTGTGCAGACAGAAAAAGTGAAAACTGTACCTGCTCCGTATAAGAGACTGTCTCCTGAGATGGATCAGGTAGTGAGGGACCCTCCGTCAGCTTCCGAGAGACGGGAAATGCTGCTGCGGCCAGGGTGTCACCATTTCTTGAGGCCCAGGAAGCTGGAGAGTAAAAGTCAAAATGACTGCTGGGATGTCCAAATGTCAGACAGGTAGTAAAAGTTTAGGAAAGTTAATAATCATGCATGAAATTTTCAAGATAATTTTGGCCAACAAACCAGCTTGTTATATGTTACATCACATTATATGAAAAATATAGCCTCCCAGAGAGTGCATTTCAAGAAATCCACAGCTAAATGTAAATACATGCAGTTATATGTCAACTAAGGCATGATGCAAACAGTTATAACTCGTGCATCTAACTAAATACCAATTTGGAGGTATTTGAACAACATTGTTTAAAATTATGTCATTAGTAAGTGCTGTATGATAAGTCAGCTAGTCTAAGGGAAGTAACTGCCAGCATACTGCTTTGCACTCAATACTTTATGTAAGAGAAATGAATACTTTGACTATTCTTCTTAGGGCAAACCAGGACTCACACAGGCTGTTAATCTCACTTTTTGGGTCCAATTTTAATTTCAGTTGTTGAAAGAAGTCATCCATCTGTCAAATATACCTGTAAGAATTACTGCTTTTTACTTTTAAGTCACGTGACAAGTCAGAAATAGGGTCTCTATACTTTCATTGTTACCTACCTCAGAATTAGGCAAATTTGTATTTTTTATATACATCATACCTACCAGTGTACATGTGTGAAATTTGAGACCTGCAAGTTCAGAGTCATGAGATTTGTCACCATGTAAATGAGCTGCACCATCTTTGGACAGTGACATTCTCAGGAACAAAAGACTCTGGCAATTTGGATGATATTGTGATCTGATTTTTCATTGTAATAAATAAAATGCTATGAAACTTACATGTTTTCCTTTTTCCTTATGTATGAAATGATTTCAAGGCATCATATTGACAATTTCTTCATAAGGGTAGATTCTACCCTGATTTCAAGGAGGACCCACAAAGTTGGTGAAAAATTATGGAAAACTGCTAAATATGTCATTTCACAGAAGTCTAAGCACCAACTTTCTGTGAGATTAAGAAAGAGATAGCATGTAGGAATCTAATAAATCCAGTGGTTCTTGATATGTTGTCCTTGCTGCTGATGTAGGTGAGATAACTTTAACCGCCCCATTGCACGAGGACATTAGGGACATGACCAGTGCCTCCCCATCTTTTCTGTTTACAAAGATCTTAGATAAGAATCACTCCAGCATTTTACGGCATCATCAAAGCTTAGACTCTACTGCATTGAAGAGCACCAATTAATTTGAAAAATTCTGCAATTTGAAATTGGAAAACAGAGAATATCCCAATATGCCAAAGTTTAAGAAGGGCAATACCCTGGGTTTTCAAGTCAAATCTATGCCTTATAATAAGGGTGTGCAGACAGAAAAAGTGAAAACTGTACCTGCTCCGTATAAGAGACTGTCTCCTGAGATGGATCAGGTAGTGAGGGACCCTCCGTCAGCTTCCGAGAGACGGGAAATGCTGCTGCGGCCAGGGTGTCACCATTTCTTGAGGCCCAGGAAGCTGGAGAGTAAAAGTCAAAATGACTGCTGGGATGTCCAAATGTCAGACAGGTAGTAAAAGTTTAGGAAAGTTAATAATCATGCATGAAATTTTCAAGATAATTTTGGCCAACAAACCAGCTTGTTATATGTTACATCACATTATATGAAAAATATAGCCTCCCAGAGAGTGCATTTCAAGAAATCCACAGCTAAATGTAAATACATGCAGTTATATGTCAACTAAGGCATGATGCAAACAGTTATAACTCGTGCATCTAACTAAATACCAATTTGGAGGTATTTGAACAACATTGTTTAAAATTATGTCATTAGTAAGTGCTGTATGATAAGTCAGCTAGTCTAAGGGAAGTAACTGCCAGCATACTGCTTTGCACTCAATACTTTATGTAAGAGAAATGAATACTTTGACTATTCTTCTTAGGGCAAACCAGGACTCACACAGGCTGTTAATCTCACTTTTTGGGTCCAATTTTAATTTCAGTTGTTGAAAGAAGTCATCCATCTGTCAAATATACCTGTAAGAATTACTGCTTTTTACTTTTAAGTCACGTGACAAGTCAGAAATAGGGTCTCTATACTTTCATTGTTACCTACCTCAGAATTAGGCAAATTTGTATTTTTTATATACATCATACCTACCAGTGTACATGTGTGAAATTTGAGACCTGCAAGTTCAGAGTCATGAGATTTGTCACCATGTAAATGAGCTGCACCATCTTTGGACAGTGACATTCTCAGGAACAAAAGACTCTGGCAATTTGGATGATATTGTGATCTGATTTTTCATTGTGATAAATAAAATGCTATGAAACTTACATGTTTTCCTTTTTCCTTATGTATGAAATGATTTCAAGGCATCATATTGACAATTTCTTCATAAGGGTAGATTCTACCCTGATTTCAAGGAGGACCCACAAAGTTGGTGAAAAATTATGGAAAACTGCTAAATATGTCATTTCACAGAAGTCTAAGCACCAACTTTCTGTGAGATTAAGAAAGAGATAGCATGTAGGAATCTAATAAATCCAGTGGTTCTTGATATGTTGTCCTTGCTGCTGATGTAGGTGAGATAACTTTAACCGCCCCATTGCACGAGGACATTAGGGACATGACCAGTGCCTCCCCATCTTTTCTGTTCACAAAGATCTTAGATAAGAATCACTCCAGCATTTTACGGCATCATCAAAGCTTAGACTCTACTGCATTGAAGAGCACCAATTAATTTGAAAAATTCTGCAATTTGAAATTGGAAAACAGAGAATATCCCAATATGCCAAAGTTTAAGAAGGGCAATACCCTGGGTTTTCAAGTCAAATCTATGCCTTATAATAAGGGTGTGCAGACAGAAAAAGTGAAAACTGTACCTGCTCCGTATAAGAGACTGTCTCCTGAGATGGATCAGGTAGTGAGGGACCCTCCGTCAGCTTCCGAGAGACGGGAAATGCTGCTGCGGCCAGGGTGTCACCATTTCTTGAGGCCCAGGAAGCTGGAGAGTAAAAGTCAAAATGACTGCTGGGATGTCCAAATGTCAGACAGGTAGTAAAAGTTTAGGAAAGTTAATAATCATGCATGAAATTTTCAAGATAATTTTGGCCAACAAACCAGCTTGTTATATGTTACATCACATTATATGAAAAATATAGCCTCCCAGAGAGTGCATTTCAAGAAATCCACAGCTAAATGTAAATACATGCAGTTATATGTCAACTAAGGCATGATGCAAACAGTTATAACTCGTGCATCTAACTAAATACCAATTTGGAGGTATTTGAACAACATTGTTTAAAATTATGTCATTAGTAAGTGCTGTATGATAAGTCAGCTAGTCTAAGGGAAGTAACTGCCAGCATACTGCTTTGCACTCAATACTTTATGTAAGAGAAATGAATACTTTGACTATTCTTCTTAGGGCAAACCAGGACTCACACAGGCTGTTAATCTCACTTTTTGGGTCCAATTTTAATTTCAGTTGTTGAAAGAAGTCATCCATCTGTCAAATATACCTGTAAGAATTACTGCTTTTTACTTTTAAGTCACGTGACAAGTCAGAAATAGGGTCTCTATACTTTCATTGTTACCTACCTCAGAATTAGGCAAATTTGTATTTTTTATATACATCATACCTACCAGTGTACATGTGTGAAATTTGAGACCTGCAAGTTCAGAGTCATGAGATTTGTCACCATGTAAATGAGCTGCACCATCTTTGGACAGTGACATTCTCAGGAACAAAAGACTCTGGCAATTTGGATGATATTGTGATCTGATTTTTCATTGTAATAAATAAAATGCTATGAAACTTACATGTTTTCCTTTTTCCTTATGTATGAAATGATTTCAAGGCATCATATTGACAATTTCTTCATAAGGGTAGATTCTACCCTGATTTCAAGGAGGACCCACAAAGTTGGTGAAAAATTATGGAAAACTGCTAAATATGTCATTTCACAGAAGTCTAAGCACCAACTTTCTGTGAGATTAAGAAAGAGATAGCATGTAGGAATCTAATAAATCCAGTGGTTCTTGATATGTTGTCCTTGCTGCTGATGTAGGTGAGATAACTTTAACCGCCCCATTGCACGAGGACATTAGGGACATGACCAGTGCCTCCCCATCTTTTCTGTTTACAAAGATCTTAGATAAGAATCACTCCAGCATTTTACGGCATCATCAAAGCTTAGACTCTACTGCATTGAAGAGCACCAATTAATTTGAAAAATTCTGCAATTTGAAATTGGAAAACAGAGAATATCCCAATATGCCAAAGTTTAAGAAGGGCAATACCCTGGGTTTTCAAGTCAAATCTATGCCTTATAATAAGGGTGTGCAGACAGAAAAAGTGAAAACTGTACCTGCTCCGTATAAGAGACTGTCTCCTGAGATGGATCAGGTAGTGAGGGACCCTCCGTCAGCTTCCGAGAGACGGGAAATGCTGCTGCGGCCAGGGTGTCACCATTTCTTGAGGCCCAGGAAGCTGGAGAGTAAAAGTCAAAATGACTGCTGGGATGTCCAAATGTCAGACAGGTAGTAAAAGTTTAGGAAAGTTAATAATCATGCATGAAATTTTCAAGATAATTTTGGCCAACAAACCAGCTTGTTATATGTTACATCACATTATATGAAAAATATAGCCTCCCAGAGAGTGCATTTCAAGAAATCCACAGCTAAATGTAAATACATGCAGTTATATGTCAACTAAGGCATGATGCAAACAGTTATAACTCGTGCATCTAACTAAATACCAATTTGGAGGTATTTGAACAACATTGTTTAAAATTATGTCATTAGTAAGTGCTGTATGATAAGTCAGCTAGTCTAAGGGAAGTAACTGCCAGCATACTGCTTTGCACTCAATACTTTATGTAAGAGAAATGAATACTTTGACTATTCTTCTTAGGGCAAACCAGGACTCACACAGGCTGTTAATCTCACTTTTTGGGTCCAATTTTAATTTCAGTTGTTGAAAGAAGTCATCCATCTGTCAAATATACCTGTAAGAATTACTGCTTTTTACTTTTAAGTCACGTGACAAGTCAGAAATAGGGTCTCTATACTTTCATTGTTACCTACCTCAGAATTAGGCAAATTTGTATTTTTTATATACATCATACCTACCAGTGTACATGTGTGAAATTTGAGACCTGCAAGTTCAGAGTCATGAGATTTGTCACCATGTAAATGAGCTGCACCATCTTTGGACAGTGACATTCTCAGGAACAAAAGACTCTGGCAATTTGGATGATATTGTGATCTGATTTTTCATTGTAATAAATAAAATGCTATGAAACTTACATGTTTTCCTTTTTCCTTATGTATGAAATGATTTCAAGGCATCATATTGACAATTTCTTCATAAGGGTAGATTCTACCCTGATTTCAAGGAGGACCCACAAAGTTGGTGAAAAATTATGGAAAACTGCTAAATATGTCATTTCACAGAAGTCTAAGCACCAACTTTCTGTGAGATTAAGAAAGAGATAGCATGTAGGAATCTAATAAATCCAGTGGTTCTTGATATGTTGTCCTTGCTGCTGATGTAGGTGAGATAACTTTAACCGCCCCATTGCACGAGGACATTAGGGACATGACCAGTGCCTCCCCATCTTTTCTGTTCACAAAGATCTTAGATAAGAATCACTCCAGCATTTTACGGCATCATCAAAGCTTAGACTCTACTGCATTGAAGAGCACCAATTAATTTGAAAAATTCTGCAATTTGAAATTGGAAAACAGAGAATATCCCAATATGCCAAAGTTTAAGAAGGGCAATACCCTGGGTTTTCAAGTCAAATCTATGCCTTATAATAAGGGTGTGCAGACAGAAAAAGTGAAAACTGTACCTGCTCCGTATAAGAGACTGTCTCCTGAGATGGATCAGGTAGTGAGGGACCCTCCGTCAGCTTCCGAGAGACGGGAAATGCTGCTGCGGCCAGGGTGTCACCATTTCTTGAGGCCCAGGAAGCTGGAGAGTAAAAGTCAAAATGACTGCTGGGATGTCCAAATGTCAGACAGGTAGTAAAATTTTAGGAAAGTTAATAATCATGCATGAAATTTTCAAGATAATTTTGGCCAACAAACCAGCTTGTTATATGTTACATCACATTATATGAAAAATATAGCCTCCCAGAGAGTGCATTTCAAGAAATCCACAGCTAAATGTAAATACATGCAGTTATATGTCAACTAAGGCATGATGCAAACAGTTATAACTCGTGCATCTAACTAAATACCAATTTGGAGGTATTTGAACAACATTGTTTAAAATTATGTCATTAGTAAGTGCTGTATGATAAGTCAGCTAGTCTAAGGGAAGTAACTGCCAGCATACTGCTTTGCACTCAATACTTTATGTAAGAGAAATGAATACTTTGACTATTCTTCTTAGGGCAAACCAGGACTCACACAGGCTGTTAATCTCACTTTTTGGGTCCAATTTTAATTTCAGTTGTTGAAAGAAGTCATCCATCTGTCAAATATACCTGTAAGAATTACTGCTTTTTACTTTTAAGTCACGTGACAAGTCAGAAATAGGGTCTCTATACTTTCATTGTTACCTACCTCAGAATTAGGCAAATTTGTATTTTTTATATACATCATACCTACCAGTGTACATGTGTGAAATTTGAGACCTGCAAGTTCAGAGTCATGAGATTTGTCACCATGTAAATGAGCTGCACCATCTTTGGACAGTGACATTCTCAGGAACAAAAGACTCTGGCAATTTGGATGATATTGTGATCTGATTTTTCATTGTAATAAATAAAATGCTATGAAACTTACATGTTTTCCTTTTTCCTTATGTATGAAATGATTTCAAGGCATCATATTGACAATTTCTTCATAAGGGTAGATTCTACCCTGATTTCAAGGAGGACCCACAAAGTTGGTGAAAAATTATGGAAAACTGCTAAATATGTCATTTCACAGAAGTCTAAGCACCAACTTTCTGTGAGATTAAGAAAGAGATAGCATGTAGGAATCTAATAAATCCAGTGGTTCTTGATATGTTGTCCTTGCTGCTGATGTAGGTGAGATAACTTTAACCGCCCCATTGCACGAGGACATTAGGGACATGACCAGTGCCTCCCCATCTTTTCTGTTTACAAAGATCTTAGATAAGAATCACTCCAGCATTTTACGGCATCATCAAAGCTTAGACTCTACTGCATTGAAGAGCACCAATTAATTTGAAAAATTCTGCAATTTGAAATTGGAAAACAGAGAATATCCCAATATGCCAAAGTTTAAGAAGGGCAATACCCTGGGTTTTCAAGTCAAATCTATGCCTTATAATAAGGGTGTGCAGACAGAAAAAGTGAAAACTGTACCTGCTCCGTATAAGAGACTGTCTCCTGAGATGGATCAGGTAGTGAGGGACCCTCCGTCAGCTTCCGAGAGACGGGAAATGCTGCTGCGGCCAGGGTGTCACCATTTCTTGAGGCCCAGGAAGCTGGAGAGTAAAAGTCAAAATGACTGCTGGGATGTCCAAATGTCAGACAGGTAGTAAAAGTTTAGGAAAGTTAATAATCATGCATGAAATTTTCAAGATAATTTTGGCCAACAAACCAGCTTGTTATATGTTACATCACATTATATGAAAAATATAGCCTCCCAGAGAGTGCATTTCAAGAAATCCACAGCTAAATGTAAATACATGCAGTTATATGTCAACTAAGGCATGATGCAAACAGTTATAACTCGTGCATCTAACTAAATACCAATTTGGAGGTATTTGAACAACATTGTTTAAAATTATGTCATTAGTAAGTGCTGTATGATAAGTCAGCTAGTCTAAGGGAAGTAACTGCCAGCATACTGCTTTGCACTCAATACTTTATGTAAGAGAAATGAATACTTTGACTATTCTTCTTAGGGCAAACCAGGACTCACACAGGCTGTTAATCTCACTTTTTGGGTCCAATTTTAATTTCAGTTGTTGAAAGAAGTCATCCATCTGTCAAATATACCTGTAAGAATTACTGCTTTTTACTTTTAAGTCACGTGACAAGTCAGAAATAGGGTCTCTATACTTTCATTGTTACCTACCTCAGAATTAGGCAAATTTGTATTTTTTATATACATCATACCTACCAGTGTACATGTGTGAAATTTGAGACCTGCAAGTTCAGAGTCATGAGATTTGTCACCATGTAAATGAGCTGCACCATCTTTGGACAGTGACATTCTCAGGAACAAAAGACTCTGGCAATTTGGATGATATTGTGATCTGATTTTTCATTGTAATAAATAAAATGCTATGAAACTTACATGTTTTCCTTTTTCCTTATGTATGAAATGATTTCAAGGCATCATATTGACAATTTCTTCATAAGGGTAGATTCTACCCTGATTTCAAGGAGGACCCACAAAGTTGGTGAAAAATTATGGAAAACTGCTAAATATGTCATTTCACAGAAGTCTAAGCACCAACTTTCTGTGAGATTAAGAAAGAGATAGCATGTAGGAATCTAATAAATCCAGTGGTTCTTGATATGTTGTCCTTGCTGCTGATGTAGGTGAGATAATTTTAACCGCCCCATTGCACGAGGACATTAGGGACATGACCAGTGCCTCCCCATCTTTTCTGTTCACAAAGATCTTAGATAAGAATCACTCCAGCATTTTACGGCATCATCAAAGCTTAGACTCTACTGCATTGAAGAGCACCAATTAATTTGAAAAATTCTGCAATTTGAAATTGGAAAACAGAGAATATCCCAATATGCCAAAGTTTAAGAAGGGCAATACCCTGGGTTTTCAAGTCAAATCTATGCCTTATAATAAGGGTGTGCAGACAGAAAAAGTGAAAACTGTACCTGCTCCGTATAAGAGACTGTCTCCTGAGATGGATCAGGTAGTGAGGGACCCTCCGTCAGCTTCCGAGAGACGGGAAATGCTGCTGCGGCCAGGGTGTCACCATTTCTTGAGGCCCAGGAAGCTGGAGAGTAAAAGTCAAAATGACTGCTGGGATGTCCAAATGTCAGACAGGTAGTAAAAGTTTAGGAAAGTTAATAATCATGCATGAAATTTTCAAGATAATTTTGGCCAACAAACCAGCTTGTTATATGTTACATCACATTATATGAAAAATATAGCCTCCCAGAGAGTGCATTTCAAGAAATCCACAGCTAAATGTAAATACATGCAGTTATATGTCAACTAAGGCATGATGCAAACAGTTATAACTCGTGCATCTAACTAAATACCAATTTGGAGGTATTTGAACAACATTGTTTAAAATTATGTCATTAGTAAGTGCTGTATGATAAGTCAGCTAGTCTAAGGGAAGTAACTGCCAGCATACTGCTTTGCACTCAATACTTTATGTAAGAGAAATGAATACTTTGACTATTCTTCTTAGGGCAAACCAGGACTCACACAGGCTGTTAATCTCACTTTTTGGGTCCAATTTTAATTTCAGTTGTTGAAAGAAGTCATCCATCTGTCAAATATACCTGTAAGAATTACTGCTTTTTACTTTTAAGTCACGTGACAAGTCAGAAATAGGGTCTCTATACTTTCATTGTTACCTACCTCAGAATTAGGCAAATTTGTATTTTTTATATACATCATACCTACCAGTGTACATGTGCGAAATTTGAGACCTGCAAGTTCAGAGTCATGAGATTTGTCACCATGTAAATGAGCTGCACCATCTTTGGACAGTGACATTCTCAGGAACAAAAGACTCTGGCAATTTGGATGATATTGTGATCTGATTTTTCATTGTAATAAATAAAATGCTATGAAACTTACATGTTTTCCTTTTTCCTTATGTATGAAATGATTTCAAGGCATCATATTGACAATTTCTTCATAAGGGTAGATTCTACCCTGATTTCAAGGAGGACCCACAAAGTTGGTGAAAAATTATGGAAAACTGCTAAATATGTCATTTCACAGAAGTCTAAGCACCAACTTTCTGTGAGATTAAGAAAGAGATAGCATGTAGGAATCTAATAAATCCAGTGGTTCTTGATATGTTGTCCTTGCTGCTGATGTAGGTGAGATAACTTTAACCGCCCCATTGCACGAGGACATTAGGGACATGACCAGTGCCTCCCCATCTTTTCTGTTTACAAAGATCTTAGATAAGAATCACTCCAGCATTTTACGGCATCATCAAAGCTTAGACTCTACTGCATTGAAGAGCACCAATTAATTTGAAAAATTCTGCAATTTGAAATTGGAAAACAGAGAATATCCCAATATGCCAAAGTTTAAGAAGGGCAATACCCTGGGTTTTCAAGTCAAATCTATGCCTTATAATAAGGGTGTGCAGACAGAAAAAGTGAAAACTGTACCTGCTCCGTATAAGAGACTGTCTCCTGAGATGGATCAGGTAGTGAGGGACCCTCCGTCAGCTTCCGAGAGACGGGAAATGCTGCTGCGGCCAGGGTGTCACCATTTCTTGAGGCCCAGGAAGCTGGAGAGTAAAAGTCAAAATGACTGCTGGGATGTCCAAATGTCAGACAGGTAGTAAAATTTTAGGAAAGTTAATAATCATGCATGAAATTTTCAAGATAATTTTGGCCAACAAACCAGCTTGTTATATGTTACATCACATTATATGAAAAATATAGCCTCCCAGAGAGTGCATTTCAAGAAATCCACAGCTAAATGTAAATACATGCAGTTATATGTCAACTAAGGCATGATGCAAACAGTTATAACTCGTGCATCTAACTAAATACCAATTTGGAGGTATTTGAACAACATTGTTTAAAATTATGTCATTAGTAAGTGCTGTATGATAAGTCAGCTAGTCTAAGGGAAGTAACTGCCAGCATACTGCTTTGCACTCAATACTTTATGTAAGAGAAATGAATACTTTGACTATTCTTCTTAGGGCAAACCAGGACTCACACAGGCTGTTAATCTCACTTTTTGGGTCCAATTTTAATTTCAGTTGTTGAAAGAAGTCATCCATCTGTCAAATATACCTGTAAGAATTACTGCTTTTTACTTTTAAGTCACGTGACAAGTCAGAAATAGGGTCTCTATACTTTCATTGTTACCTACCTCAGAATTAGGCAAATTTGTATTTTTTATATACATCATACCTACCAGTGTACATGTGCGAAATTTGAGACCTGCAAGTTCAGAGTCATGAGATTTGTCACCATGTAAATGAGCTGCACCATCTTTGGACAGTGACATTCTCAGGAACAAAAGACTCTGGCAATTTGGATGATATTGTGATCTGATTTTTCATTGTAATAAATAAAATGCTATGAAACTTACATGTTTTCCTTTCTCCTTATGTATGAAATGATTTCAAGGCATCATATTGACAATTTCTTCATAAGGGTAGATTCTACCCTGATTTCAAGGAGGACCCACAAAGTTGGTGAAAAATTATGGAAAACTGCTAAATATGTCATTTCACAGAAGTCTAAGCACCAACTTTCTGTGAGATTAAGAAAGAGATAGCATGTAGGAATCTAATAAATCCAGTGGTTCTTGATATGTTGTCCTTGCTGCTGATGTAGGTGAGATAATTTTAACCGCCCCATTGCACGAGGACATTAGGGACATGACCAGTGCCTCCCCATCTTTTCTGTTCACAAAGATCTTAGATAAGAATCACTCCAGCATTTTACGGCATCATCAAAGCTTAGACTCTACTGCATTGAAGAGCACCAATTAATTTGAAAAATTCTGCAATTTGAAATTGGAAAACAGAGAATATCCCAATATGCCAAAGTTTAAGAAGGGCAATACCCTGGGTTTTCAAGTCAAATCTATGCCTTATAATAAGGGTGTGCAGACAGAAAAAGTGAAAACTGTACCTGCTCCGTATAAGAGACTGTCTCCTGAGATGGATCAGGTAGTGAGGGACCCTCCGTCAGCTTCCGAGAGACGGGAAATGCTGCTGCGGCCAGGGTGTCACCATTTCTTGAGGCCCAGGAAGCTGGAGAGTAAAAGTCAAAATGACTGCTGGGATGTCCAAATGTCAGACAGGTAGTAAAAGTTTAGGAAAGTTAATAATCATGCATGAAATTTTCAAGATAATTTTGGCCAACAAACCAGCTTGTTATATGTTACATCACATTATATGAAAAATATAGCCTCCCAGAGAGTGCATTTCAAGAAATCCACAGCTAAATGTAAATACATGCAGTTATATGTCAACTAAGGCATGATGCAAACAGTTATAACTCGTGCATCTAACTAAATACCAATTTGGAGGTATTTGAACAACATTGTTTAAAATTATGTCATTAGTAAGTGCTGTATGATAAGTCAGCTAGTCTAAGGGAAGTAACTGCCAGCATACTGCTTTGCACTCAATACTTTATGTAAGAGAAATGAATACTTTGACTATTCTTCTTAGGGCAAACCAGGACTCACACAGGCTGTTAATCTCACTTTTTGGGTCCAATTTTAATTTCAGTTGTTGAAAGAAGTCATCCATCTGTCAAATATACCTGTAAGAATTACTGCTTTTTACTTTTAAGTCACGTGACAAGTCAGAAATAGGGTCTCTATACTTTCATTGTTACCTACCTCAGAATTAGGCAAATTTGTATTTTTTATATACATCATACCTACCAGTGTACATGTGCGAAATTTGAGACCTGCAAGTTCAGAGTCATGAGATTTGTCACCATGTAAATGAGCTGCACCATCTTTGGACAGTGACATTCTCAGGAACAAAAGACTCTGGCAATTTGGATGATATTGTGATCTGATTTTTCATTGTAATAAATAAAATGCTATGAAACTTACATGTTTTCCTTTTTCCTTATGTATGAAATGATTTCAAGGCATCATATTGACAATTTCTTCATAAGGGTAGATTCTACCCTGATTTCAAGGAGGACCCACAAAGTTGGTGAAAAATTATGGAAAACTGCTAAATATGTCATTTCACAGAAGTCTAAGCACCAACTTTCTGTGAGATTAAGAAAGAGATAGCATGTAGGAATCTAATAAATCCAGTGGTTCTTGATATGTTGTCCTTGCTGCTGATGTAGGTGAGATAACTTTAACCGCCCCATTGCACGAGGACATTAGGGACATGACCAGTGCCTCCCCATCTTTTCTGTTTACAAAGATCTTAGATAAGAATCACTCCAGCATTTTACGGCATCATCAAAGCTTAGACTCTACTGCATTGAAGAGCACCAATTAATTTGAAAAATTCTGCAATTTGAAATTGGAAAACAGAGAATATCCCAATATGCCAAAGTTTAAGAAGGGCAATACCCTGGGTTTTCAAGTCAAATCTATGCCTTATAATAAGGGTGTGCAGACAGAAAAAGTGAAAACTGTACCTGCTCCGTATAAGAGACTGTCTCCTGAGATGGATCAGGTAGTGAGGGACCCTCCGTCAGCTTCCGAGAGACGGGAAATGCTGCTGCGGCCAGGGTGTCACCATTTCTTGAGGCCCAGGAAGCTGGAGAGTAAAAGTCAAAATGACTGCTGGGATGTCCAAATGTCAGACAGGTAGTAAAATTTTAGGAAAGTTAATAATCATGCATGAAATTTTCAAGATAATTTTGGCCAACAAACCAGCTTGTTATATGTTACATCACATTATATGAAAAATATAGCCTCCCAGAGAGTGCATTTCAAGAAATCCACAGCTAAATGTAAATACATGCAGTTATATGTCAACTAAGGCATGATGCAAACAGTTATAACTCGTGCATCTAACTAAATACCAATTTGGAGGTATTTGAACAACATTGTTTAAAATTATGTCATTAGTAAGTGCTGTATGATAAGTCAGCTAGTCTAAGGGAAGTAACTGCCAGCATACTGCTTTGCACTCAATACTTTATGTAAGAGAAATGAATACTTTGACTATTCTTCTTAGGGCAAACCAGGACTCACACAGGCTGTTAATCTCACTTTTTGGGTCCAATTTTAATTTCAGTTGTTGAAAGAAGTCATCCATCTGTCAAATATACCTGTAAGAATTACTGCTTTTTACTTTTAAGTCACGTGACAAGTCAGAAATAGGGTCTCTATACTTTCATTGTTACCTACCTCAGAATTAGGCAAATTTGTATTTTTTATATACATCATACCTACCAGTGTACATGTGCGAAATTTGAGACCTGCAAGTTCAGAGTCATGAGATTTGTCACCATGTAAATGAGCTGCACCATCTTTGGACAGTGACATTCTCAGGAACAAAAGACTCTGGCAATTTGGATGATATTGTGATCTGATTTTTCATTGTAATAAATAAAATGCTATGAAACTTACATGTTTTCCTTTCTCCTTATGTATGAAATGATTTCAAGGCATCATATTGACAATTTCTTCATAAGGGTAGATTCTACCCTGATTTCAAGGAGGACCCACAAAGTTGGTGAAAAATTATGGAAAACTGCTAAATATGTCATTTCACAGAAGTCTAAGCACCAACTTTCTGTGAGATTAAGAAAGAGATAGCATGTAGGAATCTAATAAATCCAGTGGTTCTTGATATGTTGTCCTTGCTGCTGATGTAGGTGAGATAATTTTAACCGCCCCATTGCACGAGGACATTAGGGACATGACCAGTGCCTCCCCATCTTTTCTGTTCACAAAGATCTTAGATAAGAATCACTCCAGCATTTTACGGCATCATCAAAGCTTAGACTCTACTGCATTGAAGAGCACCAATTAATTTGAAAAATTCTGCAATTTGAAATTGGAAAACAGAGAATATCCCAATATGCCAAAGTTTAAGAAGGGCAATACCCTGGGTTTTCAAGTCAAATCTATGCCTTATAATAAGGGTGTGCAGACAGAAAAAGTGAAAACTGTACCTGCTCCGTATAAGAGACTGTCTCCTGAGATGGATCAGGTAGTGAGGGACCCTCCGTCAGCTTCCGAGAGACGGGAAATGCTGCTGCGGCCAGGGTGTCACCATTTCTTGAGGCCCAGGAAGCTGGAGAGTAAAAGTCAAAATGACTGCTGGGATGTCCAAATGTCAGACAGGTAGTAAAAGTTTAGGAAAGTTAATAATTATGCATGAAATTTTCAAGATAATTTTGGCCAACAAACCAGCTTGTTATATGTTACATCACATTATATGAAAAATATAGCCTCCCAGAGAGTGCATTTCAAGAAATCCACAGCTAAATGTAAATACATGCAGTTATATGTCAACTAAGGCATGATGCAAACAGTTATAACTCGTGCATCTAACTAAATACCAATTTGGAGGTATTTGAACAACATTGTTTAAAATTATGTCATTAGTAAGTGCTGTATGATAAGTCAGCTAGTCTAAGGGAAGTAACTGCCAGCATACTGCTTTGCACTCAATACTTTATGTAAGAGAAATGAATACTTTGACTATTCTTCTTAGGGCAAACCAGGACTCGCACAGGCTGTTAATCTCACTTTTTGGGTCCAATTTTAATTTCAGTTGTTGAAAGAAGTCATCCATCTGTCAAATATACCTGTAAGAATTACTGCTTTTTACTTTTAAGTCACGTGACAAGTCAGAAATAGGGTCTCTATACTTTCATTGTTACCTACCTCAGAATTAGGCAAATTTGTATTTTTTATATACATCATACCTACCAGTGTACATGTGTGAAATTTGAGACCTGCAAGTTCAGAGTCATGAGATTTGTCACCATGTAAATGAGCTGCACCATCTTTGGACAGTGACATTCTCAGGAACAAAAGACTCTGGCAATTTGGATGATATTGTGATCTGATTTTTCATTGTAATAAATAAAATGCTATGAAACTTACATGTTTTCCTTTTTCCTTATGTATGAAATGATTTCAAGGCATCATATTGACAATTTCTTCATAAGGGTAGATTCTACCCTGATTTCAAGGAGGACCCACAAAGTTGGTGAAAAATTATGGAAAACTGCTAAATATGTCATTTCACAGAAGTCTAAGCACCAACTTTCTGTGAGATTAAGAAAGAGATAGCATGTAGGAATCTAATAAATCCAGTGGTTCTTGATATGTTGTCCTTGCTGCTGATGTAGGTGAGATAACTTTAACCGCCCCATTGCACGAGGACATTAGGGACATGACCAGTGCCTCCCCATCTTTTCTGTTTACAAAGATCTTAGATAAGAATCACTCCAGCATTTTACGGCATCATCAAAGCTTAGACTCTACTGCATTGAAGAGCACCAATTAATTTGAAAAATTCTGCAATTTGAAATTGGAAAACAGAGAATATCCCAATATGCCAAAGTTTAAGAAGGGCAATACCCTGGGTTTTCAAGTCAAATCTATGCCTTATAATAAGGGTGTGCAGACAGAAAAAGTGAAAACTGTACCTGCTCCGTATAAGAGACTGTCTCCTGAGATGGATCAGGTAGTGAGGGACCCTCCGTCAGCTTCCGAGAGACGGGAAATGCTGCTGCGGCCAGGGTGTCACCATTTCTTGAGGCCCAGGAAGCTGGAGAGTAAAAGTCAAAATGACTGCTGGGATGTCCAAATGTCAGACAGGTAGTAAAAGTTTAGGAAAGTTAATAATCATGCATGAAATTTTCAAGATAATTTTGGCCAACAAACCAGCTTGTTATATGTTACATCACATTATATGAAAAATATAGCCTCCCAGAGAGTGCATTTCAAGAAATCCACAGCTAAATGTAAATACATGCAGTTATATGTCAACTAAGGCATGATGCAAACAGTTATAACTCGTGCATCTAACTAAATACCAATTTGGAGGTATTTGAACAACATTGTTTAAAATTATGTCATTAGTAAGTGCTGTATGATAAGTCAGCTAGTCTAAGGGAAGTAACTGCCAGCATACTGCTTTGCACTCAATACTTTATGTAAGAGAAATGAATACTTTGACTATTCTTCTTAGGGCAAACCAGGACTCACACAGGCTGTTAATCTCACTTTTTGGGTCCAATTTTAATTTCAGTTGTTGAAAGAAGTCATCCATCTGTCAAATATACCTGTAAGAATTACTGCTTTTTACTTTTAAGTCACGTGACAAGTCAGAAATAGGGTCTCTATACTTTCATTGTTACCTACCTCAGAATTAGGCAAATTTGTATTTTTTATATACATCATACCTACCAGTGTACATGTGCGAAATTTGAGACCTGCAAGTTGAGAGTCATGAGATTTGTCACCATGTAAATGAGCTGCACCATCTTTGGACAGTGACATTCTCAGGAACAAAAGACTGGCAATTTGGATGATATTGTGATCTGATTTTTCATTGTAATAAATAAAATGCTATGAAACTTACATGTTTTCCTTTTTCCTTATGTATGAAATGATTTCAAGGCATCATATTGACAATTTCTTCATAAGGGTAGATTCTACCCTGATTTCAAGGAGGACCCACAAAGTTGGTGAAAAATTATGGAAAACTGCTAAATATGTCATTTCACAGAAGTCTAAGCACCAACTTTCTGTGAGATTAAGAAAGAGATAGCATGTAGGAATCTAATAAATCCAGTGGTTCTTGATATGTTGTCCTTGCTGCTGATGTAGGTGAGATAACTTTAACCGCCCCATTGCACGAGGACATTAGGGACATGACCAGTGCCTCCCCATCTTTTCTGTTCACAAAGATCTTAGATAAGAATCACTCCAGCATTTTACGGCATCATCAAAGCTTAGACTCTACTGCATTGAAGAGCACCAATTAATTTGAAAAATTCTGCAATTTGAAATTGGAAAACAGAGAATATCCCAATATGCCAAAGTTTAAGAAGGGCAATACCCTGGGTTTTCAAGTCAAATCTATGCCTTATAATAAGGGTGTGCAGACAGAAAAAGTGAAAACTGTACCTGCTCCGTATAAGAGACTGTCTCCTGAGATGGATCAGGTAGTGAGGGACCCTCCGTCAGCTTCCGAGAGACGGGAAATGCTGCTGCGGCCAGGGTGTCACCATTTCTTGAGGCCCAGGAAGCTGGAGAGTAAAAGTCAAAATGACTGCTGGGATGTCCAAATGTCAGACAGGTAGTAAAAGTTTAGGAAAGTTAATAATCATGCATGAAATTTTCAAGATAATTTTGGCCAACAAACCAGCTTGTTATATGTTACATCACATTATATGAAAAATATAGCCTCCCAGAGAGTGCATTTCAAGAAATCCACAGCTAAATGTAAATACATGCAGTTATATGTCAACTAAGGCATGATGCAAACAGTTATAACTCGTGCATCTAACTAAATACCAATTTGGAGGTATTTGAACAACATTGTTTAAAATTATGTCATTAGTAAGTGCTGTATGATAAGTCAGCTAGTCTAAGGGAAGTAACTGCCAGCATACTGCTTTGCACTCAATACTTTATGTAAGAGAAATGAATACTTTGACTATTCTTCTTAGGGCAAACCAGGACTCACACAGGCTGTTAATCTCACTTTTTGGGTCCAATTTTAATTTCAGTTGTTGAAAGAAGTCATCCATCTGTCAAATATACCTGTAAGAATTACTGCTTTTTACTTTTAAGTCACGTGACAAGTCAGAAATAGGGTCTCTATACTTTCATTGTTACCTACCTCAGAATTAGGCAAATTTGTATTTTTTATATACATCATACCTACCAGTGTACATGTGCGAAATTTGAGACCTGCAAGTTGAGAGTCATGAGATTTGTCACCATGTAAATGAGCTGCACCATCTTTGGACAGTGACATTCTCAGGAACAAAAGACTCTGGCAATTTGGATGATATTGTGATCTGATTTTTCATTGTAATAAATAAAATGCTATGAAACTTACATGTTTTCCTTTTTCCTTATGTATGAAATGATTTCAAGGCATCATATTGACAATTTCTTCATAAGGGTAGATTCTACCCTGATTTCAAGGAGGACCCACAAAGTTGGTGAAAAATTATGGAAAACTGCTAAATATGTCATTTCACAGAAGTCTAAGCACCAACTTTCTGTGAGATTAAGAAAGAGATAGCATGTAGGAATCTAATAAATCCAGTGGTTCTTGATATGTTGTCCTTGCTGCTGATGTAGGTGAGATAACTTTAACCGCCCCATTGCACGAGGACATTAGGGACATGACCAGTGCCTCCCCATCTTTTCTGTTCACAAAGATCTTAGATAAGAATCACTCCAGCATTTTACGGCATCATCAAAGCTTAGACTCTACTGCATTGAAGAGCACCAATTAATTTGAAAAATTCTGCAATTTGAAATTGGAAAACAGAGAATATCCCAATATGCCAAAGTTTAAGAAGGGCAATACCCTGGGTTTTCAAGTCAAATCTATGCCTTATAATAAGGGTGTGCAGACAGAAAAAGTGAAAACTGTACCTGCTCCGTATAAGAGACTGTCTCCTGAGATGGATCAGGTAGTGAGGGACCCTCCGTCAGCTTCCGAGAGACGGGAAATGCTGCTGCGGCCAGGGTGTCACCATTTCTTGAGGCCCAGGAAGCTGGAGAGTAAAAGTCAAAATGACTGCTGGGATGTCCAAATGTCAGACAGGTAGTAAAATTTTAGGAAAGTTAATAATCATGCATGAAATTTTCAAGATAATTTTGGCCAACAAACCAGCTTGTTATATGTTACATCACATTATATGAAAAATATAGCCTCCCAGAGAGTGCATTTCAAGAAATCCACAGCTAAATGTAAATACATGCAGTTATATGTCAACTAAGGCATGATGCAAACAGTTATAACTCGTGCATCTAACTAAATACCAATTTGGAGGTATTTGAACAACATTGTTTAAAATTATGTCATTAGTAAGTGCTGTATGATAAGTCAGCTAGTCTAAGGGAAGTAACTGCCAGCATACTGCTTTGCACTCAATACTTTATGTAAGAGAAATGAATACTTTGACTATTCTTCTTAGGGCAAACCAGGACTCACACAGGCTGTTAATCTCACTTTTTGGGTCCAATTTTAATTTCAGTTGTTGAAAGAAGTCATCCATCTGTCAAATATACCTGTAAGAATTACTGCTTTTTACTTTTAAGTCACGTGACAAGTCAGAAATAGGGTCTCTATACTTTCATTGTTACCTACCTCAGAATTAGGCAAATTTGTATTTTTTATATACATCATACCTACCAGTGTACATGTGTGAAATTTGAGACCTGCAAGTTCAGAGTCATGAGATTTGTCACCATGTAAATGAGCTGCACCATCTTTGGACAGTGACATTCTCAGGAACAAAAGACTCTGGCAATTTGGATGATATTGTGATCTGATTTTTCATTGTAATAAATAAAATGCTATGAAACTTACATGTTTTCCTTTTTCCTTATGTATGAAATGATTTCAAGGCATCATATTGACAATTTCTTCATAAGGGTAGATTCTACCCTGATTTCAAGGAGGACCCACAAAGTTGGTGAAAAATTATGGAAAACTGCTAAATATGTCATTTCACAGAAGTCTAAGCACCAACTTTCTGTGAGATTAAGAAAGAGATAGCATGTAGGAATCTAATAAATCCAGTGGTTCTTGATATGTTGTCCTTGCTGCTGATGTAGGTGAGATAACTTTAACCGCCCCATTGCACGAGGACATTAGGGACATGACCAGTGCCTCCCCATCTTTTCTGTTTACAAAGATCTTAGATAAGAATCACTCCAGCATTTTACGGCATCATCAAAGCTTAGACTCTACTGCATTGAAGAGCACCAATTAATTTGAAAAATTCTGCAATTTGAAATTGGAAAACAGAGAATATCCCAATATGCCAAAGTTTAAGAAGGGCAATACCCTGGGTTTTCAAGTCAAATCTATGCCTTATAATAAGGGTGTGCAGACAGAAAAAGTGAAAACTGTACCTGCTCCGTATAAGAGACTGTCTCCTGAGATGGATCAGGTAGTGAGGGACCCTCCGTCAGCTTCCGAGAGACGGGAAATGCTGCTGCGGCCAGGGTGTCACCATTTCTTGAGGCCCAGGAAGCTGGAGAGTAAAAGTCAAAATGACTGCTGGGATGTCCAAATGTCAGACAGGTAGTAAAATTTTAGGAAAGTTAATAATCATGCATGAAATTTTCAAGATAATTTTGGCCAACAAACCAGCTTGTTATATGTTACATCACATTATATGAAAAATATAGCCTCCCAGAGAGTGCATTTCAAGAAATCCACAGATAAATGTAAATACATGCAGTTATATGTCAACTAAGGCATGATGCAAACAGTTATAACTCGTGCATCTAACTAAATACCAATTTGGAGGTATTTGAACAACATTGTTTAAAATTATGTCATTAGTAAGTGCTGTATGATAAGTCAGCTAGTCTAAGGGAAGTAACTGCCAGCATACTGCTTTGCACTCAATACTTTATGTAAGAGAAATGAATACTTTGACTATTCTTCTTAGGGCAAACCAGGACTCACACAGGCTGTTAATCTCACTTTTTGGGTCCAATTTTAATTTCAGTTGTTGAAAGAAGTCATCCATCTGTCAAATATACCTGTAAGAATTACTGCTTTTTACTTTTAAGTCACGTGACAAGTCAGAAATAGGGTCTCTATACTTTCATTGTTACCTACCTCAGAATTAGGCAAATTTGTATTTTTTATATACATCATACCTACCAGTGTACATGTGCGAAATTTGAGACCTGCAAGTTCAGAGTCATGAGATTTGTCACCATGTAAATGAGCTGCACCATCTTTGGACAGTGACATTCTCAGGAACAAAAGACTGGCAATTTGGATGATATTGTGATCTGATTTTTCATTGTAATAAATAAAATGCTATGAAACTTACATGTTTTCCTTTTTCCTTATGTATGAAATGATTTCAAGGCATCATATTGACAATTTCTTCATAAGGGTAGATTCTACCCTGATTTCAAGGAGGACCCACAAAGTTGGTGAAAAATTATGGAAAACTGCTAAATATGTCATTTCACAGAAGTCTAAGCACCAACTTTCTGTGAGATTAAGAAAGAGATAGCATGTAGGAATCTAATAAATCCAGTGGTTCTTGATATGTTGTCCTTGCTGCTGATGTAGGTGAGATAACTTTAACCGCCCCATTGCACGAGGACATTAGGGACATGACCAGTGCCTCCCCATCTTTTCTGTTCACAAAGATCTTAGATAAGAATCACTCCAGCATTTTACGGCATCATCAAAGCTTAGACTCTACTGCATTGAAGAGCACCAATTAATTTGAAAAATTCTGCAATTTGAAATTGGAAAACAGAGAATATCCCAATATGCCAAAGTTTAAGAAGGGCAATACCCTGGGTTTTCAAGTCAAATCTATGCCTTATAATAAGGGTGTGCAGACAGAAAAAGTGAAAACTGTACCTGCTCCGTATAAGAGACTGTCTCCTGAGATGGATCAGGTAGTGAGGGACCCTCCGTCAGCTTCCGAGAGACGGGAAATGCTGCTGCGGCCAGGGTGTCACCATTTCTTGAGGCCCAGGAAGCTGGAGAGTAAAAGTCAAAATGACTGCTGGGATGTCCAAATGTCAGACAGGTAGTAAAATTTTAGGAAAGTTAATAATCATGCATGAAATTTTCAAGATAATTTTGGCCAACAAACCAGCTTGTTATATGTTACATCACATTATATGAAAAATATAGCCTCCCAGAGAGTGCATTTCAAGAAATCCACAGCTAAATGTAAATACATGCAGTTATATGTCAACTAAGGCATGATGCAAACAGTTATAACTCGTGCATCTAACTAAATACCAATTTGGAGGTATTTGAACAACATTGTTTAAAATTATGTCATTAGTAAGTGCTGTATGATAAGTCAGCTAGTCTAAGGGAAGTAACTGCCAGCATACTGCTTTGCACTCAATACTTTATGTAAGAGAAATGAATACTTTGACTATTCTTCTTAGGGCAAACCAGGACTCACACAGGCTGTTAATCTCACTTTTTGGGTCCAATTTTAATTTCAGTTGTTGAAAGAAGTCATCCATCTGTCAAATATACCTGTAAGAATTACTGCTTTTTACTTTTAAGTCACGTGACAAGTCAGAAATAGGGTCTCTATACTTTCATTGTTACCTACCTCAGAATTAGGCAAATTTGTATTTTTTATATACATCATACCTACCAGTGTACATGTGTGAAATTTGAGACCTGCAAGTTCAGAGTCATGAGATTTGTCACCATGTAAATGAGCTGCACCATCTTTGGACAGTGACATTCTCAGGAACAAAAGACTCTGGCAATTTGGATGATATTGTGATCTGATTTTTCATTGTAATAAATAAAATGCTATGAAACTTACATGTTTTCCTTTTTCCTTATGTATGAAATGATTTCAAGGCATCATATTGACAATTTCTTCATAAGGGTAGATTCTACCCTGATTTCAAGGAGGACCCACAAAGTTGGTGAAAAATTATGGAAAACTGCTAAATATGTCATTTCACAGAAGTCTAAGCACCAACTTTCTGTGAGATTAAGAAAGAGATAGCATGTAGGAATCTAATAAATCCAGTGGTTCTTGATATGTTGTCCTTGCTGCTGATGTAGGTGAGATAACTTTAACCGCCCCATTGCACGAGGACATTAGGGACATGACCAGTGCCTCCCCATCTTTTCTGTTTACAAAGATCTTAGATAAGAATCACTCCAGCATTTTACGGCATCATCAAAGCTTAGACTCTACTGCATTGAAGAGCACCAATTAATTTGAAAAATTCTGCAATTTGAAATTGGAAAACAGAGAATATCCCAATATGCCAAAGTTTAAGAAGGGCAATACCCTGGGTTTTCAAGTCAAATCTATGCCTTATAATAAGGGTGTGCAGACAGAAAAAGTGAAAACTGTACCTGCTCCGTATAAGAGACTGTCTCCTGAGATGGATCAGGTAGTGAGGGACCCTCCGTCAGCTTCCGAGAGACGGGAAATGCTGCTGCGGCCAGGGTGTCACCATTTCTTGAGGCCCAGGAAGCTGGAGAGTAAAAGTCAAAATGACTGCTGGGATGTCCAAATGTCAGACAGGTAGTAAAATTTTAGGAAAGTTAATAATCATGCATGAAATTTTCAAGATAATTTTGGCCAACAAACCAGCTTGTTATATGTTACATCACATTATATGAAAAATATAGCCTCCCAGAGAGTGCATTTCAAGAAATCCACAGCTAAATGTAAATACATGCAGTTATATGTCAACTAAGGCATGATGCAAACAGTTATAACTCGTGCATCTAACTAAATACCAATTTGGAGGTATTTGAACAACATTGTTTAAAATTATGTCATTAGTAAGTGCTGTATGATAAGTCAGCTAGTCTAAGGGAAGTAACTGCCAGCATACTGCTTTGCACTCAATACTTTATGTAAGAGAAATGAATACTTTGACTATTCTTCTTAGGGCAAACCAGGACTCACACAGGCTGTTAATCTCACTTTTTGGGTCCAATTTTAATTTCAGTTGTTGAAAGAAGTCATCCATCTGTCAAATATACCTGTAAGAATTACTGCTTTTTACTTTTAAGTCACGTGACAAGTCAGAAATAGGGTCTCTATACTTTCATTGTTACCTACCTCAGAATTAGGCAAATTTGTATTTTTTATATACATCATACCTACCAGTGTACATGTGCGAAATTTGAGACCTGCAAGTTGAGAGTCATGAGATTTGTCACCATGTAAATGAGCTGCACCATCTTTGGACAGTGACATTCTCAGGAACAAAAGACTCTGGCAATTTGGATGATATTGTGATCTGATTTTTCATTGTAATAAATAAAATGCTATGAAACTTACATGTTTTCCTTTCTCCTTATGTATGAAATGATTTCAAGGCATCATATTGACAATTTCTTCATAAGGGTAGATTCTACCCTGATTTCAAGGAGGACCCACAAAGTTGGTGAAAAATTATGGAAAACTGCTAAATATGTCATTTCACAGAAGTCTAAGCACCAACTTTCTGTGAGATTAAGAAAGAGATAGCATGTAGGAATCTAATAAATCCAGTGGTTCTTGATATGTTGTCCTTGCTGCTGATGTAGGTGAGATAACTTTAACCGCCCCATTGCACGAGGACATTAGGGACATGACCAGTGCCTCCCCATCTTTTCTGTTTACAAAGATCTTAGATAAGAATCACTCCAGCATTTTACGGCATCATCAAAGTTTAGACTCTACTGCATTGAAGAGCACCAATTAATTTGAAAAATTCTGCAATTTGAAATTGGAAAACAGAGAATATCCCAATATGCCAAAGTTTAAGAAGGGCAATACCCTGGGTTTTCAAGTCAAATCTATGCCTTATAATAAGGGTGTGCAGACAGAAAAAGTGAAAACTGTACCTGCTCCGTATAAGAGACTGTCTCCTGAGATGGATCAGGTAGTGAGGGACCCTCCGTCAGCTTCCGAGAGACGGGAAATGCTGCTGCGGCCAGGGTGTCACCATTTCTTGAGGCCCAGGAAGCTGGAGAGTAAAAGTCAAAATGACTGCTGGGATGTCCAAATGTCAGACAGGTAGTAAAATTTTAGGAAAGTTAATAATCATGCATGAAATTTTCAAGATAATTTTGGCCAACAAACCAGCTTGTTATATGTTACATCACATTATATGAAAAATATAGCCTCCCAGAGAGTGCATTTCAAGAAATCCACAGCTAAATGTAAATACATGCAGTTATATGTCAACTAAGGCATGATGCAAACAGTTATAACTCGTGCATCTAACTAAATACCAATTTGGAGGTATTTGAACAACATTGTTTAAAATTATGTCATTAGTAAGTGCTGTATGATAAGTCAGCTAGTCTAAGGGAAGTAACTGCCAGCATACTGCTTTGCACTCAATACTTTATGTAAGAGAAATGAATACTTTGACTATTCTTCTTAGGGCAAACCAGGACTCACACAGGCTGTTAATCTCACTTTTTGGGTCCAATTTTAATTTCAGTTGTTGAAAGAAGTCATCCATCTGTCAAATATACCTGTAAGAATTACTGCTTTTTACTTTTAAGTCACGTGACAAGTCAGAAATAGGGTCTCTATACTTTCATTGTTACCTACCTCAGAATTAGGCAAATTTGTATTTTTTATATACATCATACCTACCAGTGTACATGTGCGAAATTTGAGACCTGCAAGTTCAGAGTCATGAGATTTGTCACCATGTAAATGAGCTGCACCATCTTTGGACAGTGACATTCTCAGGAACAAAAGACTCTGGCAATTTGGATGATATTGTGATCTGATTTTTCATTGTAATAAATAAAATGCTATGAAACTTACATGTTTTCCTTTCTCCTTATGTATGAAATGATTTCAAGGCATCATATTGACAATTTCTTCATAAGGGTAGATTCTACCCTGATTTCAAGGAGGACCCACAAAGTTGGTGAAAAATTATGGAAAACTGCTAAATATGTCATTTCACAGAAGTCTAAGCACCAACTTTCTGTGAGATTAAGAAAGAGATAGCATGTAGGAATCTAATAAATCCAGTGGTTCTTGATATGTTGTCCTTGCTGCTGATGTAGGTGAGATAACTTTAACCGCCCCATTGCACGAGGACATTAGGGACATGACCAGTGCCTCCCCATCTTTTCTGTTCACAAAGATCTTAGATAAGAATCACTCCAGCATTTTACGGCATCATCAAAGCTTAGACTCTACTGCATTGAAGAGCACCAATTAATTTGAAAAATTCTGCAATTTGAAATTGGAAAACAGAGAATATCCCAATATGCCAAAGTTTAAGAAGGGCAATACCCTGGGTTTTCAAGTCAAATCTATGCCTTATAATAAGGGTGTGCAGACAGAAAAAGTGAAAACTGTACCTGCTCCGTATAAGAGACTGTCTCCTGAGATGGATCAGGTAGTGAGGGACCCTCCGTCAGCTTCCGAGAGACGGGAAATGCTGCTGCGGCCAGGGTGTCACCATTTCTTGAGGCCCAGGAAGCTGGAGAGTAAAAGTCAAAATGACTGCTGGGATGTCCAAATGTCAGACAGGTAGTAAAAGTTTAGGAAAGTTAATAATTATGCATGAAATTTTCAAGATAATTTTGGCCAACAAACCAGCTTGTTATATGTTACATCACATTATATGAAAAATATAGCCTCCCAGAGAGTGCATTTCAAGAAATCCACAGCTAAATGTAAATACATGCAGTTATATGTCAACTAAGGCATGATGCAAACAGTTATAACTCGTGCATCTAACTAAATACCAATTTGGAGGTATTTGAACAACATTGTTTAAAATTATGTCATTAGTAAGTGCTGTATGATAAGTCAGCTGGTCTACGGGAAGTAACTGCCAGCATACTGCTTTGCACTCAATACTTTATGTAAGAGAAATGAATACTTTGACTATTCTTCTTAGGGCAAACCAGGACTCGCACAGGCTGTTAATCTCACTTTTTGGGTCCAATTTTAATTTCAGTTGTTGAAAGAAGTCATCCATCTGTCAAATATACCTGTAAGAATTACTGCTTTTTACTTTTAAGTCACGTGACAAGTCAGAAATAGGGTCTCTATACTTTCATTGTTACCTACCTCAGAATTAGGCAAATTTGTATTTTTTATATACATCATACCTACCAGTGTACATGTGTGAAATTTGAGACCTGCAAGTTCAGAGTCATGAGATTTGTCACCATGTAAATGAGCTGCACCATCTTTGGACAGTGACATTCTCAGGAACAAAAGACTCTGGCAATTTGGATGATATTGTGATCTGATTTTTCATTGTAATAAATAAAATGCTATGAAACTTACATGTTTTCCTTTTTCCTTATGTATGAAATGATTTCAAGGCATCATATTGACAATTTCTTCATAAGGGTAGATTCTACCCTGATTTCAAGGAGGACCCACAAAGTTGGTGAAAAATTATGGAAAACTGCTAAATATGTCATTTCACAGAAGTCTAAGCACCAACTTTCTGTGAGATTAAGAAAGAGATAGCATGTAGGAATCTAATAAATCCAGTGGTTCTTGATATGTTGTCCTTGCTGCTGATGTAGGTGAGATAACTTTAACCGCCCCATTGCACGAGGACATTAGGGACATGACCAGTGCCTCCCCATCTTTTCTGTTCACAAAGATCTTAGATAAGAATCACTCCAGCATTTTACGGCATCATCAAAGCTTAGACTCTACTGCATTGAAGAGCACCAATTAATTTGAAAAATTCTGCAATTTGAAATTGGAAAACAGAGAATATCCCAATATGCCAAAGTTTAAGAAGGGCAATACCCAGGGTTTTCAAGTCAAATCTATGCCTTATAATAAGGGTGTGCAGACAGAAAAAGTGAAAACTGTACCTGCTCCGTATAAGAGACTGTCTCCTGAGATGGATCAGGTAGTGAGGGACCCTCCGTCAGCTTCCGAGAGACGGGAAATGCTGCTGCGGCCAGGGTGTCACCATTTCTTGAGGCCCAGGAAGCTGGAGAGTAAAAGTCAAAATGACTGCTGGGATGTCCAAATGTCAGACAGGTAGTAAAAGTTTAGGAAAGTTAATAATTATGCATGAAATTTTCAAGATAATTTTGGCCAACAAACCAGCTTGTTATATGTTACATCACATTATATGAAAAATATAGCCTCCCAGAGAGTGCATTTCAAGAAATCCACAGCTAAATGTAAATACATGCAGTTATATGTCAACTAAGGCATGATGCAAACAGTTATAACTCGTGCATCTAACTAAATACCAATTTGGAGGTATTTGAACAACATTGTTTAAAATTATGTCATTAGTAAGTGCTGTATGATAAGTCAGCTAGTCTACGGGAAGTAACTGCCAGCATACTGCTTTGCACTCAATACTTTATGTAAGAGAAATGAATACTTTGACTATTCTTCTTAGGGCAAACCAGGACTCGCACAGGCTGTTAATCTCACTTTTTGGGTCCAATTTTAATTTCAGTTGTTGAAAGAAGTCATCCATCTGTCAAATATACCTGTAAGAATTACTGCTTTTTACTTTTAAGTCACGTGACAAGTCAGAAATAGGGTCTCTATACTTTCATTGTTACCTACCTCAGAATTAGGCAAATTTGTATTTTTTATATACATCATACCTACCAGTGTACATGTGTGAAATTTGAGACCTGCAAGTTCAGAGTCATGAGATTTGTCACCATGTAAATGAGCTGCACCATCTTTGGACAGTGACATTCTCAGGAACAAAAGACTCTGGCAATTTGGATGATATTGTGATCTGATTTTTCATTGTAATAAATAAAATGCTATGAAACTTACATGTTTTCCTTTTTCCTTATGTATGAAATGATTTCAAGGCATCATATTGACAATTTCTTCATAAGGGTAGATTCTACCCTGATTTCAAGGAGGACCCACAAAGTTGGTGAAAAATTATGGAAAACTGCTAAATATGTCATTTCACAGAAGTCTAAGCACCAACTTTCTGTGAGATTAAGAAAGAGATAGCATGTAGGAATCTAATAAATCCAGTGGTTCTTGATATGTTGTCCTTGCTGCTGATGTAGGTGAGATAACTTTAACCGCCCCATTGCACGAGGACATTAGGGACATGACCAGTGCCTCCCCATCTTTTCTGTTCACAAAGATCTTAGATAAGAATCACTCCAGCATTTTACGGCATCATCAAAGCTTAGACTCTACTGCTTTGAAGAGCACCAATTAATTTGAAAAATTCTGCAATTTGAAATTGGAAAACAGAGAATATCCCAATATGCCAAAGTTTAAGAAGGGCAATACCCAGGGTTTTCAAGTCAAATCTATGCCTTATAATAAGGGTGTGCAGACAGAAAAAGTGAAAACTGTACCTGCTCCGTATAAGAGACTGTCTCCTGAGATGGATCAGGTAGTGAGGGACCCTCCGTCAGCTTCCGAGAGACGGGAAATGCTGCTGCGGCCAGGGTGTCACCATTTCTTGAGGCCCAGGAAGCTGGAGAGTAAAAGTCAAAATGACTGCTGGGATGTCCAAATGTCAGACAGGTAGTAAAAGTTTAGGAAAGTTAATAATTATGCATGAAATTTTCAAGATAATTTTGGCCAACAAACCAGCTTGTTATATGTTACATCACATTATATGAAAAATATAGCTTCCCAGAGAGTGCATTTCAAGAAATCCACAGCTAAATGTAAATACATGCAGTTATATGTCAACTAAGGCATGATGCAAACAGTTATAACTCGTGCATCTAACTAAATACCAATTTGGAGGTATTTGAACAACATTGTTTAAAATTATGTCATTAGTAAGTGCTGTATGATAAGTCAGCTGGTCTACGGGAAGTAACTGCCAGCATACTGCTTTGCACTCAATACTTTATGTAAGAGAAATGAATACTTTGACTATTCTTCTTAGGGCAAACCAGGACTCGCACAGGCTGTTAATCTCACTTTTTGGGTCCAATTTTAATTTCAGTTGTTGAAAGAAGTCATCCATCTGTCAAATATACCTGTAAGAATTACTGCTTTTTACTTTTAAGTCACGTGACAAGTCAGAAATAGGGTCTCTATACTTTCATTGTTACCTACCTCAGAATTAGGCAAATTTGTATTTTTTATATACATCATACCTACCAGTGTACATGTGTGAAATTTGAGACCTGCAAGTTCAGAGTCATGAGATTTGTCACCATGTAAATGAGCTGCACCATCTTTGGACAGTGACATTCTCAGGAACAAAAGACTCTGGCAATTTGGATGATATTGTGATCTGATTTTTCATTGTAATAAATAAAATGCTATGAAACTTACATGTTTTCCTTTTTCCTTATGTATGAAATGATTTCAAGGCATCATATTGACAATTTCTTCATAAGGGTAGATTCTACCCTGATTTCAAGGAGGACCCACAAAGTTGGTGAAAAATTATGGAAAACTGCTAAATATGTCATTTCACAGAAGTCTAAGCACCAACTTTCTGTGAGATTAAGAAAGAGATAGCATGTAGGAATCTAATAAATCCAGTGGTTCTTGATATGTTGTCCTTGCTGCTGATGTAGGTGAGATAACTTTAACCGCCCCATTGCACGAGGACATTAGGGACATGACCAGTGCCTCCCCATCTTTTCTGTTCACAAAGATCTTAGATAAGAATCACTCCAGCATTTTACGGCATCATCAAAGCTTAGACTCTACTGCATTGAAGAGCACCAATTAATTTGAAAAATTCTGCAATTTGAAATTGGAAAACAGAGAATATCCCAATATGCCAAAGTTTAAGAAGGGCAATACCCAGGGTTTTCAAGTCAAATCTATGCCTTATAATAAGGGTGTGCAGACAGAAAAAGTGAAAACTGTACCTGCTCCGTATAAGAGACTGTCTCCTGAGATGGATCAGGTAGTGAGGGACCCTCCGTCAGCTTCCGAGAGACGGGAAATGCTGCTGCGGCCAGGGTGTCACCATTTCTTGAGGCCCAGGAAGCTGGAGAGTAAAAGTCAAAATGACTGCTGGGATGTCCAAATGTCAGACAGGTAGTAAAAGTTTAGGAAAGTTAATAATTATGCATGAAATTTTCAAGATAATTTTGGCCAACAAACCAGCTTGTTATATGTTACATCACATTATATGAAAAATATAGCTTCCCAGAGAGTGCATTTCAAGAAATCCACAGCTAAATGTAAATACATGCAGTTATATGTCAACTAAGGCATGATGCAAACAGTTATAACTCGTGCATCTAACTAAATACCAATTTGGAGGTATTTGAACAACATTGTTTAAAATTATGTCATTAGTAAGTGCTGTATGATAAGTCAGCTAGTCTACGGGAAGTAACTGCCAGCATACTGCTTTGCACTCAATACTTTATGTAAGAGAAATGAATACTTTGACTATTCTTCTTAGGGCAAACCAGGACTCGCACAGGCTGTTAATCTCACTTTTTGGGTCCAATTTTAATTTCAGTTGTTGAAAGAAGTCATCCATCTGTCAAATATACCTGTAAGAATTACTGCTTTTTACTTTTAAGTCACGTGACAAGTCAGAAATAGGGTCTCTATACTTTCATTGTTACCTACCTCAGAATTAGGCAAATTTGTATTTTTTATATACATCATACCTACCAGTGTACATGTGTGAAATTTGAGACCTGCAAGTTGAGAGTCATGAGATTTGTCACCATGTAAATGAGCTGCACCATCTTTGGACAGTGACATTCTCAGGAACAAAAGACTCTGGCAATTTGGATGATATTGTGATCTGATTTTTCATTGTAATAAATAAAATGCTATGAAACTTACATGTTTTCCTTTTTCCTTATGTATGAAATGATTTCAAGGCATCATATTGACAATTTCTTCATAAGGGTAGATTCTACCCTGATTTCAAGGAGGACCCACAAAGTTGGTGAAAAATTATGGAAAACTGCTAAATATGTCATTTCACAGAAGTCTAAGCACCAACTTTCTGTGAGATTAAGAAAGAGATAGCATGTAGGAATCTAATAAATCCAGTGGTTCTTGATATGTTGTCCTTGCTGCTGATGTAGGTGAGATAACTTTAACCGCCCCATTGCACGAGGACATTAGGGACATGACCAGTGCCTCCCCATCTTTTCTGTTCACAAAGATCTTAGATAAGAATCACTCCAGCATTTTACGGCATCATCAAAGCTTAGACTCTACTGCATTGAAGAGCACCAATTAATTTGAAAAATTCTGCAATTTGAAATTGGAAAACAGAGAATATCCCAATATGCCAAAGTTTAAGAAGGGCAATACCCAGGGTTTTCAAGTCAAATCTATGCCTTATAATAAGGGTGTGCAGACAGAAAAAGTGAAAACTGTACCTGCTCCGTATAAGAGACTGTCTCCTGAGATGGATCAGGTAGTGAGGGACCCTCCGTCAGCTTCCGAGAGACGGGAAATGCTGCTGCGGCCAGGGTGTCACCATTTCTTGAGGCCCAGGAAGCTGGAGAGTAAAAGTCAAAATGACTGCTGGGATGTCCAAATGTTAGACAGGTAGTAAAAGTTTAGGAAAGTTAATAATTATGCATGAAATTTTCAAGATAATTTTGGCCAACAAACCAGCTTGTTATATGTTACATCACATTATATGAAAAATATAGCCTTCCAGAGAGTGCATTTCAAGAAATCCACAGCTAAATGTAAATACATGCAGTTATGTCAACTAAGGCATGATGCAAACAGTTATAACTCGTGCATCTAACTAAATACCAATTTGGAGGTATTTGAACAACATTGTTTAAAATTATGTCAATAGTAAGTGCTGTATGATAAGTCAGCTAGTCTACGGGAAGTAACTGCCAGCATACTGCTTTGCACTCAATACTTTATGTAAGAGAAATGAATACTTTGACTATTCTTCTTAGGGCAAACCAGGACTCGCACAGGCTGTTAATCTCACTTTTTGGGTCCAATTTTAATTTCAGTTGTTGAAAGAAGTCATCCATCTGTCAAATATACCTGTAAGAATTACTGCTTTTTACTTTTAAGTCACGTGACAAGTCAGAAATAGGGTCTCTATACTTTCATTGTTACCTACCTCAGAATTAGGCAAATTTGTATTTTTTATATACATCATACCTACCAGTGTACATGTGTGAAATTTGAGACCTGCAAGTTGAGAGTCATGAGATTTGTCACCATGTAAATGAGCTGCACCATCTTTGGACAGTGACATTCTCAGGAACAAAAGACTCTGGCAATTTGGATGATATTGTGATCTGATTTTTCATTGTAATAAATAAAATGCTATGAAACTTACATGTTTTCCTTTTTCCTTATGTATGAAATGATTTCAAGGCATCATATTGACAATTTCTTCATAAGGGTAGATTCTACCCTGATTTCAAGGAGGACCCACAAAGTTGGTGAAAAATTATGGAAAACTGCTAAATATGTCATTTCACAGAAGTCTAAGCACCAACTTTCTGTGAGATTAAGAAAGAGATAGCATGTAGGAATCTAATAAATCCAGTGGTTCTTGATATGTTGTCCTTGCTGCTGATGTAGGTGAGATAACTTTAACCGCCCCATTGCACGAGGACATTAGGGACATGACCAGTGCCTCCCCATCTTTTCCGTTCACAAAGATCTTAGATAAGAATCACTCCAGCATTTTACGGCATCATCAAAGCTTAGACTCTACTGCATTGAAGAGCACCAATTAATTTGAAAAATTCTGCAATTTGAAATTGGAAAACAGAGAATATCCCAATATGCCAAAGTTTAAGAAGGGCAATACCCAGGGTTTTCAAGTCAAATCTATGCCTTATAATAAGGGTGTGCAGACAGAAAAAGTGAAAACTGTACCTGCTCCGTATAAGAGACTGTCTCCTGAGATGGATCAGGTAGTGAGGGACCCTCCGTCAGCTTCCGAGAGACGGGAAATGCTGCTGCGGCCAGGGTGTCACCATTTCTTGAGGCCCAGGAAGCTGGAGAGTAAAATTCAAAATGACTGCTGGGATGTCCAAATGTCAGACAGGTAGTAAAAGTTTAGGAAAGTTAATAATTATGCATGAAATTTTCAAGATAATTTTGGCCAACAAACCAGCTTGTTATATGTTACATCACATTATATGAAAAATATAGCCTCCCAGAGAGTGCATTTCAAGAAATCCACAGCTAAATGTAAATACATGCAGTTATATGTCAACTAAGGCATGATGCAAACAGTTATAACTCGTGCATCTAACTAAATACCAATTTGGAGGTATTTGAACAACATTGTTTAAAATTATGTCATTAGTAAGTGCTGTATGATAAGTCAGCTAGTCTAAGGGAAGTAACTGCCAGCATACTGCTTTGCACTCAATACTTTATGTAAGAGAAATGAATACTTTGACTATTCTTCTTAGGGCAAACCAGGACTCGCACAGGCTGTTAATCTCACTTTTTGGGTCCAATTTTAATTTCAGTTGTTGAAAGAAGTCATCCATCTGTCAAATATACCTGTAAGAATTACTGCTTTTTACTTTTAAGTCACGTGACAAGTCAGAAATAGGGTCTCTATACTTTCATTGTTACCTACCTCAGAATTAGGCAAATTTGTATTTTTTATATACATCATACCTACCAGTGTACATGTGCGAAATTTGAGACCTGCAAGTTGAGAGTCATGAGATTTGTCACCATGTAAATGAGCTGCACCATCTTTGGACAGTGACATTCTCAGGAACAAAAGACTCTGGCAATTTGGATGATATTGTGATCTGATTTTTCATTGTAATAAATAAAATGCTATGAAACTTACATGTTTTCCTTTCTCCTTATGTATGAAATGATTTCAAGGCATCATATTGACAATTTCTTCATAAGGGTAGATTCTACCCTGATTTCAAGGAGGACCCACAAAGTTGGTGAAAAATTATGGAAAACTGCTAAATATGTCATTTCACAGAAGTCTAAGCACCAACTTTCTGTGAGATTAAGAAAGAGATAGCATGTAGGAATCTAATAAATCCAGTGGTTCTTGATATGTTGTCCTTGCTGCTGATGTAGGTGAGATAACTTTAACCGCCCCATTGCACGAGGACATTAGGGACATGACCAGTGCCTCCCCATCTTTTCTGTTTACAAAGATCTTAGATAAGAATCACTCCAGCATTTTACGGCATCATCAAAGCTTAGACTCTACTGCATTGAAGAGCACCAATTAATTTGAAAAATTCTGCAATTTGAAATTGGAAAACAGAGAATATCCCAATATGCCAAAGTTTAAGAAGGGCAATACCCAGGGTTTTCAAGTCAAATCTATGCCTTATAATAAGGGTGTGCAGACAGAAAAAGTGAAAACTGTACCTGCTCCGTATAAGAGACTGTCTCCTGAGATGGATCAGGTAGTGAGGGACCCTCCGTCAGCTTCCGAGAGACGGGAAATGCTGCTGCGGCCAGGGTGTCACCATTTCTTGAGGCCCTGGAAGCTGGAGAGTAAAAGTCAAAATGACTGCTGGGATGTCCAAATGTCAGACAGGTAGTAAAAGTTTAGGAAAGTTAATAATTATGCATGAAATTTTCAAGATAATTTTGGCCAACAAACCAGCTTGTTATATGTTACATCACATTATATGAAAAATATAGCCTCCCAGAGAGTGCATTTCAAGAAATCCACAGCTAAATGTAAATACATGCAGTTATGTCAACTAAGGCATGATGCAAACAGTTATAACTCGTGCATCTAACTAAATACCAATTTGGAGGTATTTGAACAACATTGTTTAAAATTATGTCATTAGTAAGTGCTGTATGATAAGTCAGCTAGTCTACGGGAAGTAACTGCCAGCATACTGCTTTGCACTCAATACTTTATGTAAGAGAAATGAATACTTTGACTATTCTTCTTAGGGCAAACCAGGACTCACACAGGCTGTTAATCTCACTTTTTGGGTCCAATTTTAATTTCAGTTGTTGAAAGAAGTCATCCATCTGTCAAATATACCTGTAAGAATTACTGCTTTTTACTTTTAAGTCACGTGACAAGTCAGAAATAGGGTCTCTATACTTTCATTGTTACCTACCTCAGAATTAGGCAAATTTGTATTTTTTATATACATCATACCTACCAGTGTACATGTGTGAAATTTGAGACCTGCAAGTTGAGAGTCATGAGATTTGTCACCATGTAAATGAGCTGCACCATCTTTGGACAGTGACATTCTCAGGAACAAAAGACTCTGGCAATTTGGATGATATTGTGATCTGATTTTTCATTGTAATAAATAAAATGCTATGAAACTTACATGTTTTCCTTTTTCCTTATGTATGAAATGATTTCAAGGCATCATATTGACAATTTCTTCATAAGGGTAGATTCTACCCTGATTTCAAGGAGGACCCACAAAGTTGGTGAAAAATTATGGAAAACTGCTAAATATGTCATTTCACAGAAGTCTAAGCACCAACTTTCTGTGAGATTAAGAAAGAGATAGCATGTAGGAATCTAATAAATCCAGTGGTTCTTGATATGTTGTCCTTGCTGCTGATGTAGGTGAGATAACTTTAACCGCCCCATTGCACGAGGACATTAGGGACATGACCAGTGCCTCCCCATCTTTTCTGTTCACAAAGATCTTAGATAAGAATCACTCCAGCATTTTACGGCATCATCAAAGCTTAGACTCTACTGCATTGAAGAGCACCAATTAATTTGAAAAATTCTGCAATTTGAAATTGGAAAACAGAGAATATCCCAATATGCCAAAGTTTAAGAAGGGCAATACCCAGGGTTTTCAAGTCAAATCTATGCCTTATAATAAGGGTGTGCAGACAGAAAAAGTGAAAACTGTACCTGCTCCGTATAAGAGACTGTCTCCTGAGATGGATCAGGTAGTGAGGGACCCTCCGTCAGCTTCCGAGAGACGGGAAATGCTGCTGCGGCCAGGGTGTCACCATTTCTTGAGGCCCAGGAAGCTGGAGAGTGAAAGTCGAAATGACTGCTGGGATGTCCAAATGTCAGACAGGTAGGAAAATTTTAGGAAAGTTAATAATTATGCATGAAATTTTCAAGATAATTTTGGCCAACAAACCAGCTTGTTATATGTTACATCACATTATATGAAAAATATAGCCTTCCAGAGAGTGCATTTCAAGAAATCCACAGCTAAATGTAAATACATGCAGTTATGTCAACTAAGGCATGATGCAAACAGTTATAACTCGTGCATCTAACTAAATACCAATTTGGAGGTATTTGAACAACATTGTTTAAAATTATGTCATTAGTAAGTGCTGTATGATAAGTCAGCTAGTCTACGGGAAGTAACTGCCAGCATACTGCTTTGCACTCAATACTTTATGTAAGAGAAATGAATACTTTGACTATTCTTCTTAGGGCAAACCAGGACTCACACAGGCTGTTAATCTCACTTTTTGGGTCCAATTTTAATTTCAGTTGTTGAAAGAAGTCATCCATCTGTCAAATATACCTGTAAGAATTACTGCTTTTTACTTTTAAGTCACGTGACAAGTCAGAAATAGGGTCTCTATACTTTCATTGTTACCTACCTCAGAATTAGGCAAATTTGTATTTTTTATATACATCATACCTACCAGTGTACATGTGTGAAATTTGAGACCTGCAAGTTGAGAGTCATGAGATTTGTCACCATGTAAATGAGCTGCACCATCTTTGGACAGTGACATTCTCAGGAACAAAAGACTCTGGCAATTTGGATGATATTGTGATCTGATTTTTCATTGTAATAAATAAAATGCTATGAAACTTACATGTTTTCCTTTCTCCTTATGTATGAAATGATTTCAAGGCATCATATTGACAATTTCTTCATAAGGGTAGATTCTACCCTGATTTCAAGGAGGACCCACAAAGTTGGTGAAAAATTATGGAAAACTGCTAAATATGTCATTTCACAGAAGTCTAAGCACCAACTTTCTGTGAGATTAAGAAAGAGATAGCATGTAGGAATCTAATAAATCCAGTGGTTCTTGATATGTTGTCCTTGCTGCTGATGTAGGTGAGATAACTTTAACCGCCCCATTGCACGAGGACATTAGGGACATGACCAGTGCCTCCCCATCTTTTCTGTTCACAAAGATCTTAGATAAGAATCACTCCAGCATTTTACGGCATCATCAAAGCTTAGACTCTACTGCATTGAAGAGCACCAATTAATTTGAAAAATTCTGCAATTTGAAATTGGAAAACAGAGAATATCCCAATATGCCAAAGTTTAAGAAGGGCAATACCCAGGGTTTTCAAGTCAAATCTATGCCTTATAATAAGGGTGTGCAGACAGAAAAAGTGAAAACTGTACCTGCTCCGTATAAGAGACTGTCTCCTGAGATGGATCAGGTAGTGAGGGACCCTCCGTCAGCTTCCGAGAGACGGGAAATGCTGCTGCGGCCAGGGTGTCACCATTTCTTGAGGCCCAGGAAGCTGGAGAGTAAAAGTCAAAATGACTGCTGGGATGTCCAAATGTCAGACAGGTAGGAAAATTTTAGGAAAGTTAATAATTATGCATGAAATTTTCAAGATAATTTTGGCCAACAAACCAGCTTGTTATATGTTACATCACATTATATGAAAAATATAGCCTTCCAGAGAGTGCATTTCAAGAAATCCACAGCTAAATGTAAATACATGCAGTTATGTCAACTAAGGCATGATGCAAACAGTTATAACTCGTGCATCTAACTAAATACCAATTTGGAGGTATTTGAACAACATTGTTTAAAATTATGTCATTAGTAAGTGCTGTATGATAAGTCAGCTAGTCTACGGGAAGTAACTGCCAGCATACTGCTTTGCACTCAATACTTTATGTAAGAGAAATGAATACTTTGACTATTCTTCTTAGGGCAAACCAGGACTCACACAGGCTGTTAATCTCACTTTTTGGGTCCAATTTTAATTTCAGTTGTTGAAAGAAGTCATCCATCTGTCAAATATACCTGTAAGAATTACTGCTTTTTACTTTTAAGTCACGTGACAAGTCAGAAATAGGGTCTCTATACTTTCATTGTTACCTACCTCAGAATTAGGCAAATTTGTATTTTTTATATACATCATACCTACCAGTGTACATGTGTGAAATTTGAGACCTGCAAGTTGAGAGTCATGAGATTTGTCACCATGTAAATGAGCTGCACCATCTTTGGACAGTGACATTCTCAGGAACAAAAGACTCTGGCAATTTGGATGATATTGTGATCTGATTTTTCATTGTAATAAATAAAATGCTATGAAACTTACATGTTTTCCTTTTTCCTTATGTATGAAATGATTTCAAGGCATCATATTGACAATTTCTTCATAAGGGTAGATTCTACCCTGATTTCAAGGAGGACCCACAAAGTTGGTGAAAAATTATGGAAAACTGCTAAATATGTCATTTCACAGAAGTCTAAGCACCAACTTTCTGTGAGATTAAGAAAGAGATAGCATGTAGGAATCTAATAAATCCAGTGGTTCTTGATATGTTGTCCTTGCTGCTGATGTAGGTGAGATAACTTTAACCGCCCCATTGCACGGGGACATTAGGGACATGACCAGTGCCTCCCCATCTTTTCTGTTTACAAAGATCTTAGATAAGAATCACTCCAGCATTTTACTGCATCATCAAAGCTTAGACTCTACTGCATTGAAGAGCACCAATTAATTTGAAAAATTCTGCAATTTGAAATTGGAAAACAGAGAATATCCCAATATGCCAAAGTTTAAGAAGGGCAATACCCAGGGTTTTCAAGTCAAATCTATGCCTTATAATAAGGGTGTGCAGACAGAAAAAGTGAAAACTGTACCTGCTCCGTATAAGAGACGGTCTCCTGAGATGGATCAGGTAGTGAGGGATCCTGAGCTTAGCAAAGCTATATAGCTTAATAAAGCTATGTAGTTAACTATAGATCTTGTGCAGGAAATTACTGCAGGAAATTAATTAAAACAAATTCTTTTCGGAAGTAGCAGGGCCACACTAAATCAAATCCACATGTAAATGTTTCCAAGTTGTGTGGATTCTGTATTCAAGTTTTCTTATTCCCCTGTGAGTATAGTTGAGGATGTATTTGTCCTGTATTTCTGTCTGTCCGAAACTTTAACCTTGCTCACAACCTTGAGGGATGAGTGATAGAGCTTTCATATTTCATATGCACATTCTTTGAAACATGAACTTTTCTTTGATATCAACGTTTTTAACCTTGGGACCTTGACATTTGTTCTACTTTAAAGATGTCTCCTGAACTATTTAAGGCTGTATTTTCATAATTTACATACAGATTCCTTATCATAAGGCCATATATGATATTTGACATTGTAATCATGACCTTGGAGTTTGACCCAAATTTCAAAATATTAACCTTGTATAACTTAACTTTTAAATAGTGAGAGATGGGGCTCTCATATATAAGATATATACATTCCTTGTGATTAAAACATTTTTCGTATCAAAGTTTCTGACCTTGTGACCTTGGAGTTTGGTCTACCTTTAAGAAAATGCAACCTACTAAATATTCCTTGAACTGTTAAGGATGGGTTGTTGTTTGTTGTATATAGATTCTTTATGGCTATTTAAAGCTGGCAGAAATTAATAAATACAGTAGAATTATCGGAGTTCGCTATATTTCTCTTCTTATCCGCCATATTTGATGAATATTCTATTATTATATGCATCAGTCATGTATATGGTATCAAAAACAAGTGAAATCAATTTTTACAACACAATGCCGTGCTAAAAAATTATTTTTAAAAATATCGTACATCAGTAGAGCACGCTAACAGTTTTGGATAAACATATTTCGAATAAAAAGACTTTCTTTACATGCATTTTCGTATAGTTGCAGTAAAGATGTCAAAATTATACAATAAACGCGTATTTGCACGGCCACATTTTTTTCAAACTTTAAAAAAAATCATAAAATATGAATAAATATGAAATATGTCTATATGGAACTTAAATTGTCTAATATTAAACATTGTAATGAATATTCAGACACGTCTCATCGTTTTTCAGGGGGAAAAGGGGCAGTCGGAATTAAAAATTGAAAGTTGGCTTCACAAAACACCTTGGCAAGCACAAAAGTCTACAATGATTACCTTAAATATTTTTGTCCAAAACTTCATTTTCTTGAGCAATGCCCATTGCACTTGATATTTTAGAGTCACACGTAAAATAGTAACAGGTTCTATTCCCAGAGAGTCGCATTGTTGATTGTACGTTGACATGCAGATGATATGTACGCTACCAACACAAATGTGGAATTCTTCACGAATTATTCATTATAATTATTTATCATAATTATTTATTATAAATGGAATGTTTAAATGATTGAAAGAACCACATATACACGTGTATTGATTCTGAGCAACATCATATGGAATTGAAAAACCATAATTTTCAATTGACATTACATAAAACATTTCACATTCTTCAATCTAGCAATACTATAATACGTACGAGTTAAAATCAAATCTGTAATCTAAATCTTGGTTATGATCACTACAAACAAGATAACTTAACGTTTGGAATACTTAAAACTATAATTCTCTGACAGTAGGAATGATGTATCATGATGGACAGAATGTATAAAAGTTCACGAGTTTACGAAACTCTAAAAAAAAATGTACATTACAGAATATCACGTACATTTCCCCGCATGTCGTATTGATGTAGATAGAACATTATTTGCAAGTTAAGAAATGGGTAAAATACACAATTTTTCGTCTAAAATTTATTTGCATGACAGCATATTATTATACTTATTATATTTGTTTACATCACAAGATTTTAAAAGCACACTTATCTCAAATTACTATTTTTTTTGCGTTGTTTGAAATTTCCTTCCAGTCTTAAACATGGAGACGCATGCGGGCATATACTATTTGCAAAATTAGACATATTTCTAAACACATTTTCGAATGATTTGGTAATTTCAACCAATGCAGTGTTACTCAAAAATTTAAAGGTCAACACCATGTCATAAATGTTTATATGCGATTACAAATACAGATGTATTATACTATTTTCACCATGCATTTATTGCATTGAAAAACTCGTGTTTTCTTTCCTTTTTAAAAATAGGTAACGTACGTTTCATCCTTATCCATAAGCTTTGGGAACATGGTATTTAAATTCGGATAATGCGAATAAAAAGTACCGCATATGAATAATTCTATTATATATCAAAAAACTATCTCCGTTACAGTTTTAAAGTTGTAAAACTACCGTTATTAGCGAAGAAAACTAAATATGTAGGCGGAAAGTCATAAACTATATTATCTTAAATGTTGAAGCCTTTGGATCGGCGACATGACTTTAGATCATTCATTTTCCAAAACTGAAAATATACCTATTACTTATGGCTCATTCATGCTATCTAACTTTATTTTTTTAAAAAAGCAAAATGTTGTTATGCGTAAATTTAGTATCACCGATAATGAAATATAAAATACCTGCTCTAGAGACAGCAAATGATTTCTGTCGTTTGAGGAACGAATTAGTCAGAAATCAATTTCTACTTGGTAATATGAATGGATTATTCCGGATATTTCAAGTTTTCAGTTCGAATACCTTTATTCATGAGGTTCAATAGAACCAGTTTTTAATCGGGTAGCGTTGATAAAGACAGTCCAGGACGACAAGTAGAGCTGGTTATGTAGTAGATGTACTTTTATCATAAAAATGATAAAAGAGTATTTAAATATATATATATATATATATATATATATATATATATATATATATATATATAGAAATAGATATTGAGATCAACAAATAATTAAAACCTAGTATTAAAACTTATAGGTTTACAGAATTAAATTTATTTCTTCTATTTTACTAATTTGGGTATTTAGTAATAGCCATACACTCCCTTTGGATCCACACACACATTTACAGACATTCAACATTCATTGGTCTATATTTGAATTAGTTTGATTTTATTGGTTGAAACTTTATGGTCATTCTTGGGTGAACACTTTTCATCTACAAGTTCTAGAAGAAAGAACTTTTGCAAAATTCTGTCTATATAACTATACATTTTGAACAACTTTATAATTTTGAATAACCTGAAACTGGAAGACCTTGACAAATGTAAGTTTTTAACATTTTACTAATAATCAACTTTTCAGATTAAGTATTTTATTATTTTAATAGAAAAGATATATGTATTGAAGTAAATCTTTATGAAGCAGATGTACATAAATTCAATGAACTTTCTAAGATCCTTTAATCGTATTTATATTGAAATATTTTGTATTGAAATATTTATAGAGAATGCAATTTATATTAATTATTACATGAAATAGATTATTTCTGTGAATAACATATATTTATCATTAAATTTACTATCTAGGTATTAAATTCTGATTGCTGTACATCATTGTAAAGCAGTGTGCCTAATTCCATAAATTGGTATGTTCATCTGTATTTTTTTTAAAGGATATTTTCAGTTAAAATTATAATGGAAAGATAACTCTCTATAGGATCTCTATTATGTACATAAATGATTTTAGAGTTACCTCCCTTAGTGATCACTTCGATAGATAGATTTCTGATGTGTAATTTAAAGGGAGAGAACATTGTTTTATTTTATATTAACTTAAAGTCATTAGTAATTAATGGATATTGAAATATACAATTATATATAATATTTGTTATGTATATTTCAGGGCAGAATTATATTTATCTATTCATTGAATCCAGATTATTACCAGAATATATAATGATGTGAAAACCAAATTGTGTTTCGTTTATTTATGCCGGGAAATCCCGTTACAGTTACACGCTTTAGAATTTCATATCAATCCAATTTATATTTAAATGCTGTTATGTTATGGTACATTGTGTTTTGCAACATTAAAGCTGCTACGTTTCATTGCTAGTTTATTACGTGCATTATGTTGATTTATTATACTGATCTTTTTTTTTGGGGGGGGGGGGGGCCTCCGTGGCCAAGTGGTTAGAGCATCTCACCTCTAGTCGGCGCAGGTTCGATTCTCGCTCTCGCCGATATATGTGAGAAAGTTTGCCAGTTTACTTTCGGAAGGTCGGTGGTCTCTTCCCGGGTACATTGTATCTGGGTTCTCTCCTCCTCCTACAAAAACTGGATGCCACCGGATAACTGAAAAATTGTCGAGTGTGGCGGAAAACTACAATCAATCAATCAATCAGTATACCGATCTTGTGTCAGAAATGCATTGGTTTTAAAGAAGAACGTACGTTTCATTTTTGTGCATAACGGATTTTAATTGCTTTTGAAAAAGTACTTAGCTTTTTAGGAAATAATAATATTGCACGAAACATTATAAAAATCCAATAGAAATGTCGGCGATGGTATTGCACACACTAACTGTGGATGGGTATATAGATTTCTTATTGCAAGACCTAAAATTTCATACCATGATTTTTAACCTTTTGACCTTGTATCATTGTTATGTCGTGACCCTTTGGGGATAAGTTGGGACCACAATATGGGGGTCAACATTTTTCATGGGAATAAAGACTCAAAAAAAATTTAAAATATCAAATCGCAATCGCTGATCAAAAGCTGAGTCAAAATGACTCAGGTGAGCGGTGTGACCCATAACCCTCTTTTGTTTACTGAAAAGTTTGGAAAGCGTGAGAATTTGTTGTCCTTATGTGAAAGCATGAAATGGGTGTGAAAAGCGTGAGACTTGCGATTACATCATGAGGCATCATACGTCTGCCCACGTCCTTAAAAATTATACCTATAGAAAATTTCAGCGTCTCCGTACCTACTTTTCAATATTACATGAAGATATTGAAGATATTCGTAAAAATAAAATATGTATTATGATAACGTGTAAGAAAAACTTGTTAGAGCACATGTCTTTCCTAATTATAAATATGCTTCAATTTATCTGTGTTCAGGAGTAGTGATGAATTAAAATATTTCACTACCTTTGTCAAAGTTTTGCTTTCACTGAGATATCAAAATTCACATTTTTGCTTTCTACATCAAACTATTGGTTTAGTAATTTCAGAGAAATTATGAATGAATGCTACAGAAATCACAGTGAACAGCAATTAATTGGCAGGAAAGTATTTCAATAACGTCAAGTATAAAATGAATTGTGTAGCTTTTTGAATTTATTTATTTCTATTTTTCAGCTGAGCAGATCACCGCTGGAACTGAGATTTTGTCATTAAGTCGGAGTAATATAGCCATTCCAAGATGACTACATGATGCCATAAAAGGTGAAATCTTTGAAATTATCACAACGACAAGAAATGCGCACATATTTACTTCATTTTAATACTAGAAACATTAACATTTTCAATGTAGGTACACCAATATCAACTAATGAAACAGTAAATGAAATAGAATAGTTAATGAAATAGAATAGTTGATGAAATAGAATAGTAAATGAAATAGAATAGTTAATGAAATAGAATAGTAAATGAAATAGAATAGTAAATGAAATAGAATAGTTAATGAAATAGAATAGCAAAATGGAAATATTAAGATAAAACAGTACAGTCAATGAAACGGTACTGAATTAATATAATAGCATATTTCAATAAAAGAAGTGAAATTAGCAATAAATGAATTAGTTCAGTTAATGAAATAGATAACATAGCAAAATAAACTAGCTAATATGATACTTACATAAAATGAAAGGGTACATTAAATGAATTAATGAAATAGAGCAATGGATAAATTAGTTCAGTAATTGAATTAGATAAATTAGTAAAATTAAACAGAACGGTTAATATTGTAGTATATTAACTGAAAGGGTACAGTGAATAAAGTAGAGCAATAAATAAATTTGTTCAGCAATTAAAATAGATCACAAAGCAAAGTATATATAATTTACTTCCCTAATTGAAATAGATAATATAACAAGATAAATAAATCAATATAGTTTGTATATGAAATGAAGGGTACGATAAATAATTAAAATGAGGTACAGTAATGAATAAATTAGTTAAGTAATTGAAATAGATAAAATAGTACAGTCAATAAATTAATATGGTTAGTATAGGTAGTTAAAGCCCCGTGGGGATCCGGGGTAGAATAGGTCCTCAGTACCCCTTGCTTGTCGTAAGAGGCGACTAAATGGGGTGGCTCTTCGGATAAATAAAGAAATAAAATAGTAACTTAATTGATATTAATCAAGCAAAAGTGCAAATAAATTAGTACCGTAAGTAGATTAAAATAGTACAATAAACGAAACCCACAGCATAGGAGAATAAAAATATAGTGAAAGAGATACGGTTGAAGACATATCATAGTAAATATAGCAGTAAATTGAATAAAATATTAAAATAGATTGAATAGTGCAGTGAATGAAATAGTACAGTCCAGAAAATAAGTAAAATCGTTTGATAATGGAAAATTCTTATGAATGCGGTATCTAGATATCTGGAACTCCATCATACACCGTTTTATAGACATTGCAGTTGTGAGAATCGTCTACGTAAGCGTTAAATTTGCATAGGAAATAAAATAGCATAGTAAATAGTAAATGAAATATCTCACTAAATTCTAAAAGAAGAGTAAATGAAATAGAACACTAAATTGAAAGGAAAAAATAGCAGAGTAATAAAACAGCACAGTTAATGTAATAGTATATTAAATAAAATGACACATTATTTAAAATAGAGCATTAAATGAATTAATTTGGTTCTTCAAAAGGATAAAAATAATATAGTGAAAATTTTACAGTGTAGGACATATCATAGTAAATATAACAGTAAATTGAATAAAATGTTAAAATCAATTGAATAGTGCAGCAAATGAAATAGTACAGTCCAGAAAATAGGTAAAATCGTTTGATAAGGGAACATTCTTATGAATGCAGTGTCTAGATATCTGGAACTCCTTCACACACCGTTATTTAGACATTGCAGTTATGAGAATCGTCTACATAAGTGTTGAATTTGCATAGGAAATAAAATAGCATAGTAAATAGGAAATGAAATATCTCACTAAATTCTAAAAGAAGAGTAAATGAAATAGAACACTAAATTGAAAAGGTAAAATAGCAGAGTAATGAAACTGCACAGTTAATGTAATAGTATATTAAATAAAATGGTACGGTAAGTGAAATAAGTAAAATAGAGCATTCGATAAATTAGTTTAGTGATTCAAAAAGATAGGAAATAAACTAATATGGTTAGTATAGGTAGTTGAAGCCCCGTGGGGATCCGGGGTAGAATAGGTCCTCAGTACCCCTTGCTTGTCGTAAGAGGCGACTAAATGGGGCGGCCCTTTGGATAAATAAAGAAATAAAATAGTAACTTAATTGATATCGATCAAGTAAAAGTGCAAATAAAGTAGTACCGTCAATAGATTAGAACAGTTAATGAAATAGTACAGTAATGATACAATAGATAAAATATTACAGTTAATGAAATAGTAGAACGGTTTAAATAAGTGCAATAGCTTGTACGTAAATGTTAAATTTTCATAGGAAATAAGGTAGTATAGTGAATATGAAATTAAGTATCTCACTAAATTCTAAAAGAAGAGAAAATGAAATAGAAGAGTAAATTGAAATGATGAAATAGCAGAGTAAATGAAACAGTACAGTTAATGTAATAGTATATTAAATAAAATGGTATAGTAGTTAAAATAGAGCATTAAGTAAATTGGTTTAGCAATTCAAAACGATAAAAATAGTATAGTGAAAATGTTACAGTGTAAGACATATCATAGTAAATATAACAGTAAATTTAATAAAACGTTAAAATGAATTGAATTGTGCAGTAAATGAAATAGTACAATCCAGAAAATAGGTAAAAAAATTTTGATAAGGGAACATTCTTATGAATGTGGTGTCTAGATATCTGGAACTCCTTCACACACCGTTATTTAGACATTGCAGTTGTGAGAATCGTCTACGTGTTAAATTTACATAGGAAATAAAATGGTATAGTAGATAGGAAATGAAATATCTCACTAAATTCTAAAAGAAGAGTACATGAAATAGAACACTAAATTGAAATGATAAAATATCAGAGTAATAAAACAGTACAGTTTATGTAATAGTATATTAAATAGAATGGTACAGTAGGTGAAATAAGTGAAATAGGGCTTTAGATAAATTAGTTTAGTATTTCAAAAGGATAAAACAGTATGGTACCTTTTCAGTTCAGTAATTAAATAGAGAAGATAGTACAATAAAGAAAATGGTGCATTAATAACATTCAGGTACATGATATCTTAGTAGTAAAATTTAATAGCAGAATCAATATATCATAGTGAAAGAGATACGGTTTAAGACATATCATAATAAATTGAATAAAATATCAAAATAAATTGAAAGTGCAGTAAATGAAAAGCGACAGTGAGTAAAATAGATAAAATCGTTTGATAAGGGAATATTCTTATGAATGTGGCGTTTAGATATCTGGAACTCCAGCACACACCGTTATTTAGACATTGCAGTTGTGAGAATCTTCTACGTAAGTGTTAAAATTGCATAGGAAATAAAATGGTATAGTAAATAGTAAATGTAAAATCTCACTAAATTCGAAAAGAAGAGTAAACGAAATAGAATAGTAAATTGAAAAGATAAAATAGCAGAGTAAATGAAACAGCACAGTAATGTAATAGTATATTAAATAAAATGGCACAGTAGTTAAAATAGAGCATTAAATGAATTAATTTAGTAATTCAAAAGGATAAAAATGGTGTAGTGAAAATGTTACAGTGTAAGACATATCATAGTAAATATAACAGTAAATTGAATAAAATGTTAAAATCAATTGAATAGTGCAGCAAATGAAATAGTACAGTCCAGAAAATAGGTAAAATCGTTGATAGGGGAAAAGTCTTATGAATGCGGTGTCTAGATATCTGGAACTCCATCACATACCGTTATTTAGACGCTGCAATTGTGAGAATCGTCTACGTAAGCGTTAAATTTGCATAGGAAATAAGATAGTATAGTAAATAGAAAATGAAATATCTCACTAAATTCTAAAAGAAGAGTAAATGAAATAGAACACTAAATTGAAAAGGTAAAATAGCAGAGTAATGAAACTGCACAGTTAATGTAATAGTATATTAAATAAAATGGTACGGTAAGTGAAATAAGTAAAATAGAGCATTCGATAAATTAGTTTAGTGATTCAAAAAGATAGGAAATAAACTAATATGGTTAGTATAGGTAGTTGAAGCCCCGTGGGGATCCGGGGTAGAATAGGTCCTCAGTACCCCTTGCTTGTCGTAAGAGGCGACTAAATGGGGCGGCCCTTTGGATAAATAAAGAAATAAAATAGTAACTTAATTGATATCGATCAAGTAAAAGTGCAAATAAAGTAGTACCGTCAATAGATTAGAACAGTTAATGAAATAGTACAGTAATGATACAATAGATAAAATATTACAGTTAATGAAATAGTAGAACGGTTTAAATAAGTGCAATAGCTTGTACGTAAATGTTAAATTTTCATAGGAAATAAGGTAGTATAGTGAATATGAAATTAAGTATCTCACTAAATTCTAAAAGAAGAGAAAATGAAATAGAAGAGTAAATTGAAATGATGAAATAGCAGAGTAAATGAAACAGTACAGTTAATGTAATAGTATATTAAATAAAATGGTATAGTAGTTAAAATAGAGCATTAAGTAAATTGGTTTAGCAATTCAAAACGATAAAAATAGTATAGTGAAAATGTTACAGTGTAAGACATATCATAGTAAATATAACAGTAAATTTAATAAAACGTTAAAATGAATTGAATTGTGCAGTAAATGAAATAGTACAATCCAGAAAATAGGTAAAAAAATTTTGATAAGGGAACATTCTTATGAATGTGGTGTCTAGATATCTGGAACTCCTTCACACACCGTTATTTAGACATTGCAGTTGTGAGAATCGTCTACGTGTTAAATTTACATAGGAAATAAAATGGTATAGTAGATAGGAAATGAAATATCTCACTAAATTCTAAAAGAAGAGTACATGAAATAGAACACTAAATTGAAATGATAAAATATCAGAGTAATAAAACAGTACAGTTTATGTAATAGTATATTAAATAGAATGGTACAGTAGGTGAAATAAGTGAAATAGGGCTTTAGATAAATTAGTTTAGTATTTCAAAAGGATAAAACAGTATGGTACCTTTTCAGTTCAGTAATTAAATAGAGAAGATAGTACAATAAAGAAAATGGTGCATTAATAACATTCAGGTACATGATATCTTAGTAGTAAAATTTAATAGCAGAATCAATATATTATAGTGAAAGAGATACGGTTTAAGACGTATCATAATAAATTGAATAAAATATCAAAATAAATTGAAAGTGCAGTAAATGAAAAGCGACAGTGAGTAAAATAGATAAAATCGTTTGATAAGGGAATATTCTTATGAATGTGGCGTTTAGATATCTGGAACTCCAGCACACACCGTTATTTAGACATTGCAGTTGTGAGAATCTTCTACGTAAGTGTTAAAATTGCATAGGAAATAAAATGGTATAGTAAATAGTAAATGTAAAATCTCACTAAATTCGAAAAGAAGAGTAAACGAAATAGAATAGTAAATTGAAAAGATAAAATAGCAGAGTAAATGAAACAGCACAGTAATGTAATAGTATATTAAATAAAATGGCACAGTAGTTAAAATAGAGCATTAAATGAATTAATTTAGTAATTCAAAAGGATAAAAATGGTGTAGTGAAAATGTTACAGTGTAAGACATATCATAGTAAATATAACAGTAAATTGAATAAAATGTTAAAATCAATTGAATAGTGCAGCAAATGAAATAGTACAGTCCAGAAAATAGGTAAAATCGTTGATAGGGGAAAAGTCTTATGAATGCGGTGTCTAGATATCTGGAACTCCATCACATACCGTTATTTAGACGCTGCAATTGTGAGAATCGTCTACGTAAGCGTTAAATTTGCATAGGAAATAAGATAGTATAGTAAATAGAAAATGAAATATCTCACTAAATTCTAAAAGAAGAGTAAATGAAATAGAACACTAAATTGAAAAGGTAAAATAGCAGAGTAATGAAACTGCACAGTTAATGTAATAGTATATTAAATAAAATGGTACGGTAAGTGAAATAAGTAAAATAGAGCATTCGATAAATTAGTTTAGTGATTCAAAAAGATAGGAAATAAACTAATATGGTTAGTATAGGTAGTTGAAGCCCCGTGGGGATCCGGGGTAGAATAGGTCCTCAGTACCCCTTGCTTGTCGTAAGAGGCGACTAAATGGGGCGGCCCTTTGGATAAATAAAGAAATAAAATAGTAACTTAATTGATATCGATCAAGTAAAAGTGCAAATAAAGTAGTACCGTCAATAGATTAGAACAGTTAATGAAATAGTACAGTAATGATACAATAGATAAAATATTACAGTTAATGAAATAGTAGAACGGTTTAAATAAGTGCAGTAGCTTGTACGTAAATGTTAAATTTTCATAGGAAATAAGGTAGTATAGTGAATATGAAATTAAGTATCTCACTAAATTCTAAAAGAAGAGAAAATGAAATAGAAGAGTAAATTGAAATGATGAAATAGCAGAGTAAATGAAACAGTACAGTTAATGTAATAGTATATTAAATAAAATGGTATAGTAGTTAAAATAGAGCATTAAGTAAATTGGTTTAGCAATTCAAAACGATAAAAATAGTATAGTGAAAATGTTACAGTGTAAGACATATCATAGTAAATATAACAGTAAATTTAATAAAACGTTAAAATGAATTGAATTGTGCAGTAAATGAAATAGTACAATCCAGAAAATAGGTAAAAAAATTTTGATAAGGGAACATTCTTATGAATGTGGTGTCTAGATATCTGGAACTCCTTCACACACCGTTATTTAGACATTGCAGTTGTGAGAATCGTCTACGTGTTAAATTTACATAGGAAATAAAATGGTATAGTAGATAGGAAATGAAATATCTCACTAAATTCTAAAAGAAGAGTACATGAAATAGAACACTAAATTGAAATGATAAAATATCAGAGTAATAAAACAGTACAGTTTATGTAATAGTATATTAAATAGAATGGTACAGTAGGTGAAATAAGTGAAATAGGGCTTTAGATAAATTAGTTTAGTATTTCAAAAGGATAAAACAGTATGGTACCTTTTCAGTTCAGTAATTAAATAGAGAAGATAGTACAATAAAGAAAATGGTGCATTAATAACATTCAGGTACATGATATCTTAGTAGTAAAATTTAATAGCAGAATCAATATATCATAGTGAAAGAGATACGGTTTAAGACATATCATAATAAATTGAATAAAATATCAAAATAAATTGAAAGTGCAGTAAATGAAAAGCGACAGTGAGTAAAATAGATAAAATCGTTTGATAAGGGAATATTCTTATGAATGTGGCGTTTAGATATCTGGAACTCCAGCACACACCGTTATTTAGACATTGCAGTTGTGAGAATCTTCTACGTAAGTGTTAAAATTGCATAGGAAATAAAATGGTATAGTAAATAGTAAATGTAAAATCTCACTAAATTCGAAAAGAAGAGTAAACGAAATAGAATAGTAAATTGAAAAGATAAAATAGCAGAGTAAATGAAACAGCACAGTAATGTAATAGTATATTAAATAAAATGGCACAGTAGTTAAAATAGAGCATTAAATGAATTAATTTAGTAATTCAAAAGGATAAAAATGGTGTAGTGAAAATGTTACAGTGTAAGACATATCATAGTAAATATAACAGTAAATTGAATAAAATGTTAAAATCAATTGAATAGTGCAGCAAATGAAATAGTACAGTCCAGAAAATAGGTAAAATCGTTGATAGGGGAAAAGTCTTATGAATGCGGTGTCTAGATATCTGGAACTCCATCACATACCGTTATTTAGACGCTGCAATTGTGAGAATCGTCTACGTAAGCGTTAAATTTGCATAGGAAATAAGATAGTATAGTAAATAGAAAATGAAATATCTCACTAAATTCTAAAAGAAGAGTACATGAAATAGAACACTAAATTGAAAAGGTAAAATAGCAGAGTAATGAAACTGCACAGTTAATGTAATAGTATATTAAATAAAATGGTACGGTAAGTGAAATAAGTAAAATAGAGCATTCGATAAATTAGTTTAGTGATTCAAAAAGATAGGAAATAAACTAATATGGTTAGTATAGGTAGTTGAAGCCCCGTGGGGATCCGGGGTAGAATAGGTCCTCAGTACCCCTTGCTTGTCGTAAGAGGCGACTAAATGGGGCGGCCCTTTGGATAAATAAAGAAATAAAATAGTAACTTAATTGATATCGATCAAGTAAAAGTGCAAATAAAGTAGTACCGTCAATAGATTAGAACAGTTAATGAAATAGTACAGTAATGATACAATAGATAAAATATTACAGTTAATGAAATAGTAGAACGGTTTAAATAAGTGCAATAGCTTGTACGTAAATGTTAAATTTTCATAGGAAATAAGGTAGTATAGTGAATATGAAATTAAGTATCTCACTAAATTCTAAAAGAAGAGAAAATGAAATAGAAGAGTAAATTGAAATGATGAAATAGCAGAGTAAATGAAACAGTACAGTTAATGTAATAGTATATTAAATAAAATGGTATAGTAGTTAAAATAGAGCATTAAGTAAATTGGTTTAGCAATTCAAAACGATAAAAATAGTATAGTGAAAATGTTACAGTGTAAGACATATCATAGTAAATATAACAGTAAATTTAATAAAACGTTAAAATGAATTGAATTGTGCAGTAAATGAAATAGTACAATCCAGAAAATAGGTAAAAAAATTTTGATAAGGGAACATTCTTATGAATGTGGTGTCTAGATATCTGGAACTCCTTCACACACCGTTATTTAGACATTGCAGTTGTGAGAATCGTCTACGTGTTAAATTTACATAGGAAATAAAATGGTATAGTAGATAGGAAATGAAATATCTCACTAAATTCTAAAAGAAGAGTACATGAAATAGAACACTAAATTGAAATGATAAAATATCAGAGTAATAAAACAGTACAGTTTATGTAATAGTATATTAAATAGAATGGTACAGTAGGTGAAATAAGTGAAATAGGGCTTTAGATAAATTAGTTTAGTATTTCAAAAGGATAAAACAGTATGGTACCTTTTCAGTTCAGTAATTAAATAGAGAAGATAGTACAATAAAGAAAATGGTGCATTAATAACATTCAGGTACATGATATCTTAGTAGTAAAATTTAATAGCAGAATCAATATATTATAGTGAAAGAGATACGGTTTAAGACGTATCATAATAAATTGAATAAAATATCAAAATAAATTGAAAGTGCAGTAAATGAAAAGCGACAGTGAGTAAAATAGATAAAATCGTTTGATAAGGGAATATTCTTATGAATGTGGCGTTTAGATATCTGGAACTCCAGCACACACCGTTATTTAGACATTGCAGTTGTGAGAATCTTCTACGTAAGTGTTAAAATTGCATAGGAAATAAAATGGTATAGTAAATAGTAAATGTAAAATCTCACTAAATTCGAAAAGAAGAGTAAACGAAATAGAATAGTAAATTGAAAAGATAAAATAGCAGAGTAAATGAAACAGCACAGTAATGTAATAGTATATTAAATAAAATGGCACAGTAGTTAAAATAGAGCATTAAATGAATTAATTTAGTAATTCAAAAGGATAAAAATGGTGTAGTGAAAATGTTACAGTGTGAGACATATCATAGTAAATATAACAGTAAATTGAATAAAATGTTAAAATCAATTGAATAGTGCAGCAAATGAAATAGTACAGTCCAGAAAATAGGTAAAATCGTTGATAGGGGAAAAGTCTTATGAATGCGGTGTCTAGATATCTGGAACTCCATCACATACCGTTATTTAGACGCTGCAATTGTGAGAATCGTCTACGTAAGCGTTAAATTTGCATAGGAAATAAGATAGTATAGTAAATAGAAAATGAAATATCTCACTAAATTCTAAAAGAAGAGTAAATGAAATAGAACACTAAATTGAAAAGGTAAAATAGCAGAGTAATGAAACTGCACAGTTAATGTAATAGTATATTAAATAAAATGGTACGGTAAGTGAAATAAGTAAAATAGAGCATTCGATAAATTAGTTTAGTGATTCAAAAAGATAGGAAATAAACTAATATGGTTAGTATAGGTAGTTGAAGCCCCGTGGGGATCCGGGGTAGAATAGGTCCTCAGTACCCCTTGCTTGTCGTAAGAGGCGACTAAATGGGGCGGCCCTTTGGATAAATAAAGAAATAAAATAGTAACTTAATTGATATCGATCAAGTAAAAGTGCAAATAAAGTAGTACCGTCAATAGATTAGAACAGTTAATGAAATAGTACAGTAATGATACAATAGATAAAATATTACAGTTAATGAAATAGTAGAACGGTTTAAATAAGTGCAATAGCTTGTACGTAAATGTTAAATTTTCATAGGAAATAAGGTAGTATAGTGAATATGAAATTAAGTATCTCACTAAATTCTAAAAGAAGAGAAAATGAAATAGAAGAGTAAATTGAAATGATGAAATAGCAGAGTAAATGAAACAGTACAGTTAATGTAATAGTATATTAAATAAAATGGTATAGTAGTTAAAATAGAGCATTAAGTAAATTGGTTTAGCAATTCAAAACGATAAAAATAGTATAGTGAAAATGTTACAGTGTAAGACATATCATAGTAAATATAACAGTAAATTTAATAAAACGTTAAAATGAATTGAATTGTGCAGTAAATGAAATAGTACAATCCAGAAAATAGGTAAAAAAATTTTGATAAGGGAACATTCTTATGAATGTGGTGTCTAGATATCTGGAACTCCTTCACACACCGTTATTTAGACATTGCAGTTGTGAGAATCGTCTACGTGTTAAATTTACATAGGAAATAAAATGGTATAGTAGATAGGAAATGAAATATCTCACTAAATTCTAAAAGAAGAGTACATGAAATAGAACACTAAATTGAAATGATAAAATATCAGAGTAATAAAACAGTACAGTTTATGTAATAGTATATTAAATAGAATGGTACAGTAGGTGAAATAAGTGAAATAGGGCTTTAGATAAATTAGTTTAGTATTTCAAAAGGATAAAACAGTATGGTACCTTTTCAGTTCAGTAATTAAATAGAGAAGATAGTACAATAAAGAAAATGGTGCATTAATAACATTCAGGTACATGATATCTTAGTAGTAAAATTTAATAGCAGAATCAATATATCATAGTGAAAGAGATACGGTTTAAGACATATCATAATAAATTGAATAAAATATCAAAATAAATTGAAAGTGCAGTAAATGAAAAGCGACAGTGAGTAAAATAGATAAAATCGTTTGATAAGGGAATATTCTTATGAATGTGGCGTTTAGATATCTGGAACTCCAGCACACACCGTTATTTAGACATTGCAGTTGTGAGAATCTTCTACGTAAGTGTTAAAATTGCATAGGAAATAAAATGGTATAGTAAATAGTAAATGTAAAATCTCACTAAATTCGAAAAGAAGAGTAAACGAAATAGAATAGTAAATTGAAAAGATAAAATAGCAGAGTAAATGAAACAGCACAGTAATGTAATAGTATATTAAATAAAATGGCACAGTAGTTAAAATAGAGCATTAAATGAATTAATTTAGTAATTCAAAAGGATAAAAATGGTGTAATGAAAATGTTACAGTGTAAGACATATCATAGTAAATATAACAGTAAATTGAATAAAATGTTAAAATCAATTGAATAGTGCAGCAAATGAAATAGTACAGTCCAGAAAATAGGTAAAATCGTTGATAGGGGAAAAGTCTTATGAATGCGGTTTCTAGATATCTGGAACTCCATCACATACCGTTATTTAGACGCTGCAATTGTGAGAATCGTCTACGTAAGCGTTAAATTTGCATAGGAAATAAGATAGTATAGTAAATAGAAAATGAAATATCTCACTAAATTCTAAAAGAAGAGTACATGAAATAGAACACTAAATTGAAAAGGTAAAATAGCAGAGTAATGAAACTGCACAGTTAATGTAATAGTATATTAAATAAAATGGTACGGTAAGTGAAATAAGTAAAATAGAGCATTCGATAAATTAGTTTAGTGATTCAAAAAGATAGGAAATAAACTAATATGGTTAGTATAGGTAGTTGAAGCCCCGTGGGGATCCGGGGTAGAATAGGTCCTCAGTACCCCTTGCTTGTCGTAAGAGGCGACTAAATGGGGCGGCCCTTTGGATAAATAAAGAAATAAAATAGTAACTTAATTGATATCGATCAAGTAAAAGTGCAAATAAAGTAGTACCGTCAATAGATTAGAACAGTTAATGAAATAGTACAGTAATGATACAATAGATAAAATATTACAGTTAATGAAATAGTAGAACGGTTTAAATAAGTGCAATAGCTTGTACGTAAATGTTAAATTTTCATAGGAAATAAGGTAGTATAGTGAATATGAAATTAAGTATCTCACTAAATTCTAAAAGAAGAGAAAATGAAATAGAAGAGTAAATTGAAATGATGAAATAGCAGAGTAAATGAAACAGTACAGTTAATGTAATAGTATATTAAATAAAATGGTATAGTAGTTAAAATAGAGCATTAAGTAAATTGGTTTAGCAATTCAAAACGATAAAAATAGTATAGTGAAAATGTTACAGTGTAAGACATATCATAGTAAATATAACAGTAAATTTAATAAAACGTTAAAATGAATTGAATTGTGCAGTAAATGAAATAGTACAATCCAGAAAATAGGTAAAAAAATTTTGATAAGGGAACATTCTTATGAATGTGGTGTCTAGATATCTGGAACTCCTTCACACACCGTTATTTAGACATTGCAGTTGTGAGAATCGTCTACGTGTTAAATTTACATAGGAAATAAAATGGTATAGTAGATAGGAAATGAAATATCTCACTAAATTCTAAAAGAAGAGTACATGAAATAGAACACTAAATTGAAATGATAAAATATCAGAGTAATAAAACAGTACAGTTTATGTAATAGTATATTAAATAGAATGGTACAGTAGGTGAAATAAGTGAAATAGGGCTTTAGATAAATTAGTTTAGTATTTCAAAAGGATAAAACAGTATGGTACCTTTTCAGTTCAGTAATTAAATAGAGAAGATAGTACAATAAAGAAAATGGTGCATTAATAACATTCAGGTACATGATATCTTAGTAGTAAAATTTAATAGCAGAATCAATATATTATAGTGAAAGAGATACGGTTTAAGACATATCATAATAAATTGAATAAAATATCAAAATAAATTGAAAGTGCAGTAAATGAAAAGCGACAGTGAGTAAAATAGATAAAATCGTTTGATAAGGGAATATTCTTATGAATGTGGCGTTTAGATATCTGGAACTCCAGCACACACCGTTATTTAGACATTGCAGTTGTGAGAATCTTCTACGTAAGTGTTAAAATTGCATAGGAAATAAAATGGTATAGTAAATAGTAAATGTAAAATCTCACTAAATTCGAAAAGAAGAGTAAACGAAATAGAATAGTAAATTGAAAAGATAAAATAGCAGAGTAAATGAAACAGCACAGTAATGTAATAGTATATTAAATAAAATGGCACAGTAGTTAAAATAGAGCATTAAATGAATTAATTTAGTAATTCAAAAGGATAAAAATGGTGTAGTGAAAATGTTACAGTGTAAGACATATCATAGTAAATATAACAGTAAATTGAATAAAATGTTAAAATCAATTGAATAGTGCAGCAAATGAAATAGTACAGTCCAGAAAATAGGTAAAATCGTTGATAGGGGAAAAGTCTTATGAATGCGGTTTCTAGATATCTGGAACTCCATCACATACCGTTATTTAGACGCTGCAATTGTGAGAATCGTCTACGTAAGCGTTAAATTTGCATAGGAAATAAGATAGTATAGTAAATAGAAAATGAAATATCTCACTAAATTCTAAAAGAAGAGAAAATGAAATAGAAGAGTAAATTGAAAAGATCAAATAGCAGAGTAAATGAAACAGTACAGTTAATGTAATAGTATATTAAATAAAATGGCATAGTAGTTAAAATAGAGCATTAGATAAATTAATTTAGAAATTCAAAAGGATAAAAATTGTATAGTACCTAAATAGTTCAGTAATTAAATAGAGAAGATAGTACAATAAAGAAAATAGTGCAGCTAATAACATTAAGGTACATGATAACTCAGTAGTAAAATATAATAGCAGAATGAATTATATTATACAGTAGGAAAGGTATTGCAGTAAATTAAAGAGAACAGCAAATAAAATAGGAGAGTACATGATGTAGTACAGTAAGTCAAATAGTACTATAAATGAAGTGGAATAGTAAATGAGATAGTACTGTGAATAAAATAGTATAGTCACTAAAATAGTACAATAAATGAAACCCACAACATAGTAGAATAAACATAGCATAATGAAAATGTTATGGTTTAAGAATATCATAGTAAATATAACAGTAAATTGAATAAAACATCAAAATGAATTGAATAGTGCAGTAAATGAAAAGCGACAGTAAATAAAATAGATAAAATCGTTTGATAAGGGAAAATTCTTATGAATGTGGCGTTTAGATATCTGGAACTCCCGCACACACCGTTATTTAGACATTGCAGTTGTGAGAATCTTCTACGAAAGTGTTAAATTTGCATAGGAAAAAAATAGTATCGTAAATATAATAGCGAATGAATTATATTATACAGTAGGAAAGGTATTGCAGTAAATTAAAGAGAACATAAATAAAATAGTAGAGTACATAAAGTAGTACAGTAAGTCATATAGTACAATAAATGAAATTGATTGGTTGTTGTTGACCATCACACTGTACATTGGAAGAGACCAGTGACCTTCCGAAAGGAAACTGGCAAACATTCTGACATATATCGAGCGAGAATCAAACACTCACAACTAGAGGTGAGAGGCCATGTGATTTTGAGCGCAATGCTCTAATCACTCGGCCACGGAGGACCCAAAATGAAATAGAATAGTGAATGAGATAATACATTGAATAAAATAGTGTAGCAAATAAAATAGTTTAATAAATGAAACCCACAGCATTGTATAATAAAAATAGTATAGTGAAAATGTTACAGTTTAAGACATATCATAGTAAATATAACAGTAAATTAAATGAAATATAATTACAATACATTGAATAGTGCAGTAAATAAAAAAGTACAGTAAATATAATAGGTAATTGAACATTAAATAAAGATAGAACTGTAAATAAAGTAAAGTAAACTACTGTAGAGATGAAATAGTACGACAATTGTATAGAAAAGAGGAAATTATCTATATACACACTTTATATATTCACACTATTCACACACACTGTACAACACTCTCACTATACACAATCTCTGTTCATCACAAACACTATTAACGCACCTTACACCACTCAAACTATACACAAACACTGTACATCACCCACAGTACTATTCTGAATCTCAGCACTCACTCACTGTAAACACACACATTTTACATTACTCGTACGGTAAACACACACGCTGTACACAATCAATCAATCAATAATTGAATAGTCCATTAAATAAAATAATAAAGTAAATAAAATAGCACAGTAAATGAATTATGTCAAAAAAATAAAATACAACAGTAAATAAATTATGTCAGAAAACAAAATAGCACAGTAAATGAATTAGATCAGTAAATAAAATAGCATAGTAAATGAATTAGGTTAGTGAGTAAAGTAGTATAATAAAGGAATAGTGCACCAGAATATAGTAAGGTAAATAGAATAACATAGTAAGTTACGTCAGTAAATAGAATTAATGATTTCCAGTCAATAATATTTCAAATTTCATGAATATGAATAACTTGGTATACAAGGGGACACAATTTGTAATGAATGAGTGATATGTTTACACAATGAAAATTCTTGGATACCAGACTTAAAAACTGTGTGTGATTACAGTTGTTTTGAGTTCCAGATTTTAAATCACTGTGTCGTTGCGAATTTTGAAAATCATGAATATGTTGCCTTTTCGTTGCTAATTGGAGGTCCTTAATTCACATTTCTAGTTAGATCCTCTCCTCCCTATTCCACAGTGGTAGAGTAAATATAATAGTACAAAACATAGTAAAGTGAATGTATTGGTACACAAAATAGTACAGTAAATATAATAGTACACAAAATAGTACTGTAAATTAAATGGTACTTTTAATAAAATAGTAAAGTAAAATAGTTAAAATACTGAATTAAATAAAATAATAAAGTAAAAATGATACAGTAAGTAAATAAAGGAAAGTAAATATAGATGATAACATAGTGGAGTAAATAACATACTGCATACTGGGAAATTTTTACCCCTCTTTTTATGCTCCCCGAAAGATGTCAGGGTGTATATAGTCACTGTCATGTCTGTCTGTCCGAGCTCAAATCTCCTAAACTTTTCTTCCGAAATTGATATGTTTTTGAGACTGTCAATTTGTGGTCCATAAAGTTGTGTGGAGTATACTGGAACCAGGTTGTCCGTCCGTCTGTCTGTAGACGCTATGGTGTCAGAGCTCTAAAGTGATATCCCTCTCACCTAGAGGCAACATCAATACATACAGACTCCCAGTAGGATGAAGATGATTCCTATTTAATTTGGAGTCAAAGGGTCAAGTGTACTGGACATTGAAATAGCAAAATAGTTTTGGTTTTCCACGTGTTATACTTTTCACCTAGAGTCACCATATCACGCATATGGACTACCCATGGGACGAAAATGATCCCTACCGATTTTGATGGTCAAAAGGTAAAAGAAACACCCATTGGGTTTAGGAGATTGGGGTGAGCTGAGGGTATTCTTAGTGAGCAGTGCTTAGAATACCACTTGTTACTTAGGAATTCAAAAGGACAAGGTAACTTCTTTATTCATCTGTTGACCTCATTATTTCTGTTGAGGTTAAGAATTTCATTCATTTATTTACACACACACACATACACACAGAGAGAGAGAGAGAGAGAGAGAGAGAGAGAGAGAGAGAGAGAGAGAGAGAGAGAGAGAGAGAGAGAGGCACTCACACTATATATACATAATGTACATCACTCATACAATACACACCATCACTGTGTATTACTCACTATACACACTGTATATCCCTCACAATATGCACATACAACATACATTACACACACACACACACACACACACACACACACACACACACACACACACACACACACACACACACACACTGTTCATCACTCATACTATACACACAATCTACATCACTCACACAATACACACACTGTACATCACTCATGTTATGTATAAACTCTGTACACATCAATCGAACTATACACACACTTTATATATTCACATACACTGTACATCAATCTCACTATACACAATGTCTGTTCATCACAAACACAATACACACACCTTACACCATCACTCACACTCTACACCAACTTCTACATCATTCTCACTATACACACTCTCTACACATTCACACAAACTGTATCTAGCTAATACTATAGAGAATCTCAGCATTCACTCACTGTAAAGACACACATTTTACATCACTCATACTATAAACACACATGCTGTAAATCATTCACATTATAAACACACACACACTGTACACCACTTACACTATACTCAAACACTGCACATCACACACACTTACACATACACTATACATCACTCACACCATATAGACAAACCCTCTGTACATAACTCACACTATACACACTGTACACTGTACATCTTTCACACTATACACACTGTACACTGTACATCTTTCACACTATACACATACACTATACATAACTCACACTATACACATACACTATACATAACTCACACTATACACATACACTATACATAACTCACACTATACACATACACTATACATAACTCACTATACACATACACTATACATAACTCACACTATACACATACACTATACATAACTCACACTATACACATACACTATACATAACTCACACTATACACATACACTATACATAACTCACTATACACATACACTATACATAACTCACACTATACACATACACTATACATAACTCACACTATACACATACACTATACATAACTCACACTATACACATACACTATACATAACTCACTATACACATACACTATACATAACTCACTATACACATACACTATACATAACTCACACTATACACATACACTATACATTCACACTATATATACAAACCTTCTGTACATCTTTCACATTCTAAATTAATTGTAAACACACAATGTACTGTACATCATCCTCACTTTACTCGCACATTGTACATCACTTACACTATACACACATTATACATCACTCACAACAAGTACACAAACTCTGAACTTCACTCACACGATACACACAATTTGTACATTGTTCACACTATACTCCTCTTTATCTCTCACACTATCCATAAACTCTGTACAACGCAACACCTTAGAAATACTATGTACATCACTCACACTACAAACATACACACACTATGTAGATCACTAACACTATATATAAATTCTGTACAATACTCACACTATACATAAATCATACTTTACACACACTGTGTATTACTCACAGTATACACACACACTGGGCATCACTCATACTATACAAACACAATGTACATCACTCATGCTAGAAAGACACACACACAATGTACGTCATTCACAGTATTAACACACTCATTTCATCACTCACACTATACACACACTATAAATCACTCACACTAAACACAAACTCTGTTCATCCCTCACACTATATAAAAACTCTGTACATCACTCATACTACACACAAGCACTGTCCATCAAACGCTGTACATCACTCACACTACATACATACATTAAACATCACTCGCAATATAGCCCCGTGGGGATCCGGGTTGTTAGAATAGATCCTCAGTACCCCTTGCTTGTCGTAAGAGGCGACTAAATGGGGCGGTCCTTCAGATGAGGCCCCGTGTCACAGCAGGTGTGGCACATTAAAGATCCCTCCCTGCTCAAAGGCCATAAGCACCGAGCATAGGCCTAAATTTTGTAGCCCTTCACCGGCAATGGTAACGTCTACATATGAGTGAAAGATTCTCAAGCGGAAAGTTAAACAATATTTAATCAATCACACTATATACACATATTGTATATCACTAACGCTATGCACAATCTCTGTACATCATTCACACTATGAACACAAGGCATAAGGTACATCGTGCACGTTATAAAGATGAAGAGAAACTGTACATCATATAATGCACTACAAACACACACACAGACAGACTATGCGTCACTGACATTATAAAAACACATCGCACTTCACTTATTCTTTACACTGACTGTGCATCACTCACAATATAAACACACACTTCACTTCAAACACCATATACACAAAATGTACACCACTCACACTGTACATCACTCACACTGTACACACTCTGTATGTCCCTCACACTATATAAACTCTGTACATCCCTCACACAATACAAACTCTGTACGCCCATCACACTATACAAACTCTGTACGTCCCTCTCACTATACAAACTCTGTACATCCCTCTCACTATACAGAATCTGTACATCCCTCACACTATCCACACTCTGTACATCACACACAGTAAACACACTCTGTACATCCCTCACAATATATACAACCTCTACAACCTTCAAACTATACACAAAATGCTCTTCATTCATACTATACACAATTTGCACATTCCTCACACTATACACACTCTGTGAATTCCTCACAATATACATAATCTGTACATCCCTCATATTATACACATTCTGTAGAACTCACACACTATACACACTCTGTATATCCCTTCCACTATACACACTCTGTACATCACTCATACTATACACACACTGTACATCTCTCACACTATACACACTCTGTACATCCTTCACACTATACACACACCATACATCCCTCATAATATACACAATCTGTGCATCACTCAAACTATACTCACTCTGTACATCACTCAAACTATACACACTCTGTACATCACTCACACTATACACACCCTGTACATCTCTGAAACTATATACATACTGTATATTCATCACACTGTACACATTTTGTACATTACTTACTCTATACACAATCTTTTTTGTACCTCCAACTAAACCCAATCTCTTCATCCCACAATTTGTACATACACTGTACAAAACTCACACGATACACATTCTTTTCATCCCTCTCACTATACACACTCTGTACATCCCTCTTACTATACTCACTCTGTACATATCTCACACTGTATACAACATGTACATCATGCACACTCTATACTTTGTACATCTCTCATATACACACTCTGTACATCCCTCACAATATACGAACTCCGTATATCTCTAACAGTATACACAATCTTAACATTTCTCACATTATACACAGTCTGTACATTACTCAAACAGTACAAACTCACTACATTACTCACACTATACAAAATCTCTATGCCCCTTACATTATACACCATCTCTACATCCCTCACACTATACACACTCTGTTCATCCTTCACATTATACACACTCTGTTCATCCCTCACACTATACACAGTGTACATGTCTTACACTATACATAAATTGTACATCCCTCACACTATACACACTCTGTACGTCCCTCATACTATACATACTCTGTATATCACTGCTATATACACTGTACATCGCTCACGCCAAATATAACCTGTACATCTCCCACATTGTACATTCCTCACAATATACACATTCTGTACATCTCTAACAGTACACACTCTCTTTACATCCCTCACATTATACACACTCTGTACATTAATCCCACTATATACAATCTGTGCTGCCCTCATACCATATACAAACTGTACATTACTCACACTATGCACACTCTGTACCTACCTCACACCATACACAATCTGTACATACCTCACACAATACAATACGATACTCAAACAATACACAAACTATATCCCTCACACTATGCACACTCTGTACCTACCTCACACCATACACAATCTGTACATACCTCACACAATATACATATTTTATATCTCTTTCACACTATAAACACTCTGTATATCCCTCACACTATACACATTCTGTACATCCCTCACACTATACACATTCTGTACATCCCTCACACTACACACAATCTGTACATCCCTCACACTATACACATTCTGTACATCCCTCACACTATACACAATCTGTACATAACGCATACTATACACACTCTGTACGTCCATCTTACTATACACTCTCTGTACATCCCTCACACTATACACACTCTGTATGTCCATATTACTATACACTCTCTGTACATCCCTCACACTATACACACTCTTTACATCCCTCACACTATACACACTCTTTACATCCCTCACACTATACACATTCTGTACATCCCTCACGCTATACACATTCTGTACATTGTTGTTTTCTGCCACATTCAACAATTTTTCAGTTATCTGGTGGTGTCCAGTTTTTGTAGGTGGATGAGAGAACCCAGACACAATGTATCCAGGAAGAAAACACCGACCTTCCAAAAGTAAACCGGCAAACTTTCTCACATATATCGGTGCGAACAAGATTTGAACCCGCACCGACTAGAGGTGAGAGGGCTTGTGATTTTGAGCGCAATGCTCTAACCACTCGGCCACTGAGGCCCTTACACACTTTATGCATCCCTCACACTTTACACAATTGTACATCACTCACAATATACGCATTCCGTATATTTTAACAGTATACACAATCTTAACATTTCTCACAGTATACACACTCTGTCCCTCAATCATAGTATATACAATCTTTACTCCCCTCACACCATACACAAATTGTACATCAATTACACTATACACACTCTCTACATTCTTCATGCTATACACACATCGTAAATCACTAACACTATACAAAACCTTTATGCCCCTCATATTATACACAATCTCTATATCCCTCAGACTATACACCCCTCACATTATACACACTCTGTTCATCCCTCAAACTATACAGTCTGTACATCTCTCACACTATACACACTCTGTACATCACTCACACTATACACACCCTGTACATCCCTCACATTATACACATTTTGTACATCTCTCACACTATAAACACTCTGTACGTCCCTCTTACTATACACTCTCTGTACATTCCACACGCTATTCACACTCTGTACATCCCTCACATTTTATACATCACTCACACTGTCCACAATCTGTACGTCACTTACACTATAAATACTCACTCTCTACATTCTTTATGCTATACACACATCGTACATCACTAACACTATACAAAACCTTTATGCCCCTCACATTATACACAATCTCTATATCCCTCACACTATACGCAATCTGTTCATCCCTCAAACTATACAGTCTGTACATCCCTTACCCAAAAGACACTTCATACATCACTCACACTATACACACTTTGTATATCACTTATATTATACACACTCTGTACATCCGTCACACTATACACCCTCTGTACCTCACTCATACTATATACAAACTGTTCATCTCTCATGCTATACACACTCTGTACATTAGTCACACTATGCACATTCTGTACATCTCTCGCACTATACACTATGTACATCATTCACACTATACAGAAACACTGTACATTACTCACACTGTACGTATACACTCTACACAAACTGTACATCATTCTCATTATACACACACTATACACATTCACACAAACTGTACATCGCTAATACTATACACATTCTGTATGTCCCTCTTACTATACTTACTATTCACTCTGTACATCCCTCACATTATACACATTTTGTGCATCTCTCACACTATACACACTCTGTACGTCCCTCTTACGATACAAACTCTGTACATCCCTCACACTATACACATTCTGTACATCTCTCAAACTATACACATTCTGTAAGTCCCTCTTACTATACACTCTCTGTACATCCGTCTTACTATACACTCTCTGTACATCCCTCACATTATACACATTTTGTACATCTCTCACACTATACACACTCTGTATCTCCCTCTTACTATACTTACTATTCACTCTGTACATCCCTCACATTATACACATTTTGTACATCTCTCACACTATACACACTCTGTATGTCCATCTTACTATACAAACTCTGTACATCTCTCACACTATACACACTCTGTACGTCCATCTAACTATCACTCTATGTACATCCCTCACACTATACACAATCTGTACCTCACTCATACTATACACACTCTGTACATCCCTCTTACTATACACTCTATGTACATCCCTCACATTCTACACATTTTGTACATCCCTCACACTGTACACACTCTGTACGTCCCTCTTACTATACACTCTCTGTACATCCCTCACATTATACACATTTTGTACATCTCTCACACTATACACACTCTGTACGTTGCTCTTACTATACAACCTCTGTACATCCCTCACACTATACACATTTTGCACATCTCTCACACTATATACACTCAGTACGTCTCTCTTACTATACAAACTCAACATAAATGGACTAATCTCTTAGTATGAATACATCAGACCTAAAAAGTACATCACGAGTAATTAAATAGAAATAAAATAAAATTAAAATGTTAGTTTAAGAAATGTCTTTCAGTTTCTTGATAAGATAAACATGGAGGCTTTTCACATTGGCACGCATTTCTTGAAGTGCTAACATGCTCCATTCAATATGCTGGTGTGAATAAAATAGCATAGCAAGTGAAATAGGTCAGTAAATGAATTTGTTCAGTAAATAAACTTGTACAGTAAATGAATTCTACTTCAGATTTAATAGTAAGTTATCCCGTGAGGACCCGGGTTAGAATAGGTTCTCAGTACCCCTTGCTTGTCGTAAGAGGCGACTGAATGGGGCGGTCTCTGGGCATTGGTGATGTCTCCATATGAGTGAAAAATTCTCGAACGGGATGTTAAATAATATATAATCACTCAATCAATCATACATAGTAAGTTGAATAGAATACCGTAGTAAATGAATTAGGCCAGTAAATAAAAATAGCATAGTAAAGGAATTATAAAATATTAGATAAAATAGCACGGGAATTGGATTCAGTTAAAAATGAAATAGTACAAGAAATAAATTTCAGTCAAATAATGTTTGACATTTCATCAACATGAACAACTAGGTACATAGGTAGCACAGGTAGTAACGAGAGGGGGGTATGTTTATACAATCAAAATTCTTGGATGCTAGACTTAAAAACGGTGTGTGATTACAGTTGTTTTGAGTTCCAGATTTTAAGTCTCTGTGTGGTTGAGAATTTTGAAAACTATGAATATGTTGCCTTTCCGTTGCTAATTGGAGTTCATTATTTCATATTTTTGTTAGGTCCTCTCCTCCCTATTCCACAGTAGTTCAGTAAATGTAATAGTGCATTGAATAAAGTAGTAAATAAGATATCATAGCAAATGAATTAGGTCAGTCATCCTGTACATCCCTCATAATATACACAATCTGTCCATCACTCTTACTATACACATTCTGTACTTCCATCACACAATACACACTCTGTGCATCCCTCTTACTATACACACTCTCTTTATCCCTTACACTATACACTTTCTGTACATTCTTCACACTATACATACATCGTGTATCCTTCACACAGTACACACTCCGTACATCCCTCACACTATACAAACTCTCTACATTCTTCATACTATACACACATTGTCCATCATTAACACTATACAAATCTTTATATCCCTAACATTATACAAAATCTCTATATCCCTCATACTATACGTCCCTCACACTATACACACTCTGTTCATCCCTCAAACTATACAGTCTGTACATCCCTCACACTATACACACTCTTTACATCACTCCTACAAAACAAACTCTGTACATCCCTCACATACACATTTTGTACATCTCTCATACTATACACACTCTGTACGTCCCTCTTACTATACACTCTCTGTACATCCCTCACACTATACACACTCTGTACCAAACTCATACTAAAAACAATCTGTATGTCCCTCTTACTGTACACTCTCTGTACATCCCTCACATTGTACACATTTTGTATATCTCTCACACTATACACACTCTGTACGTCCATCTTACTATACACTCTCTGTATATCCCTCACACTATACACACTCTGTACCTCACTCATACTATACACACTCTGTACGTCCCTCTTACTATCAAGTCTCTGCACATCCCTCACATAAACCACATTTTGTACATCTCTCATACTATACACACTCTGTATGTCCCTCTTACTATACTTACTATTCACTCTGTACATCCCTCACATTATACACATTTTGTGCATCTCTCACACTATACACACTCTGTACGTCCCTCTTACGATACAAACTCTGTTCATCCCTCACACTATACACATTCTGTACATCTTTCAAACTATACACATTCTGTAAGTCCCTCTTACTATACACTCTCTGTACGTCCCTCTTACTATACACTCTCTGTACATCCCTCACATTATACACATTTTGTACATCTCTCACACTATACACACTCTGTAGGTCCATCTTACTATACAAACTCTGTACATCCCTCACACTATACACACTCTGTACGTCAATGTAACTATCACTCTATGTACATCCCTCACACTATACACAATCTGTACCTCACTCATACTATACACACTCTGTACGTCCCTCTTACTATACACTTTATGTACATCCCTCATTTTCTACACATTTTGTACATCCCTCACACTGTACACACTCTGTACGTCCCTCTTACTATACACTCTCTGTACATCCCTCACATTATAAACATTTTGTACATCTCTCATACTATACACACTCTGTACGTTCCTCTTACTATACACTCTCTGTACATCCCTCACATTATACACATTTTGTACATCTCTTACACTATACACACTCTGTACGTCCCTCTTATTATACACTATCTGTACATCCCTCACACTATATACACTCTGTACATCCATCTTACTATACACACTCTGTACGTCCCTCTTACGATACAAACTCTGTACATCCCTCACACTATACACATTTTTTACATCTCTCAAACTATACACATTCTGTAAGTTCCTCTTACAATACACTCTCGGTACGTCCCTCTTACTATACACTCTCTGTACATCCCTCACATTATACACATTTTGTACATCTCTCACACTATACACACTTTGTACGTCCCTCTTACTATACATTCTCTGTACATCCCTCACATTATACACATTTTGTACATCTCTCACAATATACACACTCTGTGCGTCCCTCTTATTATACACTCTCTGTACATCCCTCACACTATACACACTCTGTACCAAACTCATACTAAACACAATCTGTATGTCCCTCTTACTGTACACTCTCTGTACATCCCTCACATTGTACACATTTTGTATATCTCTCACACTATACACACTCTGTACGTCCCTCTTATTATACACTCTCTGTACATTCCTCATATTATACACACTCTGTACGTCCCTCTTACTATATTTACTATACACTCTGTATATTCCTCACATTATACACATTTTGTACATCTCTCACACTATACACACTCTGTACGTCCCTCTTATTATACACACTCTGTACATCCCTCAAACTATACACACTCTGTACTTCACTCACACTAAACACACTCTGGACGTTCCTCTTACTATACACTCTCTGCACATTACTCACATAAACCACATATTGTACATCTCTCATACTATACATACTCTCTACATCCCTCTTACTATACACTCTCTGTACATCCCTCACACTATACACACTCTGTACGTCCCTCTTATTATACACTCTATGTACATCCCTCACACTATACACACTCTGTACATCCATCTTACTATACATACTCTCTACATTCCTCTTACTATACACTCTCTGTACATCCCTCACACTATACACACTCTGTAAGTCCCTCTTACTATACACTCTCTATACATCCCTCACACTATACACACTCTGTACCTCAATCATACTGTACACACTCTGTACGTCCCTCACACTATACACATTCTGTACATCTCTCAAACTATACACATTCTGTAAGTCCCTCTTACTATACACTCTCTGTACGTCCCCCTTACTATACACTCTCTGTACATCCCTCACATTATACACATTTTGTACATCTCTCACACTGTACACACTCTGTACGTTGCTCTTACTATACAACCTCTGTACATCCTTCACACTATACACATTTTTGCACATCTCTCACACTATATACACTCAGTACGTCTCTCTTATTATACAAACTGAACATAAATGGACTAATCTCTTAGGATGAATACATTAGACCTAAAAAGTACATCATGAGTAATTAAATAGAAATAAAATAAAATTAAAATGTTAGTTTAAGAAATGTCTTTCAGTTTCTTGATAAGATAAACATGGAGGCTTTTCACATTGGCACGCATTTCTTGAAGTGCTAACATGCTCCATTCAATATGCTGGTGTGAATAAAATAGCATAGCAAGTGAAATAGGTCAGTAAATGAATTTGTTCAGTAAATAAACTTGTACAGTAAATGAATTCTACTTCAGATTTAATAGTAAGTTATCCCGTGAGGACCCGGGTTAGAATAGGTTCTCAGTACCCCTTGCTTGTCGTAAGAGGCGACTGAATGGGGCGGTCTCTGGGCATTGGTGACGTCTCCATATGAGTGAAAAATTCTCGAACGGGATGTTAATTAATATATAATCACTCAATCAATCATAAATAGTAAGTTGAATAGAATACCATAGTAAATGAATTAGGCCAGTAAATAAAAATAGCATAGTAAAGGAATTATAAAATATTAGATAAAATAGCACGGGAATTGGATTCAGTTAAAAATGAAATAGTACAAGAAATAAATTTCAGTCAAATAATGTTTGACATTTCATCAACATGAACAACTAGGTACATAGGTAGCACAGGTAGTAACGAGAGGGGGGGGGGGGGGGGTATGTTTATACAATCAAAATTCTTGGATGCTAGACTTAAAAACGGTGTGTGATTACAGTTGTTTTGAGTTCCAGATTTTAAGTCTCTGTGTGGTTGAGAATTTTGAAAACTATGAATATGTTGCCTTTCCGTTGCTAATTGGAGTTCATTATTTCACATTTTTGTTAGGTCCTCTCCTCCCTATTCCACAGTAGTTCAGTAAATGTAATAGTGCGTTGAATAAAGTAGTAAATAAGATATCATAGCAAATGAATTAGGTCAGTCATCCTGTACATCCCTCACAATATACACAATCTGTCCATCACTCTTACTATACACATTCTGTACTTCCATCACACAATACACACTCTGTGCATCCCTCTTACTATACACACTCTCTTTATCCCTTACACTATACACTTTCTGTACATTCTTCACACTATACATACATCGTGTATCCTTCACACAGTACACACTCCGTACATCCCTCACACTATACAAACTCTCTACATTCTTCATACTATACACACATTGTCCATCATTAACACTATACAAATCTTTATATCCCTAACATTATACAAAATCTCTATATCCCTCATACTATACATCCCTCACACTATACACACTCTGTTCATCCCTCAAACTATACAGTCTGTACATCCCTCACACTATACACACTCTTTACATCATTCCTACAAAACAAACTCTGTATATCCCTCACATACACATTTTGTACATCTCTCATACTATACACACTCTGTACGTCCCTCTTACTATACACTCTCTGTACATCCCTCACACTATACACACTCTGTACCAAACTCATACTAAACACAATCTGTATGTCCCTCTTACTGTACACTCTCTGTACATCCCTCACATTGTACACATTTTGTATATCTCTCACACTATACCCACTCTGTATGTCCCTCTTATTATACACTCTCTGTACATTCCTCATATTATACACACTCTGTACGTCCCTCTTACTATATTTACTATACACTCTGTATATTCCTCACATTATACACATTTTGTACATCTCTCAAACTATACACATTCTACAAGTTTCTCTTACTATACACACTCTGTACATCCCTCTTACTATACACTCTCTGTACATCCCTCACATTATACACATTTTGTACATCTCTCACACTATACACATTCTGTAAGTCCCTCTTACTATACACTCTCTGTATGTCCCTCTTACTATACACTCTCTGTACATCCCTCACATTATACACATTTTGTACATCTCTCACACTATACACACTTTGTACGTCCCTCTTACTATACACTCTCTGTACATCCCTCACATTATACACATTTTGTACATCTCTCACAATATACACACTCTGTACGTCCCTCTTATTATACACTCTCTGTACATCCCTCACACTATACACACTCTGTACATCCATCTTACTATACACACTCTGTACATCCCTCAAACTATACACACTCTGTACTTCACTCACACTAAACACACTCTGGACGTTCCTCTTACTATACACTCTCTGCACATTCCTCACATAAACCACATTTTGTACATCTCTCATACTATACATACTCTCTACATCCCTCTTACTATACACTCTCTGTACATCCCTCACACTATACACACTCTGTAAGTCCCTCTTACTATACACTCTCTATACATCCCTCACACTATACACACTCTGTACCTCAATCATACTGTACACACTCTGTACGTCCCTCACACTATACACATTCTGTACATCTCTCAAACTATACACATTCTGTATGTCCCTCTTACTATACACTCTCTGTACGTCCCCCTTACTATACACTCTCTGTACATCCCTCACATTATACACATTTTGTACATCTCTCACACTGTACACACTCTGTACGTTGCTCTTACTATACAACCTCTGTACATCCCTCACACTATACACATTTTTGCACATCTCTCACACTATATACACTCAGTACGTCTCTCTTACTATACAAACTGAACATAAATGGACTAATCTGTTAGGATGAATACATTAGACCTAAAAAGTACATCACGAGTAATTAAATAGAAATAAAATAAAATTAAAATGTTAGTTTAAGAAATGTCTTTCAGTTTCTTGATAAGATAAACATGGAGGCTTTTCACATTGGCACGCATTTCTTGAAGTGCTAACATGCTCCATTCAATATGCTGGTGTGAATAAAATAGCATAGCAAGTGAAATAGGTCAGTAAATGAATTTGTTCAGTAAATAAACTTGTACAGTAAATGAATTCTACTTCAGATTTAATAGTAAGTTATCCCGTGAGGACCCGGGTTAGAATAGGTTCTCAGTACCCCTTGCTTGTCGTAAGAGGCGACTGAATGGGGCGGTCTCTGGGCATTGGTGACGTCTCCATATGAGTGAAAAATTCTCGAACGGGATGTTAAATAATATATAATCACTCAATCAATCATAAATAGTAAGTTGAATAGAATACCATAGTAAATGAATTAGGCCAGTAAATAAAAATAGCATAGTAAAGGAATTATAAAATATTAGATAAAATAGCACGGGAATTGGATTCAGTTAAAAATGAAATAGTACAAGAAATAATTTTCAGTCAAATAATGTTTGACATTTCATCAACATGAACAACTAGGTACATAGGTAGCACAGGTAGTAACGAGAGGGGGGGGGGGGTATGTTTATACAATCAAAATTCTTGGATGCTAGACTTAAAAACGGTGTGTGATTACAGTTGTTTTGAGTTCCAGATTTTAAGTCTCTGTGTGGTTGAGAATTTTGAAAACTATGAATATGTTGCCTTTCCGTTGCTAATTGGAGTTCATTATTTCACATTTTTGTTAGGTCCTCTCCTCCCTATTCCACAGTAGTTCAGTAAATGTAATAGTGCATTGAATAAAGTAGTAAATAAGATATCATAGCAAATGAATTAGGTCAGTCATCCTGTACATCCCTCACAATATACACAATCTGTCCATCACTCTTACTATACACATTCTGTACTTCCATCACACAATACACACTCTGTGCATCCCTCTTACTATACACACTCTCTTTATCCCTTACACTATACACTTTCTGTACATTCTTCACACTATACATACGTCGTGTATCCTTCACACAGTACACACTCCGTACATCCCTCACACTATACAAACTCTCTACATTCTTCATACTATACACACATTGTCCATCATTAACACTATACAAATCTTTATATCCCTAACATTATACAAAATCTCTATATCCCTCATACTATACATCCCTCACACTATACACACTCTGTTCATCCCTCAAACTATACAGTCTGTACATCCCTCACACTATACACACTCTTTACATCACTCCTACAAAACAAACTCTGTACATCCCTCACATACACATTTTGTACATCTCTCATACTATACACACTCTGTACGTCCCTCTTACTATACACTCTCTGTACATCCCTCACACTATACACACTCTGTACCAAACTCATACTAAACACAATCTGTATGTCCCTCTTACTGTACACTCTCTGTACATCCCTCACATTGTACACATTTTGTATATCTCTCACACTATACACACTCTGTACGTCCCTCTTATTATACACTCTCTGTACATCCCTCACACTATACACACTCTGTACCAAACTCATACTAAACACAATCTGTATGTCCCTCTTACTGTACACTCTCTGTACATCCCTCACATTGTACACATTTTGTATATCTCTCACACTATACACACTCTGTACGTCCCTCTTATTATACACTCTCTGTACATTCCTCATATTATACACACTCTGTACGTCCCTCTTACTATATTTACTATACACTCTGTATATTCCTCACATTATACACATTTTGTACATCTCTCAAACTATACACATTCTACAAGTTTCTCTTACTATACACACTCTGTACATTCCTCTTACTATACACTCTCTGTACATCCCTCACATTATACACATTTTGTACATCTCTCACACTATACACATTCTGTAAGTCCCTCTTACTATACACTATCTGTATGTCCCTCTTACTATACACTCTCTGTACATCCCTCACATTATACACATTTTGTACATCTCTCACACTATACACACTTTGTACGTCCCTCTTACTATACACTCTCTGTACATCCCTCACATTATACACATTTTGTACATCTCTCACAATATACACACTCTGTACGTCCCTCTTATTATACACTCTCTGTACATCCCTCACACTATACACACTCTGTACATCCATCTTACTATACACACTCTGTACATCCCTCAAACTATACACACTCTGTACTTCACTCACACTAAACGCACTCTGGACGTTCCTCTTACTATACACTCTCTGCACATTACTCACATAAACCACATTTTGTACATCTCTCATACTATACATACTCTCTACATCCCTCTTACTATACACTCTCTGTACATCCCTCACACTATACACACTCTGTAAGTCCCTCTTACTATACACTCTCTATACATCCCTCACACTATACACACTCTGTACCTCAATCATACTGTACACACTCTGTACGTCCCTCACACTATACACATTCTGTACATCTCTCAAACTATACACATTCTGTAAGTCCCTCTTACTATACACTCTCTGTACGTCCCCCTTACTATACACTCTCTGTACATCCCTCACATTATACACATTTTGTACATCTCTCACACTGTACACACTCTGTACGTTGCTCTTACTATACAACCTCTGTACATCCCTCACACTATACACATTTTTGCACATCTCTCACACTATATACACTCAGTACGTCTCTCTTACTATACAAACTGAACATAAATGGACTAATCTGTTAGGATGAATACATTAGACCTAAAAAGTACATCACGAGTAATTATATAGAAATAAAATAACATTAAAATGTTAGTTTAAGAAATGTCTTTCAGTTTCTTGATAAGATAAACATGGAGGCTTTTCACATTGGCACGCATTTCTTGAAGTGCTAACATGCTCCATTCAATATGCTGGTGTGAATAAAATAGCATAGCAAGTGAAATAGGTCAGTAAATGAATTTGTTCAGTAAATAAACTTGTACAGTAAATGAATTCTACTTCAGATTTAATAGTAAGTTATCCCGTGAGGACCCGGGTTAGAATAGGTTCTCAGTACCCCTTGCTTGTCGTAAGAGGCGACTGAATGGGGCGGTCTCTGGGCATTGGTGACGTCTCCATATGAGTGAAAAATTCTCGAACGGGATGTTAAATAATATATAATCACTCAATCAATCATAAATAGTAAGTTGAATAGAATACCATAGTAAATGAATTAGGCCAGTAAATAAAAATAGCATAGTAAAGGAATTATAAAATATTAGATAAAATAGCACGGGAATTGGATTCAGTTAAAAATGAAATAGTACAAGAAATAAATTTCAGTCAAATAATGTTTGACATTTCATCAACATGAACAACTAGGTACATAGGTAGCACAGGTAGTAACGAGAGGGGGGGGGGGGGGGGGGGTATGTTTATACAATCAAAATTCTTGGATGCTAGACTTAAAAACGGTGTGTGATTACAGTTGTTTTGAGTTCCAGATTTTAAGTCTCTGTGTGGTTGAGAATTTTGAAAACTATGAATATGTTGCCTTTCCGTTGCTAATTGGAGTTCATTATTTCACATTTTTGTTAGGTCCTCTCCTCCCTATTCCACAGTAGTTCAGTAAATGTAATAGTGCGTTGAATAAAGTAGTAAATAAGATATCATAGCAAATGAATTAGGTCAGTCATCCTGTACATCCCTCACAATATACACAATCTGTCCATCACTCTTACTATACACATTCTGTACTTCCATCACACAATACACACTCTGTGCATCCCTCTTACTATACACACTCTCTTTATCCCTTACACTATACACTTTCTGTACATTCTTCACACTATACATACATCGTGTATCCTTCACACAGTACACACTCCGTACATCCCTCACACTATACAAACTCTCTACATTCTTCATACTATACACACATTGTCCATCATTAACACTATACAAATCTTTATATCCCTAACATTATACAAAATCTCTATATCCCTCATACTATACATCCCTCACACTATACACACTCTGTTCATCCCTCAAACTATACAGTCTGTACATCCCTCACACTATACACACTCTTTACATCACTCCTACAAAACAAACTCTGTACATCCCTCACATACACATTTTGTACATCTCTCATACTATACACACTCTGTACGTCCCTCTTACTATACACTCTCTGTACATCCCTCACACTATACACACTCTGTACCAAACTCATACTAAACACAATCTGTATGTCCCTCTTACTGTACACTCTCTGTACATCCCTCACATTGTACACATTTTGTATATCTCTCACACTATACACACTCTGTACGTCCCTCTTATTATACACTCTCTGTACATCCCTCACACTATACACACTCTGTACCAAACTCATACTAAACACAATCTGTATGTCCCTCTTACTGTACACTCTCTGTACATCCCTCACATTGTACACATTTTGTATATCTCTCACACTATACACACTCTGTACGTCCCTCTTATTATACACTCTCTGTACATTCCTCATATTATACACACTCTGTACGTCCCTCTTACTATATTTACTATACACTCTGTATATTCCTCACATTATACACATTTTGTACATCTCTCAAACTATACACATTCTACAAGTTTCTCTTACTATACACACTCTGTACATTCCTCTTACTATACACTCTCTGTACATCCCTCACATTATACACATTTTGTACATCTCTCACACTATACACATTCTGTAAGTCCCTCTTACTATACACTATCTGTATGTCCCTCTTACTATACACTCTCTGTACATCCCTCACATTATACACATTTTGTACATCTCTCACACTATACACACTTTGTACGTCCCTCTTACTATACACTCTCTGTACATCCCTCACATTATACACATTTTGTACATCTCTCACAATATACACACTCTGTACGTCCCTCTTATTATACACTCTCTGTACATCCCTCACACTATACACACTCTGTACATCCATCTTACTATACACACTCTGTACATCCCTCAAACTATACACACTCTGTACTTCACTCACACTAAACGCACTCTGGACGTTCCTCTTACTATACACTCTCTGCACATTACTCACATAAACCACATTTTGTACATCTCTCATACTATACATACTCTCTACATCCCTCTTACTATACACTCTCTGTACATCCCTCACACTATACACACTCTGTAAGTCCCTCTTACTATACACTCTCTATACATCCCTCACACTATACACACTCTGTACCTCAATCATACTGTACACACTCTGTACGTCCCTCACACTATACACATTCTGTACATCTCTCAAACTATACACATTCTGTAAGTCCCTCTTACTATACACTCTCTGTACGTCCCCCTTACTATACACTCTCTGTACATCCCTCACATTATACACATTTTGTACATCTCTCACACTGTACACACTCTGTACGTTGCTCTTATTATACAACCTCTGTACATCCCTCACACTATACACATTTTTGCACATCTCTCACACTATATACACTCAGTACGTCTCTCTTACTATACAAACTGAACATAAATGGACTAATCTGTTAGGATGAATACATTAGACCTAAAAAGTACATCACGAGTAATTATATAGAAATAAAATAAAATTAAAATGTTAGTTTAAGAAATGTCTTTCAGTTTCTTGATAAGATAAACATGGAGGCTTTTCACATTGGCACGCATTTCTTGAAGTGCTAACATGCTCCATTCAATATGCTGGTGTGAATAAAATAGCATAGCAAGTGAAATAGGTCAGTAAATGAATTTGTTCAGTAAATAAACTTGTACAGTAAATGAATTCTACTTCAGATTTAATAGTAAGTTATCCCGTGAGGACCCGGGTTAGAATAGGTTCTCAGTACCCCTTGCTTGTTGTAAGAGGTCTCTGGGCATTGGTGACGTCTCCATATGAGTGAAAAATTCTCGAACGGGATGTTAAATAATATATAATCACTCAATCAATCATAAATAGTAAGTTGAATAGAATACCATAGTAAATGAATTAGGCCAGTAAATAAAAATAGCATAGTAAAGGAATTATAAAATATTAGATAAAATAGCACGGGAATTGGATTCAGTTAAAAATGAAATAGTACAAGAAATAATTTTCAGTCAAATAATGTTTGACATTTCATCAACATGAACAACTAGGTACATAGGTAGCACAGGTAGTAACGAGAGGGGGGGGGGGGGGGGGGGGGGGTATGTTTATACAATCAAAATTCTTGGATGCTAGACTTAAAAACGGTGTGTGATTACAGTTGTTTTGAGTTCCAGATTTTAAGTCTCTGTGTGGTTGAGAATTTTGAAAACTATGAATATGTTGCCTTTCCGTTGCTAATTGGAGTTCATTATTTCACATTTTTGTTAGGTCCTCTCCTCCCTATTCCACAGTAGTTCAGTAAATGTAATAGTGCGTTGAATAAAGTAGTAAATAAGATATCATAGCAAATGAATTAGGTCAGTCATCCTGTACATCCCTCACAATATACACAATCTGTCCATCACTCTTACTATACACATTCTGTACTTCCATCACACAATACACACTCTGTGCATCCCTCTTACTATACACACTCTCTTTATCCCTTACACTATACACTTTCTGTACATTCTTCACACTATACATACATCGTGTATCCTTCACACAGTACACACTCCGTACATCCCTCACACTATACAAACTCTCTACATTCTTCATACTATACACACATTGTCCATCATTAACACTATACAAATCTTTATATCCCTAACATTATACAAAATCTCTATATCCCTCATACTATACATCCCTCACACTATACACACTCTGTTCATCCCTCAAACTATACAGTCTGTACATCCCTCACACTATACACACTCTTTACATCACTCCTACAAAACAAACTCTGTATATCCCTCACATACACATTTTGTACATCTCTCATACTATACACACTCTGTACGTCCTTCTTACTATACACTCTCTGTACATCCCTCACACTATACACACTCTGTACCAAACTCATACTAAACACAATCTGTATGTCCCTCTTACTGTACACTCTCTGTACATCCCTCACATTGTACACATTTTGTATATCTCTCACACTATACCCACTCTGTATGTCCCTCTTATTATACACTCTCTGTACATTCCTCATATTATACACACTCTGTACGTCCCTCTTACTATATTTACTATACACTCTGTATATTCCTCACATTATACACATTTTGTACATCTCTCAAACTATACACATTCTACAAGTTTCTCTTACTATACACACTCTGTACATCCCTCTTACTATACACTCTCTGTACATCCCTCACATTATACACATTTTGTACATCTCTCACACTATACACATTCTGTAAGTCCCTCTTACTATACACTCTCTGTATGTCCCTCTTACTATACACTCTCTGTACATCCCTCACATTATACACATTTTGTACATCTCTCACACTATACACACTTTGTACGTCCCTCTTACTATACACTCTCTGTACATCCCTCACATTATACACATTTTGTACATCTCTCACAATATACACACTCTGTACGTCCCTCTTATTATACACTCTCTGTACATCCCTCACACTATACACACTCTGTACATCCATCTTACTATACACACTCTGTACATCCCTCAAACTATACACACTCTGTACTTCACTCACACTAAATACACTCTGGACGTTCCTCTTACTATACACTCTCTGCACATTCCTCACATAAACCACATTTTGTACATCTCTCATACTATACATACTCTCTACATCCCTCTTACTATACACTCTCTGTACATCCCTCACACTATACACACTCTGTAAGTCCCTCTTACTATACACTCTCTATACATCCCTCACACTATACACACTCTGTACCTCAATCATACTGTACACACTCTGTACGTCCCTCACACTATACACATTCTGTACATCTCTCAAACTATACACATTCTGTATGTCCCTCTTACTATACACTCTCTGTACGTCCCCCTTACTATACACTCTCTGTACATCCCTCACATTATACACATTTTGTACATCTCTCACACTGTACACACTCTGTACGTTGCTCTTACTATACAACCTCTGTACATCCCTCACACTATACACATTTTTGCACATCTCTCACACTATATACACTCAGTACGTCTCTCTTACTATACAAACTGAACATAAATGGACTAATCTGTTAGGATGAATACATTAGACCTAAAAAGTACATCACGAGTAATTAAATAGAAATAAAATAAAATTAAAATGTTAGTTTAAGAAATGTCTTTCAGTTTCTTGATAAGATAAACATGGAGGCTTTTCACATTGGCACGCATTTCTTGAAGTGCTAACATGCTCCATTCAATATGCTGGTGTGAATAAAATAGCATAGCAAGTGAAATAGGTCAGTAAATGAATTTGTTCAGTAAATAAACTTGTACAGTAAATGAATTCTACTTCAGATTTAATAGTAAGTTATCCCGTGAGGACCCGGGTTAGAATAGGTTCTCAGTACCCCTTGCTTGTCGTAAGAGGCGACTGAATGGGGCGGTCTCTGGGCATTGGTGACGTCTCCATATGAGTGAAAAATTCTCGAACGGGATGTTAAATAATATATAATCACTCAATCAATCATAAATAGTAAGTTGAATAGAATACCATAGTAAATGAATTAGGCCAGTAAATAAAAATAGCATAGTAAAGGAATTATAAAATATTAGATAAAATAGCACGGGAATTGGATTCAGTTAAAAATGAAATAGTACAAGAAATAATTTTCAGTCAAATAATGTTTGACATTTCATCAACATGAACAACTAGGTACATAGGTAGCACAGGTAGTAACGAGAGGGGGGGGGGGGGGTATGTTTATACAATCAAAATTCTTGGATGCTAGACTTAAAAACGGTGTGTGATTACAGTTGTTTTGAGTTCCAGATTTTAAGTCTCTGTGTGGTTGAGAATTTTGAAAACTATGAATATGTTGCCTTTCCGTTGCTAATTGGAGTTCATTATTTCACATTTTTGTTAGGTCCTCTCCTCCCTATTCCACAGTAGTTCAGTAAATGTAATAGTGCATTGAATAAAGTAGTAAATAAGATATCATAGCAAATGAATTAGGTCAGTCATCCTGTACATCCCTCACAATATACACAATCTGTCCATCACTCTTACTATACACATTCTGTACTTCCATCACACAATACACACTCTGTGCATCCCTCTTACTATACACACTCTCTTTATCCCTTACACTATACACTTTCTGTACATTCTTCACACTATACATACATCGTGTATCCTTCACACAGTACACACTCCGTACATCCCTCACACTATACAAACTCTCTACATTCTTCATACTATACACACATTGTCCATCATTAACACTATACCAATCTTTATATCCCTAACATTATACAAAATCTCTATATCCCTCATACTATACATCCCTCACACTATACACACTCTGTTCATCCCTCAAACTATACAGTCTGTACATCCCTCACACTATACACACTCTTTACATCACTCCTACAAAACAAACTCTGTACATCCCTCACATACACATTTTGTACATCTCTCATACTATACACACTCTGTACGTCCCTCTTACTATACACTCTCTGTACATCCCTCACACTATACACACTCTGTACCAAACTCATACTAAACACAATCTGTATGTCCCTCTTACTGTACACTCTCTGTACATCCCTCACATTGTACACATTTTGTATATCTCTCACACTATACCCACTCTGTATGTCCCTCTTATTATACACTCTCTGTACATCCCTCACACTATACACACTCTGTACCAAACTCATACTAAACACAATCTGTATGTCCCTCTTACTGTACACTCTCTGTACATCCCTCACATTGTACACATTTTGTATATCTCTCACACTATACACACTCTGTACGTCCCTCTTATTATACACTCTCTGTACATTCCTCATATTATACACACTCTGTACGTCCCTCTTACTATATTTACTATACACTCTGTATATTCCTCACATTATACACATTTTTTACATCTCTCAAACTATACACATTCTACAAGTTTCTCTTACTATACACACTCTGTACATTCCTCTTACTATACACTCTCTGTACATCCCTCACATTATACACATTTTGTACATCTCTCACACTATACACATTCTGTAAGTCCCTCTTACTATACACTATCTGTATGTCCCTCTTACTATACACTCTCTGTACATCCCTCACATTATACACATTTTGTACATCTCTCACACTATACACACTTTGTACGTCCCTCTTACTATACACTCTCTGTACATCCCTCACATTATACACATTTTGTACATCTCTCACAATATACACACTCTGTACGTCCCTCTTATTATACACTCTCTGTACATCCCTCACACTATACACACTCTGTACATCCATCTTACTATACACACTCTGTACATCCCTCAAACTATACACACTCTGTACTTCACTCACACTAAACGCACTCTGGACGTTCCTCTTACTATACACTCTCTGCACATTACTCACATAAACCACATTTTGTACATCTCTCATACTATACATACTCTCTACATCCCTCTTACTATACACTCTCTGTACATCCCTCACACTATACACACTCTGTAAGTCCCTCTTACTATACACTCTCTATACATCCCTCACACTATACACACTCTGTACCTCAATCATACTGTACACACTCTGTACGTCCCTCACACTATACACATTCTGTACATCTCTCAAACTATACACATTCTGTAAGTCCCTCTTACTATACACTCTCTGTACGTCCCCCTTACTATACACTCTCTGTACATCCCTCACATTATACACATTTTGTACATCTCTCACACTGTACACACTCTGTACGTTGCTCTTACTATACAACCTCTGTACATCCCTCACACTATACACATTTTTGCACATCTCTCACACTATATACACTCAGTACGCCTCTCTTACTATACAAACTGAACATAAATGGACTAATCTGTTAGGATGAATACATTAGACCTAAAAAGTACATCACGAGTAATTATATAGAAATAAAATAAAATTAAAATGTTAGTTTAAGAAATGTCTTTCAGTTTCTTGATAAGATAAACATGGAGGCTTTTCACATTGGCACGCATTTCTTGAAGTGCTAACATGCTCCATTCAATATGCTGGTGTGAATAAAATAGCATAGCAAGTGAAATAGGTCAGTAAATGAATTTGTTCAGTAAATAAACTTGTACAGTAAATGAATTCTACTTCAGATTTAATAGTAAGTTATCCCGTGAGGACCCGGGTTAGAATAGGTTCTCAGTACCCCTTGCTTGTCGTAAGAGGCGACTGAATGGGGCGGTCTCTGGGCATTGGTGACGTCTCCATATGAGTGAAAAATTCTCGAACGGGATGTTAAATAATATATAATCACTCAATCAATCATAAATAGTAAGTTGAATAGAATACCATAGTAAATGAATTAGGCCAGTAAATAAAAATAGCATAGTAAAGGAATTATAAAATATTAGATAAAATAGCACGGGAATTGGATTCAGTTAAAAATGAAATAGTACAAGAAATAATTTTCAGTCAAATAATGTTTGACATTTCATCAACATGAACAACTAGGTACATAGGTAGCACAGGTAGTAACGAGAGGGGGGAGGGGGTATGTTTATACAATCAAAATTCTTGGATGCTAGACTTAAAAACGGTGTGTGATTACAGTTGTTTTGAGTTCCAGATTTTAAGTCTCTGTGTGGTTGAGAATTTTGAAAACTATGAATATGTTGCCTTTCCGTTGCTAATTGGAGTTCATTATTTCACATTTTTGTTAGGTCCTCTCCTCCCTATTCCACAGTAGTTCAGTAAATGTAATAGTGCGTTGAATAAAGTAGTAAATAAGATATCATAGCAAATGAATTAGGTCAGTCATCCTGTACATCCCTCATAATATACACAATCTGTCCATCACTCTTACTATACACATTCTGTACTTCCATCACACAATACACACTCTGTGCATCCCTCTTACTATACACACTCTCTTTATCCCTTACACTATACACTTTCTGTACATTCTTCACACTATACATACATCGTGTATCCTTCACACAGTACACACTCCGTACATCCCTCACACTATACAAACTCTCTACATTCTTCATACTATACACACATTGTCCATCATTAACACTATACAAATCTTTATATCCCTAACATTATACAAAATCTCTATATCCCTCATACTATACGTCCCTCACACTATACACACTCTGTTCATCCCTCAAACTATACAGTCTGTACATCCCTCACACTATACACACTCTTTACATCACTCCTACAAAACAAACTCTGTACATCCCTCACATACACATTTTGTACATCTCTCATACTATACACACTCTGTACGTCCCTCTTACTATACACTCTCTGTACATCCCTCACACTATACACACTCTGTACCAAACTCATACTAGAAACAATCTGTATGTCCCTCTTACTGTACACTCTCTGTACATCCCTCACATTGTACACATTTTGTATATCTCTCACACTATACACACTCTGTACGTCCCTCTTATTATACACTCTCTGTACATTCCTCATATTATACACACTCTGTACATCCCTCTTACTATATTTACTATACACTCTGTACATTCCTCACATTATACACATTTTGTACATCTCTCAAACTATACACATTCTACAAGTTTCTCTTACTATACACACTCTGTACATCCCTCTTACTATACACTCTCTGTACATCCCTCACATTATAGACATTTTGTACATCTCTCACACTATAAACATTCTGTAAGTCCCTCTTACTATACACTCTCTGTACGTCCCTCTTACTATACACTCTTTGTACATCCCTCACATTATACACATTTTGTACATCTCTCACACTATACACACTTTGTACGTCCCTCTTACTATACACTCTCTGTACATCCCTCACATTATACACATTTTGTACATCTCTCACAATATACAAACTCTGTACGTCCCTCTTATTATACACTCTCTGTACATCTCTCACACTATACATACTCTCTACATCCCTCTTACTATACACACTCTGTACTTCACTCACACTAAACACACTCTGGACGTTCCTCTTACTATACACTCTCTGCACATTACTCACATAAACCACATTTTGTACATCTCTCATACTATACATACTCTCTACATCCCTCTTACTATACACTCTCTGTACATCCCTCACACTATACACACTCTGTAAGTCCCTCTTACTATACACTCTCTATACATCCCTCACACTATACACACTCTGTACCTCACTCATACTATACACACTCTGTACGTCCCTCTTACTATCCACTCTCTGCACATCCCTCACATAAACCACATTTTGTACATCTCTCATACTATACACACTCTGTATGTCCCTCTTACTATACTTACTATTCACTCTGTACATCCCTCACATTATACACATTTTGTGCATCTCTCACACTATACACACTCTGTACGTCCCTCTTTCGATACAAACTCTGTACATCCCTCACACTATACACATTCTGTACATCTCTCAAACTATACACATTCTGTAAGTCCCTCTTACTATACACTCTCTGTACGTCCCTCTTACTATACACTCTCTGTACATCCCTCACATTATACACATTTTGTACATCTCTCACACTGTACACACTCTGTACGTTGCTCTTACTATACAACCTCTGGGCATCCCTCACACTATACACATTTTGCACATATCTCACACTATATACACTCAATACGTCTCTCTTACTATACAAACTGAACATAAATGGACTAATCTCTTAGGATGAATACATTAGACCTAAAAAGTACATCACGAGTAATTAAATAGAAATAAAATAAAATTAAAATGTTAGTTTAAGAAATGTCTTTCAGTTTCTTGATAAGATAAACATGGAGGCTTTTCACATTGGCACGCATTTCTTGAAGTGCTAACATGCTCCATTCAATATGCTGGTGTGAATAAAATAGCATAGCAAGTGAAATAGGTCAGTAAATGAATTTGTTCAGTAAATAAACTTGTACAGTAAATGAATTCTACTTCAGATTTAATAGTAAGTTATCCCGTGAGGACCCGGGTTAGAATAGGTTCTCAGTACCCCTTGCTTGTCGTAAGAGGCGACTGAATGGGGCGGTCTCTGGGCATTGGTGACGTCTCCATATGAGTGAAAAATTCTCGAACGGGATGTTAAATAATATATAATCACTCAATCAATCATAAATAGTAAGTTGAATAGAATACCATAGTAAATGAATTAGGCCAGTAAATAAAAATAGCATAGTAAAGGAATTATAAAATATTAGATAAAATAGCACGGGAATTGGATTCAGTTAAAAATGAAATAGTACAAGAAATAATTTTCAGTCAAATAATGTTTGACATTTCATCAACATGAACAACTAGGTACATAGGTAGCACAGGTAGTAACGAGAGGGGGGAGGGGGTATGTTTATACAATCAAAATTCTTGGATGCTAGACTTAAAAACGGTGTGTGATTACAGTTGTTTTGAGTTCCAGATTTTAAGTCTCTGTGTGGTTGAGAATTTTGAAAACTATGAATATGTTGCCTTTCCGTTGCTAATTGGAGTTCATTATTTCACATTTTTGTTAGGTCCTCTCCTCCCTATTCCACAGTAGTTCAGTAAATGTAATAGTGCATTGAATAAAGTAGTAAATAAGATATCATAGCAAATGAATTAGGTCAGTCATCCTGTACATCCCTCATAATATACACAATCTGTCCATCACTCTTACTATACACATTCTGTACTTCCATCACACCATACACACTCTGTGCATCCCTCTTACTATACACACTCTCTTTATCCCTTACACTATACACTTTCTGTACATTCTTCACACTATACATACATCGTGTATCCTTCACACAGTACACACTCCGTACATCCCTCACACTATACAAACTCTCTACATTCTTCATACTATACACACATTGTCCATCATTAACACTATACAAATCTTTATATCCCTAACATTATACAAAATCTCTATATCCCTCATACTATACGTCCCTCACACTATTCACACTCTGTTCATCCCTCAAACTATACAGTCTGTACATCCCTCACACTATACACACTCTTTACATCACTCCTACAAAACAAACTCTGTACATCCCTCACATACACATTTTGTACATCTCTCATACTATACACACTCTGTACGTCCCTCTTACTATACACTCTCTGTACATCCCTCACACTATACACACTCTGTACCAAACTCATACTAAACACAATCTGTATGTCCCTCTTACTACACACTCTCTGTACATCCCTCACATTGTACACATTTTGTATATCTCTCACACTATACACACTCTGTATGTCCCTCTTATTATACACTCTCTGTACATCCCTCATATTATACACACTCTGTATGTCCCTCTTACTATATTTACTATACACTCTGTACATCCCTCACATTATACACATTTTGTACATCTCTCAAACTATACACATTCTACAAGTCTCTTTTACTATACACACTCTGTGCGTCCCTCTTACTATACACTCTCTGTACATCCCTCACATTATACACATTTTGTACATCTCTCACAATATACACACTCTGTACGTCCCTCTTATTATACACTCTCTGTACATCCCTCACACTATACACACTCTGCACATCCATCTTACTATACTCACTCTGTACATCCCTCAAACAATACACACTCTGTACTTCACTCACACTAAACACACTCTGGACGTTCCTCTTACTATACACTCTCTGCACATTCCTCACATAAACCACATTTTGTACATCTCTCATACTATACATACTCTCTACATCCCTCTTACTATACACTCTCTGTACATCCCTCACACTATACACACTCTGTAAGTCCCTCTTACTATACACTCTCTATACATCCCTCACACTATACACACTCTGTACCTCAATCATACTATACACACTCTGTATGTCCATCTTATTATACACTTCTGTACATCCCTCACACTATACACACTCTGTACCTCACTCATACTATACACACTTTGTACGTCCCTCTTACTATCCACTTTCTGCACATCCCTCACATAAACCATATTTTGTACATCTCTCATACTATACACACTCTGTATGTCCCTCTTCCTATACTTACTATTCACTTTGTACATTCCTCACATTATAAACATTTTGTGCATCTCTCACATTATACACACTCTGTACGTCCCTCTTACGATACAAACTCTGTACATCCCTCACATTGTACACATTTTGTATATCTCTCATACTATACACATTCTGTACGTCCCTCTTATTATACACTCTCTGTACATTCCTCATATTATACACACTCTGTATGTCCCTCTTACTATATTTACTATACACTCTGTACATTCCTCACATTATACACATTTTGTACATCTCTCAAACTATACACATTCTACAAGTTTCTCTTACTATACACACTCTGTACGTCCCTCTTACTATACACTCTCTGTACATCCCTCACATTATAGACATTTTGTACATCTCTCACACTATAAACATTCTGTAAGTCCCTCTTACTATACACTCCCTGTACGTCCCTCTTACTATACACTCTCTGTACATCCCTCACATTATACACATTTTGTACATCTCTCACACTATACACACTTTGTACATCCCTCTTACTATACACTCTCTGTACATCCCTCACATTATACACATTTTGTACATCTCTCACAATATACAAACTCTGTACGTCCCTCTTATTATACACTCTCTGTACATCCCTCACACTATACACACTCTGTACATCCATCTTACTATACACACTCTGTACATCCCTCAAACTATACACACTCTGTACTTCACTCACACTAAACACACTCTGGACGTTCCTCTTACTATACATTCTCTGCACATTCCTCACATAAACCACATTTTGTACATCTCTCATACTATACATACTCTCTACATCCCTCTTACTATACACTCTCTGTACATCCCTCACACTATACACACTCTGTAAGTCCCTCTTACTATACACTCTCTATACATCCCTCACACTATACACACTCTGTACCTCACTCATACTATACACACTCTGTACATCCCTCTTACTATCCACTCTCTGCACATCCCTCACATAAACCACATTTTGTACATCTCTCATACTATACACACTCTGTATGTCCCTCTTACTATACTTACTATTCACTCTGTACATCCCTCACATTATACACATTTTGTGCATCTCTCACACTATACACACTCTGTACGTCCCTCTTTCGATACAAACTCTCTACATCCCTCACACTATACACATTCTGTACATCTCTCAAACTATACACATTCTGTAAGTCCCTCTTACTATACACTCTATGTACGTCCCTCTTACTATACACTCTCTGTACATCCCTCACATTATACACATTTTGTACATCTCTCACACTGTACACACTCTGTACGTTGCTCTTACTATACAACCTCTGGGCATCCCTCACACTATACACATTTTGCACATATCTCACACTATATACACTCAATACGTCTCTCTTACTATACAAACTGAACATAAATGGACTAATCTCTTAGGATGAATACATTAGACCTAAAAAGTACATCACGAGTAATTAAATAGAAATAAAATAAAATTAAAATGTTAGTTTAAGAAATGTCTTTCAGTTTCTTGATAAGATAAACATGGAGGCTTTTCACATTGGCACGCATTTCTTGAAGTGCTAACATGCTCCATTCAATATGCTGGTGTGAATAAAATAGCATAGCAAGTGAAATAGGTCAGTAAATGAATTTGTTCAGTAAATAAACTTGTACAGTAAATGAATTCTACTTCAGATTTAATAGTAAGTTATCCCGTGAGGACCCGGGTTAGAATAGGTTCTCAGTACCCCTTGCTTGTCGTAAGAGGCGACTGAATGGGGCGGTCTCTGGGCATTGGTGACGTCTCCATATGAGTGAAAAATTCTCGAACGGGATGTTAAATAATATATAATCACTCAATCAATCATAAATAGTAAGTTGAATAGAATACCATAGTAAATGAATTAGGCCAGTAAATAAAAATAGCATAGTAAAGGAATTATAAAATATTAGATAAAATAGCACGGGAATTGGATTCAGTTAAAAATGAAATAGTACAAGAAATAATTTTCAGTCAAATAATGTTTGACATTTCATCAACATGAACAACTAGGTACATAGGTAGCACAGGTAGTAACGAGAGGGGGGAGGGGGTATGTTTATACAATCAAAATTCTTGGATGCTAGACTTAAAAACGGTGTGTGATTACAGTTGTTTTGAGTTCCAGATTTTAAGTCTCTGTGTGGTTGAGAATTTTGAAAACTATGAATATGTTGCCTTTCCGTTCCTAATTGGAGTTCATTATTTCACATTTTTGTTAGGTCCTCTCCTCCCTATTCCACAGTAGTTCAGTAAATGTAGTAGTGCATTGAATAAAGTAGTAAATAAGATATCATAGCAAATGAATTAGGTCAGTCATCCTGTACATCCCTCACAATATACACAATCTGTCCATCACTCTTACTATACACATTCTGTACTTCCATCACACAATACACACTCTGTGCATCCCTCTTACTATACACACTCTCTTTATCCCTTACACTATACACTTTCTGTACTTTCTTCACACTATACATACATCGTGTATCCTTCACACAGTACACACTCCGTACATCCCTCACACTATACAAACTCTCTACATTCTTCATACTATACACACATTGTCCATCATTAACACTATACAAATCTTTATATCCCTAACATTATACAAAATCTCTATATCCCTCATACTATACATCCCTCACACTATACACACTCTGTTCATCCCTCAAACTATACAGTCTGTACATCCCTCACACTATACACACTCTTTACATCACTCCTACAAAACAAACTCTGTACATCCCTCACATACACATTTTGTACATCTCTCATACTATACACACTCTGTACGTCCCTCTTACTATACACTCTCTGTACATCCCTCACACTATACACACTCTGTACCAAACTCATACTAAACACAATCTGTATGTCCGTCTTACTGCACACTCTCTGTACATCCCTCACATTGTACACATTTTGTATATCTCTCACACTATACACACTCTGTACGTCCCTCTTATTATACACTCTCTGTACATCCCTCATATTATACACACTCTGTACGTCGCTCTTACTATATTTACTATACACTCTGTACATCCCTCACATTATACACATTTTGTACATCTCTCAAACTATACACATTCTACAAGTCTCTCTTACTATACACACTCTGTACGTCCCTCTTACTATACACTCTCTGTACATCCCTCACATTATACACATTTTGTACATCTCTCATACTATACACACTCTGTACGTCCCTCTTATTATACACTCTCTATACATCCCTCACACTATACATACTCTATACATCCATCTTACGATACACACTCTGTACATCCCTCACACTATACACATTTTTTACATCTCTCAAACTATACACATTCTGTAAGTCACTCTTACTATACACTCTCTGTACGTCCCTCTTACTATACACTCTCTGTACATCTCTCACATTATACACATTTTTTGTACATCTCTCACACTATACACAATTTGTACGTCCCTCTTACTATACACTCTCTGTACATCCCTCACATTATACACATTTTGTACATCTCTCACAATATACACACTCTGTACGTCCCTCTTATTATACACTCTCTGTACATCCCTCACACTATACACACTCTGTACATCCATCTTACTATACACACTCTGTACATCCCTCAAACTATACACACTCTGTACTTCACTCACACTAAACACACTCTGGACCTTCCTCTTACTATACACTCTCTGCACATTACTCACATAAACCACATTTTGTACATCTCTCATACTATACATACTCTTTTCATCCCTCTTACTATACACTCTCTGTACATCCCTCACACTATACACACTCTGTAAGTCCCTCTTACTATACACTCTCTATACATCCCTCACACTATACACACTCTGTACCTCACTCATACTATACACACTCTGTATGTCCATCTTACTATACACTCTCTGTACATCCCTCACACTATACACACTCTGTACCTCACTCATACTATACACACTCTGTACGTCCCTCTTACTATCCACTCTCTGCACATCCCTCACATAAACCACATTTTGTACATCTCTCATACTATACACACTCTGTATGTCCCTCTTACTATAATTACTATTCACTCTGTACATCCCTCACATTATACACATTTTGTGCATCTCTCACACTATACACACTCTGTATGTCCCTCTTTCGATACAAACTCTCTACATCCCTCACACTATACACATTCTGTACATCTCTCAAACTATACACATTCTGTAAGTCCCTCTTACTATACACTCTCTGTACGTCCCTCTTACTATACACTCTCTGTACATCCCTCACATTATACACATTTTGTACATCTCTCACACTGTACACACTCTGTACGTTGCTCTTACTATACAACCTCTGTACATCCCTCACACTATACACATTTTTGCACATCTCTCACACTATATACACTCAGTACGTCTCTCTTACTATACAAACTGAACATAAATGGACTAATCTCTTAGGATGAATACATTAGACCTAAAAAGTACATCACGAGTAATTAAATAGAAATAAAATAAAATTAAAATGTTAGTTTAAGAAATGTCTTTCAGTTTCTTGATAAGATAAACATGGAGGCTTTTCACATTGGCACGCATTTCTTGAAGTGCTAACATGCTCCATTCAATATGCTGGTGTGAATAAAATAGCATAGCAAGTGAAATAGGTCAGTAAATGAATTTGTTCAGTAAATAAACTTGTACAGTAAATGAATTCTACTTCAGATTTAATAGTAAGTTATCCCGTGAGGACCCGGGTTAGAATAGGTTCTCAGTACCCCTTGCTTGTCGTAAGAGGCGACTGAATGGGGCGGTCTCTGGGCATTGGTGACGTCTCCATATGAGTGAAAAATTCTCGAACGGGATGTTAAATAATATATAATCACTCAATCAATCATAAATAGTAAGTTGAATAGAATACCATAGTAAATGAATTAGGCCAGTAAATAAAAATAGCATAGTAAAGGAATTATAAAATATTAGATAAAATAGCACGGGAATTGGATTCAGTTAAAAATGAAATAGTACAAGAAATAATTTTCAGTCAAATAATGTTTGACATTTCATCAACATGAACAACTAGGTACATAGGTAGCACAGGTAGTAACGAGAGGGGGGAGGGGGTATGTTTATACAATCAAAATTCTTGGATGCTAGACTTAAAAACGGTGTGTGATTACAGTTGTTTTGAGTTCCAGATTTTAAGTCTCTGTGTGGTTGAGAATTTTGAAAACTATGAATATGTTGCCTTTCCGTTGCTAATTGGAGTTCATTATTTCACATTTTTGTTAGGTCCTCTCCTCCCTATTCCACAGTAGTTCAGTAAATGTAGTAGTGCATTGAATAAAGTAGTAAATAAGATATCATAGCAAATGAATTAGGTCAGTCATCCTGTACATCCCTCACAATATACACAATCTGTCCATCACTCTTACTATACACATTCTGTACTTCCATCACACAATACACACTCTGTGCATCCCTCTTACTATACACACTCTCTTTATCCCTTACACTATACACTTTCTGTACTTTCTTCACACTATACATACATCGTGTATCCTTCACACAGTACACACTCCGTACATCCCTCACACTATACAAACTCTCTACATTCTTCATACTATACACACATTGTCCATCATTAACACTATACAAATCTTTATATCCCTAACATTATACAAAATCTCTATATCCCTCATACTATACATCCCTCACACTATACACACTCTGTTCATCCCTCAAACTATACAGTCTGTACATCCCTCACACTATACACACTCTTTACATCACTCCTACAAAACAAACTCTGTACATCCCTCACATACACATTTTGTACATCTCTCATACTATACACACTCTGTACGTCCCTCTTACTATACACTCTCTGTACATCCCTCACACTATACACACTCTGTATGTCCATCTTACTATACAAACTCTGTACATCTCTCACACTATACACACTCTGTACGTCAATGTAACTATCACTCTATGTACATCCCTCACACTATACACAATCTGTACCTCACTCATACTATACACACTCTGTACGTCCCTCTTACTATACACTCTATGTACATCCCTCACATTCTACACATTTTGTACATCCCTCACACTATACACACTCTGTACGTCCCTCTTACTATACACTCTCTGTACATCCCTCACATTATACACATTTTGTACATCTCTCACACTATACACACTCTGTACGTTGCTCTTACTATACAACCTCTGTGCATCCCTCACACTATACACATTTTGCACATCTCTCACACTATATACACTCAGTACGTCTCTCTTACTATACAAACTCAACATAAATGGACTTATCTCTTAGTATGAATACATCAGACCTAGAAAGTACATCACGAGTAATTAAATAGAAATAAAATATAATTAAAATGTTAGTTTAAGAAATGTCTTTCAGTTTCTTGATAAGATAAACATGGAGGCTTTTCACATTGGCACGCATTTCTTGAAGTGCTAACATGCTCCATTCAATATGCTGGTGTGAATAAAATAGCATAGCAAGTGAAATAGGTCAGTAAATGAATTTGTTCAGTAAATAAACTTGTACAGTAAATGAATTCTACTTCAGATTTAATAGTAAGTTATCCCGTGAGGACCCGGGTTAGAATAGGTTCTCAGTACCCCTTGCTTGTCATAAGAGGCGACTGAATGGGGCGGTCTTTGGGCATTGGTGACGTCTCCATATGAGTGAAAAATTCTCGAACGGGATGTTAAATAATATATAATCACTCAATCAATCATAAATAGTAAGTTGAATAGAATACCATAGTAAATGAATTAGGCCAGTAAATAAAAATAGCATAGTAAAGGAATTATAAAATATTAGATAAAATAGCACGGGAATTGGATTCAGTTAAAAATGAAATAGTACAAGAAATAATTTTCAGTCAAATAATGTTTGACATTTCATCAACATGAACAACTAGGTACATAGGTAGCACAGGTAGTAACGAGAGGGGGGGGGGTATGTTTATACAAATTCTTAAAAACGGTGTGTGATTACAGTTGTTTTGAGTTCCAGATTTTAAGTCTCTGTGTGGTTGAGAATTTTGAAAACTATGAATATGTTGCCTTTCCGTTGCTAATTGGAGTTCATTATTTCACATTTTTGTTAGGTCCTCTCCTCCCTATTCCACAGTAGTTCAGTAAATGTAATAGTACATTGAATAAAGTAGTAAATAAGATATCATAGCAAATGAATTAGGTCAGTCATCCTGTACATCCCTCACAATATACACAATCTGTCCATCACTCACACTATACACAATCTGTACATCCCTCTTACTATACACACTCTGTACTTCCATCACACAATACACACTCTGTGCGTCGCTCTTACTATACACACTCTCTTTATCCCTTACACTATACACTCTCTGTACATTCTTAACACTATACATACATCGTGTATCCCTCACACAGTACACATTCCGTACATCCCTCACACTATACAAACTCTCTACATTCTTCATACTATACACACATCGTATATCATTAACACTATACAAATCTTTATGCCCCTCACATTATCCAAAATCTCTATATCCCTCATACTATACAGTCTGTACATACCTCACACTATACACAATCTTTACATCCCTCACACTATACACTCTTTACATCACTCGCACAATACAAACTCTGTACATCTCTCACACTATACACACTCTGTACGTCCCTCTTACTATAAAGACTCTGTATATCCCTCACACTATACACATTCTGTACATCTAGCATACTATACACACTCTGTATGTTCCTCTTACTATACACTCTCTGTACATCCCTCACACTATAGACACTCTGTACCTCAATCATACTATACACACTCTGTATGTTCCTCTTACTATACACTCTCTGTACATCCCTCACACTATACACACTCTGTACGTCCCTCTTACTATACACTCTCTGTACATCCCTAACAGTATAGACACTCTGTACCTCACTCATACTATACACACTCTGTACGTCCCTCTTACTATACACTCTCTGTACATCTCTCACATTATACACATTTTGTATATCTCTCACACTATACACACTCTGTACGTCCCTCTTACTATACAAACTCTGTACATCCCTCACATTATACACATTTTGTACATCTCTCACACTATACACACTCTGTACGTCCCTCTTACTATACATTTTCTGTACATCCTTCATATTATACATATTTTGTACATCTCTCACACTATACACACTCTGTTACCTTGCAAATTGTTTTTCCAATGACATACTTAGATATATTAAATACAATTGAAATAATTGTGTAAATGGTTGCAGTGAGATATATATGATAAACTATGTTGACATACCAGAGCTGCGTAAACCAGTCCAGTGACCAAAAGAGGATGATCAAAAAGATTTATGAGGCAGCAATGCCCCCCTTCTCTTCGTCTTTATTTGATACGTAATTTGTATGTGCTGTTGAGTTGGTTAGTATATTTTACCTAAAGTTGAAGCTTATTGTACATGGTTTCTACTAAAAGAAAAAAGCACACTTGGTATTGTAATTAGTATTTTGATCTGTATGGATTGACGCTGTAATGCTTATTCATAAAATATGAATTGAATTGAAACACCAATTTCAGTGAATGACTTTGTTTAAACTAGTGTACAGCAGACTAAAAATCTGTCATTTATATCTGCCATGTAAGCAACTGAACATCTAGAGGAAGAAATAGCTAGAAATATATACTAGGAAAAATATCAATTTTGTTATGATGCAATATGGTTGACTTGTGGAGTGTCAGGTTGGTGAGGGTTATCTGGAAATAATCCTAGATAGAAACATGTATTATACTAGGTAAAAACGGTATGAATTTTTACACATCTTTGATAGGAATGAAAGGGATTAGCATCCTGTGTTGGTCCAATGAAGTGTCTGTACATATTATTGTTAATCTGAGTAAGATGAGCTATGATTAATTATGGGCTTTTAAAATTCAAACACTGGTGGCCCTGCCACCTGTGATTGAGGTTTTTCTAGAGATACAAGTCCACAAGGAGACATAGCATCACTTAGTGGAGGATTGTGGGAAGACAATGGATTCATCAGAAGACCTGGCATTACTTGGTGGAGGATTGTGGAAAGACAATGGATTCATCAGGAGACCTGGCATCACTTGGTGGAGGATTGAGGGAAGAAAATGAGTTCATCAGGAGACATGTCATCACTTGGTGGAGGATTGTGGGAAGACAATGGATTCATCAGAAGACATGGCATCACTTGGTGGAGGATTGTGGGAAGACAATGAGTTTGTCAGGAGACATGGCATCACTTGGTGGAGGATTGTGGGAAGACAATGTATCTGGGGTACTTGTTTACATATATTAAATACAAATAATTAAAATGATAACACTTTTCTTCAAACCGTCTCCTACAACCTCTAGCATGGTTGCATTGAGATATATATCTGATAAACTATGTTGACATACCAGAGCTGTGTAAAACAGTACAGTGAGCAAAATAGGATCATCAGAAAGATTTTTGAGACACCAATTCCCCCCCCCCCTCTCTTTGTCTTTATTTGATATGGAGTTTATAGAACAGCTTGTATGTGCTGTTGAGTCGGTTAGTATATTTTACCTTATTGTACATGGTTTTCTACTAAAGTAAAAAAGCACACTTGGTATTGTAATTAGTATTTTGATCTGTATGGATTGACGCTGTAATGCTTATTCATAAAATATGAATTGAATTGAAACACCAATTTCAGTGAATGACTTTGTTTAAACTAGTGTACAGCAGACTAAAAATCTGTCATTTATATCTGCCATGTAAGCAACTGAACATCTAGAGGAAGAAATAGCTAGAAATATATACTAGGAAAAATATCAATTTTGTTATGATGCAATATGGTTGGCTTGTGGAGTGTCAGGTTGGTGAGGGTTATCTGGAAATAATCCTAGATAGAAACAAGTATTTTACTAGGTAAAAACGGTATGAATTTTTACACATCTTTGATAGGAATGAAAGGGATTAGCATCCTGTGTTGGTCCAATGAAGTGTCTGTACATATTATTGTTAATCTGAGTAAGATGAGCTATGATTAATTGTGGGCTTTTAAAATTCAAACACTGGTGGCCCTGCCACCTGTGATTGAGGTTTTTCTAGAGATACGAGTCCACAAGGAGACATGGCATCATTTGGTGGAGGATTGTGGGAAGACAATGGATTCATCAGAAGACCTGGCATTACTTGGTGGAGGATTGTGGGAAGACAATGGATTCATCAGGAGACCTGGCATCACTTGGTGGAGGATTGAGGGAAGAAAATGAGTTCATCAGGAGACATGTCATCACTTGGTGGAGGATTGTGGGAAGACAATGGATTCATCAGAAGACATGGCATCACTTGGTGGAGGATTGTGGGAAGACAATGAGTTTGTCAGGAGACATGGCATCACTTGGTGGAGGATTGTGGGAAGACAATGTATCTGGGGTACTTGTTTACATATATTAAATACAAATAATTAAAATGATAACACTTTTCTTCAAACCGTCTCCTACAACCTCTAGCATGGTTGCATTGAGATATATATCTGATAAACTATGTTGACATACCAGAGCTGTGTAAAACAGTACAGTGAGCAAAATAGGATCATCAGAAAGATTTTTGAGACACCAATTCCCCCCCCCCCCCCCCCCTCTCTTTGTCTTTATTTGATATGGAGTTTATAGAACAGCTTGTATGTGCTGTTGAGTCGGTTAGTATATTTTACCTTATTGTACATGGTTTTCTACTAAAGTAAAAAAGCACACTTGGTATTGTAATTAGTATTTTGATCTGTATGGATTGACGCTGTAATGCTTATTCATAAAATATGAATTGAATTGAAACACCAATTTCAGTGAATGACTTTGTTTAAACTAGTGTACAGCAGACTAAAAATCTGTCATTTATATCTGCCATGTAAGCAACTGAACATCTAGAGGAAGAAATAGCTAGAAATATATACTAGGAAAAATATCAATTTTGTTATGATGCAATATGGTTGGCTTGTGGAGTGTCAGGTTGGTGAGGGTTATCTGGAAATAATCCTAGATAGAAACAAGTATTTTACTAGGTAAAAACGGTATGAATTTTTACACATCTTTGATAGGAATGAAAGGGATTAGCATCCTGTGTTGGTCCAATGAAGTGTCTGTACATATTATTGTTAATCTGAGTAAGATGAGCTATGATTAATTGTGGGCTTTTAAAATTCAAACACTGGTGGCCCTGCCACCTGTGATTGAGGTTTTTCTAGAGATACGAGTCCACAAGGAGACATGGCATCATTTGGTGGAGGATTGTGGGAAGACAATGGATTCATCAGAAGACCTGGCATTACTTGGTGGAGGATTGTGGGAAGACAATGGATTCATCAGGAGACCTGGCATCACTTGGTGGAGGATTGAGGGAAGAAAATGAGTTCATCAGGAGACATGTCATCACTTGGTGGAGGATTGTGGGAAGACAATGGATTCATGTATTTTACATTCACTTGTATAATTCCCCATTGTTTCAAAGTTATAGCAGACTCAGATGCAAATATGTAAGAATTTGATTGTCTCAGATATTTCTTTCCCAAGAGTAATTTTGGAAAGCATCGCCATCTAAGATGTTAATACTGGCTCATGTGTCAATAATAACATTTGCAATTTGATTGTTGATTTGCTCCCAAGTCCTTTGTGGTAGAAATTTTGTGTTTTATCATACCGAAAGCAAATTCCTGAGTTCTTCATTCATTGTTTCCACCAACAAGATTTAGTTGCTTAGTTTTGCACATTTTTATACTTCCTTCATTAATGATGGGATGTATTATGTTAAGGTTCTGTCCATCCATTTGTCTGTACAGTAAATATAATAGAAAATAGTACATTCAATGAAATATCACATTAAGTTTTATGATGAAGTAAAACATATAGTACAGTGTTTATAGTATATTTATATGACACATTTATTTAAGTCCTTTTTAGTCTTCCATCTAAAATCAAGAAGATTATTAAGGCATTATTAAGTATTTTATGTATTCTGTATAATTTTGATTTGCGTTTTAGTATAGTGTAAAGTGCTTTAGAGTATATTTAGATAAGGCACTATATAAGTGCATTATTATTATTATTATAGGGGGGCCTCCGTGGCCGAGTGGTTAGAGCATTGCGCTCAAAATCACAAGGCCTCTCACCTCTAGTCGGCGCGGGTTCGATTCTCGCTCGCGCCGATATATGTGAGAAAGTTTGCCAGTTTACTTTCGGAAGGTCGGTGGTCTCTCCCCGGGTATATTATATCTGGGTTCTCTCCTCCACCAATAAAAACTGGACGCCACCAGATAACTGAAAAATTGTTGAGTGTGGCAGAAAACAACATACAAAATTATTATTATATTAGTTGTACACCACAGGGATGATACATGTTTCTGAAACATTTCTTGTTCATTCATATTCATCTATGGACTTCTTTTTTGTAATAGTTAAGAATCAAAATCTAGTTTCATTCATCTATTTATCAAGGTGCATACATCTATACTGGGTTTCCTAATGATACGGTAAATTAATTTTTTTATCTCTTTAGATATGAATGACCTTATTAACCTCAATCCTTCCATTGATATTCTCTTTCTACTCGCCATTTCTTTCACCCTCTCCTTTGTGTAATTTCTAATACACAACAAGTCACATGTATTTTGTATTTAATAATGATAGGATAGTTTTCTTATATTTTTATCACTCTGCTTCTCTAGAAACATCAGCTATGTTTCCAAGCACATTTTCTGATATTTCTGTTCAAGTGAAAAATTTTCCCGTATGTATAATGATTGTGTAATTTTAAGGTTGCCGAATGACAGGATAAGTTTAAGAATTTTGTAAATTTTTGAGTTATTGTATAATCTTACCGAAGTTTATTTATAAATATGAATAAGTAGGTGTACAAAACTATATATATATATATATATATATATACAACGAAAATTTTCTTGGATACCAGACTTAAAAACGGTGTGTGCATACAGTTGTTTTGAGTTCCAGATTTTAAGTCTGTGTTTCTGAGAATTTTCAAACTATGAATGTGTTGCCTTTTTGTTGCTAATTAAAGGCCCCATCTCACATTTCCAATTATATCCCCTTCTCCCTATTTTACAGTACATATATTTTTTCCTTTTCAATTTTAGACCACAGGGATCAAACACTTTTCTGAAACATTTCATTCTCTTTCATATTCATCTATGGATCAATTGATCAGAAAATTTTGCTTAAAAAGGTAAAAGTAATGCTTTTGAGAGTTGACCACCACCATCACCCCTTGAGAACTAAAAGTAAATGTAGAACCTTCCTTTCAAAAATTCCAGGATCCCCACCTGTTAATAGCCTTGATCCTCCCATTAATATTCTCATTTCTCCTCAACCTCTCCATCACCATCTCCCTCATGTGTAACTTCATTTATTCAACAAGTTACATATATTTATATATTTTGTATTTCATAATGATAGTGTAACTTTCTAATATTTTTATTCATTTGCTTAACTAGTAACATCAACTATATATATTCTGATATTTCTGAGAAGTGTAAAAAATTTCCTTTGTGTATTTGTGAAGAGGATTGAGTAATTTCGAGGTCGCGGAATGACAGGATAAATTTAGGAATGTTATGGGTTTTCAGGTTATTACATAATCTTATGGAAGTTCATTTATAGGTGTACATGGGATACTGTTAATAAGGAGAGAGTAATATATTTATACAGTGACTATTTTCTTGGGTACTAAATATAAGAAAGATATATATAAGTCTTGTGATGTAAAATGATTTCCAGTCCATGATATTTGGAATTTGATATATATCAATAACTAAGTACACAGTTAGTAACGAGAGAGTGATATATTTACACAATGAAAATTTCTTGAATGTGTTGCCTTTTTGTTGCTAATTGAAAGCCCCATCTCACATTTCCAACTGTAACCCCTCCTCTCTATTCCATGGTGATTCAGTAAATATAATAGTAGTACATTCAATAAAGTTGTAGATTCAGTGATACAACAAAGTACAAACAACACACTGCATATAACACATCAATCAATATAATACATTTGTATAAATCCTTTTCCATTGTACACCACGGGGATCATACACATTTCTGATACATTTTTTGTTCATTCAAATTCATCTGTGGGCATTGTTTGTAACGGTTAAGAATTAAAATCTAGTTTCGTTCATTTATTCATCTATATATTGAGTTATACATATCTATATTGGATTTCCAAATGACGGTTAAATTTAGTTTTTGATTTCTGTAGACATGAGCAACCTTAATAATCCTAATCCTTCCTTAAATATTCTGTTTACTCACCACCTCCTTTACCTCTCCCTCATGTGTCATTTCACTTACTTGACAAGTTACATATATTTGTATTTCATAATAGTCGAGTAACTTTTTGATATTTTCATCTATTTGCTTTACTAGAAACTTTTATATTTTCATCTATTTGCTTTACTAGAAACATCAGCTATATTTCCAGGCACATTTTCAGATCTATCTAGTCAAGTGTAAAACAAATTCCTTTGTGTATTTATAAAAAAGATTGTAATTTTGAGGTTGCTGAATGGCAGGATAAGTTTAGGAATGTTATGAGTTTTCGGATTATTGCATAATCTTAATGAAGTTCATTTATGAATATGAATAAGTGTACAAGAAGATACTGTAAATGAGGAATGAGTAATATGTGTATACAATAACCATGTTTGTATACTAAATTTAAGACAACTAAAAAAGGTTCCTATGTAAAAGGATTTCAAATTCATGATGTATGTAACTAGATACACAAAGGGACAATTAGTAACAAGACAGTGATATATACATGTATATATACAATGAAATTTTCTTGGATACTAGACTAGATGCTAGATACTGTGCTTACAGGTTTTTTTTAAGTTCCAGATTTTAAGTCTGTGTTTCCTAGAATGTTAGCTTTTTGTGCCGTTTTAGTTATGTTGGCTCTATCAGCAGCATTTGACGTTATAGATCACAAGATACTCTTCCACTGTTTAGAATATTCCTATGGCATAAGTGGATCTGCTTTAGCATGGATAAGATCATATTTGACAAATCGTTCACAGCATGCACCAATCAGATCCATCTGTTCAAATGAAATGCATCTCAAATATGGAGTGCCCCAAGGATCTGTGTTGGGCCCAAGACTTTATTTTCTATTTTTGAAATGGATTGCTGACAACACGGTATGGAATATCACTGCTACACAAATGATACTCTAGTAAATCTTGTGATTGAACCACTAGATAGTTGGACTGACATATTAAGTCGCATCGAAACAAGTTTGGACGATATCAGTGACTGGATGTGATGAAATCTTCTGAAACTGAATCAGGATAAGACCGAATTGATTGTTTTCACCCCTAAACACCAGTGGAGAGACTTTTCGAACTGTCATCTTTATTTCATTGGTACTGTTGTCAGCGATGTTTCCTGTGTCAGAAACCTTGGTGTTATTTTTGATAAGACATTCACTATGGAGAAGCAAATAAGTACCACCGCTAAATCGTGCTTCTTCCACATTCGAAATATTGGATGCCTACTCTCATATATAACGAACAATGCCTGTAAAACTTTAATCAACTCACTGGTCAGTTCAGGATTAGACTATGGAAATGTGATGTATGGACTGCCAGCCAACACAACAAATTACATGTTCAGAACACAGCAGCTCGTGTTATATCTAGAACTAAGAAACATGATTAGATCACTCCCACACTTGTTACTCGTCATTGGCTACCTGTGCGCTACCAATACCAGTATAAAATTCTGATGTATGTTTTGAAATGTCTCCATGGCAGTGCAACAACTTATTTACAAGACTTAATTCATGTCTACCAACCAACACATTCACTGCGATCAGAGAACTGTGCGTTATTAGTGTAAGCTCACATTCGCAACAAGACGTATGGCGAGAGGCATTTTGACAAATCAGCTGCCACACTGGAACAACTTGCCAATGGAACAACTTGCCCAGTCATTTGAGAAATGAACAATCTTTTTGTGTTTTTAAGAAATCTCTCAAAACACATTTTTTTAGACTGGTATATCACGATTGTCTTTTATCGTGTATGAATTACTATTAAAACTCATCTTTATGATTGTGATTTTAAGTTATGAGCATGTTTTATATGTATCGGACTTTTTTTTTTCTATAGAAGTATAAGGAAAAAAATGAAAAAAAAAAAAATGAAAAAAGAAAAAGAAGGAAAAAACAAAAAGGAAAAGAAGAAAACAAAAGAAATATGCAAAAAAAAAAAGAAAAAAAGTAAGGTGTGATGTATATGTGATGTGAAAATTTAAAGAATGCTTAAATGAACCATGTTAGTCTTCTTATTTATCTTTGTGATATTAAATCTAATGTTTGTTTAAAATACTCCATTTAGCATTTTATGTGTAACTTTGCTTTGTTTGATGTGATATATTGTTTTATGCAAGTGCTTAGAGTAATAGTTGTAATGTTAGATAATGTGCTATATAAATACTTTGTAATAGTAATAATAATAATTTTGTCGCTAATTGCTCATATTTCCAACTATATCCCTTCCTCCCTATTTCACAATTACATGTAGCACTTGAAATAGAATAGTAGTTATTTAAAATAGAGTTCTAGTAAATAAAATGATACATTAAGAATAGTGGTGACCAGTAGAGTTAATGCATTGGGTGAAATATTGAGTAAATGAAATACTGTACAGTAGCAAATATACTCGTCATTTTTTTATTTATTATTATTATTATTTGTGCCCTTTTTGTTCTCGGTGTCAATGAATGAATTCAGGACTACATGGGTGAAACTATTTTCTCTCCTTGAAGATTTTTCTACTACACTTTTAAGAGAGAGATATAGTTCTGTAATTACTAGCAACTTCCTTCGACCCTTTTAGTGTACTAGTATTGCATTAGATACTTTCCATTAATTGTTAAAGTGACAAATTGAAAAGTCTACTAAATGAAGATCTGCAAGTACATGAGAAGCTTGAATTAAGTGTTGGGTTAACATTGTAGGGACCAGCTGCTTCATTGGTATTGATGATTTGTAAAACATTTTCGTCTTGGGAAGAAATTCATATTGTAGAAATTGTGGGAATTACCGTTGTGTACAGAAGAGAGGAAGTCAGTATTTGAGTCATCGACAACCGATTGAAAAGAAAAGTATATACTGACTGATTAAATAGATTTGATTTATCTGTTTCGTTGTTCAATGGCAGGCAAACTGATTTCTTAGCAACTATCAGCGGAGGATATATACTCTGTTTTTTTAATATACTTTTTTTTTTATATCTAATTATTTTTTTATTGTTATTTTTTATAATTTTTTTATATACTAAGTTTTTTTGGTGTTCGTAATTTTTTGCAACGTACACCGCCAAAATTGTCTTGGAGAAAGATTGTTAGATGGTGGTCTGCTCCAATGAAGTGTACAGGTGGCCAGTTTTTCCAATGTATTGAACATTTTGGCATTTAATTCCATCCATTACTGAAGTACTGTTGCAGTCTAAGATTTGTGTTACTTAGAATTTTTTGTGGAAGAAATTTGGATGTTTTTAATATTCCTGACAAATAGGTATATTTGGCAATTCTCGTACATGGTTAGCTTCCAGCTTCCAGTGTTTGGAGTAGTATTATTCAATTTGGAATGCACCAGGGTGATTTTTAGGTTGGGGACTCTTCTGTATGCTATGATTATTTTCCTCATTAATTCCTTTGTGTCTGGGTCCCCCCCCCCTCCCCAAGATTGTCCTGAATTTGTTAATGTTTGATCAGAAATCTGGTTTTATCTTGTTGAACATGGTCACTAAAGGTATTTTTGTGATTTATTGTTTTCGGTGCATTTGTGTTATGAGTGTATGTGCATATTACAAGGAAAATGCTGTCCCAAACTTTTTCAAGGAGTTATGGCCCTTTAACTTAGATTTTTTGATTCAATTACGTATGCGGGCGTATAATGTACCGGTGTGGATTGCCATGTTTATGTATTTTTGGAAGCATGTAAAACACTGATGTCCATATTTGTTATCTGGTGTGGTGTCTGTTGAAAATTTGATGTCATTGATATTATTGTTCAATTTTCCATTGGCTTTTGTAATAGTCTTTCAGGTTCATAATTACAATTGCCCCACCTACGCAGACGATACCCCAGTAAATCTTTTGATTGAACCACTAGATAGTTGGACTGACATATTAAGTCGCATCGAAACAAGTTTGGACGATATCAGTGACTGGGTGTGATGAAATCTTCTGAAACTGAATCAGGATAAGACCGAATTGATTGTTTTCACCCCTAAACACCAGTGGAGAGACTTTTCGAACTGTCATCTTTATTTCATTGGTACTGTTGTCAGCGATGTTTCCTGTGTCAGAAACCTTGGTGTTATTTTTGATAAGACATTCACTATGGAGAAGCAAATAAGTACCACCGCTAAATCGTGCTTCTTCCACATTCGAAATATTGGATGCCTACTCTCATATATAACGAACAATGCCTGTAAAACTTTAATCAACTCACTGGTCAGTTCAGGATTAGACTATGGAAATGTGATGTATGGACTGCCAGCCAACACAACAAATTACATGTTCAGAACACAGCAGCTCGTGTTATATCTAGAACTAAGAAACATGATTAGATCACTCCCATGCTTGTTACTCGTCATTGGCTACCTGTGCGCTACCAATACCAGTATAAAATTCTGATGTATGTTTTGAAATGTCTCCATGGCAGTGCAACAACTTATTTACAAGACTTAATTCATGTCTACCAACCAACACATTCACTGCAATCAGAGAACTGTGCGTTACTAGTGTAAGCTCACATTCGCAACAAGACGTATGGCGAGAGGCATTTTGACAAATCAGCTGCCACACTGGAACAACTTGCCAATGGAACAACTTGCCCAGTCATTTGAGAAATGAACAATCTTTTTGTGTTTTTAAGAAATCTCTCAAAACACATCTTTTTAGACTGGTATATCAAGATTCTTAATTGTCTTTTATCGTGTATGAATTACTATTAAAACTCATCTTTATGATTGTGATTTTAAGTTATGAGCATGTTTTATATGTATTGGACATTTTTTTTTTCTATAGAAGTATAAGGAAAGAAAATGAAAAAAAAAATGAAAAAAGAAAAAGAAGGAAAAAACAAAAAGGAAAAGAAGAAAACAAAAGAAATATGCAAAAAAAAAAAGAAAAAAAGTAAGGTGTGATGTATATGTGATGTGAAAATTTAAAGAATGCTTAAATGAACCATGTTAGTCTTCTTATTTATCTTTGTGATATTAAATCTAATGTTTGTTTAAAATACTCCATTTAGCATTTTATGTGTAACTTTGCTTTGTTTGATGTGATATATTGTTTTATGCAAGTGCTTAGAGTAATAGTTGTAATGTTAGATAATGTGCTATATAAATACTTTGTAATAGTAATAATAATAATTTTGTCGCTAATTGCTCATATTTCCAACTATATCCCTTCCTCCCTATTTCACAATTACATGTAGCACTTGAAATAGAATAGTAGTTATTTAAAATAGAGTTCTAGTAAATAAAATGATACATTAAGAATAGTGGTGACCAGTAGAGTTAATGCATTGGGTGAAATATTGAGTAAATGAAATACTGTACAGTAGCAAATATACTCGTCATTTTTTTATTTATTATTATTATTATTTGTGCCCTTTTTGTTCTCGGTGTCAATGAATGAATTCAGGACTACATGGGTGAAACTATTTTCTCTCCTTGAAGATTTTTCTACTACACTTTTAAGAGAGAGATATAGTTCTGTAATTACTAGCAACTTCCTTCGACCCTTTTAGTGTACTAGCATTGCATTAGATACTTTCCATTAATTGTTAAAGTGACAAATTGAAAAGTCTACTAAATGAAGATCTGCAAGTACATGAGAAGCTTGAATTAAGTGTTGGGTTAACATTGTAGGGACCAGCTGCTTCATTGGTATTGATGATTTGTAAAACATTTTCGTCTTGGGAAGAAATTCATATTGTAGAAATTGTGGGAATTACTGTTGTGTACAGAAGAGAGGAAGTCAGTATTTGAGTCATCGACAACCGATTGAAAAGAAAAGTATATACTGACTGATTAAATAGATTTGATTTATCTGTTTCGTTGTTCAATGGCAGGCAAACTGATTTCTTAGCAACTATCAGCGGAGGATATATACTGTTTTTTTAATATACTTTTTTTTATATTTAATTATTTTTTTATTGTTATTTTTTATAATTTTTTTATATACTAAGTTTTTTTGGTGTTCGTAATTTTTTGCAACGTACACCGCCAAAATTGTCTTGGAGAAAGATTGTTAGATGATGGTCTGCTCCAATGAAGTGTACAGGTGGCCAGTTTTTCCAATGTATTGAACATTTTGGCATTTAATTCCATCCATTACTGAAGTACTGTTGCAGTCTAAGATTTGTGTTACTTAGAATTTTTTGTGGAAGAAATTTGGATGTTTTTAATATTCCTGACAAATAGGTATATTTGGCAATTCTCGTACATGGTTAGCTTCCAGCTTCCAGTGTTTGGAGTAGTATTATTCAATTTGGAATGCACCAGGGTGATTTTTAGGTTGGGGACTCTTCTGTATGCTATGATTATTTTCCTCATTAATTCCTTTGTGTCTGGGTCCCCCCCCCCTCCCCAAGATTGTCCTGAATTTGTTAATGTTTGATCAGAAATCTGGTTTTATCTTGTTGAACATGGTCACTAAAGGTATTTTTGTGATTTATTGTTTTCGGTGCATTTGTGTTTTGAGTGTATGTTCATATTACAAGGAAAATGCTGTCCCAAACTTTTTCAAGGAGTTATGGCCCTTTAACTTAGATTTTCTGATTCAATTACGTATGCGGGCATATAATGTACCGGTGTGGATTGCCATGTTTATGTATTTTTGGAAGCATGTAAAACACTGATGTCCATATTTGTTATCTGGTGTGGTGTCTGTTGAAAATTTGATGTCATTGATATTATTGTTCAATTTTCCATTGGCTTTTGTAATAGTCTTTCAGGTTCATAATTACAATTGCCCCACCTACGCAGACGATACCCCAGTAAATCTTGTGATTGAACCACTAGATAGTTGGACTGACATATTAAGTCGCATCAAAACAAGTTTGGACGATATCAGTGACTGGATGTGATGAAATCTTCTGAAACTGAATCAGGATAAGACCGAATTGATTGTTTTCACCCCTAAACACCAGTGGAGAGACTTTTCGAACTGTCATCTTTATTTCATTGGTACTGTTGTCAGCGATGTTTCCTGTGTCAGAAACCTTGGTGTTATTTTTGATAAGACATTCACTATGGAGAAGCAAATAAGTACCACCACTAAATCGTGCTTCTTCCACATTCGAAATATTGGATGCCTACTCTCATATATAACGAACAATGCCTGTAAAACTTTAATCAACTCACTGGTCAGTTCAGGATTAGACTATGGAAATGTGATGTATGGACTGCCAGCCAACACAACAAATTACATGTTCAGAACACAGCAGCTCGTGTTATATCTAGAACTAAGAAACATGATTAGATCACTCCCATGCTTGTTACTCGTCATTGGCTACCTGTGCGCTACCAATACCAGTATAAAATTCTGATGTATGTTTTGAAATGTCTCCATGGCAGTGCAACAACTTATTTACAAGACTTAATTCATGTCTACCAACCAACACATTCACTGCAATCAGAGAACTGTGCGTTACTAGTGTAAGCTCACATTCGCAACAAGACGTATGGCGAGAGGCATTTTGACAAATCAGCTGCCACACTGGAACAACTTGCCAATGGAACAACTTGCCCAGTCATTTGAGAAATGAACAATCTTTTTGTGTTTTTAAGAAATCTCTCAAAACACATCTTTTTAGACTGGTATATCAAGATTCTTAATTGTCTTTTATCGTGTATGAATTACTATTAAAACTCATCTTTATGATTGTGATTTTAAGTTATGAGCATGTTTTATATGTATTGGACATTTTTTTTTTCTATAGAAGTATAAGGAAAGAAAATGAAAAAAAAAATGAAAAAAGAAAAAGAAGGAAAAAACAAAAAGGAAAAGAAGAAAACAAAAGAAATATGCAAAAAAAAAAAGAAAAAAAGTAAGGTGTGATGTATATGTGATGTGAAAATTTAAAGAATGCTTAAATGAACCATGTTAGTCTTCTTATTTATCTTTGTGATATTAAATCTAATGTTTGTTTAAAATACTCCATTTAGCATTTTATGTGTAACTTTGCTTTGTTTGATGTGATATATTGTTTTATGCAAGTGCTTAGAGTAATAGTTGTAATGTTAGATAATGTGCTATATAAATACTTTGTAATAGTAATAATAATAATTTTGTCGCTAATTGCTCATATTTCCAACTATATCCCTTCCTCCCTATTTCACAATTACATGTAGCACTTGAAATAGAATAGTAGTTATTTAAAATAGAGTTCTAGTAAATAAAATGATACATTAAGAATAGTGGTGACCAGTAGAGTTAATGCATTGGGTGAAATATTGAGTAAATGAAATACTGTACAGTAGCAAATATACTCGTCATTTTTTTATTTATTATTATTATTATTTGTGCCCTTTTTGTTCTCGGTGTCAATGAATGAATTCAGGACTACATGGGTGAAACTATTTTCTCTCCTTGAAGATTTTTCTACTACACTTTTAAGAGAGAGATATAGTTCTGTAATTACTAGCAACTTCCTTCGACCCTTTTAGTGTACTAGCATTGCATTAGATACTTTCCATTAATTGTTAAAGTGACAAATTGAAAAGTCTACTAAATGAAGATCTGCAAGTACATGAGAAGCTTGAATTAAGTGTTGGGTTAACATTGTAGGGACCAGCTGCTTCATTGGTATTGATGATTTGTAAAACATTTTCGTCTTGGGAAGAAATTCATATTGTAGAAATTGTGGGAATTACTGTTGTGTACAGAAGAGAGGAAGTCAGTATTTGAGTCATCGACAACCGATTGAAAAGAAAAGTATATACTGACTGATTAAATAGATTTGATTTATCTGTTTCGTTGTTCAATGGCAGGCAAACTGATTTCTTAGCAACTATCAGCGGAGGATATATACTGTTTTTTTAATATACTTTTTTTTATATTTAATTATTTTTTTATTGTTATTTTTTATAATTTTTTTATATACTAAGTTTTTTTGGTGTTCGTAATTTTTTGCAACGTACACCGCCAAAATTGTCTTGGAGAAAGATTGTTAGATGATGGTCTGCTCCAATGAAGTGTACAGGTGGCCAGTTTTTCCAATGTATTGAACATTTTGGCATTTAATTCCATCCATTACTGAAGTACTGTTGCAGTCTAAGATTTGTGTTACTTAGAATTTTTTGTGGAAGAAATTTGGATGTTTTTAATATTCCTGACAAATAGGTATATTTGGCAATTCTCGTACATGGTTAGCTTCCAGCTTCCAGTGTTTGGAGTAGTATTATTCAATTTGGAATGCACCAGGGTGATTTTTAGGTTGGGGACTCTTCTGTATGCTATGATTATTTTCCTCATTAATTCCTTTGTGTCTGGGTCCCCCCCCCCCCTCCCCAAGATTGTCCTGAATTTGTTAATGTTTGATCAGAAATCTGGTTTTATCTTGTTGAACATGGTCACTAAAGGTATTTTTGTGATTTATTGTTTTCGGTGCATTTGTGTTTTGAGTGTATGTTCATATTACAAGGAAAATGCTGTCCCAAACTTTTTCAAGGAGTTATGGCCCTTTAACTTAGATTTTCTGATTCAATTACGTATGCGGGCATATAATGTACCGGTGTGGATTGCCATGTTTATGTATTTTTGGAAGCATGTAAAACACTGATGTCCATATTTGTTATCTGGTGTGGTGTCTGTTGAAAATTTGATGTCATTGATATTATTGTTCAATTTTCCATTGGCTTTTGTAATAGTCTTTCAGGTTCATAATTACAATTGCCCCACCTACGCAGACGATACCCCAGTAAATCTTGTGATTGAACCACTAGATAGTTGGACTGACATATTAAGTCGCATCAAAACAAGTTTGGACGATATCAGTGACTGGATGTGATGAAATCTTCTGAAACTGAATCAGGATAAGACCGAATTGATTGTTTTCACCCCTAAACACCAGTGGAGAGACTTTTCGAACTGTCATCTTTATTTCATTGGTACTGTTGTCAGCGATGTTTCCTGTGTCAGAAACCTTGGTGTTATTTTTGATAAGACATTCACTATGGAGAAGCAAATAAGTACCACCACTAAATCGTGCTTCTTCCACATTCGAAATATTGGATGCCTACTCTCATATATAACGAACAATGCCTGTAAAACTTTAATCAACTCACTGGTCAGTTCAGGATTAGACTATGGAAATGTGATGTATGGACTGCCAGCCAACACAACAAATTACATGTTCAGAACACAGCAGCTCGTGTTATATCTAGAACTAAGAAACATGATTAGATCACTCCCATGCTTGTTACTCGTCATTGGCTACCTGTGCGCTACCAATACCAGTATAAAATTCTGATGTATGTTTTGAAATGTCTCCATGGCAGTGCAACAACTTATTTACAAGACTTAATTCATGTCTACCAACCAACACATTCACTGCGATCAGAGAACTGTGCGTTACTAGTGTAAGCTCACATTCGCAACAAGACGTATGGCGAGAGGCATTTTGACAAATCAGCTGCCACACTGGAACAACTTGCCAATGGAACAACTTGCCCAGTCATTTGAGAAATGAACAATCTTTTTGTGTTTTTAAGAAATCTCTCAAAACACATCTTTTTAGACTGGTATATCAAGATTCTTAATTGTCTTTTATCGTGTATGAATTACTATTAAAACTCATCTTTATGATTGTGATTTTAAGTTATGAGCATGTTTTATATGTATTGGACTTTTTTTTTTTCTATAGAAGTATAAGGAAAGAAAATGAAAAAAGAAAAAGAAGGAAAAAACAAAAAGGAAAAGAAGAAAACAAAAGAAATATGCAAAAAAAAAAAGAAAAAAAGTAAGGTGTGATGTATATGTGATGTGAAAATTTAAAGAATGCTTAAATGAACCATGTTAGTCTTCTTATTTATCTTTGTGATATTAAATCTAATGTTTGTTTAAAATACTCCATTTAGCATTTTATGTGTAGCTTTGCTTTGTTTGATGTGATATATTGTTTTATGCAAGTGCTTAGAGTAATAGTTGTAATGTTAGATAATGTGCTATATAAATACTTTGTAATAGTAATAATAATAATTTTGTCGCTAATTGCTCATATTTCTAACTATATCCCTTCCTCCCTATTTCACAATTACATGTAGCACTTGAAATAGAATAGTAGTTATTTAAAATAGAGTTCTAGTAAATAAAATGATACATTAAGAATAGTGGTGACCAGTAGAGTTAATGCATTGGGTGAAATATTGAGAAAATGAAATACTGTACAGTAGCAAATATACTCGTCATTTTTTTTTTTTTATTATTATTATTATTTGTGCCCTTTTTGTTCTCGGTGTCAATGAATGAATTCAGGACTACATGGGTGAAACTATTTTCTCTCCTTGAAGATTTTTCTACTACACTTTTAAGAGAGAGATATAGTTCTGTAATTACTAGCAACTTCCTTCGACCCTTTTAGTGTACTAGTATTGCATTAGATACTTTCCATTAATTGTTAAAGTGACAAATTGAAAAGTCTACTAAATGAAGATCTGCAAGTACATGAGAAGCTTGAATTAAGTGTTGGGTTAACATTGTAGGGACCAGCTGCTTCATTGGTATTGATGATTTGTAAAACATTTTCGTCTTGGGAAGAAATTCATATTGTAGAAATTGTGGGAATTACCGTTGTGTACAGAAGAGAGGAAGTCAGTATTTGAGTCATCGACAACCGATTGAAAAGAAAAGTATATACTGACTGATTAAATAGATTTGATTTATCTGTTTCGTTGTTCAATGGCAGGCAAACTGATTTCTTAGCAACTATCAGCGGAGGATATATACTGTTTTTTTAATATACTTTTTTTTATATTTATTTTTTTATTGTTATTTTTTATAATTTTTTTATATACTAAGTTTTTTTGGTGTTCGTAATTTTTTGCAACGTACACCGCCAAAATTGTCCTGGAGAAAGATTGTTAGATGGTGGTCTGCTCCAATGAAGTGTACAGGTGGCCAGTTTTTCCAATGTATTGAACATTTTGGCATTTAATTCCATCCATTACTGAAGTACTGTTGCAGTCTAAGATTTGTGTTACTTAGAATTTTTTGTGGAAGAAATTTGGATGTTTTTAATATTCCTGACAAATAGGTATATTTGGCAATTCTCGTACATGGTTAGCTTCCAGCTTCCAGTGTTTGGAGTAGTATTATTCAATTTGGAATGCACCAGGGTGATTTTTAGGTTGGGGACTCTTCTGTATGCTATGATTATTTTCCTCATTAATTCCTTTGTGTCTGGGTCCCCCCCCCTCCCTCCCCAAGATTGTCCTGAATTTGTTAATGTTTGATCAGAAATCTGGTTTTATCTTGTTGAACATGGTCACTAAAGGTATTTTTGTGATTTATTGTTTTCGGTGCATTTGTGTTTTGAGTGTATGTTCATATTACAAGGAAAATGCTGTCCCAAACTTTTTCAAGGAGTTATGGCCCTTTAACTTAGATTTTCTGATTCAATTACGTATGCGGGCGTATAATGTACCGGTGTGGATTGCCATGTTTATGTATTTTTGGAAGCATGTAAAACACTGATGTCCATATTTGTTATCTGGTGTGGTGTCTGTTGAAAATTTGATGTCATTGATATTATTGTTCAATTTTCCATTGGCTTTTGTAATAATCTTTCAGGTTCATAATTACAATTGCCCCACCTTTGTCGTCAGGTGTAATGATGTCTGGGTTGATTGTGGGGGTGGATAGGGCTTGGTATTCTTCAAATGACAGGTTCTGGTATGGAGATCTTTTGTTTTTCATTGTTTTGGGTACATTGATGGATTATTATGTTGATAAATGAATCTAAAAATAAGTTTTTGCCACTTGGTGGTGTCCATCCTGATGCGAGGTGGAAAGGATTGATATTATATTTTATAGAGCGTTTTACTTGACAAACATGAAACTCGATACATTGTAGGTAGTAAATGACCCCTATTACTTTTGAGGTCATGGGTCAAACTAGGAATAGTAATATATTATGTCTTCTATGTTTTAAGGATCATTTGCTTAATCAACACCAAACTTGGTACATTAGTACCTCTTAAGAAGTACATGACCCCATTTTATTTTGAGGTCACATGGACAAGGGTCAGTACACTCTGGACATAGAACATAGAATGAAAGTCTTTTCAATATCTTGATATCCGTTTCGCTGACAGACTTTGTACACTGGTCCATCCTGATGTGTGTATCTTTTTTTTCTTGATAATTTCAAGACTTAGTAATTCATTAATATGAATGACACAGTGCATAGGGGAGATATAGTTAGTGCCATAACTGTGAAAAATTTTTTTGGATACTATTAAGAAAATTTGGTGATACCATTTGTTTTGAGTTCCAGATTATAAGTCTCAGTGTTTTTTAGAATTCAAACCATGCAACTGCCAACTGCCCCCCCCCCTCCCCCCCCCCCCCCCATTTGATATTTCAAAACTATTACTGAAGGTAAAGCAGGTAAAACATGTATGAATTTGACACATCTTTGATAGGAATGAAAGGGATTAGCATCCTTATGGGTCCATTGAGGTGTCTGCACATATTATTGTTACTCTGATTAAGATGAGCTTTGATTAATTGTGGGCTTTTAGAGTTCCAACACTGGTGGCCCTACCACCTGTGATTGAGGTTTTTCTAGAGATTGGAGTCCACCAGGAGACATGGAATTACTTGGTGGAGGATTGTGGGAAGACAATGGGTTCATCGGGAGACATGACATTACTTGGTGAAGGATTGTGGGAAGACATCGCGTTCATCAGAAGACATGGCATTACTTGGTGAAGGATTGTGGGAAGACAATGAGTTCATAGTGACACATGGTATTACTTGGTGGAGGATTGTGGGAAGACAATGAGTTCATAGGGACACTTGTTATTACTTGGTGGAGGATTGTGGGAAGACGAGTTCATCGGAAGACATGGCATTACTTGGTGGAGGATTGTGGGAAGACAACGAGCTCATCAGGAGACCTGGCATTACTTGGTGAAGGAGTGTGGGAACACAATGTATCTGGGGTACGTAACTTGAAAATGAGCAAACAATATAAAACCGAAGGTATCCATGGCAACCCCAAAATGGTCATAATTGCACCTTAGTGTGATATTGTACATATTGAAATTCCATGTACTGATGTAAAATATTTAGAACTAAATGTATTGAGATTTCTTTGATACAAGTAAAATAATCCATATAACGTTGAAGTGAAATGCCAGGACTGTCCATTAACTATTCATCATATTCTAGATAGGTCATTGAACAGTCTATTTTGATTCTGCATACCACAGTAATATTTTATGATCTACAGCGTCTGTTACCTTGCAAATTGTTTTTCCGATGACATACTTAGATATATTAAATACAATTGAAAAAAGAACACTTTTCTTCAAACCATCTCTTCAACCTCTAGCATGGTTGCAGTGAGATATATATGATAAACTATGTTGAGATACCAGAGCTGCGTAAACCAGTCCAGTGACCAAAAGAGGATGATCAAAAAGATTTATGAGGCAGCAATGCCCCCCTTCTCTTCGTCTTTATTTGATACGTAATTTGTATGTGCTGTTGAGTTGGTTAGTATATTTTACTCAGATTTTATGTGGTTTAAAGATGCTCTGATATCCATTAGTGATGTGCAATATTTAGTGCACTTGTTTCATGTTTGTGTTGGGATCATCTGAACGTAGCTGATAAGTTGCGGTATATTTTTGAGTTTACTAATCATATTTGAGATCTTCCAGCAATATTCTAATACAGATACTCTAGTTTCATATTGGTAGTCTTGCTTACTTGCAGTTTAACGTATTTCCAATTTAATTATTGGATTATCGGATTTGTAATTTTGGTTGTTTATTAAGGATGTCGAGTTTGATAAGAAAGTTCTCGGAATTAGAGATGGTGTGTTTGGGGGTGTAAAGGCTTTGGAGTGTTACCTTTGAGCATATCTTGTTATGAAATCTTAGGTTGTTGGATGAAACAGTAGTTCTGGGGTAATTAGCAGCTGCAATAGACTTTCTTACTCTGCAATGCAGAAGAGTTCAGTTGTTGATGGAAGGAAAAACATCAATGGAATCTAAGTGTATAGAAGTTAAAACAGGTATTTTGGGCCAACTTTGCAGTGATAATTTGGGTGTTTTGTATTTGGACTTGCAATGAATCATTTTTGTGTCTAATTCTTAAAGAGAGGTAGTTTTTGGAAATTTTGTATGAGTTTGATGATTTTATTAGGAGTTTTTGTCATGATCTGCAATTGTTTACTACAGAAGTAAACATTGTTGGAAGCTGAAGTCTTGCAGTTAAATCTTGGAAATTATTGATGATTTTGATGAATTTCAGACTTAGAATTAGAAGGTTAATTCGTTTGCTTCTAATAGATTATCATTTTTCATTCAATTCCCAACAATACAACAAATTGAAAGAGCTGACAAGCTGGATCAAATGGTAAATGAAAACTAACAGCAAGTGAAATGGCATAAGGAATAAAGTCTTAGTGTAAGTAAATTTCTTATGAATGCGGTGTCTAGATATCTGGAACTCAAGCACACACCGTTATTTAGACATAGCATTTATGAGAATCTGTGTTAAAGTGTGCGATGATTAGATTGGTATAGTAAATACAAAACAGGACGCGATCAAATGGTGAATGAAAGTAAAATGGTATGATAAATAAAATATATAAAATCTTACAGTAAACTAATTTCTTGTGAATGCAGTGTCTGGATATCTGGAACTCAAGCACACACCGTTATTTAGACATTGCATTTATGAGAATCTGTATTAAAGTGTGCGATGATTAATTTGGTATAGTAAATACAAAACAGAACGCAATCAAATGGTGAATGAAATATATCAGTAAGTAAAATGGTATGATAGATAAAATATATAAAATCTTACAGTAAACTAATTTCTTGTGAATGCGGTGTCTGGATATCTGGAACTCAAGCACACACCGTTATTTAGACATTGCAGTTACGAGAATCCTCTTCTATTAGGTATTAAAATTGTCTTTCAGGTTCATAATTACAATTGCCCCACCTTTGTCGTCAGGTGTAATGATGTCTGGGTTGATTGTGGGGGTGGATAGGGCTTGGTATTCTTCAAATGACAGGTTCTGGTATGGAGATCTTTTGTTTTTCATTGTTTTGGGTACATTGATGGATTATTATGTTGATAAATGAATCTAAAAATAAGTTTTTGCCACTTGGTGGTGTCCATCCTGATGCGAGGTGGAAAGGATTGATATTATATTTTATAGAGCCTTTTTCTTGACAAACATGAAACTCGATACATTGTAGGTAGTAAATGACCCCTATTACTTTTGAGGTCATGGGTCAAACTAGGAATAGTAATATATTATGTCTTCTATGTTTTAAGGATCATTTGCTTAATCAACACCAAACTTGGTACATTAGTACCTCTTAAGAAGTACATGATATCCGTTTCCATGACAGACTTTGTACACTGGTCCATCCTGATGTGTGTATCTTTTTTTTCTTGATAATTTCAAGACTTAGTAATTCATTAATATGAATGACACAGTGCATAGGGGAGATATAGTTAATGCCATAACTGTGAAAAAAAATTTGGGATACTATTAAGAAAAGTTTGTGATACCATTTGTTTTGAGTTCCAGATTATAAGTCTCAGTGTTTTTTAGAATTCAAACCATGCATGTCTTGCCAACTCCCCCCCTCCTCCCTATTTGATATTTCAAAACTATTACTGAAGGTAAAGCAGGTAAAACATGTATGAATTTGACACATCTTTGATAGGAATGAAAGGGATTAGCATCCTTATGGGTCCATTGAGGTGTCTGCACATATTATTGTTACTCTGATTAAGATGAGCTTTGATTAATTGTGGGCTTTTAGAGTTCCAACACTGGTGGCCCTACCACCTGTGATTGAGGTTTTTCTAGAGATTGGAGTCCACCAGGAGACATGGAATTACTTGGTGGAGGATTGTGGGAAGACAACGTCATCAGGAGACCTGGCATTACTTGGTGGAGGAGTGTGGGAACACAATGTATCTGGGGTACGTAACTTCGAAGTGAACAAACAATATATAACACCTAAGGTATCCATGGCAACCCCAAAACGGTCATAATTGCACCTTAGTGTGATATTGTACATATTGAAATTCCATGTACTGATGTAAAATATTTAGAACTAAATGTATTGAGATTTCTTTGATACAAGCAAAATAATCCCTATAATGTTGAAGTGAAAAGCCAGGACTGTCCATTAACTATTCATCATATTCTAGATAGGTCATTGAACAGTCTATGTTGAGTTGGTTAGTATATTTTACCTAAAGTTGAAGCTTATTGTACATGGTTTTCTACTAAAGAAAAAAAGCACACTTGGTATTGTAATTAGTATTTTGATCTGTATGGATTGATGCTGTAATGCTTATTCATAAAATATGAATTGAATTGAAACACCAATTTCAGTGAATGACTTTGTTTAAACTAGTGTACAGCAGACTAAAAATCTGTCATTTATATCTGCCATGTAAGCAACTGAACATCTAGAGGAAGAAATAGCTAGAAATATATACTAGGAAAAATATCAATTTTGTTATGATGCAATATGGTTGACTTGTGGAGTGTCAGGTTTGTGAGGGTTATCTGGAAATAATCCTAGATAGAAACATGTATTTTCCTAGGTAAAAACGGTATGAATTTTTACACATCTTTGATAGGAATGAAAGGGATTAGCATCCTGTGTTGGTCCAATGAAGTGTCTGTACATATTATTGTTAATCTGAGTAAGATGAGCTATGATTAATTATGGGCTTTTAAAATTCAAACACTGGTGGCCCTGCCACCTGTGATTGAGGTTTTTCTAGAGATACGAGTCCACAAGGAGACATGGCATCATTTGGTGGAGAATTGTGGGAAGACAATGGATTCATCAGAAGACCTGGCATTACTTGGTGGAGGATTGTGGAAAGACAATGGATTCATCAGGAGACCTGGCATCACTTGGTGGAGGATTGTGGGAAGACAATGTACATGTATCTGGGGTACTTGTTTACATATATTAAATACAAATAATTAAAATGATAACACTTTTCTTCAAACCGTCTCTTACAACCTCTAGCATGGTTGCAGTGAGATATATATCTGATAAACTATGTTGACATACCAGAGCTGTGTAAACCAGTCCAGTGAGCAAAATAGGATCATCAGAAAGATTTATGAGACACCAATTCCCCCCCCCCCCCCCTCTCCTCCCCTCTCTTTGTCTTTATTTGATATGGAGTTTGTAGAACAGCTTGTATGTGCTGTTGAGTTGGTTAGTATATTTTACCTAAAGTTGAAGCTTATTGTACATGGTTTTCTACTAAAGTAAAAAAGCACACTTGGTATTGTAATTAGTATTTTGATCTGTATGGATTTACGTTGTAATGCTTATTCATAAAATATGAATTGAATTGAAACACCAATTTCAGTGAATGACTTTGTTTAAACTAGTGTACAGCAGACTAAAAATCTGTCATTTATATTTTTCATGTACGCAACTGAACATCTAGAGCAAGAAATAGCAAGAAATGTTTACAATGAAAAATATCAATTTTGTTAAGATGCAATATGGTTGACTTGTAGAATGAGTGTCAGATCTGGAAATAATCCTAGTAGATAGATATTTCCGTCTCAAGATAGATATTTCCATTTCATTAATGACGGGTGCTGACATGCAGACTGTCTCTGTTGTAGTTTCTACAGCACTCCTTCAGAAGAAGGAAAACTGCATTGTCAAAGATGACAACATTTACAACAGACAAGACTAAATCAGGTACATTTCATGAGTGCTAGATGGTACTGTTAAAATATTTAGAATATTTCTCTACTCAGTTTTATTTTCTCTTTTTAGCTCACCTGTATGGAAGGGTCAAGTGAGCTTTTCTGATCAAAACTTTCCGTTGTCCATCATTGTTGTCATTGTAACTTCATATTTTTATTTTATCCAGAACCACTGGGCCAATTTCAACCAAACTTGGCAAAAGTAATATTTGTATTAAGGGTGTTCAAGTTTGTTCAAATGAAGGGCAACACCTTTTTCCAAAGGGAGATAATAGCAAATAGCGAAAGTACAATAGCAATTTTAAAAATCTTCTCCAAAACCAAATGGCCAATTTCAATCAAATTTGGTATAGTCCTTTGGTAAATGTGATTCAGGTTTGTTGAAATGAAGGGCTGTGCCCCCTTGAAATGGGAGATAATCACAAAAATGTCAACAACAACAAAAATGGGTGGAGTGATTTGAATTTCTTCTACTTAAAATCCACTGGGCTGGACAAATTCAAATTTACATGGAAGCTCCTTTATGTAGTGGAGATTCAAGTTTGTGAAAGTCATGGACCCCAGGAGTAGGGTGGGGCCGCAATAGGGAATCAAAGTATTTCATGTGAATATATAGGGAAATAACCTTTGCATCTTCTCAAGAACTACTGAGCCAGACAAATTCAAATTTACATGGAAGCTTTCTGCCATGGTGCAGATTCTAGTTTGTTAAAATCATGGCCACGGGGTAGGATGGAGCCAAATGGGGAATAAAATTTTTTGCATACTAATATACAGGGAAAATCTTTCAAAATCTTCTCAAGAACCACTGGTCCAGAAAACTTCAAATTTACATAGTAGCTTCCCGACATAATGCAGATTAATGTTTGTAAAAATCATGACCCATGTGGGAAGGCTGGGGCCACAATAGGGAATCAAGGTTTTACTTTACATTCATATATATAGGGAAAATATCTAAATACAAGTCAAGGTGACTCAGATGAGCGATGTGACCCATGGAGCTCTTGTTTTTCATCTACAGTGAATTTGGAACAAAGTGCTGTAAACACAATTAGATGATATGAAAATTACACTGGGTGCTGAGAGCAGAGTTACCTGTTTTGTGTGCAATGCCTTTCAACAGAATTTGCATTGACTGGAGTTTGACACAGGGGGAGGTAAAAGAGTTTTCTACTTAAAAACCTTTTCATTAAAAAAGGGGAACAGCACCCCATCCTTGGGTCCTTAGTTACAATGAGACACTTTATCTATATGTTATCTACATTGTGACTAGTTAATTACTTCTAAAAAGTAATCATACTATAGTTCATCAAAGCTATGATAGTTGATAGATACATGAGGAAAATCTTGGTCGGGAAGTTACATGTGTCAGTTACGTATTTATAGAACCGGTAGTGTTAGCTGTGGCCCTTTTCCTCCTGGAAGACTGGCTATATGGTGCCTCCAAGCTGTAGTATTTTCCACACTAGAAAGCCAAGCTCTCCAAAGTTAGAACCAAATCATCTTGGGGAAAACTCTGCTATAGAGTAGCCCTCCCCCCTCCCCCCCATTTAGTAGGATAATGCTGATTCCATTTCCTGCAATTAATGTTAGATTTGCAAAGGGGTTAAATAAAGAGATGTTCAAAATGATGTGAATGGAGTTCCCACAAAATGTCAGGTTTTATACATTTTTTTTTTTCATATTCCTTAAACAGAATTTTACACCCCTACTATAAACCACCACAAATGGTTTCAGTTAAACGTGGGTATCCGGGTTAGAATAGGTCCCCAGTACCCCCTTGATTGTGGTAAGAGGCGACTAAATGGGGTGGTCCTTCGGACGAAACCGTAAAAACCTAGGCCCTGTGTCACAGCAGGTGTATCAAGACAAAGATCCCTCCCTACTCAACGACCATAAGCACTGACCATAGGCTTCAATTTTACGGCCCTTCACCGGCAAAGTTGACATCACCATATAAGTGAAATAATTCTTTTAAACAATATACAACCAACCAAATGATATCAAAAAAGGTCACTGCAAACAAGTCATAATATTTAAATACCACCTAATAAAACAATATCTAAATACAACCTAATAAAACCGATATTATACACAGTTGCTGAAATTCTATCGCCAGTTGAAAGACTGCTGATCACTGAATTTAGGAACTTTTAGTATATGTGGTCTTTATTTTTAACTATATCAGCATTCAGTGGCGTAGCTAGACCAAAAGTGAAGTGCATGCTTAAAATGGCAGGGGGTCTGGGGGCCCAGGGGGTGAAGCCCCCGAAAGCTCCTGGATTCTGACGATTTTAAGCACTCAAAATCATTGCAGAAATTGAAGGAAATACTCGTTTTTACATACATTGTTTGCCAATACAAATAGTTTATTACTATAGTATTTTTCGGGGTGGGAGGGGAAGGGGCATAGAAAGTTCACAAAACTAATAAAGAGAAGAAAAAACTCAAGTTGTGTTTTTGACTCTCTTTAATATCTTTTGTCTTTTTAAGCAAGCATAGTCTTCAGTTCCAACTTGACATTGTCTATAGTTGATATTTAAGACGTCTTTGTTTGGCATTGATAAATTTGTCGATCACCGCTGGGATGTCAATGTCTTTTTCCCTGTGGATGTGAAGCATAGCTAATGAAGAAAGTCTGTCTGCTGTCATAGTTGACCGTAGATATGTCTTTATTCTTTTCATCGCACTGAAGGATCTCTCAGCAGTAGCAGTGGATACTGGCATTGTCAAGAAGATTCTGACTATACGTTCAATTTGCGTGTATAGACCGTGTGGTATGTTGTCAAGCGTATCAATCAGAGTGGTCGGTTTCTCGTGGAAGGGAACCAAAGACCAACGCGACCTCCATCTTCAAATTTCTGCTCCAAATTCATCTAAGGTTTGAATGTCAGAACTGTATGCCTCATGTAACCTGATCTTGATTTCATCCGTCAGACTGTCAAGGAAACTAGGAATCAAATACTGTGCAAGGAACTGTTCTTCGTTCTTCAACAATCTGCTCTCTAATTCACCGGTTAAGTGATCCACGAAAGGAAAATATAAAGCTACTCTCCAGTAAGCCTTTGGATCGTTCACTGGATAATTTGCCCGATGGATTTGCCGCCCTACATGTCTGGGTGTGGATGGTTCCACTCCAACGGACTCTGCAATTTGGCGCGAAGCTTCAAAGAGTTCATCCCAAACTGCTTCATCTGTTCTTTCATTCCTCAGCATTTGAACGACAACTTTAGCTTCACGAACAGCTTCCACAAGATCACACTGTTTGGCCTGCAAATTGTCCGTCAAACCCACAGTTCCACTTAAAACATGTTCGCTCACAACGAAGGCAATGATGAATTCAAATCTAACAATAGCCGCTAAGCGTTGTCCTGCCTTTTCATCCCCATTTTTTTGTAGCATCTCTAGAGATGAAACAATAGCTGTAAATGCAGATTTGAAAGTGAAAAGTGCGTCTGCTCTGCTAAACCACCTTGTTTCACATAAGGATCGAAGCTTGGTGCGTTTTTCCATTTGTTCACGTGCTGTTGGGTCATTTTCTATTGCGTTCTGAAGAGATAGAAGCCTTTTTGCAGAGTAGTTGAATGCAAACCCTATATCCTGAACAGTTCCCATCATTGTTCTAACGCATGGTATATTACATGAGTGGACAATGGCTAAGTTAAGTTGATGAGATTTGCAATGAACGTAGGATGCAGTTGGTACTTTCTCTTTGATCCTTGCTTGTACTCCATTGAACTTCCCCGACATATTTGCGACTCCGTCATATCCTTGGCCTCTCATGTGATCTATGTTCACCCCAGCTGACTCCAATGCTTCCAAAAGTAATTCTGAAATGCTCTCACCAGTTGTACTTTCAGCCTCAACAAAGCAAAGAAATTCTTCTCTTAGAATTGATTTACCCTCCAATAAATCAAGGAAACGAAGACAAACGGTCACTTGCTCCTTTGTAGATTTGTCAGTGCGTTCATCTGCCAATAATGTGAAACAGGTTGCCTTGTTACAATCACGCACGATTTGTTCTTTAAGTTGATCGTAACAGATATTCAGCAATTCATTTTGAATGTCTGGAGAAGTGTTTTTTGTTTTGATATTTGGATTGTTCAAATGATCTCGCAAAATATCATCATCTTGAGCTTTGAAATTGAGAATGGCCGCAAAGTTACTTCTTTGCTCAGTATGACCTCTTAAAGCTATGTTTTGCTTACCGCACAAAATCAGAACTTCTATGATTTTTTCAAGAACATGTTTGTTTCGCATAATCTGCTCTTTCTGAGATTTAGAGATGGATTCAATGACAGATTCTTTTGATTTTTCACAAATGCTTAAAAATGACTCTGCAGATATCTGACACCCATGGTGCGAAGAATCGTCCCTTTCGTGTCTCTTCACATATGATGCTAGATTTACCCAGTCGGACACAGGGTTAATAAAAGTTTTATCCTTACTGTCTTTTGCACCAAACAACACACAATACACACAGTAAACGGCATCTTTACACATCAAATATCTCATCCACGGACACTTTTCAAACCAGGTATGATTAAACTTTCTTGGACGATTATATATGATTCTGAAATATACAAAAATAAATAAATTTAATATAGTATTTTTTAAAAGTGTTTACAGTTCATAACACATTATGACTTTTTTTCAATTAAACAAACACTGGGTTTGATTTGGTAAAGAGAAATGTAACAATGGGTTACGTTGATCACCATATAAAATATATAATTAATTATGAATAGTTACCTGACTGGAAATTCATACAGATGAGCATCTTGCCATCTTTCTGATAATAGACAGCGTTTGGCGTGATTGTCAACGATATTGTTTGCTCCTATTACGCCCAAATCAGGATAGGAAGGGGGGTGTTCAGAAGATGATAGAGATGCCTCGGGCTTCTTTGCGTCAGTATTATTTGTCACTTCTGTCTCGGTTGGTTTATCGTTATTTTTATTCGATGACCCACTCAAAACGACAAAAAAATCAGAAATTTTTCCCCCCGCCATTTTACTAAACACGTAACCGGAATTGATTGTTGAATTGTAAAAAGAAAAACTAAACTAAAAGAATCCGGAATATACGTAACGATCAGTTTTATATATAAAAAAAAAAAATTATGCTATGTGTTATCTTTGTTATTTTTTTAATTTTCATTACAAGCATATATGGTAGCTACGCCACTGGCATTGCCATTAATGACATGTCCAGCTGGACTATAGTTAAAAGAAGTCAAAGAACAAGAAAACGTAGGTGGATTGAGTATAGGATGGTGTATATCTAGGCACTACAAAGTTTGTTTGTTGTTAAAAAGTTTGGATGCGATAGTGGAAGTATATTTGCAGGAAATACAAGGTGTAGACTTGGAACTTGATATATTTTGGAATACAAGACATTTTTTCATGATGAAGAATGTTGCTTATGTTGACGGCATCAATTCTTTTCTTAGTAAATTTGAGTTTAGGGAACTCGCGGCTTGATTTGAAAGTAATATCATCCAAAACCTGTGGTGGTTTAAAGAGCCTGTGATGAACAAAATCCATAATCATAGAATTCAGTCTATATTCTGGTGTGGAAAAATTCACGTATGGACTAGTTTTGGTTTCGAAGTATATTTTTGTGTTTATTAATATCTTCTATTGCATAACTAATGCTCGTAAATGAAGAAATACATTAATTGAATAATAAAACTCCCGAAACCCCCTACCAAACTACAGATTTGCAACCCTTCTGAAATTCATTGAATAAACAAGCATTATTAGAGTATTGCAGGCAATACAAAGTCCCCTACCGAGAGGATTATTCAGTCCAAAGTAGGTCAAGCATAACGAACCTCAAACTTGATTTGTAACTATCCAAGACAAAGCCACATATAAAATTTCATTTGAATATCTTCATCCAATTCGACGAAAAGTCCGGAAAACTGATTGGAAATCACTGACAGACAAACCGACGATAAATGGTAGGGGACCAATAATCTGCTGCAAGAATATTTACTGGAATTAGGGTAGATTTTCCTAGAAGTTTAATATCTAAGGAATTTGGAAGAAAATTCATAAGTTTAGTTTCAATAAATTGTCTATCAAAATTAAGATAATAATATTAAATTAATAATCATGGTTTTCATTCCTTCAAAACCATACTTGACTGCTTTGGATGATAAATGCACGGCAGTGATGGATTTAGAGGGGACCAGTCCCTTGTTTTAGCTACAAATTTGCAAAATAACATTAGTGAAACTTCAGGTTTGGCACCGAAATTGCTGAATATTTTTACCGATACTTGACATTCACAGGTTCCCCCCTTTTGAAAATCTGGATCCGCCACTACACGGTATATAAGTATTTAGAACAAAACCACAACACCAAGATTAAGATATCTTGTGTATTACTAACACCGAACGCTGCTATTTTCCCCAAGTTTTCAACATCTGAACAAAATATGATAGCTTAATGCTGAAGTATCTAGGAAAAGATAAATGTCTGGTGTAATCTTAAGGTCAGTTCAATAAATTTCCATATAGGTCCACATTTTATCCTTTTGTGGTGTAAACAGATTTTTTATCACTTGCAGTTCTTTTACCTCTTTCCATGTTGTATTCTTGCAACACTTTTACCCTTTCCATATTGCACTATTCCTTTCCATATTGTATTCTTGCAGTACATAACCTCTTTCAATAATAACTATAGATGTGTATGCATTCAGCAATAAATGTTATCTCCGTGTCTCTTTTTCTCTCCAGGGTCTGATTGTATATTTTGTCATATTGCTTGAATTAAATTCTTTTTAAGATTTATGGAGAAGTTTCGGCATGGTTATATATACTACAGATAGATTCATAGCCTGTGTAATGTAATATTAAAGATAACTAATTGACATTTTTCAGACTCCGAGGTGACCTGCCAACAAAAAACTAAGCGGATTCAATCTTCTTTAATGAAGGAACAGCTTCATATACGTCAAGCCAACTTTTGTACTGAAAGCAACCCAGACAACCAAGTATTGAACAGAATTGATCTTAAAGCAGAATCAGTAGACTTGTAGCCAAGCAAAAGAAGCAACCATTGTACATCAACAAGGCATCTCCACTTGACAGTTGTTGTGAGTGTTAATACAGTGTTATTATTGTTACAAAAATGAAGCATGAAGTGCGACTGCCCAGAAATCTGAAGTTACAAGTTCATGAATATTTATTATTTCTTTGTTGCAGCTCATGTTCAATGACCAAGTGGACCAGAGTGCCAGTTCAGCGATTCTGCAGTTGTGAAGTTATCCCGGTTTGAGCTGCGTGGCCGTATTTCCGTGGATTGTTTCTAAATATCATGAACTGTGTATATAGCAAGAACTATTTATAATACCAGGTTTTCATTTGACCTAGGAGTTCAAAGATCGCCACTACGTAAACGCACTTTACGTACAATTTATTTCGTATAGGGACCGAACATACGTCTTTTCTAGTAACTTTAAAAACATAAAATGACAATGAAGGCAACCGATACCAAATCTCCATCACTGAAACTCGGACACGGTCAGGTATAATCTATGAAGCTGGGAAACCTCTTGAAGGGTGTACCGTCAACAGCGTGTGGACCTATGACGTTCATTCAGAACTCTTACGGGATAAAAGGTCATAATATTCACCTTCAGCGACCTTGGGGATTTGAAAGTAACAAAGGTTACATCCATGGCACACAGAGGAACAGTCTGTAGAACACCGTGTGTAGATTTACTGAATTTGAAAATAATCATATATTAAGATTTGATATCATGCTATTGACTAAGTGCTTCCCATGTATTTGAATAGAGTCTTTTAGCACACACATGGGTATGTTTGTGTGTGTGTATACGTTACTTAGCATCTCATTCTGTGCTATTTATAATTGCATACATTTTATTATTTATTTAGCCTTTCATTTTTCTTTCTACCTTTTGATACCAATGAAAGTTAAGGTAGTTCACTACACCAAGACTTATACTCTTTATAACACAACGTCACAAGATGGCGATTTAATTGTTTTGTGAAATTGTATGTATCAATCGATTTAGTTGTTTGCTGAAGTCCTATGATACCGCGATACTTAAAAATTTCAATTCATTTTAATATCTGTTGGCCTGATTTCACTCAGTTGTTAATGTTTTTATTCCTATAAATAAACAAACAGATATAAATATAATTGCTTGTCGATTGTGAGGCCATATCTGTATACTTTTGAAAACGAGGGTACTACGATACCGTGCTATTTACAAAAATGCAGCGAATGGTGTCCTAATATTGCTACTTTTGTTTAAAAGGATGTCATTTTGTGAAATGTTAAATCGGGATAAAGTTAATAAACGAATAAATAAATTTGAGCAATTTTAATAGAGTGAAATAAAATGTTCCAAAATGTAAAAGAGCAAAAATTAAGAAAAGTGACTTTAAAAATGCTGAATCTTCACTCGTTTTAAATTCAAAGACCGTATTTTCCAAAATTTTGAACATTTTTACTATATGACTTAAGGGCCTCTTGTTCTTTTTTGTATTGCAATTCACTATGTTGTGAATATATTTTTACATATTTTATCGTGTACATTTTTTTTTTATTTATTTACAATTTCTATACAGAGTTACATTTACAATTACAGAGTTTCTTACACTCGCATTCATGTACACCGAGCTCTGTGAATGTGTCTGTTTTTTCAAGATTCTTGTAAAATGACACACAAAACACACGAAACATTTTTAATTGTGTGGAAATATGAATTGTAGATGCGCTAGGTCGGTATGCATTGTAATGGAAATTAAAAACTACAAGTTATTTGCCCTTCATTTTTCTTATTTTCTATTTCTTAGTTTCATTTTATTAGCCACAAATATTCAGATTTTAACACGAAATAACATTTTTTTTTTCTCAGACGTTGACAATAGGTACATGCGAGTGTAAGGAACGATAACTCTGGTTATGATCCTGAAACTAAAGTGACTTAATTTGATGTCATGGAATTCAATGATGTTTTAATTTTTGATACATTTATCATGAACCCTCATTATTTTCAGACTGTTAAAAAAACATTTGTTGATATTAGGCTGTGTTGATCAACAATCAATTACAAAATCATTCAGCATAGTTCATACTAATAATGTCTGCAGTTTACTTTGAATGTTGATCTGTTACCTGGTGTGATTGCACACCTTGATGAATCTATAGGTAATGGTGTTCTTGCTGCCCCCTTGTCTGACTATCACCATTTTCTGTAATATGTGTCTGTACTTAGAGATGAATTTAGTAACCCCCCCCCCTTTTTTTTTCATACGGAGGAAGTGTAGAAAATTTGAATATTTAGTTTTTTACCATAGCGAGTGCCGAAATATTCTAATATCTAATTATTGTTTTTCAATTACCGATTAGAATTGACAATAGTAAAAGACATAAATATAAATACGGACATCCTTTATTCAGGTTTTTAGTCAGATATCTTGCATGTATTTATTCATTTTTTTTTAAATAAGTGGTTATAATATAGGTACCTATCGTATTCTATCTCTCCTGCTTCCTGACCATTACTGAATATTGATCAACAGTAGCTACGTTTCCTATTGTAGGAACGATCCTTACAGTATTATGAAATGATTTGATAATTTCATTAGCATCGGGTCTGTTTTTGATGAATACTTTTTGTATCTTGTTGCTTTCAGTAGACAGCAATGCAATGATGGTGCTAAGATTTTTATTTTTTTTTTATGGTTTTTGTTTTTTGAATGCATGTAATGTCATTTTATTGTTCACGACATTAAGTTTATTCATTGAGTATTCATTGCAGTAGTGTGAAGTGGTGTTGTGAAGGGACAATGAATCCTCTTGATGTTATGTTTTTCCTATTTACATGTAATGTGTTTTAAATGATAGTAATGTATTTGGATACGGCCTGCTTTTAATTTATATTTCACACCACCTCGATGTTTGCAGACGAATTATAAAATCTTATCTTGTTTGTAAAATAAAGTGAGAAAATGAATTACAATTATTATTCTTAATTTATTTGAGGCAACGGAAATACTATAGATAGAATTGAATTGTCGACCGAGGTTGCTAGAAGTACAATGATCTAACAAAGTGATCCAATAAAGAAAAACACACGTACACAAAAATAATAAAATAACCCCCCCCCCAAAAAAAATTTATAAAATACAAGAACGCTTCAGTTTGAATTGGCCTAACCGCCGGGTACAACATTCTGATTAGCGAACATGGACGCCCATAAATACAGTCGGTCTGAAATACAAGATATAAAATTGGCCATAGCTCAGTCAGTTCTCCATTAATGAGTGACACTTTGGATAAATGAATTTGGAGGTATGAACTATAAGAGATGTTTTTTATGATACATTTGATTCCTTAATTCAAATTTTTCAATAGCAAGGTGCATGTACTGAAATCCACAATCTGAAGTGAGAGACCAAAAGAACTTTAGCTTGGACTATGACAAAACTCTCAGGATCCACTCCTATGCAGTAATGTTTTGTTTGTACCCTAGACCCCCGTAACAGCAAAGAAAGAAACTTCAGAAAAAATTACGACTTTTACTCCCAAGAAATCAACTTGACGCAAGCTGCAACGGTATCAAGTCGCAGAAGATACGAAAGAAATTATATTCTATTATTATTATTTAGATCGGACTGACGATATGAAGTTTGTACGTAAATTCCTTCGCGGTGAAGAGTTAATTGTAAAGTCATGACGTCATACTTTAATTAATTAATTTAATTAATTCTTATAGTAAGCAAAATTCGTCGGTAGAAACAACTTTACAGAGGATAACGACTTTAAAAAGAGTTCTCACGAACTTGTCTTGACTCAACTCCCTTTACCACCTAAAGATCATGTATTTATGAAAGGTTCTAATAACACGTGTTCGTGTTTATTTACACTTTTATAATATTGGCTAGTGACATTCGTGTCACCTTATCAGGTGACATTTAAATATTCATTGCACGGGTTTAAACTGACCAGGGTTAGTGAGTAGAGTTTATAGCCATTCGAAGGCTCTTCTTAGTGCAGTTAACTTATACCCACCCACCCGCCCTTTCCTTACTTACATATTTGGAATATCATTGAAATGAAATGAATTTATTTTGTAGAAAGGAAGATAGAGAAGAACGTTGGAAGTACATGTATATTATGACATTGTATTATGTATATGTTGCATTGATGTTTGAAATAAGTAAACTGCACTTACAAAGCGCTTCAGTTCCTAAGTAATATACGTGTTTGTGTTCATTTTATAAATTATTTATGTTCGTTTGAGTAGAACGAATTAGAACATAAAGTTCCATATATTACTTGTTGTGTGAAATCCGCATATATACAAAAGGCTGCAAACTCTTTTCGTATTCCATACAAGTGAAATAAATTGAACCCGAAACAACGTAGTACAAATTGACAACTATAATGTTTATTGCATTTTAAAGTTAATTTTAAAGGAATGTGCTACACGGGCAGATGAACACAACCCATAGTCTCGCGTGAAAGTGGACGAAATGAAATAGAATTTTTCCGGAATGCTAGTGCGTAATGGCGGCAAAAACAAACGAAGCGGAGACGTTGAAGGAAAAACTCTTTCCTTTCTTTCATAATGCTATGGTGGATGAAAAAATGAAAATGATGAACAGTGATCAATCATATAAATCCCTTGAAGAATACAAAATTATGAGTAGGGTAAACATGGACCCCTAGACACACCAGAGGTGGGATCAGATATGTGACTGTTACCATTATGATTATCTATGCTTTTGAATGAAATATGCAAATCTGAAGCAGTTAGGTGTATTACAACTCCATTACATTGAAATGGTCATTATAATTTTGTACATCCCAAACTTGATATTGTAAAGTTTTTTTATTAAATTGACATACATGAAAGGGGGGTGGGGTTAAGGCCGGAGTGGGTACCGGTAGTGTTATGATGAAAATAGGAGGAATGCACTGCTTGATTAGATTTGGTGAAAGGAAGTATAATGATAGTGATAATTAAACAATTAGATTAAATCCAATTGATCAATAAGTGTTTATACCAGAACTAATTATAAAATGCACAGGTGCTGTATCTACTTGTGTGTGTTTGAGCAGTTTGAATTAACAAATTAAGGTACTAAATATAATTGTAAAGAAAAAAGGTGTAAGTTTTTTTTTTAATCATGTTAAAGATTATATTAAGCTATAAATATAATAAGTAAATTTTGTAAAATTCCAACATGATAAAGTTGTTTTGGTGGAAGTTTCCTTAAACATGAAGAAGGTAAATAAGCTATTTTGGACCCACTATCAAGTATCTACCACATTGTTTTTTTAACCATGGCATTTGACTTGAAGTTGTTTTTTAAAGGAGATCTACTTTTAAGTACATAATGGGCATCACATGCAATTTTAATGATTTTATCTTCCATGAAGGCTGATGATTTTTGTTAAAAACAACATGAAAAACAAACATTACTTTGACTTAGGAAAATGAACAACAAAATAGGTATTTTTACATAATTTGGTGTACAAAGAAATCTCATAGCAGGAGATTGTAACTGTCTTATCCAGTGTATTTGTTTCTCTTTTCATTTTCATCAGAATAAACATTATCTCTAACACGGAAATATGTCTGTGGAATGGAAATTTAAGTTTGTTTCAAAATTATTTCAACTTTAGATATTAATATCCTGGAAATTGTTGGTAATGATACATGTTACAACCCAATCACTACTTATGGAAATGTGGGCAACCTCAGCAAATCATCAATATTTTGTGGTAATGAAGAGGAATAAGTTATTATAAACCTGTGACAAAGAAAAGATTTTTAGATCTACCCAGATAAGATTCAATAAGAATTGAAGGTCAAGGTCATAATGGAAACACAAAGTCACTGCATTTTCAAGGCATGTTGATATGGGGAAAAAAAAAAAAAAAAAATCCTCCAGTAATATCCACACTTTGCTTATATGTGAAATCAGAGGACAGCCTCAATATTCAGACAGGTGGAAACCAGTGTAATTCAAACTGCAACTCAAAATACCAAAGAAAAACAAGGAAAGGCATTGTCAAATCAGCAGCTTATGTGTTGTACAAATCATCCATGCAGCATGCAATGGGAAGGTGACAGCCAAGTATATAAAAATTCCACACTCGCTCCATGTAATGTCACTTAAACAATATAAGTATTTATTTATTTCAAATATTTTGAAGTCTGAAATTCTGAACAGGTTTTAACTTTGAAGTTTAATTTCAGGAAACAAAGTGATTAAGCCTCGACCTTCCAAATAACATTTCCAAAAAATTGATGATCAATGAAGAAATAGTTGGGAATGCAACCCAGATTTCCTTCCACTTAAAAAAAAAAAAGGAGGGAGGGAGGGGGACACTGTAAAAAAGCAAAAGAAGAGGACTTAAAGAACTTCTAAAGTCTTTTTTTTTTTTTTAATTACAAAAAAATATATGCTGAAATATCTAGAAAGAAATATTTACTGAATTATTTAGTGAATGCAATGTCATAAAACTTTGATTTTCTTTATCATTTTTTGTAAATTACAGAAATGGGAGACAAGAAATCCAACATCTGGGAAAGTGGACACAGCAGGACTGTCTCATCACTCGATCAGTAGCATCATATCCGCCATTGCAGTTGGTTCCTCTCCAACAACCAAAATATATGCCCACCAACAGAGAACAAATTGTGTACGCATTTTACAATTCTTGATATTTGCATTAACTAAACTGATAATCCATTGATAGTGCATTATTTACAACCACATCTGTGAGATAGCATTAGTGTGGACACCAGAAAGGAAATGGGCACAAAGAGATCAAAAACAGCCTGGAGAAGGAAAGTAGAAGCAGAAAGAAGTGTAGGATGGAGAAGATGGAATGAGGTCAAGATAGTAGCCTTATGTGCCTTTTGGTGTGCAGAAAACCAAGTGCTTAGTAATGTCTAGATTGTTGGAAATGGGATGACCAGTAATATGAATGGATGTGCTGGACCCTTCATGGAAAAACTATACTAAGACCATCATGTATTTGAATAGATTTATATTTTGCTATGAAAAACTTGTATTTATACTGTTGCTTATACTTATTAACAGCTCAAATGAACCTAATGAAAAAGTGTAGGTACAATAGTGTGTATTAAATCTATACTTAACAAAGTATGTATCTCAATTTATTTCAATTGAAAATTTTCAATCCACTACTTTATTTCTCTAACCAGTACATATATATGAAAACATACATGTAAGTAACCACCTTAAGGATGGATTTTTCTCATATTCATTGAAAAGTTGGTGTCATTTTATGCTCACAGTTATTAGTATCCATTATTTGATTAATTTGTTCAGTGTTAATGAGTTTGATTCCATAGAATAGGTATTTTTAGACAAAATATATCTAAACTACAGAGTCCCCGAACATTTATTAGGTTGTGATATGTGTGTGGAAATCTTTTCCAAGATAAGCACATATTAGCACATTAGTTTTAATGATGTATATCTTGGAAGAAAATATGTTCAAAACAGAATGTGTATCTTGAAGAATTGTTGCCCTTGAATATCATTCATTGAACTGCATGTATTATAAACACAAAAATATCCCTTTTATTGTGTTGATGTTGTCAGTGGGTGAAGTTAAGACTGGGCAAAACCATTTTCTCGTTTATCTTTCTTTTAATACTTCTGTGTCAGTGAGAATTTTAAACGGGGTGAAACCATTTGCAATATTATTACTGATTAATGTACTTAGTGATATCCATCTGTACATTTTACAATACAATATTTTGCGCTGTAAACCTAATTCAGGAGTTATTGTCATTAGCAGCAAGTTTATTATGATATGTTATGGAGTTTGTTAATTTGTTAAGAAACTTCACTGCATGTTATAATGAACTTGTTTAACTTAAAAAAAATCTTGCTATAAGGACTCTTGGTTAAAGATTAAAAGTATTTTTGAATTTGTGTCTCCCAAGGAATTCCTTATAAACAAGCTTTACTTCATCATGATTACAGTATATAGATTCGTGTGCATTTCATTTTATTAGACTTTCTCATTTTATTACATTTCTTGCAAGTTGCTATGAAAAAATTGATGGTCTTTAAAAGCATTGATATAGTGAAAAGCAAAGACCCAACTGTCATTCAGGAATCTGTGTACTAGGTTAACAAGGGCAGAGGTCATGTGGTACCGCATTCTGTTGCACAAATAGCATCAAGACATGTCCTCACAACCTCCATGCCACGTCCAGGTAGAACACCCGTAGCACAGTCCTTTCTTCCACTCCATGCATGCAGATGGACATCATAATTCCTTGGTGACATCAATGCCATTATCTCCCATGCAGTTTTTCATGTTCTTGTAAAACTGTCACAGACACCAGTACTTGTGTGGCACCTGAAGTGTGGATAGCATGTATAGATTTTATTTGCATACCCCTTTTTCTGTCTACCCAATGAAAAAAAAATATTTTGGCACCAATTATAATTTCAAAATAGGTGATTTCCCCACTGATCACCATAAATCATTCTGAATGGTCTGTTTCTAATTTCTGCAAGCTTTTGAGATGACCACTGGTGAGATACTAATATTCATAACGGTATGATCATACTGCACATAGCATGGACCTAAAAGTAAGCTGTTGTTAGTCTCCTAAAAATTTGTTTTACTAGGTAGTTACTGTCCCATTCCCATTCAAAATCCTTATAAGATATCTTGTACTCTGGTATGTTAAACCAGAGAGGGGACACTTGATTTTAATAAAGTTGATTTTCCATAATTTTTCTTTTATTTACTTCATTCATTAGTTACTTTACATCTTAAAGTAAGATACATTGGCTGGCACATCATTGTAGAACTGATGAATTGAATTATGAAGGCCCACCCCCCCCCCCCCCCCCCCCCCCCCAACCCTTGAATATTTTGAAGTTTGGAATGGAGAAGAATTTGTTTTTGTGTTTATTTATTTTTTATTTTATTACTATTATTATTTTGGTCCTAATTTTTTTCTTTTGAATGTCAAGAATCTTGGATAACATCTTTCTCACCCCCCCCCCCCCCCAACCACCTTTCAGAGAAAAAAATATAAAAACACAACGCTCTGTGTTCGATACTCTTTATGTTATGTGCAAAACAAGTTCAGTTAAAATTCTGAAAACTTTCTTTTATATATATATATATATATATATATATATATATATATAAAAGATCCACCTAATGATTAAAGAAGAAAAAATAGCCTTCCAAATAATGTGTAATTTCATTCCAGTTGTATCTCAAAAAATTGGTATAATGTAATTAAATATATAAGGCATTTTATATTTAATGTAAATAACTATTATGATTAATTTTTCGTAGTTTGTTACGGTTTATTATTAATTACAATTATTCCGGAAATATATTGTTTATTGGTAATGTTTCACCCCAGTATGTATAATCTCGCGAGAATACCGCTTGTGTTCATCTGCCCGTGTAACACATTCATTTTAAAGGATCTAAAGAGTGGGGGGGGGGGGGGGGGGGGGGGGGTCCAAGGGTTTCCTCCCTTTCGTAAGAAAATTTTGCTAAAAAGGGTAAAAAAAAACCAAACAAACAAAAAAAACAACAAAAGTATATTTTGTTTTTTATTTTAGTTAGATCTATGATATAGTCTACCAAAATAACGTGTAATTTCATTCTAACAGAAATGACTTTATCATTAATAATTGTTCCTTAAAAATACGTTAATAATTATTCCGGAAAAATGTTGTTTATTGGTGACATTTCACCCAAGTACGTCAAATGTTTGAGGTATCACACCGGTAATTATTTTCACTATATATTACTATAGAGGGGAAAAAATCATTAAAAATCAGTTTACAAAATTGATGCCAAATAACGCACTTGGACATGTTCTATGTTACCTCTCTCGTCTGCTGACACCAGAAAAAAGACACCCTACACGGCATTTTCGAAATAATTTTACCCGCAAAGAAGATTACCCTCAAATCCACGTGTTTTTCACATGTGTGTAAACAGACCGAGTGCTCCTCGGAAAGAAGCCTCAGCTACCAACATCAAATAGTTCCACTGTAAACAACTGATTATTTCTACAAATTACACAAAATTTCCTAATCAGGGGTACAAAATATAAGAGAAAAGAAGAAGGGGGAATGAGAAAAATCACGCATTAAAAAAATTATTCTTTTAAATATACGGAACTACAATTGACTAAGTTCATTTTGATTGGACAATTACCGGTGTGATACCTTGAGAGAATACTGAGGTATGGATAAATTTCTGGTCAAAATGGAATGCATAGAACAGTGACGTTTTAGGGCGCGCATGCGCATTTCGATGTTTTTGGGGGCAGGGAAATTCGAAAAAGCGGACAATATGAAGTAGCACGATTGCACGAGGAGGTAATCACCAAACAATATGACTTTAATGTAGTTACATACATATTGATATATTGCAGATGAATTTGGTGATTACAGACCGGGTTTGGTAATCAAACCAGGACCATATTTTCACGTTATATTCATTTTACATGAGTTTTGACTGGAAGTTGCTACAAAGATAGGCTTAGAACATATGTGTTTTTAAGAAGAAAGCACTACAATACTGTTGATATTATGATACTATAGTACATTGGTATTTTCTAAAACAGAAATTACTGTTTATCTAACACTGCAACACTCTCATAACCCTGAACAATTTCTGTCACATAAAACGGATAACATTTTGAACTACAATATTGTAAGTATCCTGAACAATTTCTGTTACATAGAACAGATACATGTTACACTACAATATAGTAATTATATTATAATATGATACTGTAAGTATCTGGGACAATTTCTATCGTATAGAACAGATACATTTTAACTACAATACTGTATGTATCCTAGACAATTTTTATCATGTAAAACAGATACATGTTATACTACAATACTCTTAGTATACTGGATAATTTCTGTCACATAGGACAGATAAATGTTATACCACAATACTGTTAGTATCGTGGACAATTTCTGTCACAGGGAACAGATACATGTTCCATTACAATACTGTAAGTATCTTGGACAATTTTTGTCACATAGGACAGATACATATTACACTACAATATTGTAGGTATCCTGGACAATGTATGTCACATAGAACAAATACATGTTATATTACAATACTATAAGTATCCTGGATAATTTATGTCACATAGAACAGATACATATTACACTACAACATTGTAGGTATCCTGGACAATGTATGTCACATAGAACAAATACATGTTATATTACAATACTATAAGTATCCTGGATAATTTATGTCACATAGAACATATACACAATATATTATGATACAATAAGTATCTGTCAAATAGAACAGATACATGTTACACTGCAATACTGTAAGTATCGTAGATAATTTCTGTCACATGGAACAGGTACATGTTACAATACAATATTGTAAGTATCCTGGACAATTTCTGTCACATAGACCCTGTCCCGTGGGGATCCGGGTTGTCAGAATAGATCCTCAGCACCCCTAGCTTGTCGTAAGAGGTGACTAAATGGTGCAGTTCTTCAGATGAGACTGCAAAACCCGAGGTCCCATGTTGCAGCAGGTGTGGCACGTTAAAGATCCCTCTCTGCTCAAAAGCCATAAGCGCCGAGCATAGGCCTAAATTTTGCAGCCCTTCACTGGTAATGGTGATGTATCCATATGAGTGAAAAATTCTCGAGCGGGATATAAAACAATATATAATAAATCAATCTGTCACATAGAACAGATACATGTTATAATACCATACTGTTAGTATTATGGACACTTTCTTTCACATAGAACAGATAGATGTTCTAGTACAATATTACTACAATAGTCTGGACAATTTCTCTCACACAGAACAGATACATGTTACACTACCATACTGTAAGTATCCTGGACAATTTCTATCACATAGATCTATTGACCTAAGAGGACTGTTTTATAGCTGATAATGGATATTTCCATATTCCTACTGGTATATCAACATTACAGTCTTTGTTTTTGTATCATATACAGCAATGACATTGTTCATATCTTAGTTGAAACTATAGTTATGTAACAGCCAGAAACACACATGTTGCAACACTGTTGCATGAGACCACAGTCATATAATGGCAAACACACATTCTTGTAAAATTAATTCAAACTTACAGTGAAGTAATTGTCCACACCTGTTGTTTTAAAACATATTATGAATTTATTGGATAAAATAAAATATGTTGATAATGAATTTAAATTGTTCCTCCCCATGATTTTGCTATAAGCATGTTTTACTGTATCTGTATAATACAGAATAAAATAGTTAACAATTAGTGAGATAGATATTCATGTAATTGTGTAGAAATTCATTATCAGTAGTTTATCCACAATCCTTAAATATGTAAAATGCATTTTGTAGTAATGATAAGCTCTTAGTGCCATGGATGAAGAGGATAGGAAGAAGATACTAAACAAACCCATCAGATGTACGATCCAAACTGTAGGAACTCACAGAATCAGTCTGAGAAAGAGATTGGATCCTATCTACAATTTTTCAGCAAGAATTAAAGAGAAGGATGTTGTATATCCCATTGTTGGTGAACCAAAGGCAAAATGTTTGGCTAGCACATCCACCAGAGTATCTCTTCTTCAGGCAGAAAACTCTGTTTGTGATGCTGAAATTGTTCCCAGTACAAGTATATATACAAGAAAAGATGTGGTAAAGCAATTGTTATTTCATTTTATAATGGATGATGTTCATCAAAGATAAAGTTTTGTTTTAAAAAAATGGGAAAACATGAGAAGTGGATACATTGTTATTTAGTTACTGATTATTTGAATGATGGATGAACAATTTAATGAAAGCTTATTAACTTTAGCATTATCATGTCATGGAATAAATGGTATTTATTACTTTAGTAAATGTAGACTTTAGATTCATAATCTACCTGCGAGTAATACAAAATGAAATATTTTAGGGAGTCCAGTTTTTCAGTGAAGCAGAGCTTTACTTCCAGGATTTAATCTTTACTAAAGGAATATCACTTCTTCTTGGAAATGAGAGGATTCTGATCATCAAAGACTTCCGTGTAGCCAAAAAGAAAATGTATGTATGCCATATACCATATTTTTTTTCTTCTGAAAGAAATAAACTTTATAAGTTAAAGGTTTATTCTGTAATGAAATTTGTGAATTAGTATCTTTTATTATGCTTCCATTTTGGCATTCCTGTAGCAGATTTGAATGAGTCATATTTTTAGTCAAATATTATTCTCATCAATTGAATTGATGCATGCATCAATTCAATTAGTTTCCACATTATTTGAATTAGTGTGTGCATCAGTTCAATTGATGAGAGTAATAATTGATTTAATGTGCACATTAATACATTTGATGAGAGCAATAATTGATTTAATACAAGCATTAATTCAATTTATGAGTGCAATAATTGATTTTCCAGTGATTTTCCTACACCCAAATATTGTTTTTGTTAAATTGAATTTTTCACATATGACATGTACTAAAATGTGCAATTATCACCGAAAACAGGGACAAATCATAGGAAATATTATAGAAAATAACTGAAAGAGCTAAGAAAGAGAAAGTTACAATTTATGTGTAACTGTGACTGATACTGTATAGCAAATTAACCAAGTAAATAATTTTGAAATTACTTACATATTGTATTTTACTCATCAATTAAGGTTAATCACAATGTTATTGGTTTTTCTCAGTTTGATCAAAATGTCAATGATTTTTCCCAATCATAAAGGTCCAGGTCCCATATGAAAAAGTAGAAAAATTACTGGATGTGCATATCAATTCAATATTGCTCTCATCAATTCAGTTGATGCACACATTGTGGTAGAATTATTGCTTTCAAAATTTAATTTGGAACTTAGTATAAATGATTTGATCATTAACTGAATCGATGCACGCCATGAATCAATTACTGTGTTCATTTATTTGAATTGATGTGTGTACTAATTGAATTATTGCTCATTTCAGTTGAATTGTAGGATGCATCAATTCAATTTTTTATATCTCCATTTCATTTCAAGAGAACAACAGTTTAATTTGTGCTCATCAGTTCATCAGAATAATTAATGCTATGAACGATTCAAATGCACACAGTAATTCAGAATTGAAGATATCATTAATTATTGGGGAGATCTTTAATTCAATCATTTTGCACATGAAATTGATTGATTTCTTGTATGTTTTATGTCTCGTTGAGAATTTTTCACTCATATTGAGATGTCACCAGCTGAAGAACCACAAATTTAGACCTGTGCTTAGGACTCAGGGCCATAGCAGTTGGGGTTTTTTGATGTGCCAATGCCTGCTGCAACATGGGACTTCTGTTTTTAAGGTCATATCTTAAAGACTCTTGCTTGTAAATGCTGAGCGTTTGGCGAAGGAGCAATCAATACCTATGGTTTACGTCCATTGCATGAGTGGGGCTCAAACTCATGCCCTCCTTGTTATGAAGTGAACACTGAACTACCATGACCTGTCATTAAATTAATTGATATCTTCAAATGATTAAAGATTTCTTCAATTATTTGAGTGTATGTTAATTTGGCATTCCTGAAATTTTGATTGTCTTTCATGATGTATAATAATGATGCAATATATGGCCATATTGAAAAAATCTATCATTCTACTTTCAGATGACGACCGTGGATATTCTTTAGTAAGTTTCATTTTAATTGCTAAGATTAATTATGCCAGGGTGATCAAAGTGTTTATGAATAAATTTGGTCATCTAAAAACTATATATTTAGGAATTTTGATAGTATTCTTATAAAATTCAGCTATCTGACTTTATTGATTTCCTCAAGGACTTTATTTTCAGAGAGGAAGTACCCTGTATGAGTTCCAGATTTGAAACTGATTTGTTGTAGATTACACTGTAAGAAATACAGATTTGTGACTTTTGAAATAACACTGTCTTGCTTGTTCTGTTCAACTAGACATTGTTCAAATGTATCCACCATCAGGAGTATTATTGACAATATGGAAGACAGCATCTCCTTCAACCTTATAGAAAAATTCACATTGACAGAAATTGAAAAAAGTGAAAGCATGTGAATCGCATGTGTTTACAGACAGAAACTGATTTTGTTAAAAAAAAAATCCTTTCATCAGATCAAATGAATTAACAGGAAAAGTTAAAGGGACAAGGACACGATTTGAGCTGAAAATTTATTTTTCTGCTTTTTTTTTCAAATGTTTACAATGCTTAACTAAGGTATTTCTAGTGATCAGTTGTTGAGTTACAAGTGAGATGCAGCACTCACAATTCTTTGATATGTAAACAAGGCTTATGTCATGTTTTTGTTCACATATAGATTGCTTAACATAAAATACCATGTTTAAAACAAAATGAGATGTGACAAACACTAAAAACTATTTAATTGTGTTCAGAATTAACTTGTAAATTATCTGCTTTCAATGAAACCTTCACTGGTTTATTTAACCTATATAAACAAAAGCATGGCATCAGTCTTGTTTACATAACAAAGAATTGTGAGCTCTGTATCATGTTATTCAACAACTGACATTCAGATTTTTGCTGACCATTAGAAATACCTTAGTTAAGCATATTAAACATTAAAAATTGAAAAATAAAATTTGAAGATTTTCAGCTCGAATGTGTAACACTTGGATAACTAAAGGTCACATTTTGTTTCCTTGATTAATGTGATACTTCACATGTAGAGAGGATGAACCCTATTCATTGTAGAATGAGAGTTCAAAGGTTAAAATCACAACAGGACTTCACTCATTGCATGGGGATATGCCCTGCCTTCCGGAGCTCTTATTTATTTAAATCTTTCAGTTTTTATACAAATGATTGAGATATGAATTATCTTAAATGAGTTTAATACCAAACCAGATTATGTGATTAAAATCATATATGATATAATTATTATAAGCCATGGACCTATTGTTTTATAAACTACTTTGATGAATATACATTCTTACCAATACTATACTTTATGTTGTTTTTGTTGATAATTGTAGGAGACTGTTGTACACATTTTACCAAACCTGATGCAATGTTCATCTGAATTATGGGAATGCTGACATTAAAGATTTCTCTTACCAGAGACTACAATGAATGGCACAGCTTTATGTTATTGCGAAAGATTGATTTTAACAATAGATTTTCGAGTCCGTGTCGTGAAAGTGATGACTCACCTGAAACCATCATTTGTGATGGTACAACACTTTCTTTTCAAAGACACATGTGGGATTGGGAAGAAAAGGATACTGTTAAGAATGTTCAACACTTGTATTCGTCAAAGTAAGTGGGTCTGTCTTATTTCATAATTTTGTACATTAGTACAAAGTTTACATGCATGTAAATCTTTCCCTTTACTTTAGGGGGATCTTCAAACTTCATTTATTACTTTTTACAGGCATTTCAGTTGAACATTCATACCCATTGTGGATTTTCAAAAGCTTTCAAAGAGGTGTTCAGCAGATGGAGTAGTTCTTGGAGGAGTGAAACACCAGCCCGATTGATAAAGACAAGAAATGTCTGCTGAATGGGATTCAAAAGATATCTCTTCCACTCCATTCAATTTTGCTTAAGATAGCAGAATTATGGGAGATTACCATAGATCCATCTGAGGATGCAAAAGATCTTTCCAGTGAAGAGACTTTGGAGGTTGAATAATTTAGTTTTTTATATGCACGTCTTCAGATGGGATATAATGTGATACAGCAATGTCTGTACATCCGTCAAATGTTCATTCAGGGTGTTTTTTTTCTTGTTTTCCTTTCTCTTCACATATCAAGCTGAAACTTGGTATGTAGCTTCTTTATGGGTCACTGTAGATCATGTTGCAATTTTGATCCATTTTGAATTCTCTTGACAGAGTTTTGCCCCTTTTTAGAAAGTAATGCTATACGGAGGGTTCATAATTTATCCAGCAAACTCCTTTTCCATAGTTTTCAAGTTAGGATCTTCTTATTATAATGTGTATTTGTTTGGGTATTAAAGATGTGTATGTGCCATGTGCCAATGATTTTGATTTTCTTAAATTTTCAAGAAAATTACATGTTATTAAACTTGTGTTGAGTTTTTTAAGTTTCATTTTTAGGTGTTTGCTTTGGCTTCCAAGTCATGGATTCCCATGGGTCACCAAATGTGCCATTTACAATTTTAAGAATGATATTTAGAAAAGTTATGTTATAAAATGTTGATATTGGTATTAATATTTACAGTGGATATGTTACATAAAGTAACAGTCTTTACATTTATGTGCATAATGCAGAAATATCAATGATTGATTGATTGATTAAATATTGTTTAACGTCCCGCTCAAGAATCTTTCACTCATATGGAGACGTCACCATTGCCGGTGAAGGGCTGCAAATTTAGGGAAATATCAATGATTATAAGACCTTGATATAATTTTATGTATACACACTCTATACTTTTTTCAGCACCCAAGTACATTATATATATGATAATGCTTTTATATTACAGCAGTACTGTATCAGCAGAGAACCTTTGTTTTTCAAGGAATTAGAATTTTTTGACAGACTGCACTGAGATAATCTTAATGGAATGTACCAAAGTTTTTTTTTTCCCAGGATATACAAAATATACATCATTATTGGCAAATTCGATATCAATTTTAGATTATTTAACAATTTATTTTTGACCCAGTAAACCTACTGTGAGTGTTTATGCATACGCAAGTTCTTGATTGAAAAGGATAAAAGATCATAATTTTATGATGCATTGTACATTTTACTTATGGAACACTAAAAAAAAATTTAAGGATGTCATCAATATAAGAATTGGGCTACATGTACTATAAACTCAACTTTATTGATCATGTATTACACAAGTAAGTAACAGGCAAACGGCTTTCAGACAAAGGTCACTCAAGGTCATTTTGTAAAAAGTCAAAGTCACACAGAACATAAACATTTTATATAAAAGAAAACCTTGACTTCAGCAATATTTCAATTGTTACTGATATATTGGACCAAGGTATCTGAAGGTTATTTTGGAAAGGTCAAGGTCACTCAGAACATATATCTTATATAAGGAAAAAGTTCCTATTTCAACAGTTTTTGAACAGGTGTTTATCAAATATTGCACAAATAAGTAATATGCAAATGTCTTTCAGACAAATGTCACTGAGGGTCATTTTATAAAGGTCAAGGAAACTTTGTTTCAACAATATTTCGACAGTTATTGATCATTGTGCGAGTCTTTCATCATATGAAGTAGGCCTTTGGTTAGATGCAATGTCAGGGGCATCCATCAGTTTTACTGACATTCTTATTGTATGAGTTGACAAAATGAATCTCACATGTTAGTTCTTTATGGTGATATTTGAACACTGCAAGATTATTAGTTATCTAGGTCCACCCAAGGGTGATGTACCAAGATTGCAAGGTTCACTTCTTTACAAAATAATCAAATGTAGATTACAGGTTGTTATCAAGTGAATTCAAGCAACCTGTTTTGTGATATTCGAGAATGTTGCTATTGGTTATTTGAATTTTTGTTGTTTTTCTCTATCAAAACAATTGACAATAAGCATTACTTGTATAGGCTCCCTCCTTAACCAAAGAGTTGCTCTGCTTTGCATGGGACATTTCTCTGTCTGTAAGAAGCTCGTATTTCTCCATTGACCAAATTGTTATAAAATATTCATTTTGTTATTGCTGCTTTAAATGACTTGATATAAAATATGTACTGGAATTTTTTTTCTGTACTTTGTAGATGTTGTGAAGAAAAAAAAATGTTGCTCTACTTTTTAAGCATGACTGCTGATAATTTTGCAACTAACAAGAAACAGGGATCTTTGAAATATATTTATTTAATCTAAACCATATTAACAATGACATGTATCTTATTATATATTGTTTTTATGTCATATTTTGTATTGTCTTTGTTTTTTCCTTTCATTTTATATAGTTTTAAATTGAAATTAAGTGAAATTTTGATTTAAGGAAAGCCAATATCCATTAATTTTTACAAGAATTAAAGAATAAGAAAATTATGTTAATGGAACAGGAGAATGAAGATTGAATTCTTAAAAAAGATAGAATTTAAAAAAAGAAACAGTTTAATACATCGATATGTGCATTAGGGGGAAAACATGACAGTCATTTTTGTAGTATAGATGTAGCATTTCTTCATCATCAAAGGTTATTTATTTATGTATTTTTAATTGTTTTTGTATACATAATAAACCACTTGAATACATAATTATCATGTGGAGAGAGAGAGGGGTATGTTTAAAGGTATATGATTATTTGAGTGTAATGACCTTGCCTGTTTCTGTAAATGTCATTTGTCAGTGATTTGGAAGTTTTATTGATAGTTAGCAACCGTAACATATAGATAATACTTGACAAAAACATCATCTAGATATTTTGTCTTATTCAGTACTTTATTCTGAAACATTGCAAAGCACAGTTTTCTTGATGAAAGATGTTATTAAGTGATGTGAAGCATGGGCACCTGTAGTTTCATTTATGGTGTTTTTCTGGGAGTGTTGACTGTGATAGTCACAATGATAAAGAAGCAAGTGGATGGATACACAAGAAACTTGTGGCGAACATACATTAGAGGTTTTAAATGGCCATTCTTGCCTCTGCCTTCTCTGGGCTGTTGAAAATTGTCTAAGACTTTGTCATGGGTGGAGTTCTAGATCGGCAAACAACAGTATTCCCTCCAACGCAAGCAAATTTCAAGGAGTAATACCCCTAAGACCAATATATTGAAATGCTACATATGCGGGCACGATGTTTCAGAAACAGGTCTTGTTTTTGAAAAACATATTGCACTTGTTTCACTAATAGAATGCACAGTAATAGTTATCCATATATATGCTCTCTCTCTCTCTCTCTCTCTCTCTCTCTTATAGAGTGAACTGCATATATGGCATAAAAGCTGGTTCATTATTATCGTTAAGTATTTTAACCTGTCGTATCCGTTTATAGTGCCTCATAGTGAAAACTTATTATGTCAAAAATTCGGATATTAGTTTCCAATAGGTATGATCGAAATGTTTAGAGACTGACTCAATGAGATTTTTTAAAAAATCATAAAGTTTATGTCTTTTTTTTAGCCCATAAAACCAGAGTTTCATTTCCAATACTTAACCTGAAAGATTTCAATGCATTACGTTGTTGGTCAAGAAAAACTGAGACGAGACAACGTAATTTGCAAAAGTTAATCTGTGTTTCCACCAGTTTAAAATAACTGGTATTTCAAGGCGCTCTCACGTTTACTTATGTTCCACTCAAATTTAAAATGAAACGAGGGGTATTATGGAGCACCAAATTAACATACGCTCAAATAATTAAAGATGTCTTTTAAAGAAATCAGTTCATTTGATGCACGCAACAATTTAATCAAAGATATCTTCAAATAATTAGTGATATCTTCAATTCTGAATTATTGCGTACATTAGTTGAATTGTTGATGGCATTCATTATTCTGCTGCATTGATGCCCGCAATAATTAAATGGGTGCTGTTTTCAAATGAATTGATACCAACAATTGAATTGATCCGCGCTGCAATTCAGTGAAGGGGGCAATAATTCAGCTAATGCGCGCATCAAATCAACAAATGCGCGTAGTAACTAAATTATTGCTCTCTTCCAAATGATTTGCACAGGAATTCTTTCAAAGAGAGTTGCTATCTAATTTATATTATCAAAGATAATTCTTTGAAATTTATATCATAGTATCAAAGATAAATTCATTTGAATTGAAGAGACAGTCAAGTCACTTATACCGAGCTCCAATTAAAATAAGCTGGCGATAATTCTGCAGCATAGATGCGCGCGTTAACTGCATTGGACAGAGCAGGAGATGAACTGATACGCGCATCAAATCAATTACTGGCTCACAAGTAGGATGAATGCGCACATCAAATTATTGAATTATGTTACTTTGGCGCTCCATGGAATGTACAGCTTATAAACATACACAAGTATCGCATTAATTATTTCATAAGGGTATATAAGAAATCGTCATAAACGTTATAACAGTTATGATTAATCAGTTTACGCTGCGTATATAGTCAGTAAAAAGAATGCAGTTACGTGCATGTGCTTGTTAATACGCGTATTCTTACTTTTTTTTTATTGTACTGTCTTCAGAAACATTGAAGTTTCAGCGAGTAAACTTCATTAACATTCAACATAAGTTTTCCATCAACGTCTTGTGGTACATTATAACGTTTTTCTAATGACCTTTCAGATGCCAGTATTTTGTAAATCAGATTATTTGCCTAGCAATATATGAATGGATGCAACCCACGAGTGTTTGTTAGAGGGGGAGGGGTCGTCGAGACTTTTATTGATATTGTCTTTTATCTGACTAAACCCCCCCCCCCCTCTCTCTCTCTCTCTCTGTGTGTGTAAAGTGAAGACGTCATCACACTGTCTAGAAAAGAATACACACATATTGATGTGAAGACAAAAAAAGTAATTCAATGTTCGCTGAATATATGTTCAAATTTAATAAAACATTCAATTACAGGTTAAAAAAAAAAGTATAAAACTTTACTTTATCACTAATCTCTTGCCAGTATCGTTCAAACTCCCTATACCTGCCGTGTTTCAGAAATAAACGTTTTTCAGTCTATTAATGATCACCCTTTTCTACTGTTGCATCTATACTTAATGTACCTATACTAGAGAATGTACTGGTAAAATTTGTTTTATCATAAGAATTATTAATCATGTGTATATATTCCAAAAGTTAAAGCTAAAAGGTTAACCACACTCCCATCCACCCTCATACATACAATGTTTTTGTCACAAAATACAGGGGCCATGGTCCTAACTATTATTATATTATTACAGATATTGAAACTAAAGGTTCCTGTGCACTACCGCCCATCCCTACCCCAGAGGAATTAAACATTCGAAACCTAGCCCTTCCCTACCACAACAGATAACAACAAGCTATCGTGTGCATCTGGTGTCTCTCATGGCATATTGTTAACAGCGACAATGATTTTATGTCATAAAACCGGACATGTACGGACACATGGCTATAAACCACCAAATTATCACAAACTGAAATCTTTAATTATTTATCAATTCATTTGATGTACGCAACAATTCAGTTAAAGATCTTTTTAAAAGAAGTAATTGAATTAATGATATCATTAAATTAATTGATGCGCGCAATAATTTTACTAGGAGGAAATAGTAGGAGATATGCGCTCACCAATCCAAAATTTTGTGCGCAATAATTCAACTGACGCGCGCGTTAAATTAATCATTGCTCTCATCAAATGAATCATTCAATTGATGCACATATCAATTCAACTGACGATCGCAATGTTGTATTTGATGTGTATGGAGAAGCAAATTAACATAAACTTAAATTATTAAAGATGTCTTTAATTGTTTGAAGATATCATCAGTTCATTGATGCGCGCAACAATTCGTTTAAAGATCTCTGCAAATAATCAATGATCTTCAATTCTGAATCATTGCGGGCAGTAATTGAACAGCTCATAGCAATAATATATTTTGATGAGTGATATAATTGAATTACTGCTTCAGTTCTAAATCATTGCGGGTAGTAATTGTACTGTTCATAGCACTGATATGTTCTGCTGATTTGGTGAGTGATATAATTGAATTACCGTTTACTTAAAATGAATTGGTAATGTCAACAGCCGAGTTGATACGTGGTACAATGCAATTGAAGAGAGCAATAATCCAGTTAATGCGCGCATTAATTGTTTTAATGCTCTCTTCAATTGAAGTAATGACATCATTAATTCAATTGATGTGCGCAAAAGTCCTTCAAGAGAGAGAGCAACCATATGATTAATGACTTTTAATTGAATTGTTGTAGATAATTAAAGATATCTTTAACTGGATTAAAGAGATCATCAGATCATTTATACCAAGCTCCAAATTTAAATTTTGTGGGCAATAATTCTACTGCATTGATGCGCACATCATTGAAAAAATGAGAGCAATAATAGAACTGATACACTCATCAAATCAATTATTGCTCTCATCAATTGAATTAATCCATGCATCTTATCAATCATTGCTTGCATCAACTAACCCAATGCAAGCTCCAAATCAATTATTGCTTTCATCAATAATTTAATTGATGTGTGCATCAATTGAATTACTGCAATCAATAATTAAATTGATGATATCTTTAAAAAATAGAGCACTGCTAAACCAGTACATGATGTGCCCAAATATGTCTTTGACCTCATAAATCTAAGTCCAAGGGCCATAACCCCTTCAAAAATATGCACATCTACACACTGTGATCTTTCTTTGTACCAAGTTTTATCAAAATCCTCCCTCAGGTTTAGGAGGAGCTGCAAAGACAAAGCATTTTGCATAGAAAAAAAAACACCACTAAGTCAAAGTGCCATAACTATAAAAATTAGACAGGGTTCCCCTTGTAATATGTACATCTACACACTGTGTTCATTCATTGTACCAAGTTTTATTAAAATCCCCCAAAGGGTTCAGGAGTTGGAAAGACAAAGTTAAGACAACAGCAGCATAGCATAATGTGCTTGAAGTTCATTATTTGCATTTACGTTAATCTGGCTATCTCCATAGACGAGTGCAACAATTAAATTACTGAACACAATAATTGAATAAATGATATCTTTACATAATCAATGACTCATTTATTTATATTTCAGTTAATTTGGTGCTTGTTACATTGCCATTGATGAAAATAGGTTGCTGGTGTTTCTACCTACATCCGCGGTTTTAAGCATCTTATGAGTGTTTACATGTTCCAATTTTGACTGTTCCCCCTTGTCAAATTATCAGTGCTAGAAGGTTTCAATCACTCACAACCAATTGGAGTCCTAATTCAATAGTAGATTGAATTATGAGTCACAACACTCGTCTAAGTTTCATTTCTTTTCTTCAATTCACTTGTCTTGGCTCTGAACTTACTACATTTTTCAAATCAATACTTTGGATCAATACCTACATATGTGAAAGTACATTGACCATCCTCACAAGAAACATTAAAACCATTTGTTTACTTACTTTATTTGTTATTTGGAATTTCGTTTCCAATAAAATTGTGCAATACATTGTCAACACATACATATGCAACACAACTTATAAAAACAAAGACCTGACATTTACATCAAATCCAATTTACAAGAGAACTGTATACAATGATCAGTACTTGTATAAACATATATATCGAGTTTGAGATAAAAATGATACATTAGGAGTATTGTTAGTTAAATCTCTACTTAAGTTATAATGTCTTGCCTTGAAATTCAAAACAGAACTTTAAAAAGTAGGAGCAATAGTTGTGAATTATTAGGCAATCTACTAAATTTTCCTACATTTGGGCAAATTAATAATATGAAGGTTTTCAAGAATCAACGTACTTTTCAAGGTAAAATCAACCAAATTCATGAATTACAATATTTGAATTCCTTCCAAGTCTCTACTACTCATTTCTAAAATTACGAAATTGAAATATACCTCAAGGAGTACCAATAACAATGATAGAAGTGGTCAAATTATTTAGATTTACATCTTTTTAATTTAACAATCCTTCAAACACAAATGTAATCTTTTCCAAACCCTTTCAAAATTTGAACTGATATAAACATTTTCACCTGAATAGGTTTAAGCAATAAATGTATAATATATATGAACCAATGCAATAAGTAATGAACCAGTAAGTGTCATCACTCGTCAATAAAACAAAAAATAAATGCATATATATACAATGAAAGTTATTAACCGATCTCCAAGACAGAGAATACTCATACTGTTTATATGACAACTGTGTCATGCAGATGTCAATTTTTCAGATGCACTCATGCACGCATACAAACACGTTGATCTATTGTTATTCATCTTTGCCCATGAAGGATGAAATATTTCCAAATAATAAATATCCTGAATTGCAATGATTTTGGATTTTCCACCCGTTTTCCCGCATGCTATGAATAACCTTTTCATTACATTAATAAACATATATTCTTTTCCCTTCAATACATATCTCTGGATTTTTTTTTCATAAAGAATTCACACCATTTTCACTCATAGACATTTCGGTGCAATATATGTCACAGTGTGGTAGGCTTATTTATGTAATTTTTGTTTCAATCCAATGAAAATGCAAGTTACTGACCCAGGACTTGCACCTGGAACCATTAAATAAATGTAATATTTGATTGCTCTACTTTTGAGCTAGTCAATATATTTATAATTACATTTCCATGAGATTATTTTAATCACCTACATCTTTAATGAATTCATTTACTCACAATCTTTGAGGAAAGACTTATGTAAAAATTTAGTTAAAAATGCTGCAGCTAGTGTGAGAATCACTGGGAAACTAACAAACCATTCACAACAAAAACAGCTGTAACTATGCTCCCAAAATCTGAGGTCTCCATGCACAAATTTCTTGTGACAGGACAATCATTACTGTAGATTAGGAAATTAACACAATAGTTTTAATTTCACTATGTTCACAATTTATCATTTTCCTGCCAAGATAAACCTATAGTGAAAGATATATCGAAAAAATTTCATAATCAAAATTTACAATGTAAAACTAAAACCATTGTAATTATCTCCTTGTAACAAATTGTGAAATTTCAGCACTGTAGAATTAAAACTCCTTACAGTATTCTATTCAATACTTCAAAATAAACAGTCTTTCTGGGTGGGTACCAGGTATATAATTCTGGTGGTTTTCAAAGATGCTTCAAAATAAAAATTGCTAAATTCAAGCACATCAGTATATGTATACATGGTATAGTTCACCAAAAATTTATCCATGAAAATTAATCTGCCATATGAAAAAAAAAAAAAAGCTCCACAAGAAATCATCTGAAAATAATAAACATAATTAGTTAATAAAGAGTCCACAATGAATATGTTACTGTAAATTCCTTATTTTACGAAAGTACTTAATATAGTGAAACAACTTTTATGCATCAAATCCGGAGAACATAAAATTAATGAGTGCTCTATTGATCAACAGTTTTTACATGTATTTTAGCAATTTAAAACTAGAAGCAAATAATTGTATTAGTTGGATGATAAATTATAATTAGGAATTTACAGTATTTTCTGGATGAATGTATTATGATTAATTAAATTTTATCCTTGTTTTGTTTTTTGATGGAGAGAGGCTGTGGCTTCTGGATTGAGAAGACGACGTGTCCATCCTCTCCTCTTCCAGAATACCATATCTGTTATGTACAGATATTGGATCTCTTATCCCTTTTGGTATTCTATCACTTTTTGTGGTTGTTTTTGAAGGTTTTTTAGAAGACTCTGAGTCTTTGTCAATTTTTTTCTCTTGTTGTTTATTAGTTGGTTTTGAAATGTTGGACACACTTGGTTTAGGATGAATTTGAGGCTTGGAGGAAGCAGAAACAAGCTGTTTTGGTGAGGCAGTATCAACATGATCTTGAACAGTTGAACGAGAGTCATTTTGTTTGGGGGATGTCATTTCTGGATCTGTTTGGCAAGCAATCTCTCTTGTAGATTTCTTTTTTAACACAGCTGCATATGATATATTAGGATGGTGAATACTATATAATTTCTGTGCATCAGGGTAGCTAAGATGCTTTTCAACTTTAAGTTTCTGTATTTCTTTTTCTTTTAACCAAACACTGCACTGTTTTGACGAGGATGGGTGGTTTTCGCTGCAATTCACACATTTGGGTTCTTCTTTGCAGTTTTCTGCTGTACAGTTTTCAGAACTACATCTGAAACACACTTTTCTGTTTTTGCAACGATCTGATGAATGGCCAAACTTTTGGCAGTTAAAACAACGTAAAGGATTGGGTATGAATGTTTCTACTTTCAAGCAATAATATCCAATCTTAATTTTATCAGGTGGATTGGGGGTGTCAAAATCAAGAATGTAGGTATTAGTTGGAATATGATTCCCATTTTTCTTGATTTTAATGCGTTTTGTGAAAAGGACACCTTGCGGTTTCAATTCTGTGTTATTTCTGTCTCCTCCAAGTCACCAAGGTCTCGTCCCTTGTCTCTAATAACTCCTTTGCTCCGGTTTAATCTAGAGCTTGGAGTTCTGATGACCTTAATTCCGCCAAATTTCAAGACGGATTGTAAAACCATAGACTGTTTTCTGTTTTTACATTCAACTAACAGAGTTTCATTTTTCATTTTTTTAACTGACTGGGCTTCTCCGATTATTCCTTTCAAAGTTTTGTCAATTACAAACGGAGAAAGTTTTGTCACAGGCTTTTCATTTTCATCAAGCATTGATAAAATAATATATCTAGCCCAATTTTCACTTCGTTCAGAGTCTGACCCAGTCTTTTTTTTTTCTTTTTTTTTTCTTTTTTTTTTAATTGCATGACATTATACACACACACATAAATACAAACAGTATGCAATGGGCATTTCTTTTTTTTTTTTAAACTCGCACACTCATTTATACAAACACTCACACTTACCGGAATTGAATAAACATTTTATATAGAAACAAGTTATATGGAGGAATGAAAGTTAAATATACATTATTGCAAAAAAGGAAACTAGATACAAGTATTTATAATGTTCAATGAAATGGGTTAATAAGGAAGTGAATACTATATATAAGGCTCAAACATAAGTTTCCATAAGTCCCATTGTCTATCAAAAAATAGTGATTTTGAATTGTAAATTGATATACATCTCTCAATGTTATATTTCATTTTCAAATGATTTATGAGACCTAAGATATTTGGCTTTTTACACTGCGAAAAACAGGTAAAAATGTACTGCTTACAATGTAGTATGATAAAATTCATAACAATATTGTCTTTGGTGAGTGGTGTTTCACCCAGTATAATATTCTTAATGTTAAAACCAATTCTCTTTGAAGTAGTTCTATAAATATGCATGCTCAAATTTCTCCACAAATCTAATACATCATTACAAGTTACAAATACATGTTGAATGGTTTCTGTACCTTCCTTACATAACTTGCATAAATCTGTTGTTTTAATATTAATTTTTTTAAGATAGTAGTCCACAGGCAGAATTCTATAAAGAAGTCGGTATTGAAACCATTGTATAGAAGAATCGTTTGTAGTCTTGAAACATACTTGAAAAACATCATGTATGCATATATCATTCCCTCCATGAGGAGATAACTCTTCATTCCACTTTGTAATCGCTGAAGGCTTTACACAATTTTTGTTTAAGACATTATAAACTATTTTTGTGCATTTTAAATTTAACAATATTTTTTCAAAATAAAATGGTAAATAAGGTAAGCAACCTTTTTTCATTAATGTTCTGTCAATTCCCAGAATTTTTAAGCATTTGGAGATGGCAGAGATAACACTATTATACTGCATTACTGTTACGTTAGAAAAGTTAAACTTTTGTTGAAAGCACATTTTGAAAGAAAACTACATTCATCAGACATTAGATCACCAACAGTTTTTACACCTTTTTGATACCAGTTTTCTATAAATATAGTTTTATTGTTAATCTTTATGTTTGAGTTATACCATATAGGAATATTATAAGCTTTGTGTTTCATATCTTTGTCTTGTTCCAACTTTTTCATGACATTCTTCCACGAATTAAACACATCAAGCCAAAATAGATTGTTTTTTGTAATTAACACTTCAGATATATATTCATCTCCATTATCTAAAATTTGTTTTATAGCATCATTTCCATTTATTGCTAAAAATATATCTAACCATGGTTTATTTTTTGCAGTCAACAGTCTTTTGACCCAAGTGCATTTCAAAGATCTTATAAAATTCTCAATGTTCACCATTTTTAAGCCTCCGGATAAATAGTCTTGGGTAGCAATAGTTCTTTTAACTTTGTCACATTTTGATTTCCATACAAATTCAAACATGTCTTTACTTAAAGAGGATATTTTGTCAACATTAGGTGTAGGAAGAGAAATAAATATATGATTTAGTTTTGGTAAGATTAAGGTTTTTACAACAGTTACACGACCAATAGGTGTTAATATTCGTTGATTCCACTGTCGGATCAAGGATTTAACTTTTGGCAAAATAGTGTTATAGTTAATATCAGTAATAGTTTCTAGTTCTACAGAAAAATTAATACCTAGTAGAGAAAAAGTTGTTGACCCCCAATCCAGCTTCCATCTTGGGTGGTGAAAAACCTGGTTTGAAAATTTTTTTGAGCCAATCCAAATAATTTTTGTTTTAGTACTATTTACTTTTAACCCAGATAACTGTGAAAAAAAAATCTAAGGTATCAAGAGCAGCAAAAAGTGACTTTGGTGAACCATCAAGGGCAAGCGAAGTGTAATCAGCATATTGGGAGATTTTGTGTTCTTTCTTCTGAATAATAATACCCTTAATGTCTTTATTTTGTTTCACAAGAATAGCAAGAATTTCAGCACAAAGAATAAATAAGTAAGGAGCAATGGGATCACCCTGTCTACAATCTCTTTGAATGTCAATTCGTTTAGATAAGTGTCCACATTGTAGAATCGAGGCTTTAAAATTTGTATTCAAAATTCTTATCCAATCAATAAATTTATTGCCAAAACCAAAATAATTAAGTACTTTGTAGATAAAATTCCATGATATTGAGTCAATTTTCACTTTGTTCAGAGTCTGACCCAGAGTCTTCATCTTCCACAAGTTTTCTTTTGTTATTTTTGAGTGCCATGTTGAATTAAATGTTATTCAGCACCATTGCTCCCCGCCCGCCTCGGAGCGCCAACAAGGGCGATGCCGTCTTCTGGGGACATCCCAGCAGAAGACAAACACCAAGAGGATACAGCGGTGTTATACTCAGATGGACGTATCCACCCAATTGACCCTAGCCACTGCTTAGACGATATCAATATTAAAGTACATGTAATTTTGAATTTGTAATAGATAGTCTTCTGTACAAGACAAGAAGACAGGAGCTTTCCAATTTATTACTATCATTATTAAACCACAAAGAATACATTGACACAAAACCAGTAAAAGGTAACGACTACCTGTATCAAATAAGTATAGATAAAGTCCAAGCTAGGCATGACCAGCCGATTGAACATGCCGGGCCAAGCACATCCTCCCGTTTAGATGAAATTAGGGCCAAAGTGGAGTGTTGGTCAATGAGCGTTGTAACCTTAACACCCATCAACCTCAGCCACCAGGATCCCCTCTTCCACCAACACGGGTCTCATCCCACAGCAAACAGGACGCCACTTTAAGTAGCCTCCTCGGACCCACACGGGGGTTTAGCGCCATGACGTAATAATGGAAAAAAAAGGTATGTGCTACAGGAATGAGAGTGCCAACCCCCCAGATTGTTTCCACCGGATATAGTTTACCCAAGAAAGAGTGGAGGTAAAAACGAGTAGATATTACATGATTGGTGGAAATGAGGTATGATATAATTTTTATTGGAAAGCAAAAATGTCATGGATTGAAATAAATAATGGGCTAAGGAAGTATTGCAGAGAATGTATTTTTGGCACAGGAAATTATAAGGGTAGGTAATAATTTTTAAAGTAGTGGCATTTAAGTGCGGAACTGCAATAGGTTGTAAAGGAGCCAAATTTTGAGTTATAAAAGCAACGGGACCCTATATATTTTTGGTGAATTTTAATCAGTGCTTGGAAGGAACTTTCATATGAGGCAAAGTATTTCTTTGAAATCACTATAGTAAAATAGCGAGAGGGTCATAGGTTTGTATAGAGTTCTATGGGAAAATAATTGGTACTCTTTTCCCTATAGAGACCCTATTTCTGACTTGTCACGTGACTTAAAAGTAAAAAGCAGTAATTCTTACAGGTATATTTGACAGATGGATGACTTCTTTCAACAACTGAAATTAAAATTGGACCCAAAAAGTGAGATTAACAGCCTGTGTGAGTCCTGGTTTGCCCTAAGAAGAATAGTCAAAGTATTCATTTCTCTTACATAAAGTATTGAGTGCAAAGCAGTATGCTGGCAGTTACTTCCCTTAGACTAGCTGACTTATCATACAGCACTTACTAATGACATAATGTTAAACAATGTTGTTTAAATACCTCCAAATTGGTATTTAGTTAGATGCACGAGTTATAACTGTTTGCATCATGCCTTAGTTTACATATAACTGCATGTATTTACATTTAGCTGTGGATTTCTTGAAATGCACTCTCTGGGAAGCTATATTTTTCATATAATGTGATGTAACATATAACAAGCTGGTTTGTTGGCCAAAATTATCTTGAAAATTTCATGCATAATTATTAACTTTCCTAAAATTTTACTACCTGTCTGACATTTGGACATCCCAGCAGTCATTTTGACTTTTACTCTCCAGCTTCCTGGGCCTTAAGAAATGGTGACACCCTGGCCGCAGCAGCATTTCCCGTCTCTCGGAAGCTGACGGAGGGTCCCTCACTACCTGATCCATCTCAGGAGACAGTCTCTTATACGGAGCAGGTACAGTTTTCACTTTTTCTGTCTGCACACCCTTATTATAAGGCATAGATTTGACTTGAAAACCCTGGGTATTGCACTTCTTAAACTTTGGCATATTGGGATATTCTCTGTTTTCCAATTTCAAATTGCAGAATTTTTCAAATTAATTGGTGCTGTTCAATGCAGTAGAGTCTAAGCTTTGATGATGCAGTAAAATGCTGGAGTGATTCTTATCTAAGATCTTTGTAAACAGAAAAGATGGGGAGGCACTGGTCATGTCCCTAATGTCCTCGTGCAATGGGGCGGTTAAAGTTATCTCACCTACATCAGCAGCAAGGACAACATATCAAGAACCACTGGATTTATTAGATTCCTACATGCTATCTCGTTCTTAATCTCACAGAAAGTTGGTGCTTAGACTTCTGTGAAATGACATATTTAGCAGTTTTCCATAATTTTTCACCAACTTTGTGGGTCCTCCTTGAAATCAGGGTAGAATCTACCCTTATGAAGAAATTGTCAATATGATGCCTTGAAATCATTTCATACATAAGGAAAAAGGAAAACATGTAAGTTTCATAGCATTTTATTTATTACAATGAAAAATCAGATCACAATATCATCCAAATTGCCAGAGTCTTTTGTTCCTGAGAATGTCACTGTCCAAAGATGGTGCAGCTCATTTACATGGTGACAAATCTCAGGTCTCAAATTTCACACATGTACACTGGTAGGTATGATGTATATAAAAAATACAAATTTGCCTAATTCTGAGGTAGGTAACAATGAAAGTATAGGAATGAGAGTGCCAACCCCCCAGATTGTTTCCACCGGATATAGTTTACCCAAGAAAGAGTGGAGGTAAAAACGAGTAGATATTACATGATTGGTGGAAATGAGGTATGATATAATTTTTATTGGAAAGCAAAAATGTCATGGATTGAAATAAATAATGGGCTAAGGAAGTATTGCAGAGAATGTATTTTTGGCACAGGAAATTATAAGGGTAGGTAATAATTTTTAAAGTAGTGGCATTTAAGTGCGGAACTGCAATAGGTTGTAAAGGAGCCAAATTTTGAGTTATAAAAGCAACGGGACCCTATATATTTTTGGTGAATTTTAATCAGTGCTTGGAAGGAACTTTCATATGAGGCAAAGTATTTCTTTGAAATCACTATAGTAAAATAGCGAGAGGGTCATAGGTTTGTATAGAGTTCTATGGGAAAATAATTGGTACTCTTTTCCCTATAGAGACCCTATTTCTGACTTGTCACGTGACTTAAAAGTAAAAAGCAGTAATTCTTACAGGTATATTTGACAGATGGATGACTTCTTTCAACAACTGAAATTAAAATTGGACCCAAAAAGTGAGATTAACAGCCTGTGTGAGTCCTGGTTTGCCCTAAGAAGAATAGTCAAAGTATTCATTTCTCTTACATAAAGTATTGAGTGCAAAGCAGTATGCTGGCAGTTACTTCCCTTAGACTAGCTGACTTATCATACAGCACTTACTAATGACATAATGTTAAACAATGTTGTTTAAATACCTCCAAATTGGTATTTAGTTAGATGCACGAGTTATAACTGTTTGCATCATGCCTTAGTTTACATATAACTGCATGTATTTACATTTAGCTGTGGATTTCTTGAAATGCACTCTCTGGGAAGCTATATTTTTCATATAATGTGATGTAACATATAACAAGCTGGTTTGTTGGCCAAAATTATCTTGAAAATTTCATGCATAATTATTAACTTTCCTAAAATTTTACTACCTGTCTGACATTTGGACATCCCAGCAGTCATTTTGACTTTTACTCTCCAGCTTCCTGTATCATATAAGAAATGTACAAAAGTCATATATAGGCTTCTGAATGAGAACTATACTGAGCTTAACTCAATTTCTCGGAATTATCACCTCATAGAATACAAAAACTGTTGGTGAAAGATGTTTTTAAGGTTTGCTTCAAATTATCAACTGATTTTACAGTTCAGTGGCTACAGTATAGAATTCTTCATAGAATCTTTCCTGTTAATTATTATCTAAAGAAAATTAATGTTATAAGTTCCGCCTCCTGTACTTTTTGTAAACAAGCTGCTCAAACTATACAACATATTTTTATTGATTGTGAAAAAATTGTCATTATGGAATAGTTTCAGTCTACATATATATGTAAAAACCAAAGAAAGAGTTGGGTTTAACTTGCAAAATGTGTTATTTGGTGATCTTCCACTCACAAAAAGAAACAAAGTGATAAATGTTTTGATCCTTTACACAAAACAGTATATTTTTTCTAGCCTGAAACGGAACAAACTACCAAATATATATGGGTTATTATCTCATTTGAAACTCAAAAAGCATATTGCTATCCAAAACAGTGATGTACATAGATTTGAAAAATTATGGTCATTATGGAAAAATATTTTTGATTTTTAACTCTTATTATCTGCTTGTATCATATTTATGCAAATTTAAAATAACGATACCGGTATATAGACTATGCATAAAAGTGTGTGTGTTTATGGGTATGAGAGGAATTATCAAAAAAAAACCAAAAAACCAAAACCACTATTCTTTGTTATAATTATATTCTGTCTGATTTGTGATATAAAATGTTAATATAAAAAAAAAAATACAACACATAACAATACAAAATAATAAACACACAAATAAATACTACACATTGCAATACACATAATTGAAGACAACACACAGTAATAAACAAATAAATAGTACACATAACAATGCACACAAATAAACACTACACACAGTAATAAACAGACAAATAAATACTGCACATAACAATACACATAAGTGTACACACAACACAGTAATAATCATAAATACTACACATGTACATTACAATAAACATGTGAACACTACATACAGTAATAAACACAGTTTATAAATCTAAAATCGGAAATTCGAGTTATAATCCGGATTTTCAATGAATATATGATTTTCATAGGTGGTGCACCCCACAGTGTTAGTTAACCCATTTTTGGCAATCTGATTAAAACAATACCCTTTTCCTTAGGAGCATAAGGAGAAGGAAGGACCAGACTGCATTTTCAGTGATAAAATAAATACGCTCTGAATCAATAACCATGTAAAAGTGAAATTACACTATTGGCAAATTCTATCATAATAATTGTCTTATTTTAAGACCTGGTTTATGGTATTCAAATTTTGTCATGCCGATAATTTCAATTGTTGGTATGATTGTCGTGCAGATAAAATCCATATTTAGCATGACCTAAAAAATAGAATATCTGTAACATTCTTACCTACATTTTGATAATCCTGAATTTAGGTATTCGATAAGTTATTTTTTAATGAATTCAAACTCATCCCTTGATTATAAACACATATTATACTATTGTAAAACCATTATTTTCATTAGTTTGAGTTGTATAGTGTACGTTTCTTCAGAACAGAAATGCCTGGAAAAGGTCCAGTTTTATTATTGTTGATTTTTTAAATGCTGGGCAAAACTCATCTGCACCGTATTAAACCTAATAAAGCACATGTCGACATTTTGGGAACATACTTTGTGCTGTCAGTAGAGAAAATTTCCAAATGTAGATTTTCAATTGTTACATAGAAAACAAAAACAAAGTTTCCTGTAAGATCACAACCAAAGAAGATGCTTACAAACACTATGAGCCTTTGACCAAACAAGGAACTAACAGAATTTATTTGAACTTTACAGAGCCTGCGGAGATGAAGACTGGACACTTTCAGAATGCTTAGAAAATTAGTAGTCCTCAATAGGCGACCTGATCGCAGGAACATTCCCTGTATCTCGCAGCAGAAGAAGAGGGTCCCTCACTACATGATTCCTCTCGGGAGACAGCGTTTATATGGAGCAGGTACATTTTTTTTATCTGTATGCCCATATCATAGGGCAGAAATCCCTGGGTATTACATGTCTCTCTTAGATTTTTCATGTTACGATATTTTGTATTCTGTTGTGCAAAGGCAGATTTTTGAATGAGGGCGTTCTACCGTTAAATTTGGTTATCAAAGAGTGGGGGTTCCACCCTCAAAATGCATTAATTTACTTTTTTAGCAAAATAATCTGACAAAAAAAGGGGGAGGGGTCCAACCTTCAGCCCCTGCACCTGGATGCGCCCCTGCAATGTTCTTGTATAAGGAAGGGGGTATTTAAGTTATCTCACCTACGTCAGCACAGTATTACGAACCGTTAAATTTATTAGATCCCTACATAGTACCTCTTTCTTTCTTACTCTCACAGAAATATGTTATTTAGACTCCTGAATTTTTCTGGTTCGTGTCATGTTTTTGTTTACATAGGTTAACTATTTTTTAAAGCAATTTTTGGAATTCGTAAGGTCATTCTGAACACTGTTAAACATTTGTTAGTGTTTGTCAATCTCATTTTGTTTTCAATATAATATATTTTCTGTTAAGTCATCTATATGTAAACAAAAACATGACACAAGCCTTAATTAATTATATAACAAAGAATTGGGTGTGCTGTCTCACTTGACTGACATTAAAATTTTTGATGACCTTCAAAAATATCTTAGTTAAACACTGACAATGTTAAAAATGGGGGAATGAAATTTGAAGAAGTTCAGGCCAATGCCTCTTTAATTGTGTTTCACACACAGAGCAAGAGGATTGTGAGGTTTTTCGTTAACTCCTTGCCCCATTCCAAGGGTCTTCATGATGTGTACAAATTTAATTCTACACTTCATTTCAATGTTTACGTACCTCCTTTTTAATTAATAATAAAGATATTCATTATGAAAAAAATCAGATGTATTATGGTAATAATAATTGGTGGGAAAATATTTCAATAGTATCGAAAACTGAATGAATTCATTTATTTTTATTTTTTAGCTGAGCAGATCAACGCTGGAACTGAGATTTCGTCTTTGAGTCGGAGTGATATTGCCATTCTAAGATGGTCCCCATGATGTCACAAAGGGTGAAACGAAAACTTGTTCTGCACTTGTTTATTGAGGAAGTAAGCTTTAACGTCTTGAAGTTCAGTGTTAAAGTTAGGATTTATTGAAATTTGATTAGAGATTGTGTTCATGTGCTTTTCAATAAGTACTTTAGTTATGAAAGTTTTTGGACTTGTAGTCAGATCATTTTGATGAATTCAGAGTTGGAATTATTTTCAAATTTGAGTTGGAAATCTCAAGGAATATAGCCAGGAATTTAGTAGAGGTGCATCAGTTTTAATAATGGTATTTTAACTTTCCTCCAGAAGGATTACGAGAAAGTTTTCTAAGTAGGATTTAGTCCGGTTTTTACTTTCCAACGTAAGAGTTTTTGATGGAGCTGGCTAGTGGTCACTGACTTAGACTAAACTGAGACTTCATAGTTGTTAATATTTGCTGTTTTTGAGATTACAATATTACTGAATGGTAAACTTGAGATGTGAGTCTATGTTTTAGTTGGGAATCTGACAGTTTTTTAATATATTCCTATGTTATTTGTTTGACCTTTGGTTAGTGGGCGTGTTTGGCTTTGATGTTCCTTGGCGTCATGATTGTGGTGAGCATTGCTTTGGGTTGGACAAGTTTCTGATTGGGAGAGCCTCCCTGCATGTTGAAGGGGGGGGGGGGGGGGAGGGAGTGGGGCCCTTAGAGAGAGTAGGACCCATAGAGAGCGTGGGGCAGTGTTGGAGAGTTGTTTCTAGGTATCATCAATTGGATTTGTAATTCAGATTGAGGTGAATTGGTGCCACTGGTCTGGTGAAACTTCTCTGATGTCTGTTGGAGCTGTATGAATTTCAGCAGCCAAGTGTTGGTGCTGTGGGTCACGTGAGTCAGACAAGTAACCAAGATGAAGAGGAAGTGAGCCTCTAGAGGGCAGGTAGTCATGGTGAAACAGGCCAATTTGTAGGTTTACAGATTGAGATATCTCATGGAATTCAGACATTGTGAACCCATAGCTGATTGATTTGGATCCTCTGAGGGAGATGGGATCCCTGGTGCTGACGAACTGTAGAGTCAAGTTGTTAAGGCTGAAATTTGTTTAGGGAGTTACCCATTGCCACCATTCATCATAGAAGGAGCAGAGCGACCTATTGTGGGAGGGGAGGGTCTGGTGTCATGCTTTGGAAGGAGAAGTCTGTAAGGTCCAGGTTCAGGAGAGCCCTCAGCTCCATCTAGACATCCTTCAAACGATGCAAGAGGTGATTTACCTGGCATTTATGGTGTGGTCGAGGGAGCGTTGATGGAAGTGAATGGCCATATAGTGTTGGATATCTGGACGGCTTTTGAGGAATTGGCAGTCTGAATGCTCTGAGTTCAGGGATGGTTCTGTTAGTGGGAAAACATTTGATTGCCTTGCAGGGAGAATGGTGCGGTGGATGTCGGTTTTATCCTGGAATCAATGCAATCTTCCTTCATTTTCAGAGGAGGAGGAGCCAGAACATTGCTTCACAAAGGTCATCCAGCAGCTGAGGGTCATTCAGCAGTGTTAGCATGCGGGCCAGTGGGTTCTGTCGGCTGGCACTCTGAGGTTGGGGGTCCAGCCTGAGACTGTTGGCATTTGCGGCCGTGGCTGGGGGAGGGGAGGTCTAATGCAGCAGACTTGGGGCAGTGGCTCACATTTGGCAGTGGATGTGGGAGGGGGGGGCTGAGTGAAATCCTTCCGGGGTTGCAGGAAGTAGCTGGGGAGTTGTGTGTGGGTAGCTATCTGCCTCTGTCCTGAGTAACTGCAAACACCTGTTCGGGGAACTACATGTTGGATTTGGCTAGGTTGGGGCTGCCAAGATGAACATCATGCAGTTCACTCAAGGAGGCCAGCAGCTGGAGAACTAGCGGAGGAACCTGCTGAGCAGTTTCAGTTACATAGGGGGATCTGTGGGAATAGAGGTGCTTCGGTTGGACGTGAGGGCCTGCTGGTGTAGTTCCTTCTTGCATTTCCCGATTACATGGCAAGAGTCTGGTTGGCCAGCTGTGTGTTGTGTGGTGTGTTATCTGGATACCATATGATTTTCTTGTGTTCAGAAGGGTATTAATGAGGAGGGGCGGCAGAGGACGGGTGAGGTGTCTCGATAGACAGGGTCCAGATGGGAGGGCGACTGGATCAGCGTAGATGTGGCATGCAGGAGGTACTGTTCAGCATGAAATTGGGGTGGATGCTTCCTGCACTGTCAGTCATGATTCAAGTGGTAGGGATTGGATGAGCTGGTTGTTGGCTCTTGTTCAGCAGATGCAGTTTGTCCCGGTCGGTGGCCAACCCAGAAGAAAGGTGACCCTGTGCTGATTGTCAGAGCCATGACTGAAGGTGAGGCAGACTCTCAGGCTTCAGGTAGGCATTTGAGATGTCAGTCGTGAGGGGTAGATGGTGGAGTTTGCTTTGCCTACGGGCAAAGATTATTGGATTATCGGATTTGTAATTTTGGTTGTTTATTAAGGATGTCGAGTTTGATAAGAAAGTTCTCCGAATTAGAGATAGTGTGATTGGGGGTGTTGGAGTGTTACCTTTGAGCATATCTTGTTATGAAATCTTAGGTTGTTGGATGAAACAGTAGTTCTGGGGTAATTAGCAGCTGCAATAGACTTTCTTACTCTGCAATGCAGAAGAGTTCAGTTGTTGATGGAAGGAAAAAAATCAATGGAATCTAAGTGTATAGAGGTTCAAACAGGTATTTTGGGCCAACTTTACAGTGATAATTTGGGTGTTTTGTATTTGGACTTGCAATGAATCATTTTTGAGTCAAATTCTTAAAGAGAGGTAGTTTTTGGAAATTTTGTATGAGTTTGATGATTTTATTGGTAGTTTTTGTCATGATCTGCAGTTGTTTACTACAGAAGTAAACATTGTTGGAAGCTGAAGTCTTGCAGATAAATCTTGGAAATTATTGATGATTTTGATGAATTTCAGACTTAGAATTAGAAGGTTAATTCATTTGCTTCTAATAGATTATCATTTTTCATTCAATTCCCAACCATACAACAAATTGAAAGAGCTGACAAGCTGGATCAAATGGTAAATGAAAACTAACAGCAAGTGAAATGGCATAAGGAAGTGTAAGTAAATTTCTTATGAATGCGGTGTCTAGATATCTGGAACTCAAGCACACACCGTTATTTAGACATAGCATTTATGAGAATCTGTGTTAAAGTGTGCGATGATTAGATTGGTATAGTAAATACAAAACAGAACACAATCAAATGGTGAATGAAAGTAAAATGGTATGATAAATAAAATATATAAAATCTTACAGTAAACTAATTTCTTGTGAATGCAGTGTCTGGATATCTGGAACTCAAGCACACACCGTTATTTAGACATTGCATTTATGAGAATCTCTATTAAAGTGTGCGATGATTAATTTGGTATAGTAAATACAAAACAGAACGCAATCAAATGGTGAATGAAATATATGAGTAAGTAAAATGGTATGATAGATAAAATATATAAAATCTTACAGTAAGCTAATTTCTTGTGAATGCGGTGTCTGGATATCTGGAACTCAAGCACACACCGTTATTTAGACATTGCAGTTACGAGAATCCTCTTCTATTAGGTGTTAAAATTGTCTTTCAGGTTCATAATTACAATTGCCCCACCTTTGTCATCAGGTGTAATGATGTCTGGGTTGATTGTGAGGGTGGATAGGGCTTGGTATTCTTCAAATGACAGGTTCTGGTATGGAGATCTTTTGTTTTTCATTGTTTTGGGTACATTGATGGATTATTATGTTGAGAAATGAATCTAAAAATAAGTTTTTGCCACTTGGTGGTGTCCATCCTGATGCGAGGTGGAAAGGATTGATATTATATTTTATAGAGCCTTTTACTTGACAAACATGAAACTCGATACATTGTAGGTAGTAAATGACCCCTATTACTTTGGAGGTCATGGGTCAAACTAGGAATAGTAATATATTATGTCTTCTATGTATTAAGGATCATTTGCTTAATCAACACCAAACTTGGTACATTAGTACCTCTTAAGAAGTACATGACCCCATTTTATTTTGAGGTCACATGGACAAGGGTCAGTACACTCTGGACATAGAACATAGAATGATAGTCTTTTCAATATCTTGATATCCGTTTCCCTGACAGACTTTGTACACTGGTCCATCCTGATGTGTGTATCTTTTTTTTCTTGATAATTTCAAGACTTAGTAATTCATTAATAAGAATGACACAGTGCATAGGGGAGATATAGTTAGTGCCATAACTGTGAAAAAAATTTTTGGATACTACTAAGAAAAGTTTGTGATACCATTTATTTTGAGTTCCAGATTATAAGTCTCCGTGTTTTTTAGAATTCAAACCATGCATGTCTTGCCAACTCCCCCCCTCCTCCCTATTTGATATTTCAAAACTATTACTGAAGGTAAAGCAGGTAAAACATGTATGAATTTGACACATCTTTGATAGGAATGAAAGGGATTAGCATCCTTATGGGTCCATTGAGGTGTCTGCACATATTATTGTTACTCTGATTAAGATGAGCTTTGATTAATTGTGGGCTTTTAGAGTTCCAACACTGGTGGCCCTACCACCTGTGATTGAGGTTTTTCTAGAGATTGGAGTCCACCAGGAGACATGGCATTACTTGTTGGAGGATTGTGGGAAGACAATGGGTTCATCGGGAAACCTGGCATTACTTGGTGAAGGATTGTGGGAAGACATCGAGTTCATCAGGAGACATGGCATTACTTGGTGAAGGATTGTGGGAAGACAATGAGTTCATAGGGACACATGGTATTAATTGGTGGAGGATTGTGGGAAGACGAGTTCATCGGGAGACATGGCATTACTTGGTGGAGGATTGTGGGAAGACAACGAGTTCATCAGTAGACCTGGAATTACTTCGTGGAGGTGTGTGGGAACACAATGTATCTGAGGTACGTAACTTCGAAATGAGCAAACAATATATAACACCGAAGGTATCCATGGCAACCCCGAAACGGTCATAATTGCACCTTAGTGTGATATTGTATATATTGAAATTCCATGTACTGATCTAAAATATTTAGAACTAAATGTATTGAGATTTCTTTGATACAAGTAAAATAATCCATATAATGTTGAAGTGAAATGCCAGGACTGTCCATTAACTATTCATCATATTCTGGATAGGTCATTGAACAGTCTATGTGGAGTTGGTTAGTATATTTTACCTGAAGTTGAAGCTTATTGTACATGGTTTTCTACTAAAAGAAAAAAGCACACTTGGTATTGTAATTAATATTTTGATCTGTATGGATTGACGCTGTAATGCTTATTCATAAAATATGAATTGAATTGAAACACCAATTTCAGTGAATGACTTTGTTTAAACTAGTGTACAGACAATGGATTCATCAGGAGACATGGCATCACTTGGTGGAGGATTGTGGGAAGACAATGGATTCATCAGGAGACATGGCATCACTTGGTGGAGGATTGTGGGAAGACTGAGTTTATCAGAAGACATGGCATCACTTGGTGGAGGATTGTGGGAAGACAATGAGTTCATCAGGAGACACAGCATCACTTGGTGGAAGATTGTGGGAAGACAATGAGTTCATCAGGAGACATGGCATCACTTGGTGGAGGATTGTGGGAAGACAATGGATTCATGTATTTTACATTCACTTGAATAATTCCCCGTTGTTTCAAAGTTATAGCAGACTCAGATGCAAATATGTAAGAATTTGATTGTCTCAGATTTTTCTTTCCCAAGAATAATTTTGGAAAGCATTGCCATCTAAGATGTTAATACTGGCTCATGTGTCAATAATAACATTTGCAATTTGATTGTTGATTTGCTCCCAAGTCCTTTGTGGTAGAAATTTTGTGTTTTATCATACCGAAAGCAAATTCCTGAGTTCTTCATTCATTGTTTCCACCAACAAGATTTAGTTGCTTAGTTTTACACATTTTTATACTCCCTTCATTAATGATGGGATGTATTATGTTAAGGTTCTGTCCATCCATTTGTCTGTACAGTAAATATAATAGAAAATAGTACATTCAATGAAATATTACATTAAGTTTTATGATGAAGTAAAACATATAGTACAGTGTTTATAGTATATTTATATGACACATTTATATAAGTCCTTTTTAGTCTTCCATCTAAAATCAAGAAGATTATTAAGGCATTATTAAGTATTTTATGTATTCTGTATAATTTTGATTTGCATTTTAGTATAGTGTAAAGTGCTTTAGAGTATATTTAGATAAGGCACTATATAAGTGCATTATTATTATTATTATTATTATTATTATATTAGTTGTACACCACAGGGATGATACATGTTTCTGAAACATTTCTTGTTCATTCATATTCATCTATGGACTTCTTTTTTGTAATAGTTAAGAATCAAAATCTAGTTTCATTCATCTATTTATCAAGGTGCATACATCTATACTGGGTTTCCTAATGATACGGTAAATTAATTTTTTTTTATCTCTTTAGACATGAATGACCTTATTAACCTCAATCCTTCCATTGATATTCTCTTTCTACTCGCCATTTCTTTCACCCTCTCCTTTGTGTAATTTCCAATACACAACAAGTCACATGTATTTTGTATTTAATAATGATAGGATAGTTTTCTTATATTTTTATCACTCTGCTTCACTAGAAACATCAGCTATGTTTCCAAGCACATTTTCTGATATTTCTGTTCAAGTGAAAAATTTTCCTGTATGTATAATGATTGTGTAATTTTAAGGTTGCCAAATGACAGGATAAGTTTAAGAATTTTGTAAATTTTTGAGTTATTGTATAATCTTACCAAAGTTTATTTATAAATATGAATAAGTAGGTGTACAAAACTATATATATATATATATATATATATATATATATATATATATATATATATATACAACGAAAATTTTCTTGGATACCAGACTTAAAAACGGTGTGTGCATACAGTTGTTTTGAGTTCCAGATTTTAAGTCTGTGTGTTTCTGAGAATTTTCAAACTATGAATGTGTTGCCTTTTTGTTGCTAATTAAAGGCTCCATCTCACATTTCCAATTATATCCCCTCCTCCCTATTTTACAGTACATATATTTTTTCCTTTTCAATTTTAGACCACAGGGATCAAACACTTTTCTGAAACATTTCATTCTCTTTCATATTCATCTATGGATCAATTGATCAGAAAATTTTGCTTAAAAAGGTAAAAGTAATGCTTTTGAGGGTTGACCACCACCATCACCCCTTGAGAACTAAAAGTAAATGTAGAACCTTCCTTTCAAAAATTCCAGGATCCCCACCTGTTAATAGCCTTGATCCTCCCATTGATATTCTTATTTCTCCTCAACCTCTCCATCACCATCTCCCTCATGTGTAACTTCATTTATTCAACAAGTTACATATATTTATATATTTTGTATTTCATAATGATAGTGTAACTTTCTAATATTTTTATTCATTTGCTTAACTAGTAACATCAACTATATATATTCTGATATTTCTGAGAAGTGTAAAAAATTTCCTTTGTGTATTTGTGAAAAGGATTGAATAATTTCGAGGTCGCGGAATGACAGGATAAATTTAGGAATGTTATGGGTTTTCAGGTTATTACATAATCTTATGGAAGTTCATTTATAGGTGTACATGGGATACTGTTAATAAGGAGAGAGTAATATATTTATACAGTGACTATTTTCTTGGGTACTAAATATAAGAAAGATATGTATAAGTCTTGTGATGTAAAATGATTTCCAGTCCATGATATTTGGAATTTGATATATATCAATAACTAAGTACACAAGGGACACAGTTAGTAACGAGAGAGTGATATATTTACACAATGAAAATTTCTTGGATACCAGACTTAAAAACGGTGTGTGCATACAGTTGTTTTGAGTTCCAGATTTTAAGTCTGTGTGTTTCTGAGAATTTTCAAACTATGAATGTGTTGCCTTTTTGTTGCTAATTGAAGGCCCCATCTCACATTTCCAACTGTAACCCCTCCTCTCTATTCCATGGTGATTCAGTAAATATAATAGTAGTACATTCAATCAAGTTGTAGATTCAGTGATACAATAAAGTACAAACAACACACTGCATATAACACATCAATCAATATAATACATTTGTATAAATCCTTTTCCATTGTACACCACGGGGATCATACACGTTTCTGATACATTTCTTGTTCATTCAAATTCATCTGTGGGCATTGTTTGTAACGGTTAAGAATTAAAATCTAGTTTCGTTCATTTATTCATCTATATATTGAGTTATACATATCTATATTGGATTTCCAAATGACGGTTAAATTTAGTTTTTGATTACTGTAGACATGAGGAACCTTAATAATCCTAATCCTTCCTTAAATATTCTCTGTTTACTCACCACCTCCTTTACCTCTCCCTCATGTGTCATTTCACTTACTTGACAAGTTACATATATTTGTATTTCATAATAGTAGAGTAACTTTTTGATATTTTCATCTATTTGCTTTACTAGAAACATCAGCTATATTTCCAGGCACATTTTCAGATCTATCTAGTCAAGTGTAAAACAAATTCCTTTGTGTATTTATAAAAAAGATTGTAATTTTGAGGTTGCTGAATGGCAGGATAAGTTTAGGAATGTTATGAGTTTTCGGATTATTGCGTAATCTTAATGAAGTTCATTTATGAATATGAATAAGTGTACAAGAGGATGCTGTAAATGAGGAATGAGTAATATGTCTATACAATAACCATGTTTGTATACTAAATTTAAGACAACTAAAAAAGGTTCCTATGTAAAAGGATTTCAAGTTCATGATGTATGTAACTAGATGCACAAAGGGACAATTAGTAACAAGACAGTGATATATACATGTATATATACAATGAAATTTTCTTGGATACTAGACTAGATGCTAGATACTGTGCTTACAGTTGTTTTGAGTTCCAGATTTTAAGTCTGTGTTTCCTAGAATGTTAGCTTTTTGTGCCGTTTTAGTTATGTTGGCTCTATCAGCAGCATTTGACGTTATAGATCACAAGATACTCTTCCACTGTTTAGAATATTCCTATGGCATAAGTGGATCTGCTTTAGCATGGATAAGATCATATTTGACAAATCGTTCACAGCATGCACCAATCAGATCCATCTGTTCAAATGAAATGCATCTCAAATATGGAGTGCCCCAAGGATCTGTGTTGGGCCCAAGACTTTATTTTCTATTTTTGAAATGGATTGCTGACAACACGGTATGGAATATCACAGAATATCGCAGATGATACTCTAGTAAATCTTGTGATTGAACCACTAGATAGTTGGACTGACATATTAAGTCGCATCGAAACAAGTTTGGACGATATCAGTGACTGGATGTGATGAAATCTTCTGAAACTGAATCAGGATAAGACCGAATTGATTGTTTTCACCCCTAAACACCAGTGGAGAGACTTTTCGAACTGTCATCTTTATTTCATTGGTACTGTTGTCAGCGATGTTTCCTGTGTCAGAAACCTTGGTTTTATTTTTGATAAGACATTCACTATGGAGAAGCAAATAAGTACCACCGCTAAATCGTGCTTCTTCCACATTCGAAGTATTGGATGCCTACTCTCATATATAACAAACAATGCCTGTAAAACTTTAATCAACTCACTGGTCAGTTCAGGATTAGACTATGGAAATGTGATGTATGGACTGCCAGCCAACACAACAAATTACATGTTCAGAAGACAGCAGCTCGTGTTATATCTAGAACTAAGAAACATGATTAGATCACTCCCACGCTTGTTACTCGTCATTGGCCACCTGTGCGCTACCAATACCAGTATAAAATTCTGATGTATGTTTTGAAATGTCTCCATGGCAGTGCAACAACTTATTTACAAGACTTAATTCATGTCTACCAACCAACACATTCACTGCGATCAGAGAACTGTGCATTACTAGTGTAAGCTCACATTCGCAACAAGACGTATGGCGAGAGGCATTTTGACAAATCAGCTGCCACACTGGAACAACTTGCCAATGGAACAACTTGCCCAGTCATGTGAAAATTTAAAGAATGCTTAAATGAACCATGTTAGTCTTCTTATTTATCTTTGTGATATTAAATCTAATGTTTGTTTAAAATACTCCATTTAGCATTTTATGTGTAACTTTGCTTTGTTTGATGTGATATATTGTTTTATGCAAGTGCTTAGAGTAATAGTTGTAGTGTTAGATAATGTGCTATATAAATACCATGTAATAGTAATAATAATAATTTTGTCGCTAATTGCTCATATTTCCAACTATATCCCTTCCTCCCTATTTCACAATTACATGTAGCACTTGAAATAGAATAGTAGTTATTTAAAATAGAGTTCTAGTAAATAAAATGATACATTAAGAATAGTGGTGACCAGTAGAGTTAATGCATTGGGTGAAATATTGAGTAAATGAAATACTGTAGAGTAGCAAATATACTCGTCATTTTTTTTTTTTTTTATTATTATTATTATTTGTGCCCTTTTTGCTCTTGGTGTCAATGAATGAATGAAGGACTACATGGGTGAAACTATTTTCTCTCCTTGAAGATTTTTCTACTACACTTTTAAGATAGAGATATAGTTCTGTAATTACTAGCAACTTCCTTCGACCCTTTTAGTGTACTAGTATTGCATTAGATACTTTCCATTAATTGTTAAAGTGACAAATTGAAAAGTGTACTAAATGAAGATCTGCAAGTACATGAGAAGCTTGAATTAAGTGTTGGGTTAACAGCTGGTCCAGCTGCTTCATTGGTATTGATGATTTGTAAAACATTTTCGTCTTTGGAAGAAATTCATATTGTAGAAATTGTCGGAATTACCGTTGTGTACAGAAGAGAGGAAGTCAGTATTTGAGTCATCGACAACCGATTGAAAAGAAAAGTATATACTGACTGATTAAATAGATTTGATTTATCTGTTTCGTTGTTCAATGGCAGGCAAACTGATTTATTAGCAACTATCAGTGGAGGATATATACTCTGTTTTTTTAATATACTTTTTTTTATATTTAATTATTTTTTTAAGGTTTTTTTTATAATTTTTTTATATACTAAGTTTTTTTGGTGTTCGTAATTTTTTGCAACGTACACCGCCAAAATTGTCTTGGAGAAAGATTGTTAGATGGTGGTCTACTCCAATGTAGTGTACAGGTGGCCAGTTTTCTCAATGTATTGAACATTTTGGCATTTAATTATTGAAGTACTGTTGCAATGTAAGATTTGTGTTACTTAGAATTTTTTGTGGAAGAAATTTGGATGTTTTTAATATTCCTGACAAATAGGTATATTTGGCAATTCTCGTACATGGTTAGCTTCCAGCTTCCAGTGTTTGGAGTAGTGTTATTCAATTTGGAATGCACCAGGGTGATTTTTAGGTTGGGGACTCTTCTGTATGCTATGATTATTTTCCTCATTAATTCCTTTGTGTCTGGGTCCCCCCCCCCCCCTTCCTCCCCAAGATTGTCCTGAATTTGTTAATGTTTGATCAGAAATCTGGTTTTAACTTGTTGAACATGGTCACTAAAGGTATTTTTGTGATTTATTGTTTTCGGTGCATTTGTGTTATGAGTGTATGTGCATATTACAAGGAAAATGCTGTCCCAAACTTTTTCAAGGAGTTATGGCCCTTTAACTTAGATTTTTTGATTCAATTACGTATGCGGGCGTATAATGTACCGGTGTGGATTGCCATGTTTATGTATTTTTGGAAGCATGTAAAACACTGATGTCCATATTTGTTATCTGGTGTGGTGTCTGTTGAAAATTTGATGTCATTGATATTATTGTTCAATTTTCCATTGGCTTTTGTAATAGTCTTTCAGGTTCATAATTACAATTGCCCCACCTTTGTCGTCAGGTGTAATGATGTCTGGGTTGATTGTGAGGGTGGATAGGGCTTGGTATTCTTCAAATGACAGGTTCTGGTATGGAGATCTTTTGTTTTTCATTGTTTTGGGTACATTGATGGATTATTATGTTGATAAATGAATCTAAAATTAAGATTTTGCCACTTGGTGGTGTCCATCCTGATGCGAGGTGGAAAGGATTGGTATTATATTTTATAGAGCCTTTTACTTGACAAACATGAAACTCGATACATTGTAGGTAGTAAATGACCCCTATTACTTTGGAGGTCATGGGTCAAACTAGGAATAGTAATATATTTTGTCTTCTATGTATTAAGGATCATTTGCTTAATCAACACCAAACTTGGTACATTAGTACCTCTTAAGAAGTACATGACCCCATTTTATTTTGAGGTCACATGGACAAGAGTCAGTACACTCTGGACATAGAACATAGAATGATAGTCTTTTCAACATCTTGATATCCGTTTCCCTGACAGACTTTGTACACTGGTCCATCCTGATGTGTGTATCTTTTTTTCTTGATAATTTCAAGACTTAGTAATTCATTAATATGAATGACACAGTGCATAGTGCATATAGTTAGTGTCATAACTGTGAAAATTTTTTTGGGATACTATTAAGAAAAGTTTGTGATACCATTTGTTTTGAGTTCCAGATTATAAGTCTCAGTGTTTTTTAGAATTCAAACCATGCATGTCTTGCCAACTCCCCCCCCTCCTCCCTATTTGATATTTCAAAACTATTACTGAAGGTAAAGCAGGTAAAACATGTATGAATTTGACACATCTTTGATAGGAATGAAAGGGATTAGCATCCTTATGGGTCCATTGAGGTGTCTGCACATATTATTGTTACTCTGATTAAGATGAGCTTTGATTAATTGTGAGCTTTTAGAGTTCCAACACTGGTGGCCCTACCACCTGTGATTGAGGTTTTTCTAGAGATTGGAGTCCACCAGGAGACATGACATTACTTGGTGGAGGATTGTGGGAAGACAACGTCATCAGGAGACCTGGCATTACTTGGTGGAGGATTGTGGGAACACAATGTATCTGGGGTACGTAACTTCGAAATGAGCAAACAATATATAACACCTAAGGTATCCATGGCAACCCCAAAACGGTCATAATTGCACCTTAGTGTGATATTGTACATATTGAAATTCCATGTACTGATCTAAAATATTTAGAACTAAATGTATTGAGATTTCTTTGATACAAGTAAAATAATCCATATAACGTTGAAGTGAAATGCCAGGACTGTCCATTAACTATTCATCATATTCTAGATAGGTCATTGAACAGTCTATGTGGAGTTGGTTAGTATATTTTACCTAAAGTTGAGGCTTATTGTACATGGTTTTCTACTAAAGAAAAAAAGCACACTTGGTATTGTAATTAGTATTTTGATCTGTATGGATTGACGCTGTAATGCTTATTCATAAAATATGAATTGCATTGAAACACCAATTTCAGTGAATGACTTTGTTTAAACTAGTGTGCAGCAGACTAAAAATCTGTCATTTATATCTGCCATGTAAGCAACTGAACATCTAGAGGAAGAAATAGCTAGAAATATATACTAGGAAAAATATCAATTTTGTTATGATGCAATATGGTTGGCTTGTGGAGTGTCAGGTTTGTGAGGGTTATCTGGAAATAATCCTAGATAGAAACAAGTATTTTACTAGGTAAAAACTGTATGAATTTTTACACATCTTTGATAGGAATGAAAGGGATTAGCATTCTGTGTTGGTCCAATGAAGTGTCTGTACATATTATTGTTAATCTGAGTAAGATGAGCTATGATTAATTGTGGGCTTTTAAAATTCAAACACTGGTGGCCCTGCCACCTGTGATTGAGGTTTTTCTACAGAGGATTGTGGGAAGACAATGGATTCATCAGAAGACATGGCATTACTTGGTGGAGGATTGTGGGAAGACAATGTATCTGGGGTACTTGTTTACATATATTAAATACAGATAATTAAAATGATAACACTTTTCTTGAAACCGTCTCTTACAACCTCTAGCATGGTTGCAGTGAGATATATATCTGATAAACTATGTTGACATACCAGAGCTGTTTAAACCAGTCCAGTGAGCAAAATAGGATCATCAGAAAGATTTATGAGACACCAATTCCCCCCCCCCCCCCTCTCTCCTCCCCTCTCTTTGTCTTTATTTGATATGGAGTTTGTAGAACAGCTTGTATGTGCTGTTGAGTTGGTTAGTATATTTTACCTAAAGTTGAAGCTTATTGTACATGGTTTTCTACTAAAGTAAAAAAGCACACTAGGTATTGTAATTAGTATTTTGATCTGTGTGGATTTACGTTGTAATGCTTATTCATAAAATATGAATTGAATTGAAACTCCAATTTCAGTGAATGACTTTGTTAAAACTAGTGTACAGCAGACTAAAACTCTGTCATTTATATTTTTCATGTACGCAACTGAACATCTAGAGCAAGAAATAGCAAGAAATGTTTACAATGAAAAATATCAATTTTGTTATGATGACTTGTAAAATGAGTGTCAGATCTGGAAATAATCCTAGTAGATAGATATTTCCGTCTCAAGATAGATATTTCCATTTCATTAATGACGGGTGCTGACATGCAGACTGTCTCTGTTGTAGTTTCTACAGCACTCCTTCAGAAGAAGGAAAACTGCATTGTCAAAGATGACAACATTTACAACAGACAAGACTAAATCAGGTACATTTCATGAGTGCTAGTTGGTACTGTTAAAATATTTAGAATATTTCTCTACTCAGTTTTATTTTCTCTTTTTAGCTCACCTGTATGGAAGGGTCAAGTGAGCTTTTCTGATCAAAACTTTCCGTTGTCCATCATTGTTGTCATTGTAACTTCATATTTTTATTTTATCCAGAACCACTGGGCCAATTTCAACCAAACTTGGCAAAAGTAATATTTGTATTAAGGGTGTTCAAGTTTGTTCAAATGAAGGGCAACACCTTTTTCCAAAGGGAGATAATAGCAAATAGCGAAAGTACAATAGCAATTTTAAAAATCTTCTCCAAAACCAACTGGCCAATTTCAATCAAATTTGGTATAGTCCTTTGGTAAATGTGATTCAGGTTTGTTGAAATGAAGGGCTGTGCCCCCTTGAAATGGGAGATAATCACAAAAATGTCAACAACAACAAAAATGGGTGGAGTGATTTGAATTTCTTCTACTTAAAATCCACTGGGCTGGACAAATTCAAATTTACATGGAAGCTCCTTTATGTAGTGGAGATTCAAGTTTGTGAAAGTCATGGACCCCAGGAGTAGGGTGGGGCCGCAATAGGGAATCAAAGTATTTCATGTGAATATATAGGGAAATAACCTTTTCATCTTCTCAAGAACTACTGAGCCAGACAAATTCAAATTTACATGGAAGCTTTCTGCCATGGTGCAGATTCTAGTTTGTTAAAATCATGGCCACGGGGTAGGATGGAGCCAAATGGGGAATAAAATTTATTGCATACTAATATACAGGGAAAATCTTTCAAAATCTTCTCAAGAACCACACTGGTCCAGAAAACTTCAAATTTACATAGTAGCTTCCCGACATAATGCAGATTAATGTTTGTAAAAATCATGACCCATGTGGGAAGGCTGGGGCCACAATAGGGAATCAAGGTTTTACTTTACATTCATATATATAGGGAAAATATCTAAATACAAGTCAAGGTGACTCAGATGAGCGATGTGACCCATGGAGCTCTTGTTTTTCATCTACAGTGAATTTGGAATGAAGTGCTGTAAACACAATTAGATGATATGAAAATTAGACTGGGTGCTGAGAGCAGAGTTACCTGTTTTGTGTGCAATGCCTTTCAACAGAATTCGCATTGACTGGAGTTTGACACAGGGGGAGGTAAAAGAGTTTTCTACTTAAAAACCTTTTCATTAAAAAAGGGGAACAGCACCCCAATCCTTGGGTCCTTAGTTACAATGAGACACTTTATCTACATGTTATCTACATTGTGACTAGTTAATTACTTCTAAAAAGTAATCATACTATAGTTCATCAAAGCTATGATAGTTGATAGATACATGAGGAAAATCTTGGTCGGGAAGTTACATGTGTCAGTTACATATTTATAGAACCGGTAGTGTTAGCTGTGGCCCTTTTCCTCATGGAAGACTGGCTATATGGTGCCTCCAAGCTGTAGTATTTTCCACACTAGAAAGCCAAGCTCTCCAAAGTTAGAACCAAATCATCTTGGGGAAAACTCTGCTATAGAGTAGCCCCCCCCCCCCCCCCCATTTAGTAGGATAATGCCGATTCCATTTCCTGCAATTAATGTTAGATTTGCAAAGGGGTTAAATAAAGAGATGTTCAAAATGATGTGAATGGAGTTCCCACAAAATGTCAGGTTTTATACATTTTTTTTTTTCATATTCCTTAAACAGAATTTTACACCCCTACTATAAACCACCACAAATGGTTTCAGTTAAACGTGGGTATCCGGGTTAGAATAGGTCCCCAGTACCCCCTTGATTGTGGTAAGAGGCGACTAAATGGGGTGGTCCTTCGGACGAAACCGTAAAAACCTAGGCCCTGTGTCACAGCAGGTGTATCAAGACAAAGATCCCTACCTACTCAACGACCATAAGCGCTGAGCATAGGCTTCAATTTTACGGCCCTTCACCGGCAAAGTTGACATCACCATATAAGTGAAATAATTCTTTTAAACAATATACAACCAACCAAATGATATCAAAAAAGGTCACTGCAAACAAGTCATAATATTTAAATACCACCTAATAAAACAATATCTAAATACAACTTAATAAAACCGATATTATACACAGTTGCTGAAATTCTATCGCCAGTTGAAAGACTGCTGATCACTGAATTTAGGAACTTTTAGTATATGTGGTCTTTATTTTTAACTATATCAGCATTGCCATTAATGACATGTCCAGCTGGACTATAGTTAAAAGAAGACAAAGAACAAGAAAACGTAGGTGGATTGAGTATAGGATGGTGTGTATCTAGGCACTACAAAGTTTGTTTGTTGTTAAAAAGTTTGGATGCGATAGTGGAAGTATATTTGCAGGAAATACAAGGTATAGACTTGGAACTTGGTATATTTTGGAATACAAGACATTTTTTCATGATGAAGAATGTTGCTTATGTTGACGGCATCAATTCTTTTCTTAGTAAATTTGAGTTTAGGGAACTCGCGGCTTGATTTGAAAGTAATATCATCCAAAACCTGTGGTGGTTTAAAGAGCCTGTGATGAACAAAATCCATAATCATGGAATTCAGTCTATATTCTGGTGTGGAAAAATTCACGTATGGACTAGTTTTGGTTTCGAAGTATATTTTTGTGTTTATTAATATCTTCTATTGCATAACTAATGCCCGTAAATGAAGAAATACATTAATTGAATAATAAAACTCCCGAAACCCCCTACCAAACTACAGATTTGCAACCCTTCTGAAATTCATTAAATAAACAAGCATTATTAGAGTATTGCAGGCAATACAAAGTCCCCTACCGAGAGGATTATTCAGTCCAAAGTAGGTCAAGCATAACGAACCTCAAACTTGATTTGTAACTATCCAAGACAAAGCCACATATAAAATTTCATTTGAATATCTTCATCCAATTCGACGAAAAGTCCGGAAAACTGATTGGAAATCACTGACAGACAAACCGACGATAAATGGTAGGGGACCAATAATCTGCTGCAAGAATATTTACTGGAATTAGGGTAGATTTTCCTAGAAGTTTAATATCTAAGGAATTTGGAAGAAAATTCATAAGTTTAGTTTCAATAAATTGTCTATCAAAATTAAGATAATATTAGATTAATAATCATGGTTTTCATTCCTTCAAAACCATACTTGACTGCTTTGGAAGATAAATGCACGGCAGTGATAGATTTAGAGGGGACCAGTCCCTTGTTTTAGCTACAAATTTGCAAAATAACATTAGTGAAACTTCAGATTTGGCACCGAAATTGCTGAATATTTTTACCGATACTTGACATTCACAGGTTCCCCCCTTTTGAAAATCTGGATCCGCCACTACACGGTATATAAGTATTTAGAACAAAACCACAACACCGAGATTAAGATATCTTGTGTATTACTAACACCGAACGCTGCTATTTCCCCAAGTTTTCAACATCTGAACAAAATATGATAGCTTAATGCTGAAGTATCTAGGAAAAGATAAATGTCTGGTGTAATCTTAAGGTCAGTTCAATAAATTTCCATATAGGTGCACATTTTATCCTTTTGTGGTGTAAACAGATTTTTTATCACTTGCAGTTCTTTTACCTCTTTCCATGTTGTATTCTTGCAACACTTTTACCCTTTCCATATTGCACTATTCCTTTCCATATTGTATTCTTGCAGTACATAACCTCTTTCAATAATAACTATAGATGTGTATGCATTCAGCAATAAATGTTATCTCCGTGTCTCTTTTTCTCTCCAGCGTCTGATTGTATATTTTGTCATATTGCTTGAATTCAATTCTTTTAAGATTTATTTGAGAAGTTTCGGCATGGTTATATATATTACAGCTAGATTCATAGCCTGTGTAATGTAATATTAAAGATAACTAATTGACATTTTTCAGACTCCGAGGTGACCTGCCAACAAAAAACTAAGCGGATTCAATCTTCTTTAATGAAGGAACAGCTTCATATACGTCAAGCCAACTTTTGTACTGAAAGCAACCCAGACAACCAAGTATTGAACAGAATTGATCTTAACGCAGAATCAGTAGACTTGTAGCCAAGCAAAAGAAGCAACCATTGTACATCAACAAGGCATCTCCACTTGACAGTTGTTGTGAGTGTTAATACAGTGTTATTATTGTTACAGAAATGAAGCATGAAGTGCGACTGCCCAGAAATCTGAAGTTACAAGTTCATGAATATTTATTATTTCTTTGTTGCAGCTCATGTTCAATAACCAAGTGGACCAGAGTGCCAGTTCAGCGATTCTGCAGTTGTGAAGTTATCCCGGTTTGAGCTGCGTGGCCGTATTTCCGTGGATTGTTTCTAAATATCATGAACTGTGTATATAGCAAGAACTATTTATAATACCAGGTTTTCATTTGACCTAGGAGTTCAAAGATCGCCACTACGTAAACGCACTTTACGTACAATTTATTTCGTATAGGGACAGAACAAATGTCTTTTCTAGTAACTTTAAAAACATAAAATGACAATGAAGGCAACCGATACCAAATCTCCATCACTGAAACTCGGACACGGTCAGGTATAATCTATGAAGCTGGGAAACCTCTTGAAGGGTGTACCGTCAACAGCGTGTGGACCTATGACGTTCATTCAGAACTCTTACAGGATAAAAGGTCATAATATTCACCTTCAGCGACCTTGGGGATTTGAAAGTAACAAAGGTTACATCCATGGCAAACAAAGGAACAGTCTGTAGAACACCGTGTGTATATTTACTGAATTTGAAAATAATCATATACTAAGATTTGATATCATGCTATTGACTAAGTGCTTCCCATGTATTTGAATAGAGTCTTGTAGCACACACATGGGTATGTTTGTGTGTGTGTATACGTTACTTAGCATCTCATTCTGTGCTATTTATAATTGCATACATTTTATTATTTATTTAGCCTTTCATTTTTCTTTCTACCTTTTGATACCAATGAAAGTTAAGCTAGTTCACTACACCAAGACTTATATTCTTTATAACACAACGTCACAAGATGGCGATTTAATTGTTTTGTGAAATTGTATGTATTAATCGATTTAATTGTTTGCTGAAGTCCTATGATACCGCGATACTTAAAAATTTCAATTCATTTTAATATCTGTTGGCCTGATTTCACTCAGTTGTTAATGTTTTGTAAATACCTTATAAAACTGTTTTTATTCCTATAAATAAACAAACAGATATAAATATAATTGCTTGTCGATTGTGAGGCCATATCTGTATACTTTTGAAAACGAGGGTACTACGATACCGTGCTATTTACAAATAAGCAGCGAATGGTGTCCTAATATTGCTACTTTTGTTTAAAAGGATGTCATTTTGTGAAATGTTAAATCGGGGTAAAGTTAATAAACGAATAAATAAATTTGAGCAATTTTAATAGAGTGAAATAAAATGTTCCAAAATGTAAAAGAGCAAAAATTAAGAAAAGTGACTTTAAAAATGCTGAATCTTCACTCGTTTTAAATTCAAAGACCGTATTTTCCAAAATTTTTACTATATGACTTAAGGGCCTCTTGTTCTTTTTTGTATTGCAATTCACTATGTTGTGAATATATTTATTTTTACATATTTTATCGTGTACATTTGTTTTTTATCTATTTACAATTTCTATACAGAGTTACATTTACAATTACAGAGTTTCTTGCACTTGCATTCATGTACACCGAGCTCTGTGAATGTGTCTGGTTTTTCAAGATTCTTGTAAAATGACACACAAAACACACGAAACATTTTTAATTGTGTGGAAATATGAATTGTAGATGCGCTAGGTCGGTATGCATTGTAATGGAAATTAAAAACTACAAGTTATTTGCCCTTCATTTTCTTATTTTCTATTTCTTAGTTTCATTTTATTAGCCATAAATATTCAGATTTTAACACGAAATAACTTTTTTTTCTTTTTTCTTTTTTCCAGACGTTGACAATAGGTACATGCGAGTGTAAGGAACGATAACTCTGGTTATGATCCTGAAACTAAAGTGACTTAATTTGATGTCATGGAATTCAATGATGTTTTAATTTTTGATACATTTATCATGAACCCTCATTATTTTCAGACTGTTAAAAAAACATTTGTTGATATTAGGCTGTGTTGATCAACAATCAATTACAAAATCATTCACCATAGTTCATACTAATAATGTCTGCAGTTTACTTTGAATGTTGATCTGTTACCTGGTGTGATTGCACACCTTGATGAATCTATAGGTAATGGTGTTCTTGCTGCCCCCTTGTCTGACTATCACCATTTTCTGTAATATGTGTCTGTACTTAGAGATGAATTTAGTACCCCCCCCCCCCCCTTTTTTTTTCATACGGAGGAAGTGTAGAAAATTTGAATATTTAGTTTTTTGCCATAGCGAGTGCCGAAATATTCTAATATCTAATTATTGTTTTTCAATTACCGATTAGAATTGACAATAGTAAAAGACATAAATATAAATACGGACATCCTTTATTCAGGTTTTTAGTCAGATATCTTGCATGTATTTATTCATTTTTTTTAAATAAGTGGTTATAATATAGGTACCTATCGTATTCTATCTCTCCTGCTTCCTGACCATTACTGAATATTGATCAACAGTAGCTACGTTTCCTATTGCAGGAACGATCCTTACAGTATTATGAAATGATTTGATAATTTCATTAGCATCGGGTCTGCTTTGGATGAATACTTTTTGTATCTTGTTGCTTTCAGTAGACAGCAATGCGATGATGGTGCTAAGATTTTTTGTTTTTTATGGTTTTTGTTTTTTGAATGCATGTAGTGTCATTTTATTGTTCACGACATTAAGTTTATTCATTGAGTATTCATTGCAGTAGTGTGGTGTTGTGAAGGGACAATGAATCCTCTTGATGTTATGTTTTTTCCTATTTACATGTAATGTGTTTTAAATGATAGTAATGTATTTGGATACGGCCTGCTTTTAATTTATATTTCAAACCACCTCGATGTTTGCAGACGAATTATAAAATCTTATCTTGTTTGTAAAATAAAGTGAGAAAATGAATTACAATTATTATTCTTGATTTATTTGAGGCAACGGAAATACTATAGATAGAATTGAATTGTCGACCGAGGTTGCTAGAAGTACAATGATCTAACAAAGTGATCCAATAAAGAAAAACACACGCACACAAAAATAATAAAAATACCCCCCCCCACCCCAAAAAAAACATTATAAAATACAAGAACGCTTCAGTTTGAATTGGCCTAACCGCCGGGTACAACATTCTGATTAGCGAACATGGACGCCCATAAATACAGTCGGTCTGAAATACAAGATATAAAATTTGCCATAGCTCAGTCGGTTCTCCATTAATGAGTGACACTTTGGATAAATGAATTTGGAGGTATGAACTATAAGAGATGTTTTTTATGATACATTTGATTCCTTAATTCAAATTTTTCAATAGCAAGGTGCATGTACTGAAATCCACAATCTGAAGTGAGAGACCAAAAGAACTTTAGCTTGGACTCTGACAAAGAAAGAAACCTCAGAAAAAATTACGACTTTTACTCCCAAGAAATCAACTTGACGCAAGCTGCAACGGTATCGGGTCGCAGAAGATATGAAAGAAATTATATTCTATTATTATTTAGATCGGACTGACGATATGAAGTTTGTACGTAAATTCCTTCGCGGTGAAGAGTTAATTGTAAAGTCATGACGTCATACTTTAATTAATTAATTTAATTAATTCTTATAGTAAGCAAAATTCGTCGGTAGAAACAACTTTACAGAGGATAACGACTTTAAAAAGAGTTCTCATGCACTTGTCTTGACTCAACTCCCTTTATCACCTAAAGATCAATTCCATATATTACTAGTTGTGTGAAATCCGCATATATACAAAAGGCTGCAAACTCTTTTCGTATTCCATACAAGTGAAATAAATTGAACCCGAAACAACGTAGTACAAATTGACAACTATAATGTTTATTGCAACCTAATAAATGTTCGGGGACTCTGTAGTTTAGATATATTTTGTCTAGAAATACCTAGTCTATGAAATCAAACTCATTAACACTGAACAAATAATGGATACTAATAACTGTGAGCATAAAATGACACCAACTTTTCAATGAATATAAGAAAAATCCATCCTTAAGGTGGTTACTTACATGTATGTTTTCATATATATGTACTGGTTAGAGAAATAAAGTAGTGGATTGAAAATTTTCAATTGAAATCAATTGAGATACATACTTTGTTAAGTATAGATTTAATACACACTATTGTACATACACTTTTTCATTAGGTTCATTTGAGCTGTTAATAAGTATAAGCAACAGTATAAATACAAGTTTTTCATAGCAAAATATAAATCTATTCAAATACATGATGGTCTTAGTATAGTTTTTCCATGCAGGGTCCAGCACATCCATTCATAGTACTGGTCATCCCATTTCCAACAATCTAGACATTACTAAGCACTTGGTTTTCTGCACACCAAAAGGCACATAAGGCTACTATCTTGACCTCATTCCATCTTCTCCATCCTACACTTCTTTCTGCTTCTACTCTCCTTCTCCGGGCTGTTTTTGGTCTCTTTGTGCCCATTTCCTTTCTGGTGTCCACATTAATGCTATCTCACAGATGTGGTTGTAAATAATGCACTATCAATGGATTATCAGTTTAGTTAATGCAAATATCAAGAATTATAAAATGCGTACACAATTTGTTCTCTGTTGGTGGGCATATATTTTGGTTGTTGGAATGGAACCAACTGCAATGGCGGATATGATGCTACTAATCGAGTGATGAGACAGTCCTGCTGTGTCCACTTTCCCAGATATTGGATTTCTTGTCTCCCATTTCTGTAATTTACAAAAAATGATAAAGAAAATCAAAGTTTTATGACATTGCATTCTCTAAATAATTCAGTAAATTTTTCTTTCTAGATATTTCAGCATATATTTTTTTGTAATAAAAAAAAAAAGACTTTAGAAGTCCTCTTCTTTTGCTTTTTACAATGTGGCCCCCCCCCCCCTCCTTTTTTTTTAAGTGGAAGGAAATCTGGGTTGCATTCCCAACTATTTTTTCATTGATCATCAATTTTCTGGAAATGTTATTTGGAAGGTCAAAAGGCTTAATCACTTTGTTTCCTGAAATTAAACTTCAAAGTTAAAACCTGTTCAGAATTTCTGACTTTAAAATATTTGAAATAAATAAATACTTATATTGTTTAAGTGACATTACATGGAGCGAGTGTGGAATTTTTATATACTTGGCTGTCACCTTCCCATTGCATGCTTCATGGATGATTTGTACAACACATAAGCTGCTGATTTGACAATGCCCTTCCTTGTTTTTCTTTGGTATTTGAGTTGCAGTTTGAATTACACTGGTTTCCACCTGTCTGAATATTGAGGCTGTCCTCTGATTTCACATATAAGCAAAGTATAGATATTACTGGAGGATTTTTTTTTATAATTTTTTTTTTCTTATCAACATGCCTTGAAAATGCAGTGACTTTGTGTTTCCATTATGACCTTGACCTTCAATTCTTATTGAATCTTATCTGGGTAGATCTAAAGATCCTTTCTTTGTCACAGATTTATAATAACTTATTCCTCTTCATTACCACAACATATTGATGATTTGCTGAGGTTGCCCACATTTCCATAAGTAGTGATTGGGTTGTAACATGTATCATTAACAACAATTTCCAGGATATTACTATCTAAAGTTGAAATAATTTTGAAACAAACTTAAATTTCCATTCCACAGACATATTTCAGTGTTAGAGATGATGTTTATTCTGATGAAAATGAAGAGAGAAACAAATACACTGGACAAGACAGTTACAATCTCCTGCTATGAGATTTCTTTGTACACCAAATTATGTAAAAATACCTATTTTGTTGTTCATTTTCCTAAGTTGAAGTAATGTTTGTCTTTCATGTTGTTTTTAAAAAAAATCATCAGCCTTCATGGAAGATCAAATCCTTAAAATTGCATGTGATGCACATTATGTACTTAAAATTAGATCTCCTTTAAAAAAAACAACTTCAAGTCAAATGCCATGGTTAAAAAAGCAATATGGTAGATACTTGATAGTGAGTCCAAAATAGCTTATTTACCTTCTTCATGTTTAAGAAAACTTCCACCAAAACTTTATCATGCTGGAATTTTACGAAATTTACTTATTATATTTATAGCTTAATATAATCTTTAACATGATTAAAAAAAAAACTTACACCTTTATTCTTTACAATTATATTTAGTACCTTAATTTGTTAATTCAAACTGCTCAAACACACACAAGTAGATACAGCACCTGTGCATTTTATAATTAGTTCTGGTATAAACACTTATTGATCAATTGGATTTACTCTAATTGTTTAATTATCACTATCATTATACTTCCTTTCACCAAATCTAATCAAGCATTGCATTCCTCCTATTTTCATCATAAAACTACCGGTACCCACTCCGGCCTTAACCCCACTCCCCTTTCATGCATGTCAATTTAATAAAAAATTTTACAATATCAAGTTTGGGATGTACAAAATTATAATGACCATTTCAATGTAATGGAGTTGTGATACACCTAGCTGCTTCAGATTTGCATATTTCATTTAAAAGCATAGATAATGGTAACAGTCACATATCTGATCCCACCTCTGGTGTGTCTAGGGGTCCATGCTTTCCCTACTCATATTTTGTATTCTTCATGGGATTTATGCGATTGATCACTGTTCGTCATTTTCATTTTTTCATCCACCATAGCATTATGAAAGAAAGGAAAAGAGTTTTTCCTTCAACGTCTCCGCATCGTTTGTTTTTGCCGCCATTACGCACTAGCATTCCGGAAAAATTCTATTTACAGAATACGTCTCTTTCATTTCGTCAACTTTGGCGTGAGACTATGGGTTGTGTTCATATGCCCGTGTAGCACATCTCTGCTTGATCGTAAAAGGAGACCCCCGTGTGGGTCCGAGGAGGCGACTTAAAGTGGCGTCCTGTTTGCCGTGGGATGAGACCCGTGTTGGTGGAAGAGGGGATCCTGGTGGCTGAGGTTGATGGGTGTTAAGGTTACAACGCTCATTGACCAACACTCCACTTTGGCCCTAATTTCATCTAAACGGGAGGACGTGCTTGGCCCGGCATGTTCAATCGGCTGGTCACGCCTAGCTTGGACTTTATGTATACTTATTTGATACAGATACTCGTTACCTTTTACTGGTTTTGTGTCAATGTATTCTTTGTGGTTTAATAATGATAGTAATAAATTGGAAAGCTCCTGTCTTCTTGTCTTGTACAGAAGACTATCTATTACAAATTCAAAATTACATGTACTTTGATATAGATATCGTCTAAGCGGTGGCTAGGGTCAATTGGGTGGATACGTCCATCTGAGTATAACACCGCTGTATCCTCTTGGTGTTTGTCTTCTGCTGGGATGTCCCCAGAAGACGGCATCGCCCTTGTTGGCGCTCCGAGGCGTGCGGGGAGCAATGGTGCTGAATAACATTTAATTCAACATGGCACTCAAAAACAACAAAAGAAAACTTGTGGAAGATGAAGACTCTGGGTCAGACTCTGAACGAAGTGAAAATTGGGCTAGATATATTATTTTATCAACGCTTGATGAAAATGAAAAGCCTGTGACAAAACTTTCTCCGTTTGTAATTGACAAAACTTTGAAAGGAATAATCGGAGAAGCCCAGTCAGTTAAAAAAATGAAAAATGAAACTCTGTTAGTTGAATGTAAAAACAGAAAACAGTCTATGGTTTTACAATCCGTCTTGAAATTTGGCGGAATTAAGGTCATCGGAACTCCAAGCTCTAGATTAAACCGGAGCAAAGGAGTTATTAGAGACAAGGGACGAGACCTTGGTGACTTGGAGGAGACAGAAATAACACAGGAGTTGAAACCGCAAGGTGTCCTTTTCACAAAACGCATTAAAATCAAGAAAAATGGGAATCATATTCCAACTAATACCTACATTCTTGATTTTGACACCCCCAATCCGCCTGATAAAATTAAGATTGGATATTATTGCTTGAAAGTAGAAACCAATCCTTTACGTTGTTTTAACTGCCAAAAGTTTGTTTCAGATCGTTGCAAAAACAGAAAAGTGTGTTTCAGATGTAGTTCTGAAAACTGTACAGCAGAAAACTGCAAAGAAGAACCCAAATGTGTGAATTGCAGCGAAAACCACCCATCCTTGTCAAAGCAGTGCAGTGTTTGGTTAAAAGAAAAAGAAATACAGAAACTTAAAGTTGAAAAGCATCTTAGCTACCCTGATGCACAGAAATTATATAGTATTCACCATCCTAATATATCATATGCAGCTGTGTTAAAAAAGAAATCTACAAGAGAGATTGCTTGCCAAACAGATCCAGAAATGACATCCCCCAAACAAAATGACTCTCGTTCAACTGTTCAAGATCATGTTGATGACTGCCTCACCAAAACAGCTTGTTTCTGCTTCCTCCAAGCCTCAAATTATTAATTATAAAGACATTTCTGTTAGACACAACTGGAATGAAATTACACGTTATTTTGGTAGACTATATCATAGATCTAACTAAAATAAAACAAAATATACTTTTGTTGTTTTTTGTTTTTGTTTTTTCTTACCCTTTTTAGCAAAAATTTTTTACGAAAGGGAGGAAATCCTTGGACCCCCCCCAACTCTTTAGATCCACCACCGGAAAATATAGATAGCTAGGTGTTGGGTCTTTGATCAGAGGTATCTCAATTTTAATCAATAAATAGATTAAGGGAGCGGGGGCTCTATGTATGTATCTATATAGAGAGAGGTTTTTTCCTCTCTTTTTTTTATTTATATGTATTCATTGATTTAAATTCGGATAACTGTGCTTGGATCCACCTACTTGTGACTCAGGTTTATGATGTTGGATTCGCCGTGTTTGAATATCACGTGACTGGGTATACAGGTGCCAAAGAGTGAGTTGTATTCATACCTGCACACATCGTCAAGGTGGAAACACGCAATATTATGAAGATGCATGTACAAAGTGATGTAGACTTGTAATGATTGATCAATTTATCAGCTGTTTATTACTATATTAATAATTCATAGTTTAATCCTATACATTTACCCCCGTGTGGACCCGGGTGTGAAAAGAATAGGTCCTCGGCAACCCCCTTGCCTGTCGTAAGAGGCGACAAAATGGGGGCAACCAGTTTGCCGTGGGTTGCAACCCGAAGGGACGGAGAAAGGGATCCTGGTGGCTAAGTTTTGCAGACACTGCGGTTTATAGTGTCTGCTGACCAACACTCCACTTTGGCCCCGACTTCTGCTAGACGGGTGGTCAAGTTTGGCCCGACTTGATCAATCGGCTGGTCATGCCGAGCTGATGATATCTTCATGTCATAGTATTGATGTATTTGCAATGTCCTTATAAATATATATCCAATTTTTTGCAATTTTCCCAATACGCCAACATTTCCATGTCGATATCTATACATCAAGCGGTGGCTTAGGGTCAATCAGATAAAACTTTTTGTTTGAGTATAGATTCTTTGTATCCTCTTGGTGTCGGTCTTACTGGAAGTCCGTTTGACCTGACATCGCCCTTGTTGGCGCTCCGAGGCGGGCGGGGAGCAAGGAATCCGAAACATCACTCATTTTACTATGGCGACTACAAAAAAGACGTTGTTTCTCAACAGCTTTAGAGACCTCTATAAATGGTGAGCAGATTATCCCTATTAGCGAACACTAGCCCCGTTTCATCACACTTGAAGCAGAACTGACAGACATGCAAAAGAAACCCTTAACAAAAGTCTCCCCTTTTGTTCTTCAAAAAGGTTTACAAGGAATAATTGGAACTCCGAAATCTGTTAAAAAGTTAAAATCTGGAGCTCTACTTATTGAAGTTTCAAAAAAACAACATTCTACTTCATGATTGACCTTAAAACATCTAGCCGGTATACCTGTAATTGGTAAAGCCCACTATGGACTAAATCAAAAAAGGCGTACTCTTTGACAGGGACCACGACCTGGACGACACCCCTGAACAGGAAATCCAAAAAGAATTGGAATCCCAGGGAGTGATCCATGTCAAACGGATTACGAAAAAACGAATTGAAATCATCGAACCAACGAACACCTACCTGCTAACATTTGGAATGCCGATACTTCCAACAAATATTAAAGTCGGATTTTATCAAATGAAATTAGAAATGTTCGTGCCAAATCCGCCGCGTTGCTTTAAATGTCAGCGATTTGGTCATGGCCAAGCAAATTGCAAAGGCTCCGAATCCTGCTTCAGGTGTGGTGAGGAGGGGCATGATGGAAAAAGCTGTCAAAACGAACACAAATGTAAAAATTGCAAAGGTGGCCACATGGCGTCCTCTAAACAGTGTCCAATCTGGATGAAAGAAAAACAAATTCAGAAGGTTAAAGCAGAAAAACGCGTAACTTACCACGAAGCCAAAAAACTTGTCAATATGTACAGTGTTCCTAAACCAAATCTGCCATCATATGCAACAGTTTTAAAATCATCCTCAATGAAGGATATGTCGACACAAGTCTGTGAGAATGATATAGTCTCACAGACTTCTGCAAAAATAAAAACAGTTTCGGACAAAAATTCAACATCTGCATCTTCAGGGTCCGCAGCTAAGAGGAAATGGATTTCGCTCCATCGCACTCCTCCTCACGAGCCCGGAGTCTTTCTCCAAAAAATCAAAAAGGGAGAATATCTCCAGTAACACACAAGAAATCATGAACCATCCAACATTTATTCAATGGAATTGTCAAGGTTTTAGAGTAAATTTCAATGAACTATCCTTACTCATTCAGAACTATAATCCGGTAGCCATATGTCTACAAGAAACACATTTGAAAGATACAGATAAGATAAATATCAAAAACTGTACTATGTATAACCATTACGCTCAAGCGGACAGAGCCTCTGGTGGTTCTTCAATAGCAATCCATAACAACTTCATACACGGCCAAATAAATAAATACAAATCTTCAAGCAGTAGCAATTCGTCTACCCCTCGTTAAAACAATTACTCTTTGTTCTGTTTATATTCCTCCAAACTATCAATTACAGTCTCAGGAACTTATAAATTTAATACAACAACTTCCAGCTCCTTTCCTACTTACGGGCGATTTCAACGCCCATAATCCGCTATGGGGTAGTGATAAAATGACGGATAAAGGTAAAAAACTCGAAGATGCAATATCTCACCACAATCTTTGTATCCTAAACGACGGCTCTAAAACGTATCTTCACCCAGGCAATGGCTCATATTCTTCAATTGATATTAGCATAGTGGATCCCTCTTTACTGTTGGATTTAAACTGGTCTGTATATGATGATTTGTGCGGAAGCGATCATTTCCCTATTATTGTTAAAACAAATGATCCTCCACAAAACAATCCTGTTAAAAACTGGAAACTTGACAAAGCTGATTGGCCATATTTCGAAACGCTTGTGTCTGCAAAATATCTCCGTTGAAAAATTTGAAAACCACCCAGACCCCATTCAAAATTTTACCAAAACTTTATTAGAAATAACAAATAAATGCATACGTAAGATCTCGACAAATTCTACTAAAATAAAAAAAAGCCATGGTTTACAGAGGAATGCAATGCAGCAATTAAAGCTCGCAAAAAAGCAGAAAGACTATTCCATAGGTCACCTTCTTCTTTAAATCTGAATAATTTTCGCATATATCGAGCAGAGGCTCGTAGTAACCGAAAATCCTGGAAAACATTTGTTTCAAGTCTAAATTCGCATAGTCCTATAAATAAAGTTTGAAATGCAGTGAGGAAGATAAAAGGAAAAGATCCCGGTAAAAAATATCAACATCTGAAGGTAGGAAATCAAATAATCACAGATAAGAAAGATATATCTAACAATATAGCGAATACTATTTCTAAGAACTCATCAAAAGACAACATGAACCCAAATTTCATATCAA